>CM035295.1:9140907-9276515 GCA_020226075.1 Hydropotes inermis | reverse complement strand
TAAAAAAAAAAAAATAGAAGTCAGGTCTGAATTCCTGCACCTTTCAGGGAAAAGGCTGTAGCAGCTTTCCTGCATTAACTCATGAACTCTTTGAGCTAAATTTTTTAAAAGAGAGCTCTTTTCTTAAAATGTCAACCAGTGACAGTATCTTCATATATACCCAGAGGGTTTGAAATAATGCCTTGAATACTACATGGTTTTTCCTACATTCGTAAATGCAGAGTTCAATGGGATCACATCTTGCCTCAGCTAAAAATCTTTTTTTTTTTCTTGGAATGGGGTTCAGAGAACTTTGGAGATGCAGCGGCGCGGGGTGGGGCGAGGCCCAGCTGCTGGGCACGGGCTGCTGGGGCCCGCGCAGGGGAGCTGCCGGGAAGAGGAGAGAGCGCAGCTGCCGCATCGAGGGGGGCAGGCAGCGGCTGGAGGGGCACGTTCTTTGTCGTGTGGCCTTACAAGACTGCCATCTCTACAGATGGCAAGGAGTTAGCCGTCATATAGAAGCCGCACAGCATCTTAAGGGCACCTCAAGGCGCTGCGCCAGCTTCTGGACGCCTGTGAGTGTGGGTCTCAGGCCGGCCTCTGTGGGACCAGCCTTCCGGGTGCATGAGCATCTGAGGCCCGGTGCCCGAGCTCTTCTCCAGCCCACCTGAGCTGCGGATGTGATCACTCAGGAAGCGGCGCCAAGGGGCAACTGTGCAGTGAGAGACCCTTCCCTCACCACTCCCTCCCACCAACACCCACCTTCCGCGCCAACCCCCCCCCCCCCCCCCCCCCCCCGTGTGCAAAAAAAAAATTTAGGTGTCAAAAAAAAAAAAAAAAGATTATTCTCTTAACCCCATCAGAAGAAAGAAAAATGTGTATATTTTGCTCTTCAGTTTAAATGACTTGCCCCAATATCTGAACTCTGTGCTAACTCTAAATGGAAGGCAAGAAGCAAAGAATAATGTGCTGTTTTAAATGTAGATGGAAGCTAAGATGTTGAGGCTAAATTTTAAAACCACACCAAGATATATTCATTCCCCTCTCACATTTAAATAATGCTCACATTAAATAATTGTTCCAAAGGAACTGTCAAATGAAACAGTCAGTTATAGCTTTCCTAGCTGAGCTCTGACATCTATAAAAGTCTAAGGCTTACAGTGAAGCTATGAAAATAATTTTTTTAAAAAACTCATTTGCAAAACATGAGCAAAACCTCATTTCTATCTGATATTGGCAGAAAAATGAGCAAGTTCTACATTATTGATTAGGTGAAGCTTTCTAGATTATATTGATTATGCAGGGCTAGCTCAAGGAATCTAAACCATGTAGGGCAAAATTGAGTTTTGAGGACCTATGCATAAATTGCAAAGACACAGGCTTTATTGTTTTTAACTTTTATCTTAGATATCATCTTTATCTGTGCTTTCTATTCTCAGGGAAAATGTAGAATTGACTATGAAATGCAGAAGCTCTGTAAATCAGTACTTAGCTTCCTGGGGCCCTTACTTGAAGTCAAGAGATTGAGCACCTTGCTTGTAAAACAGGTCGCCCATTCCTGAGAGCTGATAGCATATGATGACCAACATTGGTCTGGAATAAAGAGAAATAAACTGGAAACTTACAATAACCCTAGAATGCCCTGACCCTCACTTGTCAGAAATGGAATTTCTCAGAACCCAGTCCAGATCTATTCAGGCAGAAACTCTGGAGGTGGAGCCCCATATTTTCTATTTATCAAGCTGTCCAGTTGGTTTTGTTGCTTTCTAAAGTTTGAGAACCACTGCTTGGAAATAAGCTTGAAGGCAATTCCAGAAAGCTGAAAGGAGATGACTGTGGATATATGACATCATCTGTGTAGCCCCAAACAGAAGGAAGGAGGCATACTACCTAGTGTGTGGGGCTCTTGACACCTCTATTAAGAAATCCTCTATTATGTATAGCATTTTGACTCAAATGTTTGCAATTATCCATCATTTGTGATTACCAGGGCTGATTCAGAACTCGCTGGGCCAGTGTGCACCTTCTCCTTCATTTCTCCTTGCTCATTATCTGTGCTTAGTGAAAGGGGATGAACATTCCAGATTGAGAAGGATGGTTCTTTGGTCAAAAACGTCCACATCCCTGAATTCCTCTATACCATATTCCTTAAGGACAGAGAATACTCCAGCATATGGAAAGTTTTTATTGTCTAGATTGTGTCAATTTGGCCTCTAGAAATATTCTATAGTAGAAGAAAATAGGCAGGCCTGATTTGAATCAGTTGTAACTTGTTAGCTGTATGACCTCAAGGAAGTCATTTAGTTTCTTTGAACTTCATATTCTTTATCTATGAAAGTGAAGATTCTTATACCAACTATTTGGGTTCATTTGAGGACTAGGGATAATCTGAAATGAAAGTCACTCAGTCGTGTTCAACTCTTTGGGACTCCATGGTCTGTAACCCATCAGGTTCCTCTGTCCATGGAATTCTCCAGGCAAGAATACTGGAGTGGGTTGCTATTTCCTTATCCAGGGGAATCTTCGTGACCCAGGGATTGAACCCTGCTCTCCTGCATTGTAGGTAGACTCTTTATTATCTGAGCCACCAGGGAAAGGCCTGCCACCTGGAAAATATTAGACCCTCCACTTAACTTGATTTCCTCTTCCTTTTGCATCTTTGTTGGCTATTATTTTGATTTCTGACTTAATTTTGTTTCTAATAGGGTAGTGGGGAAGTTAAGAGCCCGGGCTGTGGATCAGCATACTTGGCTTTGAATCTCAGTTCTGAAACATATGTGCGTTTTCCTCGTGTGTACAGTGTGAAAAATAATACTGTTTTCCTTCACAAGGGAAGGGAATAAATGAATATAAGGTGCTTTTCAAATGACTGAAAGGTAGTAAGCATGCCATTAATATTAGCTGTTACTTTTAACCTCATTCCTCAGCCTGTTGCGATTTCACTTTTATTCATTATTCTGCTTGTACCCTGAAAATAGTACTTTAGTGGAAAGAAATCATCTATTCACTCATTCATTCAGCAATTATTTTTGAAGATCTACTGTGTGAAAGGACTACAGCAGCAGTAGATTGCTACCTTAATCTATCCGTTCAAAATCTGTTTTTAAAGACAGATTTGAATTTACCACTTACTTCTTCTCCAGGTTAGTTTTCTAATCTGTAAAACATGGATAATAATAATTCTTTCTGTATCCATGTTAGAGTGTTGCAAATAAAATGAGATAGTAAATGAGATTCCAAAAACTGAAATGAGAAGCCTCGAGACCTTACATATATAATCAAATCATATGCACCTCGCCAAATGGCGTAGCATCAGGGTGGAGGGATACAGCTACTGCTCCCTCTTTCCAAACACATCCCCTGGCTTCCTACTTGTATTTTCTTTAACAACCTTCATACTCTTAGCAGGATGAGATGCGTGAGAACAAACTATTTAACAAGTGTAAAATAAAGTAGGAAGGCCAAATTCACAAGATTCTCCTCTTTTTCAAAAACTTAAAGCTCTAGACACTACTGTAAATGTGTTGTATATGACCAAGGTAATTTGCTGGAAAGAGAGTTTATCTACCACCAAGATAACACTCTGAAAATGAGGACTGAAATCTTGAGCCCTGAGTGACAGCCACGTGTTGGGGGAAGTGCAGCTCCTGGCCTGCCCCAGGCTGCTGAGCTGAAGGTTCCTACAGATCCACTTTTGAGCCAAGGAACCTGGCAGACGGGGGCCCTTTCTCGCTCAGGGCTGTGATGACAGGGTCTTAAGTTTGACTTGCGGCTTTTCAGACTCATTGCTGCTGCATCTTTGGGAGCTCCCTGGACGTCCGTGTGTCCATCAGGGCGCACTCTTTCCTGTTACTTGTCACCTTTCAGGACTGGACTCTAGTTCCTGACTTGTTCCCCATTCTCCTGACAGCCTGCAGAGCAGTCTGCTCTGCCTCTGCTCCTACCAGTTGCTACCTATTCCTATTGCTACCAGTTCCTATTGTTAACTGGAATCATGAGCTGCGCTGTTCCTGACCAACGGTGTCACCAGTATCAGAAGATTCCCCTCTGGGGCCTCTTCTTTCACTTCTCCCCCATGGAGTCTTACACCAGCCCAGATGATGTCTAACTCTGACCAGAGTTTGAGTTTTAATTTTAGATGGTTGGCCTTCAGGGGAGTCACTGCATGTGGGTTCTTAACCATCTGCATTTTTGGCTTATTTCTTTTACGCTGTAGTCTGATGAGGAGTTTCAGAATCTTACAGCTTGGAACATGTGGGTCAAGGCAGGGAATCTATTGAGGAGAAAGAGTCATTTTCAAACTTTCCAAAACAGCAATTTAGGAGACCCAGGCCATTCGAATCATAAAATTTATAAGAAGGCAAGCAAAAGTATTGTTAATTAAATGTTTAACCTTTATTATAGCTAGCATATTAATTTTAAGTAGTTTTAATTTACAGCACAATTTTATTTACGTGTGGCATGTAGCTTTTATAGTGTAGAGTGCCCTCTTGTATATTCAGCGCATATAGGAATGCTCACTTTATTTCTCTCTGAGCACAGTTTTAGTATTAAATATATGGAAGAATTTTATGCTTGTTTTTATGACATCATTGGCCTAAGCTACCTTACTTTTATGCCAGTCTCTTGACAAAAACACAGCTCCCATTTCAACATTGTTTCTATGGGAAAATACATAAGTACACTGTCTTTCATGAATATTTGCTTGTTTATAATTTCTATAAATGTAAAGGAGAGAGACCTAGGTTTTCTTCTTTCTGTTAGAACTTTTTGCCTCAGTATTTTTCCCTTTGGAGATAATGATTTCCTTTCGGCTTATGTGGTCATGCCATGTGGTGGCTGAACTTTTTACTGTGAATGAAGCATTCATTTCCTGAGTTACTAAATTCTTAGGAAACTAACTTTCTTAAAAATGCATGTAAATATGGGGGGTTGTTGTACATATAAATGTATTACAACCAAGAAGAGGATCCTTAATTAGAAAGCAATTTCATTTTAAAAGAAAGTTATTGAAATAGAAAATAAAAGTTGATTTAAACATATCCATCTATTATTGTTGGCACTTTAACTGTTCTTCTCTCAGTATATTTTAGTTCACAGTCTTGTTCAGAGATCTAGATTTTATTTGGCCAGTGAGGCTAAAAACTCTCTCCCTGGTCATCTGGAACAAGATGGAATCTGACAGATGCAGCTACAATGCATAATATCAACAACACTGAACATCTGGTGGTTGATAACAAAGTAAGTTGTACCCAGGGTCTTAGGTAACCTACAAAGCAGTAACAATTGGTGATATGCCAGAAAGAATATTGAACAAGAAGTTGGGAGACTGACATTCACTTTGGCAAATCATAATTTCTCTAAAATTCCATTCGATCCCTTATTATTGTGCTTTGTTCATTTCCTGTTGGAAATCCAACCAGCATTTTTTCTACTTCATGTGTCAAACTACTTTAATACATTAACATTTTAACAAAACTGGTATAATTACATGTAGAAACCTACGCATTGCATCCTTAAGTTGTCTGTCCTTGGAGAGAGGGTAACTGTTAAGCCTAACTATAAAGACTTCGGTTAAGCCAGAAATAAATATAATTTGATATTTTAATAGTCCCATCTTCAGACTTTATATAATAAACTATACATGCTAGAATAATAAGATCTTATAAACAGCAAACATCTAATCATCTTTTGTTTGTACTTGAAAGCTTTTAATTTTATGTCAGTTGTCATTATATATTGTAAGAGGCAAATCCTCAAAACTATCTTTTTATATGAACGAAAAGTCATATAAATTGAAACACTATTTCATTTCATCCACGTGCTGTTCATTTCACTCCAGAGTTAGCAAATATTTCATATGCACACAGTGAATTTCTTATGGTCCAATTTTAAGGTTGTCAGGTATTCTGATTTCAATCTGACTTGACCAATTAAAAATTTAAATGGTTAGATTCTACCATTAGATTTTTAATTACCTTCAATTCTATCAGAGTGCTTCCAGTCCTTTGTAGCAGATTCATTTCCTGTTTCACCAAAAAGACAATACTCTAAATAGGCTTTTTCCCTGCTAGTGATTTCTTTTTCTGCAAAGGAAACATTTTAACACACACTATTGTTTATTTTCTCTCTTACTCCAGGACAAATTTATGTATAAAATAAGTAACACACCATACAAAGGAAAGATAAGATGAGAAGCATGATAATATTTACCTTGTAAAGAAAGATACTCATAATTTCTGGAATATATGTGACTGAGTGTGTTTGTCATTTTAACTGAGAACTGTCAATGCTCATAATAGTATGACTCTCCACTATTAGGGCCACTGTTAGGCCCTCCTTTGCCTAGGCCATCTCAAATACAACCTCACTCTAGAGAACATAATTATGTAATTAAATGAAATACATAGACAAAAGGAAATCTTCACTTAGTGGCCTCTGGTTTCAAACACAACATAGAATAAAATCATAGAGAATCCATCTGAAGTCATGTACACTTATATAAAAATATTCTGTAAAAGATGTAGCAATAGAAAGTTTCATTCTTTTTCTTGATGCTATCCCCAGGCATTTCTGGGCAAGTCATTAATTGCTTCATGCCATCAAGGACCATTTAGTGGACTGAAGCAATAACCTTCTAAGTGGCCTCACTGGCTGGAAAGATTTGTTAGGCTCCAGAAGATACCTGTGATAGTTTGTACAGGGGTGCTAAAAGTCAGCATGCTGGAAATGATTTTGTGACTGCATATAATAACTTTGAGAATATGAATGTTATTATATGTGAATAGGTGATTAAAGGAAAATGGTTTTCTTTCCTTGCTGCTTGAGGATTTTTGATGTAACCAATGTCCAAAAGTGAAGGTGACTCTATTATAATGCTACAGCATCTTGGCAGAAAAGCATACTATTGTTTGCAAACCCTTTTAATCAAAATCTAGTGTGACAAGAGAGTGCCAGTTTCTCTAACCGGGATCTGTTGCCATTATAATCAATTCCGACAAGCTCCTGGCTCATTTTTAAAAGGGTGTACTGTTTATCCATGAATCAAATAATAACCTAAAAAAGCCAAATTAAATTTTTATAAGATCTGCATTTCTTACATAGGAAATTCATGTATAAACAAAGAGTTTGCCTCTGTGCCTCTCACTGACTGGTATTATGGAAGGTGCTACAAGCTAAAGTGGTTGATAGCTTTGGATTCGGGCAAATCTTAGGTCTGTCACTTATCAGCTATGTGATCTTACACAAATTTCTTAATATCGCCTAAACCTCAGTTTTCTTATCTGTGAAATGAGGTGACTACATATAGTTCTGAGGATCAAATGAGATTGTCTCATACAAAGTTTGAACATAGGACCTAAGACTTGGTGTGTCCTGAATCCTTTGTTCCTGGTGATGGTGGTAAATAGCTTTCAACTCAAACTGAAGTTCTTTGATAGTTTTCCCTTTGTCCGTATTCAAGCAGTAGTCAGACCCTTTAATTCAGCCGCTAAGTCGCTCAGTCATGTCTGACTTTTTGTAACCCCATGAACTGTAGGCTGCTAGGCTCCTCTGTCCATAGGATTCTCCAGGCAAGAATACTGGAGTGTGTGTGTTGCCATTCCCCCCTCCAGGGGATCTTCTCGACCCAGGGATCATACCCACATCTCCTGCATTGGCAAGCGAATTCTTTACTACTGAGACACCTAGGAAGTTTATGCTATCTTATATCTATGCTTTATTTTTAGTCCTAGCTTTCTGCTCTGTATCAGCCTGTATTCAAATGAGAGTGTATGTAAGAGAACTTTGTAAATTCTAATACACTAATGAATTATTGGCTATTTCTAATATTTTACTGCAACTTCCTAGAACTATAGTAATTTATTAACTGTATTTATTTATTTATTAACTATAGTAATAAATAGCAATAATACTATAGTAATACTATTACTATACTATTACTATAGTAATATTATTTATTAACTATAGTAATATTTATTTATTTATTTATTAACTATAGTAATTTATTATTATTAATTTATATATCTGCCACTAGTCACTTCACATTCTAATCCATTCTTAGCAGTACTACGATAGGTATGTTTTGAAGCAATTCTTTTTAGATCACTACCTTCCTCAAATACTTTAGTTTTCCTGTAGGCATGATAGGGGTCTACAGGACCCCTATCTACTAAAGTGGGTCATTGCCTCTCTTTTTAACCTTGTCTTCCAACATTTTTCCTTAAATACCACTGACAGTCTTCTCTTCATCACTCCAAAAGATGTCTTCCTTTGAATTTTTCTAGCATTGCCTTATATGAACAGTTAACTGATTAAGTAGTTTTAATATTTAAAAATTTATATTTATTGAGGTATAATTGAAATATAACATTATATTCATTGATGAATACTTAGGATATTTCCATATCTTGGCTATTGTAAATAATGTTTCAGTGAACATGGAGGTACATTTATCTTTTTAAGTTAGTGTTTTCATTTTCATTTTAATAAATACCTAGAAGTGGAATAGCTGGATCATATGGTAATTACATTTAAAATTTTTTAAGGAACTTCCTTGTTATTTTCCATAGTGGCTGCACCAATTTACATTCCATTATATACATAGTAGTTGATTCTTTAATTGGATAAATATTTACTGAAAAAATTTTTGTATGCTTTCTCTCTGTACTGAATGGTCTATTACTCTCTTGTCTACTTAAATTCCTATCCTCCAAGGCTCTACTTAAAATCTTTTTAACATTTAACTTTCTTGCATCTCTCAGGTTGGAATTAGCTTCTTCTTTACCTGTTCTCCATTTTCTAGACTCTATTTATACTCACCCTTTCATCTTAGTTTGCCATTTATGACTTAGTCTGAAAAGTCTGGAGGACAAGGACTGGGTTGTTATTTTCCCTCAACCCTCCACAGTGCCTTGTGTAACATCTTTCACAAGGAAGGTGTTAAATTAGGAGAAAAAGCATTGTCTTTTTCTCTATAGATATATTTCCTAATTGTGACCTACAGTAAAGGAAGAGAGGAACAAAAGATGGAGCAGCAGGCAAACTGAAGGAAAAAATCCCCCAAAATCCCCCCAGAAGAGATAGAGATTGGCTCTGATGCTCCCTTCTCTTTTTTCATGTACTCCTCTGAGTCTGTACATTATTTTGATATTTGTTTTAACCAGAATTTGCCAGGATAAAAATGCTAGGTGAAGGTCACAGACGAAAGATGGAGGGAGAACAAAGTTTCTTCCCAAACCAAAGGTCCACTGTGGACTGAATCTTTGTAGTGAAGGGTTTTACTGAGACTTATGACACATCCTCACTGTCACAGCAACAACAAAAAACACGTCTATAACTCTTTTTTTTTTTTCCATTTGAGGATGACCTGTGTTAGCCTGATGGGGTCAGTTTGGTATTCAGAGTAAGGAGAAAATTTACCAAACAACACGGCATTTTCTCAACGGCCATTGTCCTCATTTTGTGCTCCTACGTCTACCCCAGTATTTTGTGGTTTCTCTTTAGCTCCAAATTTCAGTGTGTGTGCACGTGTGTGAGATGTAGAAGACTGAAAGATTCAATTAAAAAATACTTTATTGGCCTTCCACACCACCATGGTGCAGGATTAGCAGTGTTTATCACATGTACCAATTAGGCCACATTGAGAAGATTGCTTCACTCTTTTCAAATCTTTCATCCTTCATGTAAATCACGGTGAACTCTGCAGAAGATGTGATGGGAAGGGTCATTTGGGAATCACCATATTGATAGCTCTGGGTAAGATACCGTTATAATTTTTGTTGTACCTTTCATAGAGTAATTAACTGGATAACAAGTATTGTACCTTTAAGAATTTTAAAATCTAGGGACAGCCATTTGTCTTTCTAAATAAATGAATGAAATTGGTCATCAACTACAGTTGTATCTCACCCTATGGACAATAAAGACTAGTCATCTTTATTGTGAGGAATATAATATCTTAATCTTCCTGTTTTAAATTCCACTTAAATATAAGAATAGATGGACTGAAAAATAAAATACAAATTAGCACTTATACTGGTTAAAACAATAAGTTTGTTGTTGGCAGGTCACCTGACTGACAAAATATTAATAAACAGAGTGGAGAACGCATTACCTCCCCACCCCCAACCCCGTGTGTTAAATGTTGTTCTGGGTTCCTTGGTTCCTGAAGTGGCCCTGTGATGATGACTTTCATTCTCCTGACATCACATGAGTTTTCCTTTGCATCAGCTTGGGAAGAGAGATGTATCGGGTGCTTTTGTTTCTGTGACCAGCTCCTCTCCTTTCATTAAAAGGTGCATTAAACACAGTTTACAGGGATATTCAAATCACACAGGTTTTCTTTTTAAAGTTTTCCACTTGATAGAACAGAACAACCATATCAGAATACATTGCTGTTTGTACCGAACCCACTGTTTCAGAAAGATATTGCCTGCAAAACTGCTGCTAGCTATAAAATGAATAAAATATCAATGCTGTGCTACGAGTTACACACCAGATGTAACCAAGCCCTTCTGGAAACTGTATCCATCAACAGGAGCTATGTGAGAAATTGGCCCTGAGCTCCTTCAGTCTCATAAACAGGACTCTAATTAGAATGCTGATAAATACTTCAACAGTTAGCATACAGAGTTGGCATTCTGTGGTTTAATTTGCACAATTCTTCTGACATTCTCTGGTAGGGAATGATAAACCATGCTGCTGATACCAGGCTTTCATGAAAGCAATAATAACATTAGCCAAACTCTATTTACAAAATAATTGCATTAAACCTCAGTCATGAATAACCCTGCAAATGCTGAATCAGAGTAGCATGGATAAATGCAAATGATAGATACTCATCTCATATAACTTACTTCAAGTTTTTAGTTTTAGACTCCTTGGCTTTTTATCCTTTTCCTAAAGTGCTTTACTGTAACCTGAAATATAGGCTGATGTGGGCTTTACAGTCAGTCCTTTTTGTCTACTCTTGTTGAGACACACCAGGCTTTTGCATATTTGGAATAAGCCCCTTTATCACGGTAATCAAAGTCTATGCCCTGACCAGTAATGCTGAAGAAGCTGAAGTTGAAAAGTTCTATGAAGACCTACAAGACCTTATAGAACTAACTCCCAAAAAAGATGTCATTTTCATTACAGGGGACAGGAATGCAAAACTAGGAAGTCAAGAAACACCTGGAGGAAAAGGCAAATTTGGCCTTGGAGAATGGAATGAAGCAGGGCAAAGGCTAATAAAGTTCTGCCAAGAGAACTCACTGGTCATAGCAAACACCCTCTTCCAACAAGACAAGAGAAGACTCTACACATGGACATAACAGTTGGTCAACACCGAAATCAGATTGATTATATTTTTGCAGCCAAAGATGGAGGAGCTCCTCTATACAGTCAGAAAAACAAGAGCTGGAGCCGACTGCGGCTCAGATCATGAACTCCTTATTGCCAAATTAAAACTTAAATTGAAGAAAGAAGGGAAAACCACTAGACCATTCAGGTGTGACCTAAATCAAATCCCTTACAATTATACAGTGGAAGTGACAAATAGATTTAACAGACTAGATCTGATAGACAGAGTGCCTGATGAACAGATCGGATGGACAGAGGTTCGTGACATTGTATAGGAGACAGGGAGCAAGACCATCGCCAAGAAAAGAACTGAAAAAAGCAAAATGGCTGTCTGAGGAGGCCTGACAAATAGCGGTGAAAAGATGAGAAGTGAAAAGCAAAGGAGAAAAGGAAAGATATACCCATTTGAATGCAGAATTCTAAAGAATAGCAAGGAGAGATAAGAAAGCCTTCCTCAGTGATCAATGCAAAGAAACAGAGGAAAACAATAGAGTGGGGAAGACTAGAGATCTCTTCAAGAAAACTGGAGATACAAAGGGAACATGTCATGCAAAGATGGGCTCAATAAAGGACAGAAATGCTATGGACCTAAGAGAAGCAGAAGACATTAATGAGAGGTGGCAAGAATACACAGAAGAACTGTACAAAAAAGATCTTCATGACCCAGGTAATCATGATGGTGTGATCACTCATCTAGAGCCAGACATCCTGGAATGAGAAGTCAAGTGGGCCTTAGGAAGCATCACTATGAACAAAGCTAGTGGAGGTGATGGAATTCTAGTTGAGGTATTTCAAATCCTAAAAGGTAATGCTGTGAAAGTGCTGCACTCAATATGCCAGCAAATTTGTAAAACTCAGCAGTAGCCATGGGAATGGAAAAAGTCAGTTTTCATTCCAATCCAAAAGAAAGGCAAGACCAAAGAATGCTCAAACTACTGCACAATTGCACTCATCTCACACCCTAGTAAACTAATGCTCAAAATTCTCCAAGCCAGGCTTCAACAGTATGTGAACTGTGAACTTCCAGATGTTCAAGCTGGATGTAGAAAAGTCAGAGGAACCAGAGATCAAATTGCCAGCATCTGCTGGATCATTAAAAAAGCAAGAGAGTTCCAGAAAAACATCTATTTCTGCCTTATTGACTATGCCAAAGCCTTTGACTGTGTGGATCACAATAAACTGTGGAAAATTCTGAAACAGATGGCAATACCAGACCACCTGGGAATACCAGACCACCTGACCTGCCTCTTAAGAAACCTGTATGCAGGTCAGGAAGCAACAGTTAGAACTGGACATGGAACAACAGACTGGTTCCAAATAGAAGGAGTATGTCAAGGCTGTATATTGTCACTCTGCTTATTTAACTTATATGCAGAGTACATCATGAGAAACGCTGGGCTAGAAGAAGCACAAGCTGGTGTCAAGATTGCTGGGAGAAATATCAATAACCTCAGATATGCAAATGACACCACCCTTAGGACAGAAAGTGAAGAACTGAAGAGTCTCTTGATGAAAGTGAAAGAGGAGAGTGAAGAAGTTGGCATAAAGTTCGACATTCAGGAGACTAAGATCATGGCATCTGGTCCCATCACTTCATAGAAAATAGATGGGGAAACAGTGGTAGACTTATTTGTTTGGGCTCCAAAAACATTGCTGTTGGTGACTCCAGTCATGAAATTAAAAGACACTGGCTCCTTGGAAGAGAAGAAATGACCAACCTAGATAGCATATTAAAAAACAGGGACATTACTTTGCCAACAAAAGTCCATTTAGTTAAAGCTATGGTTTTTCCAGTGGTCATGTATGGATGTGAGAGTTGGACTATAAAGAGAGCTGAGCACCAAAGAATTGATGCTTTTGAACTGTGGTGTTGGAGAAGATTCTTGAGAGTCTCTTGGACTGCAGGGAGATCCAACCAGTCCATCCTAAAGGAAATCAGTCCTGAATATTCATTGGGAGGTCTGATGCTGAAGCTGGAACTCCAATACTTTGGCCACCTGATGCGAAGAACTGACTCATTTGAAAAGACCGTGATGCTGGGAAAAATTGAAGGTGGGAGGAGAAGGGGACGACAGAGAATGAGATGGCTGAATGGCATCACTGACTCAATGGACATGAAATGAGGTAAAGTGAAGTCGCTCAGTTGTGTCTGACTGTTTGTGACCCCATGAACTGTAGCCTACCAGGCTCCTTTGCCCATGGGGATTCTCCAGGCAAGAATACTGGAGTGGGTTGCCATTTCCTTCTCCAGGGGATCTTCCCAACTCAGGGATCAAACCCTGGTCTCCCACATTGCAGGGAGATGCTTTACCCTCTGAGCCTCCAGGGAAGCCCTCGGCATGAGTTTGGGTAAACTCCGAGAGTTGGTGATGGACAGGGAGGCCTGGCATGCTGCAGTCAATGGGGTTGCAAAGAGTTGGACATGACAGGTGATTGAACTGAACTTAACTGAACTAGACACAACTGTTGATTTTATTATGTAGTTATTTATTCAGATTATATATATATGTGTGTGTGTATATATATATATATATATATATATATATATATATATATGAAATGTATGTGTATATATTTGAAGTATAGCTGATGTATGTGGAGCTAGTGATAAAGAACCTGGCTGCCAATGCAGTAGACACAAGAGATGAGGGTTCCATCCCTGGCTTGGGAAGATCTCCTGGAGGAGAAAATGGCAATGTACTCTAGTATTCTTGTCTGGAGAATCCCATGCACAGAGGAGCCTGGCAAGCTACAGTCTATAGGGTCACAAAGAGTTGGACACGGCTGAGGTGACTTAGTGCACACATTTGAAGTATAGCTGATGTACAATATTATATGTTACAGGTGCACAATATAGTGAGTCCCAGTTTTTAAAGGTTATACTCCATTTATAGGTGGCTTCCCTGGTGGCTCAGATGGTAAATCCACCTGCAATGTGGGAGACCTGGGTTCAATCACTGGTTTGGGAAGATCCCCTGGAGAAGGGAAGGGCTACCCACTTCAGTATCTGGCCTGGAGAATCCCGATGGACAGAGGAGCCTGGCAGGCTACAGTCCATGGGGTTCCAAAGAGTCAGACACGACTGAGTGACTTTCATTCCACTTATAGTTACTATAAAATATCGGCCAACCCCCCGGTGTGGTACAGCATATCCTTGTAGCTTACTTTATACCTAACAGTTTGTACCTCTCAATTGCCTACCCCCTCTTCCTGCCCCTCCCCCTTTCCCCTTGGTAACCACTAGATTGTTCTCTGTATCTCTGGGTCTGCTTCTTTTTTGTTATATTCACTAGTTTGTTGTATTTTTCAGATTCCACATATAAGTGATATCATATGGTATTTGTCTTTCTCTGACTTATTTCACTTTTTGACCCTTACTTGTGTTGTACCCTTTCAGGTTGTGAAGGATAGAAAGATAATGAAAGTTCTTTTCATACTATGAGTTTTTGGTCTGGATTCACATGGAAGAGTCATGGAAGTGTTGAACGATGTGTTGAGCTTTGTTCAACAGATTCATAATCAGGTAGATACATAATCAGGCCTCATGGAGAACTGGAACTTGGTAAGAATTAAAGCTGCTCCAGTGGCCCAACACTGGAGAAGGAAATGGCAACCCACTCCGATATTCTTGCCTGGAGAATTCCATGGACAGAAGAGCCTGTTGGACTACAGTCCGTGGGGTCACAAAGAGTGGGACATGACTGAGTGGCTAACACAGTGGTCCAACAATAATTCTAGTAATGTATTAGCCCCATGTCAGTTTCACATTCTCTGTAATTCTTTCGCTACTCTGTTACTGCTGTCCAGTGAGATCAGGCTACCTTCTGCCTTCATTTGCTCATGGTTCCTCCTGTCTCACGGCTCTGGTTAATTGCAGACTCTCCATGTGTCTTTCCACCTGTGCTACTATACATTCTATGTTTATTATTTTTTATTCAAGTTTCTCAGGAGAAGGGATCTAATCAGGGCAGATACTTATGGTCCAGCAAGGAATACCTACAATAAGTAGATGTTTAACTATAAGACACATGTCATAGACTAAGTCACTGTAGGGTTCAGTGCCTTTGGTTTAAGGGTTCTTCAACTATAACAAAGATGTTGGAGTGATATGTTCCAAAGAATATTGACATATGCATTGGAACTGAATATCTTCGGTTATGGAGAAGACCCTTGAGCTCTTTTTTACCTCTTGAAAAAACTTAGGTAATGAAATTGTCAACCAAATCATCCACCAAAAATATAGCATATAGTTGTTAATCTGAAATTGGTTTGCATGAGACTGAAACTGTCCTGCCATTCTATAGGAAGTCAGATGTAAGTACCTTAGAATTTTTAAGTTAATAGTTGTGAGGGGATATAGGATGGTCTTACCCAAAGCTTTTATTTTGCAGTTGAAGAATAGGCTAAGTGAATGGTCTAAGATCACACAGCTGATTAATGTCTATCTGTTACATTATAAATGACAAGTTAAATGGGTGCAGAAAACATTTTTCCTCTAGATTTTGTATTTTAGCCAAAATACTGAGAGTAGTGCTTCTGCATACTGACAGGGAAGTCCTATTAGTTTCGAGTGATTTCTTCACTACTTAAAATCCTTAATCAACAGATCAAGGAAAGGCCACAGAATTCATTTAAGTTATTGACAAATGGCTGAAATAGCTATTTTTCTCCAGATTAAAATACTTAAATTCATGTATTCCTCCATGTTTATACACACTAAATTGTAATGCCATTTTACATTTTTCAAAGGATGAGATCTTACTGTGAATCACAGCATCAATAAAATTCATAATTATGCTTTCCTTTTGGTTTATTTCATGGCCACACTGACTCTTTGCAAAAGTACATGCAAGACCTTAAGCCAGGAATCTGCAGCATTGGAAGATTTCACATACTCTGATTACCCTTTATCACAGATATTGTTATTTATATGCTCCCATTTACAATTTTGTAATGTTACCTTCCATGGAAAACATATCAGATTAAGCCAGCCTTTTAAAGCATTAACAAATTAAATTATGCTGAGAAATCCTGCGGTATAAATTACATCCATTGAGGCACTTTCAGGTGCCTGGGTTAAGTAACAGATGTCTTCCTCTATGAGGTTCACTCTTTTCTCATCCCTGTGAAGCTCAGCCTGTTAGATTTCTGTTAGATTCACAGTTCTCGAGAAAACAAAGCTAGCCTTTGAGCTTCATTTGGAGGGCACACTCCTAGAGTAAAGATAAAATCATTTTGCTTACTAACACTACAAGCTGGACAGAGGAGAGAAGGCTTTTGCAGGCAGAAAAGCAATAGTGGAATCTTGTTATGAAGGAAGGAAAACAAATACATCAAATACATACAAATACACCTGCTGGAAATAAAACAAAAACCTCTCACCCATCAAATGACCACTCCAGCCAGCAATAAAATTTAAAGCACTTCATAGAGCCACCCTAAGCTGGCAATCCAGTAATTACTGGATTCAAATATGTTGGTATTCAGAGTCTCAGAACAGTCCTCAAGTCTCAGCTTTGCTCCACTTATGGTCATATTTTCAGTAAGTTATGGCCAACAATCACCTAATATGTTTTAACTGTCAAACTTTATGCAGTTGGTAATGATCCTTCCAGAATGGTTTCTGTGGCCAATGAAGCTTTCCCCATAAACCATAGACTCAGGAAGGAAACAGGGAATGACCAAGGCCTTTTGTGTTTGTATATGTACTCATTTGGATACAGACCCATAATTCCTAATGTGCATCCGTTCATTTTCTAAATGTCACTCTTAGATGCTAAGGTAGTACCTGTGGTTCTGAATAGCACTAAGAATTTAAAAACAAAACTCTTGTCCTTTTTATATCTTGGACTATGATTATATCAACTGTAGCCAATTAGGACAAAGACATGGGGTAAGTCTGAAACCGAGTCCTCCTACCTAAACTTATAGTATAAAGTTATAATATTCAGACATCCACTGGATCATTGAAAAAGCAAGAGAGTTCCAGAAAAACATCTATTTCTGCCTTATTGACTATGCCAAAGCCTTTGACTGTGTGGATCACAATAAACTGTGGAAAATTCTGAAAGAGATGGCAATACCAGACCACCTGACCTGCCTCTTGAGAAACCTGTATGCAGGTCAGGAAGCAACAGTCAGAACTGGACATGGAACAACAGACTGGTTCCAAATAGGAAAAGGAGTACATCAAGGCTGCATATTGTCACCCTGCTTATTTACTTTATAAGCAGAGTACCTCATGAGAAACGCTGGGCTGGAAGAAGCACAAGCTGGAATCAAGATTGCAGGGAAGAATATCAATAGCCTCAGGTATGCAGATGACCCCACCCTTATGGCAGGAAGTGAAGAGGAACTAAAGAGCCTCTTGAGGAAAGTGAAAGAGGAGAGTGAAAATATTGGCTTAAAACTTGACTTTCAGAAAACTAAGATCATGGCATCTGGTGCCATCACTTCATGGGAAATAGATGGGGAAACAGTGGAAACAGTGTCAGACTTCAGTGTTTGGGGCTCCAAAATCACTGCAGATGGTGATTGCAGCCATGAAATTAAAAGACGCTTACTCCTTGGAAGGAAAGTTATGACCAACCTAGACAGCATATTAAAAAGCAGAGACATTACTTTGCCAACAAAGGTCCATCTAGTCTAGGCTGTGGTTTTTCCACTGGTCACGTATGGATGTGAGAGTTGGACTGTTAAGAAAGCTGAGCACCGAGGAATTGATGCTTCTGAACTGTGGTGTTGGAGAAGACTCTTGAGAGTCCCTTGGACTGCAAGGAGATCCACCCAGTCCATCCTAAAGGAGATCAGTCCTGGGTGTTCATTGGAAGGACTGATGCTAAGGTTGAAGCTCCAATACTTTGACCACCTCATGGGAAGAGCTGACTCATTGGAAAAGACCCTGATGCTGGGAGGCATTGGGGGCAGGAGGAGAAGGGGATGACAGAGAATGAGATGGCTGGATGGCATCGTCGACTCGATGGGCATGAGTTTGAGTAAGCTCTGGGAGTTGGTGATGGACGGGGAGGCCTGGCGTGCTGCGATTTATGGGGTCGCAAAGAGTCGGACATGACTGGGTGACTGACCTGAACTGAATTCAGTAAAGCTGTTCTCGTCAGTGAAGTTAGGATGTGATCATTGTTAGTGGAACCCAGCTATGGGGAATCTAGAAGGCAAGGACTCACCATCCATCATCTGGATCATCAGGTATGAAGGCTAGCTTACAAACCAGGGTTTATGAACAAGAATCCAACCTCAGGAAGATGGAGTTTAACTGACAGGATTGTTCAAAGTGAAAGGGGCAGAGGGGTGGATTGGGGGTAGTGGTTGTGTTAATAACACTGGCAAGAACGGTAGCAGTCATGGCTAAAGCTCTTACTATATACCAGGTGCTTTGCAAAGTATTATTCCATGAACTAGCTCATTTACAATAATTCTGTAGATATTGTTATTTTCATTCTAAAAGAAAGGAAACTGATGTCTTATTTGTAGTTTTATCTATCATACCAGATAGACTTCTTGAATCTTTGCCACTTGGATCTTTACCTCGATCTTTACCCTAAGAGACAGACAGGAGAGTGTTAGAGGGAAGTTAGAGAGAGGTAGGGAGAAAAGTGAGGTCAAATTACTTTTTCTCCCAGGTCCTTCTCTACCGGGTCATGTCAGGCTGCCTATGTCCCTCATTTCACAGAGCATCTGCTACTGAAGCAAATGGGGACACAGTCACCAGCAACGTGAGATGCCAGTTGTCATAGAGGTTCAGAGAAAACGGAACAACAAGTGGTACAGAAATCCAACTTGTGGGGCAGGAACTTAGATCTCCTTCAGCTGTGATCACAGACCTGGGTGGGCTGGATGAACTCACGAGGGAACTAACTAGCTTTATCCGTGATGTCAGGAGGCAGCCACAGACTCAGGCAAGGCACAACTGCAATTAGACTCCCCTGAAGATGGCCTAAGTTTGACTCTCTACCTGTTGGGAAACATTTTTTCCTCTTATTAGTTGTTTTTTCATCTTATTGTTATGACATCATGATACAGTGGGGCTTCCCCTAGGAAATGAGGAAAATCTAATTGCTCTGAGTAAAATTTAATGTCAGTAGAGCTGGGAAATCTACAAAACTGCCAAAGAGGCAGAGTAGCTCCTAGGTCTGTAAGATTTGATAGTAACTCAACTTAGTATGTCAGTTAAAAACAGCCTCCAGGACAAAGAAAAAGAGGAAGGTAAAAGGGGACTAGATCCATGTTGGCACAGTCTGGTAAGTGGAAAAAGATCTTTGGTTAATGATTTTGACTCTTCCTGGCTCTTTTGTCAAGACTGTCCCTATAGGAGATGGTGGCCTTATATAAATATCCACGTTTTCAATTGTATTCTCATTAAGGAACTGTTTGGACTTACACATTTTGTCTTTAGGGAAATAATGTGTCAGCTAGAATTGAGAAACTGAATTAAGTAGATTTTATACTAAAATAAGTCACTTGTCACTCTGGTTTTATTTAATCAGTTTTGTGAGTTCAGTTAATACAAGTCTTCAGCTGAGAGACAGATCATTGTATGTGTGTTGACATACAAGGCTTCACTGTCTTCAAGACGAAGGGCCAGGGGCTGCCATGGGGAAATGATCAAGCTAATCTCATCCCACAGAGCATTTTGGGAGGAGGAGGGCAAGTTGGTTTGCCACATTTGAACCCCTACTCCTCTATGGTAACCTGGGGTTTTGATTATTTATTTATTTTTAAAGGTGTTGAGTATCCCTAAAGTGTCAGGCACTTGACTTTGTACCAGCGGCATAGTGGTGATCAGGACACAGCCTTGGCTGCCAATGACCTTAGAGTCAAGTGAGATTACAAACATGCAAGTCCTTTTGATTCCATTAATTCATCCATTTATTAAATCTCATATGCCTTTGAAACAAGTACTGTATGCAAGACCCATCAGTTCTTTCCTTTTACTGCTTTATTCTAGAAAAAGAGATAAGCCACATCTTATTATTTTATTTAAGACATTTATGTCAATTGCTTGTGGGAAGGTTGGAGCATTAGGAGATTTGTGTGGTAGGTTGTATTGAGATAGATCTTGGAGTATAAAATATGCTTTTACAGGCAGAGATAGCAAGAACTCAAGACAAGGCAACTATAGTCATAGGGAATAGTAAAGAATGCTGGTTTTGAAATCCAACTGGCCTCCTAGCCTAGCTCTGCCAATGATCATATTTGTGACCTTAGAAAAGTTAATTTATCTCTTTCAAGCTTTCATTTTTTTTTCTAATGAGAAAAATGGGATAAAAATATACATCTTTACACAGTTGTGAGGATTACATATTGTGATAAATGTTAAAGTTTTCTGTAAACTTTAAGTGCTATATAATGGTAGGATTTTGTTCACACACAATTTATGAAAGAAAAACTCAAAGGAGTTACATAATGTGTTTTAGGACTTCTAGGTGTCTTGGCCATAAATTCTGTTTAGGTATTTAGGCTGGTTCTCATCTGAGGGACCCCAGAAAAGAGTTAGCTTTTTTTCTCAGTTGCTCAACTGGAAAATGGAAATGACAGTGTCTACATACCATGGAGCATGTTATGGAAATGCTGTGATGACTAAAATTAGATTATATTATAAAATGCAATAAGTGTTTGGAAGTGAAGAGTTAACATACATAAGCTCAACTGAGTACATGTCTTCAAATATCACTCTACAGAGATTTCTCTTAGTGTGATACTGTTTTCTTTTTAATGGGAAAATAGGAAATATTTGACAAAGCTCTTGAAATAATGGCAGATTAAGTAAATGCATTAAAATTTGATCTACAGTAGATGACTGTCTCCTTTTAAAAACTGTCAACTTGGTTTTTAAAAATTGCAGTATTCCAGTACTTGATTTTGGTTAATAAGCAGCAGAGCCATTTGGGGGTTTGGGCACAAATTTCGTTTTAATAAATAACATTGGCCTAATTTGGGAATGCCGTTTATTTCAAAACTGAATTCCTAATGTAAATGTCTGAAAAAAACCCTCTATAAAACCCAACACAGAGGAGTTCCATTCTCTTCATAATGTAAACATAGTCTAAAATTGCAGTAAAGATATAAACATAAGAATTTTGCAATAGTCATGTGTAAATGATTGCATAATTCCTAATGCTTTGTCCCTTTGTTTTCCAAATACTGCCTTTATTTTTTTTTCCATTTATTTTTATTAGTTGGAGGCTAATTACTTTACAATATTGTAATGGTTTTTGCCATACATTGACATGAATCAGCCATGGATTTACATGTGTTCCCCATCCTGAATCCCCCTCCCACCTCCCTCTCCATCCCATCCCTCTGGATCATCCCAGTGCACCAGCCCCGAGCACTTGTCTCATGCATCCAGACTGGACTGGTGATCTGTTTCACACTTGATAATATACATGTTTCGATGCTGTTCTACTGCCTTTAAACTCTGCTTAATCTGTTTCTCTGACAGTTGGGGGGTGTTTGACATATCCTGAGGAAGTATTTTCTTCAATGTCATTATGAGCAACATGTTGCTATATAAAATCATGCTATGGGCAATGCTAATTTGAATGACTTCTAAGCCAATAACAACATTGCTGATATCAAGGCATCATGTACACCAACCCTAATCACTCCAGTAATACAATGTTTCAGTAGACCTGTGAACATTAACACACAGTGCATCACTGTATCATTGCCTCTTGCTACAGTGATCAGTTCAGTTCAGTCACCCAGTTGTGTCCGACTCTTTACGACCCCATGGACTGCAGCACACCAGGCCTCCCTGTCCATCACCAACTCCCAGAGTTTACCCAAACTCACGTCCTTTGAGTCAGTGATGCCGTTCAACCAACTAATCCTCTGTCATCCCCTTCTCCTCCTGCTTTCAGTCTTTCCCAGCATCAGGGTCTTTTCAAATGGGTCAGTTCTTCCCATCAGGTGGCCCAAAGTATTGGAGTTTCAGCTTCAACATCAGTCCTTCCAATGAACACCCAGGACTGATCTTCAGGATGGACTGGTTGCATCTCCTTTCAGTCCAAGGGACTCTCAAAAGTCTCCTCCAATACCACAGTTCAAAAGCATCAATTCTTCGGTGCTCAGCTTTCTTTATAGTTCAACTCTCACCTCCATACATGACTACTGGAAAAACCATAGCTTTGACTAGACGGACCTTTGTTGGCAAAGAAGTGTCTCTGCTTTTTAATATGCTGTCTAGGTTGCTACAGTGTATTGACACAAAAACATGCTGGTTTAAGAGCAGAATGTATGGTTCAGTATAAATATAAAGAATGCATTTATAATGTATTTATAACCTGGTGGGCTACAGTTCATAGGGTTCCGAAGTTGGACATGACTGAACACTCATGCACCACAGTTGGTAATGTGTCTATCCATCACATGCTCTGCTAATATGATGACACTCTTTTTCTGTCTTACCTGTCCCCAAATTTTGTGCATACTATTTCAAATATTGAAAATAAGTCCATTTTGAAAGATATAATTGGCTTTTTTTTGTGACATGAGACATACATGCTTACATTAGAAAACATTCTCAATTCAATTTCAAATTTATAATAGAAATTAACTAGATGGTGGCTGTTTCTAGGTTGATTATTTTCATGAAGGAGGAAATACCTGTAGGACTCAAAATTTCCTTTAGGGACATGCATAAAATATAATTTATACATGAGTGTTCAGGAACACAAAGTTATTTCTACTGGTAATCTTTCAACCTGCCTGGCGTCAGTAAATTGCATGCAATATGCCCACATAGAATTCCTGTATATCAAAATAATTCATCTTGCTTTGCTCAAGCTGTCAGTGGTGAAAGACACACATGTACTAATACAGAAATAGAAAATTAAAATGAAAAATGACTAAGTCACAACTGTGGTGCTGACAAATTGTATTTTAGTATTCTTGTCCTTGAGTCAAAAGGGCAACTCAAATGAATACATGTTACTTTAAAGTAGTCAGCATTTCTTAAAGAATATAATGGGATGTAATTTTGAGGACAACCTTATCTTTTAGTGGATTTTTCTGTGTGTTTTATAATTATTGCAGATAGTATTTTGTCAATATTATTTTGATGTTAAAACATTGGTAGTTGAGGACGTTGC
Source organism: Hydropotes inermis (assembly GCA_020226075.1). Taxonomy (NCBI): domain Eukaryota; kingdom Metazoa; phylum Chordata; class Mammalia; order Artiodactyla; family Cervidae; genus Hydropotes; species Hydropotes inermis. Next base: position 9,253,080 of record CM035295.1, on the reverse strand, counting down.
TGTCTGTTTTGGGGATTACCAGAGTGTTGCTTTTATCTTTGAAGGTTTAGCCATGAGAAAGTCTTAGAACCAATGCTTGAAATGAAATAACTTGAGCTTTGTTGCCTTATTCCCCAAACCACATAATAAAATGCTTCTTTAGGACTGTTCTTCTGAGCAGAATGTGTGGTGCAGTGAGCAGAGCTTCCTGAAAGGTGGCCCCATGGGCTCGTGTGGGTTACCAGGACAATGAGGGAGCAGAGCCTATTTCCCTTCTGCTGGTGGGAGGGGCTGCATCTCAACTCAGCTTCCCGTGAGTCCCAACCGTATCCCACAGGCTGTCTCCTGCAGCTGACCAGCTGCTTGCTCAGACAGTTCCTGTAAACAGCTGCCATCCAAATTCTAACTCCTGGTACCAAATATCTCTGTAGTTTTGCTATGACAAGTCTACTTTCTTGTTTTTAACCTGGAAGAAGGGAGGTGATCCTCATTGCCCACCCGCCTACCACCAAAAGCAGCAATTCCATATTATAGCAGGATTGATTAGGAAATGTACCCTAGTACTGCAGAAGCCCTGAAGAAATTCTCCCTAGTCCCTGGGTGGTGCTGTTTACAAAACCTTTGAAGTATCAGGATCCATGGATTCCCAGAGTCCTCAATTGTGCTATAAAATAGAAAACTACCATCATATATTGGTAGCTCATTAAACAATTTTGATCATTAAATTCTGGGAGAAAAAAAAACATATGCTACATAATAAGCAACCTGTACTTAGTACAGTTCTATTCCAGCTGGTAGTAAGGAACTCTCAAATTGGGAGCACGTTCTCAAATGCTCAGCAAGCCCACTGCAGTAACAATCATGCACAATTCCAGTCTTACTAGATGATAAACTCAGAGACAGATTAGAGAACAGAAGACATTTATAGAGACTGGCAACTGAGGGGACTGGTTCAATGGTACAGAAGAACACTTTAGCATCTCAGCATGGTGGATCCTGTCATCAGGGCAAAGGATGAGTTTCAGGTTCTGTTGGTGTGTAGTTTTAAAAACCAAGCTCTGGGGCAGGATTTCTTTCCTCTGAAACACATACATGATTTCTACTAATATTCTCTTACAGTGTATTCTCTCTAGTTCAGTTCAATTGGTTCAGTCGCTCAGTTGTGTCCGACTCTTTGCGACCCCAGGGACCACAGCACGCCAGGCCTCCCTGTCCATCACCAACTCCCAGAGTCCACCCAAACTCATGTACATCATATTAGTGATGCCATCCAACCATCTCATCCTCTGTCGTCCCCTTCTCTTCCCACCTTCAATCTTTCCCAGCATCAGGGTCTTTTCAAATGAGTCAGCTCTTCCCATCAGGTGGCCAAAGTATTGGAGTTTCAGCTTCAGCATCAGTCCTTCAAATGAACACCCAGGACTGATCTCCTTTAGGATGGACTGGTTGGATCTCCTTGCAGTCCAAGGGACTCTCAAGAGTCTTTTCCAACAGGACAGTTCAAAAGCATCAATTCTTCAGTGCTCAGTTTTCTTTATAGTCCAAGTCTGACATCCATACATGACTACTGAAAAAACCATAGCCTTGACTAGAGGACTTTTGTTGGCTAAGTAATGTCTCTGCTTTTTAATATGCTGTCTAGGTTGGACATAACTTTCCTTCCAAGGAGTAAGCGTCTTTTAATTTCATGGCTACAGTCACCATCTGCAGTGATTTTAGAGCCCCAAAAAATGAAGTCTGACACTGTTTCCACTGTCTCCCCATCTATTTCCCATGAGGTGATGGGCAGATGCCATGATCTTAGTTTTCTGAATGTTGAGCTTTAAGCCAACTTTTTCACGCTCCTCTTTCACTTTCATCAAGAGGCTCTTTAGTTCTTCTTCACTTTCTGTCATAAGGATGGTGTCATCTGCATATCTGAGGTTTTGGATATTTCTCCTGACATTCTTGAGTCTAGCTCATGCTTCATCCAGCCCAGCATTTCTCATGATGTACTCTGCATATAAGTTAAATAAGTGGAGTGACGATATCCAGACTTGACCTACTCCTTTCCCAGTCTGGAGCCAGTCTGTTGTTCCATGTCCAGTTCTAATTAACTGTAGCTTCCTGACCTGCATACAGATTTCTCTAGAGGCAGGTCAGGTGGTCTGGTATTCCCATCTGTTTCAGAATTTTGTACAGTTTATTGTGATCCACATATTCAAAGGCTTTGGCATAGTCAATAAAGCAGAAATAGATGTTTTTCTGGAACTCTTTTGCTTTTTCAGTGATCCAGCAGATGTTGATCTCTGGTTCCTCTGCCTTTTCTAAATCAAGCTTGAACATCTGGAAGTTCACTGTTCATGTATTGTTGAAGCCTGGCTTGGAGAATTTTGAGCATTGCTAGGATGTGAGATGAGTGTAATTGTGCAGTAGTTTTAGCATTCTTTGGCACTGCCTTTCTTAGGGATTGGAATGAAAATTGACATTTTCCAGTCCTGTGGCCACTGCTGAGTTTTCCAAATTTGCTGGAATATTGAGTGCAGCGCTTTCACAGCATCATCTTTTAGAATTTGAAATAGCTCAACTGGAATTCCATCACCTCCACTAGCTTTGTTCACAGTGATGTTTCTTAACACCCACTGGACTTCCCATTCCGGGATGTCTGGTCTAGTTGAGTGATCACACCATTGTGATTACCTGGGTCATAAAGATCTTTTTTGTACAGTTCTTCTGTGTATTCTTGACACCTCTACTTAATGTCTTCTGCTTCTGTTAGGTCCATACCATTTCTACCTTTATTGAGCCCATCTTTGCATGAAATGTTCCCTTGATATCTCCAGTTTTCTCGAAGAGATCTCTAGCCTTTCCCATTCTATTGTTTTCCTCTATTTCTTTGCATTGATCACTGAGGAAGGCTTTCTTATTTCTCCTTCCTGTTCTTTGGAACTCTGCATTCAAATGGGCATTTCTTTCCTTTTCTCTTTTGTTTTTAATTTCTCTTCTTTTCACAGCTATTTGTAAGGCCTCTTCAGACAGCCATTTTGCTTTTTTGCAGTTCTTTTCTTGGCGATGGTCTTGCTCCCTGTTTCCTGTACAATGTCACAAACCTCCATTCATAGTCCACCAGGCACTCTGTCTATCAGATCTAGTCCCTTAAATATATTTCTTATTCCACTGCATAATTGTAAAGGATTTGATTTAGGTCATACCTGAATGGTCCAGTATTTTTCCCTTCTTTCTTCAATTAAAGTCTGAATTTAGCAATAAAGAGTTCATGATCTGAGCCACAGTCAGCTTCTGGTGTTGCTTCTGCTGACTGTATGGAGCTTCTCCATCTTTGGCTGCAAAGAATATAATCAATCTGATTTCAGTGTTGACCACCTGGTGATGTCCATGTGTAGAGTTTTCTCTTGTGTTTTTCGGAAGAGGGTGTTTGCTGTGACCAGTGTGTTCTCTTGGCAAAACTCTATTAGCCTTTGCTCTGCTTCATGCCAAATTTGCCTGTTCCTCCAGGTGTTTCCTGACTTCTTACTTTTGCATTCCAGTCCCCTATAGTGAAAGGACATCTTTTTTGGGTGTTAGTTCTAAAAGGTCTTGTAGGTCCTTACAGAGCCATTCAGCTTCTTTAGCAACTTCAGCTTCTTCAGCGTCTCCCTCTAGTTAGTAGATATGTATGAAGTAATGGCTGGTATAATTCAGTTGTAGAGAGGTAAAATCTAGTGTGTGAGGTATCCACTGCTCTGCTAGTGCATATTTGTATTAGTTGAATCTTAGAATTTGAAGACTCCAACAGGTGTGTCCTTTTCTCTGAAGCTTATTTCTGCCACCCTTAGTTACATTAATCATAATTCATCTTCCTTACATGATGATGGTTAATGGCAGAGTATGCCTGGAGACACAATTCATAAATATCTCAGTTTCAACATTGAGACAATGCAAAAAATTTTATATACAATGGACTCCCTACATTCCTATGTATTGTACTTCTTCTTCATGTTCCGTGATAGTCTGCCTATTTCTGAAAGAAATAAAAAAAATAAAATAATGGGAACAGTGAATAAAAACTTCAGTTAGACTCTTATAAAATTGGTTAAAGGGGAAAATAAAAATGAATGTGTTCAAGACTTTGCTTACATGTATTTGGTGAAATAGTATAATTAAATAGAGCAGGGAATTCCTGCCTGATCCAGGGGATTCAAATTACATTGCAGGATTTAGAATTCTCTCTTGAAATTACTTTGTAGACAGTTAACATACTTCAGGCTAAAGATTCAACCTTTCTCTCTCATGGGCAATAAATGCTAAATGATCTAAGGTCCAAATTAGCTTTTTTCACAATTCAAATTCACTGAAATATTTAATTACCAAAGCTTTATTTTGTTTTGGCAGGAGAAGAACAGGAAGATGAAGCTCTTCAGGACAAAAATCCATCTGCCACCAGTAACAGCCTTTGTATTTAAAGGGCAGTCAGTGTTTACATGACTTTCCTTTCCTGTATTATTTTTGTATTTCAGTTATTTGGGAAGAAGGGCATTTAAAAATGGACACAGTATGAAAATATGATGCAACAACAACAAAGAAATAAACTTCATGGACTTTGTGAGGAGATAAAGGGAAAATGGAATATGGTCAATATAGCCTCCCAACAGCCCACATCCTCTGTGTCGAATAGAAATGAATGGATTTTGGTGATATTTAGCTTTGTAGTAATAATGACTGGAAATGTTAACATCAATAACTTATTACTGCATAAACCACATTTAGAAGAAACATCTCTTCGAGACAATATTACTTTGGCTGCTATTCAAATGAGCAGGAACAAATGAGGCATTTATACAATTATTTTTTTTTTCTTACTCAAATCAAGCTAAATCTCATTAAGAAATGATTCTACCAAAATGAGCCTGTGCAATTAAAAATAACTTAGAGATATTGTATTTGACAAAAGTTGATGTTATATATATAGATGCGCTTATTTATCATATAAAATAAAAATCGGTTTTCTGTTAAAGGGCCTTCACTTAGACTGAGGCAGGTTAGATCTAATGAATGCAAATGCATTATTTCTTTTTTCTTCCAGGAAGTTCTATTATTAAATAAGGAAGTAGATTAGTGAAACCTAAATCCATTTGATTAAAAAAAAAAAAAACAGTCCCTCCTCTTTTTATGTTGCTCATCCCACATATGTACTTTTAAAAATATAACTGCAATTTGGCTGCTAATTATCTACAAGTCAATTGGAAAAACTCTAATATGCTACTTTAAATCAGATATAGTGAAAGAGTGACTCAGTGATTTGAATCAAGTACAGGAAGCCTGGCAATTGTGGAGCTAATCTCTGTTTTGCTCAATTATCTGTGACTTCTTGGTAATCATCGTAGTCCTTAAGGCAGAATTTTTGGCCTGTGGGAGGGATTCTTCTACCTCCTATCTTCAGCTGCTGTGCGTAGAAAATAATAAATATCTTTTTCCTGATAAAGTTTAATTTTATTAAATTACATTGGCACTTTTGTTGACATGGATTGATCTATATGTGCAGGTCTACTGTTGAACACTATTCTTTCCCACTGATCTGTATGCTTACCTTTACGCGAATATCACTCCCTTGATTAGTATAGCTTTAGCAACTAAGTCTGATAAGCTATCTGACTTTTGTTCTTTTTCAAAATTGTTTCTTTCTATTCTAAGACTTTGTGTTCTATGTAACTTTTAGAATAAACTTGTCAGTGTCTGCCAAAAAAACCCTGTTAGAATTATATTTGGAATTGTGTTGAATCTACAGCTCAATTAAAAAGAATGACCCCTGATATTTCATATTTTGGCAATCTTGTGTTTCATATTTTAAATTCTGGCATTAATTGCTGATCTATAGAATACTTTCATAATTTTTGTTTATATATATATATATATATATATATATAATTTTATTACAGTATAGTTGGTTTACAGATTGTGTTAGTTTCAGGTATGTAGTAAAATGAATCAGTTATACATATACATATATCCACTCTATTTTAGATTATTTTCCCATTGAGCCCTTTACAGAGTAGATTTCCCCGTCCTCTACAGTAGGTCATTATTACCCATTTTTCATATAGTATTTTGTATCAGTTCAGCTCCGTTCAGTCGCTCAGTCGTGTCTGACTCTGTGATCCTGTGAATCGCAGCATGCCAGGCCTCCCTGTCCATCACCAACTCCCAAGGTTTACTCAAACTCATGTCCGTCGTGTGTATATATCAGTCCAAATCTTCCAATTTATCCCTCCCCCCACCCCTTAATCCCTGGTAACCATAAGTTTGTTCTCTACAACTGTAACTCTGTTTTATAGATTAGTTCATTTGTGCCTTTTAAAAAATTCCACATATAAGTGATAGCATTTGGTGTTTGTCTTTCTCTGTCTGACTTTACACAGTATGAAAAACTCTAGATCAAATCCATGTTGCTTCAAATAGCATTCTTTTTCTCTTTTTTTAATGGCCAAGTAAAGTTCCACTAGCGTTAGCCACTCAGTTGTGTTCAAACCTTTGTGACCCAATGAATGGAATTCTCCAGGCAAGAATACTGGAGTGGGTTGCCATTCCCTTCTCCAGGGGATCTTTCTGATCCAGGAATTGAACCTGTGTCTCTAGTGTCTCCAGGGAAACTCGTGGTTCAGATGGTAAAGAATCCTCCTGAAATCAGAAAGCCTGTGTTTGATCCTGGGTTGGGAAGAGCCCCTGGAGGACGGCATGGCAACTCACTCCAGTATTCTTGCCTGGAGAATTCCATGGCAGGCTACAGTTCATGGGGTTACAAAGAGTTGGACATGACTGAACTACTAAGCACAACACACAATATTCCATTATATATAATATACCACATCTTCTTTATCCATTCCCCTGCTAATGGACATTTAAGTTGCTTCCAGGTCTTGGCTATTATAAATAGTGTTGGCAATTAACATTGGGGTGTATGCATCTTTTCAAATTATGGTTTTCTCTCCATATATATGCCCAGCAGTGGGATTGCTGGGTCATATGGTAGCTCTCATTTTAGTTTTTTAAGTACCTTCATACTGTTCTCCATAGTGGCTGCATAAATTTAATTCCTACAGAGTAGAAGGGTTCCCTTTTCTCCACAGCCTCTCCAGTGTTCATTATTTGTAGACTTTTTAATGATGGCCATTCTGACTTGCGTGAGGCCGTACCTCACTGTGGTTTTGTATTTGCATTTCTGTAATAATTTGTGACATTGAGCTTCTTTTCATTTGCTTTTTAGTCATCTGTCTTCTTTGAAGAAATATCTATTTATTCATTTTTTGACTGGGTTGCTTGTTTTTTTGATATTGAGCTGCATGAGCTATTTGTAAATTTTGGAGATTTAATCCCTTCTCCACTGCTTCATTTTCAAATACTTTTTCCCATTCTGAGGATTGTCTTCTCATTTTGTTTATGGTTTCCTTTGCAATAAAAGCTTTTAAGTTTAATTAGGTGGCTGTTATTGTTCAGTTGCTACTCTGTCTGACTCTTTGAAACCCCATGAACTGTAGCATGCCAGGTTTCATGGAGTTCTCCAGGCAAGAATACTGGAGTGGGTTGTCATTGCCTTCTCCAGAGGCTCATCCTGGACCAGGGATTGAATCTGCCTCTGCTGCATTGGCAGATGGATTTTTGTTACCACTGGGCCACCAGGGAAGCCCTTAATTAGGTCCTATTTTTTTTTATTTTATTTTCATTACTCTTGGAAGTAGGTTGAAAAAGATTTTGCAATTTATGTCAAAGAGTGTTCTGCCTATGTTTTCCTCTAAGAGTTTTATAGTGTCCAGGTTTAAGTCCTCACTCCCTTTGAGCTTATTTTGAATATGGCATTAAGAAGTGTCCTAATTTTGTTCTTTTACACATGACTGTACAGTTTTCCCAGCACCACTTATTGAAGAGATTTTCTCCTTACACATTCTTGCCCCCTTTGTCATAGATTAGGTGACCATATGTGTGTTTATGTGTGGGTTTATCTCTGGACTTTCTATCCTGTTTAATTAATCTACATTTCTGTTTTTGTGCCAGTACCATACTGTTTTGATGACTATAATTTTATAGTATAGTCTGAAGTCAGATAGCCTGATTCCCCAGATCTGTTTTTGTTTCTCAAGATTGCATTGAAATTTGAGGTCTTTTGTGTTTCCATACAAATTAAAAAATTTTTTTCTAATTCTATGGAAAATTGCCATTGGTGATTTAATAGTGATTACATTGAATTTGTAGATTGCTTTAGTAGTATGGTCTTTTTCACAATATTGACTCTTCCAATCCAAGAACATGGTATATCTCTCTATTTGTTTGTATTGTCTTTGATGTTTTTCGTCAGTATCTTATACTTTTTTGAATACAGGTCTTTTGTCTTCTCAGGTAGGTCTATCCATGTTGTTGCAAATAGCAAGATTTCATTCTTTTATATAACTAAGTAGCATTCCATTGTGTGTGTATGTAATATGTACATGTATGTATGTGTGGATACATATAATATACCACAACTTCTTTATCCATTTGTCACCATTCATTCATCAGTGTACACAGGTGTTTCCATATCTTGGCTATTGTAAATAACACTGCACTGAACATAGGAGTGCATGTAACTTTTTTGAATTAGTGTTTTTGTGTGCTTCAGATAAATACTCAAAAGTGGGATTGCTGGGTCATATGGTAGTTTTATTCTTAAATTTTTGAGGAATCTCCATACTGTTTTTTATAGTGGTTGTAGCAATTTATAGTATCACCAATAGTGTATGAGTGTTCCCTTTTCTCATATGCTCTCCAACATTTGCTCTTTCTTATGTTTTAGAGAATAGTCATTCTAAGAGGTGTAAGGTAATACCTCATTCTGGTTTTGATTTGCATTTCTCTGGTTATCAGTGATGTTGAGCATCTCTTCAAGTACCTGTTGGATATCTCTGTGTCTTCATTGGAAAATTCTTTGTTCATGTCCTCAGTTCAGTTCAGTTCAGTCACTTAGTCATGTCCAACTCTTCGCGATCCCATGGACTGCAGCATGCCAGGCCTCCTTGTCCATCACCAACTTGGGAGTTTAGTCAGATTCATGTCCATTGAGTTGATGATGCCATCCAACAATCTCATTCTCTGTCATCCCTTTCTCCTCCTGCCTTCAATCTTTCCCAGCATCAGGGTCTTTTCAAATGAGTCTTCTTTTTGCATCAGGTGGCCAAAGTATTGGTGTTTCAGCTTCAACATCAGTCCTTCCAATAAATATTAAAGACTCATTTCCTTTAGGATGGACTTATTGAATCTCCTTGTAGTCCAAGAGACTCTCAAGAGTCTTCTCCAACACCACAGTTCAAAAGCATCAATTCTTCTGTGCTCAGCTTTCTTTATAGTCCAACTCTCACATCCCTACATGACTACTGGAAAAACCATAGCTTTGACTTAATGGACCTTTTTTGGCAAAGTAATGTCTCTGCTTTTTAATATGCTGTCTAGGTTGGTCATAATTTTTCTTCCAAGGAGTAAGCATCTTTTAATTTCGTGGCTGCAGTCACCATCTGCAGTGATTCTGAGCCCAAACAAATGAAGTCTGTCATTGTTTCCCCACCTATTTTCCATGAAGTGGTGGGACAAGATGCCATGATCTTGGCTTTCTGAATGTTGAGTTTTAAGCCAACTTTTTGCACCCTCCTCTTCCACTTTCATCAAGAGGCTCTTTAGTTCTTCACTTTCTGCCATAGAAAGTGTAGTGTCATCTGCATATCTGAGGTTATTGATATTTCTCCCAGAAATCTTGATTTCAGCTTGTGCTTCATCCAGCCCAGCATTTCTCATGATGTACTCTGCATATAATTTAAATAAGCAGGGTGACAATATAAAGCCTTGACATATTCCTTTCCCTATCTGGAACCAGTCTGTTGTTCCATGTCCAGTTCTAACTGTTGCTTCCTGACCTGCATACAGATTTCTCAAAAGGCAGGTCAGGTAGTCTGGTATTCCCATCTCTTTCAGATTTTTCCAGTTTGTTGTGATCTACACAGTCAAAGGCTTTGGCATAGTCAATAAAGCAGAAATAGATGTTTTTCTGGAACTCCCTTGATTTTTCAATGATCCTGTGGATGTTGGTAATTTGATTTCTGGTTCTAATTGAATTTTTTGCTGTTTTTGAGTTATTTGTGTTCTTTATCTATTTTGGATATTAGCCTCTAATTGGGTGTATGATTTGTAAAACATATTTTCCCATTTAGTAGGTTGCCTTTTCCCCTTTGATATTTCTGTTCCATTTATTCTGTCTTTTTATTACTCTTTAACCCTTTCCTACTTCTTCAAGACTAATTTAATGCTTTTAGAAGTAAATTGTATTTTATCTATTTCTATTCATTTTTATTTAATTCAGTTGTTTTGTTTGTTATTGTTGCTCTAAGCCTAACAACATGCAGCCTAACTTATCAAAGTCTGTATAAATTTAATATTGCATGAATTTCTACTTTCCACTTTTCATTTCATATCTGATACTCTCCATCTTCCATTTCCTTCTTGATAAATGTAAAAAACATGACATTTAATTTCATTTACCCATATATCCATTTTTGTACTGTTGTTTTCATATTGTTTTCTTCAACACATGTTATAAACACAACCTTATAGCATTATTAATTTTGCCTTAGAGTCAGATGTCTTTTAAGAAAGTTATGACCAGAAAAATGTAGTTATTTATTTTACCTCTTTATCTACCATTTCCAGTATTCTTTCTACCTTCCAATAGACATGATTTATGCCTTACATTATTTTTCTTCATTTTGAAGAACACCTTTTTTACCTTTTGTGAAGTCCTGTGGGTAATGAATTCTATCAGAGTTAATACTTCAACATATTTAAATTTCACTCTTATTTTTGAAGGATATTTTCACTGGATCAGAATTGTGGGTTAACATTTTTTTTTCTTGTAGCACTTAAAATTTTTTCTTCCATTATCATCTGATTTACATTATTTCTCATGAGAAAACAATTATAATTTATATCATTGTTAGCTATAAGTTCATTGTTTTCTTCTTGTGTGTATTGAATCCCTTTTCTCTATTTTCCAAGAGTTTCTCTTTATATTTATATTTTAGTAATTTGAATATGATATTGTTTTCTTTGCATTTACACTATTTGGGGTTTGTTGAGTTTATGGATACATAAATCAGCATTTTGCATCAAAACTGGGAAAAATTGATTGCTTCAAATACTTTGTTATATTCACTGTATTTTCTTCTCCTAAGGCTCAGGTTACATACCTGTTAAGACCATTCTTTCTGCCTTCCAACAGGCCACTATTATGCTCTTCGGTTTTCTTTATTCTTCTTGCAAGTCTTCAGAATGGGTACTATCTACTGACCCATCATCAAATTTACTGAGTCCTTGTCCCTTCTGTTGATAAGCAGTGATTTTATGTGATTTTCTTTTTCATTTCATTACTTTTGCAGCTCCAGAATTTTCTTTTATTATTCTAAATTTTCATTTTTTCCTGCTAAGGACACCTTTTAGTTTACTTTTTATTACTATATTTTCCTTCAATTTTTTGTTTATATTTTTCTTGAGCTCTTAGAATGTATTTACAACAGTTTGCTTAACATCTTTGTTTGCTAAAGTCAACAATAAGCCTATCACAGGGCTGGTTTCTGTTGATTGCTTTCTATGTACCTATGGATCACATTTTCCTATTTCTTTGTATATCATATAATTTATTATTATATACTACATTTTGAATAATAAATTGTAGAGAATATGGATTCTGCCATATCCTTCTAAGTGTCTTAATTTTGTTCTAGTAAAAAATTTAATAATTATTAAACACCTTGAGTTCTTATAAGCATGGTTTTCAGTTGGTTTATGCACATCCGACAAAAGTATAAAGTATTTTCCAAGATACTGCAACTTCCCAGGATTCAAATTCCTCCAAATTATATGTTACCTGAGCTTTTTTTTTTTTTTTTTGTAGTGGATTTTGTCATACATTGAAATGAAACAGCCATGGGTTTACATGTGTTCCCCATCCTGATCCCCCCTCCCACCTCCCTCTCCACCCGCTCCCTCTAGGTTTTCCCAGTGCACCAGGTCGGAGCGCTTGTCTCATGCATCCAACCTGGGCTGGTGATCTGTTTCACCCTAGATAATATACATGTTTCGATGCTGTTCTCTTGAAACATCCCACCCTCGCCTTCTCCTACCTGAGCTTTTTTTGTTGTTGTTGTCAGGATTTGGTTTTTCATTTTATTGGGCAAATCTAGAGAAATCTGTACTAAACCTTGTGATGTCTCAACTGGATTCCCAGGACACCCCTCGTGTTTTATAAATATATATAGATCTACACTGTATGTCTGGACAAGACTGAAACTTCCAGTGCTGTTCAATACCTAATGTTGGCTCTGAACCCTGTACCAGCTGTTTTCTGGTGGGTCTACTGAAGGCTCACCTTGCACATATGCAACTCAGCCTTTAATGAAGGGCTTGCCTGAACCCTCATATAAATTTCTATCTATCCCTTCCACAGCTTCTTCCTGTCTGATACCCTCAGATTCCAGCTGCTCCAGGTACCCTAAACCCTGACATCTACTTCCTCAGTTCATTGTTCTTGTTGTTTTTGTCCAATGGTCAAGTTGTGTCTGACTGTTTGCAACCCCATGGACATGCCAGTCTCCTCTGTCCTGCACTATCTCCCAGAGATTGCTCAAGTTCATGTCCATTGACTTGGTGATGCTATCTAATCATCTTATCCTCTACCATTCCCTTCTCCTTTTTCCTTCAATGTTTCCCAGCATCGGGGTCTTTTCCAGTGAGTTGGCTCTTCACATCAGGTGGCCAAAGTTTTGGAGTTTCAGCTTCAGTAACAGTCCTTCCAATGAATATTCAGGGTTGATGTCCTGTAGGACTGACTGATTTGATCTCCTTGCAGTCACAGTAGTCTCAACAGTCTTCTCCAGCACCACAATTCAAGAGCATCAATTCATCTACACTGAACCTTCCATATTCTCTCTGAATTCCAGCTGCGAATTTCCACTGTGTCAAAGTCAGGCAAGGTGTCAAACATGTGAGAAAAGTCAGTAAAGTTAGGAAATTACCTCCAGGTTTAGAACTGGGGTGATTGTGGGGCTAATCTTGTGGGCTTTCTCCTCCCTCAAGTTTTATTGTGCTACCAGTCATCCAGTGCCTAAAAATAGGGTTTTCATACATTTTGTTCAGCTTTATAATTATTCATATTAGAGGGATTGATTACTATTAATCAATCCAAGTAAATTATTATATCTGGAATCAAAAGTCCTCTCTACATAATTTTTTAAAAGATTGCCATATTCTTGTGTGAGTCTTCAAGGATATATTTTAAAATTCTATTTTACTTGCTCTACTAGCAGTGCTTTTCTGAGGTACAAATTATCTTTGCTGAATTTGTTTTTTTCATGTCATTGTTCTTTCTGAAGTATATGGTGATTCTTGCTTGCATGAGAATCATTTAAGGTCAAAATATCAGTTAAGGTCAAAATAAGAAACCCACAGCAAAATAAAAATAATAATCAGAGAATAGTTTCTTTGCAAAAGTTTGGGTTTGGGGGAAACTTAAGAATTTTTAGTTCTAAATATAAAAAGTCAGTCTCTATAATAGTGTTTGTATGTAAACATGGGAATTTGGGGTTCCTATGTTTTCTGCCATGTGTAGTAAGGAAGATAGATAATTGAGCCAGTATTCAGAGAGAGAGAAAGAGGAAGGGGGGGGAGGGGAAACTCCTTATTGTGGTTAATACTCGGACTTTGTTCTAGCACCTATATATTTCCTGTGGGTTGTTGGCTCAGTGCTATTGCTAGCGTTGACCAATAAATTTACCTGTCTTCCTTTCAGTTAGTTTAACCTGGGTCTATCACTTGCTACAAGAAGAATCGTAAACTAATGTTGACAATGAAGGCTTGAAGGAAAATAAAGAATAATTCAAGAGAATGTATTAAATGTGGGTGGGGCAACCTGAATTTTTCTACTCAGGTGTATTTTTAAAAAGAAATTTAGGCCCTGGTACATGTTGTTTTAGACTTCCCTGATGGCTCAGCTGCAAAGAATCCACCTGGCTATGCAGGAAATATGGGCTCTATCCCTGGGTCAGGAAGATCCCCTGGAGAAGGAACCAGCAACCCACTACAGTATTCTTGCCTGGAGAATTCCCTGGACAGAGGAGCCTGGTGGGCTATAGTCTCTGGGGTTGCAGAGTCAGACAAGACTGAGGGACTAAACAAGAACAACCACCACCTGTTGTTTTGCTTATGATAAAATGATTAAGTAAGTGTGTCTTTTCAGGTTTCTTTAGATTTCACTAAAAGGAAAATATTATCTGAGAGCTTGAACGGGAGAGAAGGTTTTACTTTGGATTTCTTAGATTTTTATTTAATCAACTAAATAGGAATGAAATGTCTCGTTAAGTGTACTTGCTTATCAGCAAATATTTCATTGGATATTTCATATCCTTTACACAGTGGTCTAGGGATTTACTTGATTAAAATCTTTAAATAATCCACATATTTTAAATGCTTATCCTAAAATGATTCTGCTTATTATCTTAGGCAAAATATCCATGTCTTGTCTCTTTAAAGATTACCAATTTTATTGCTACTTATGGAACAAAAATTTAAGGTGGTTAATGAGTGCCAAATTCATCCCTGCTAATGGAACAAAGGACTTGCTATTTCCTGTTCAGAAATTGAAGGTGGTTAATAATTACATTGCCTATCTTCATACAGAATAATTAGAACTTGGTATAGAAGCTGCCACATAAACTATTTAATTGCTTGCACAGAATTTTAAAAATAATTATGTTTGTTAACATAAGAAAGGCATAACATTTTCAAGTTTAATACTTATTAATTAGCTGTGTTTAAATAGAAACTTACACAGGTCTAAGCCATGAATACAAGGCTCCCTTCCTTTTAAATTTTTATTCATACTGTTTTTATGAATAAGATATGGCAATGAGATGAGGGGATGCATTAAATAAGATAAAGCCAAATTTTGTGACTTGGTTGGGGGCAGTTAAACACTAGAGCTTTCAAAATAAGACTTACAATGAATGTTTATGGAATTAGATTCAGGAGAGGCTGTTAAGTAACTGGATGCCTTTAACTCACCAAAGGGAAATAGTTTTATCCATCATGGTGAAAAACTAGCAGATCAAATGTATGTTCAAATCATTTGTTACTCATGAATTTAATCAGAAAATTAGTGTGTGTTAAGAATTCTGGCATCTAATTTAAGTCTTAGTTTGGTGGGTATGCAAAGAATTGGAGACTCTGATATATAGAAAACAGTATGTTTTCTGTTGAGGTTTGGGTTATACACGATGTATAGCTGATGTCCTTACCCTATAAGCCATTTTTATCTCTTCCTATTTTTTCCTGCATTATTGAGCAGGAGAACAAAAACATCTGTCTGAAAAATATACATTTCAGAAAAGTCTATGTGAGGCAAGTTCATCCAAGCATAGTGTGTTATTTGCTCCCAAGACATTTTTTTCCACTTTGTTTTGATTATCTCTCCTAGCTTGCTGTCAGCTTCAGTGCTAGATTTTTGGTTGCCTTGTGCAAACCTTGGTGTGTGGGCCTGCTTGCGTGTATTCGATGTGGCGGCATGCCAAGGTAAAGAGAAGAATGACTACAGGATGATAAAATATTTTTTACTGAGGAGGTTCATCACCCCAAACCCTAGGATTGTTCCACAGTAGCCAGCACCTTCTCCAATAGAGTCATGTCTAATTGAAGCCAGAAAATTTTCTTCCTGAGAATGCTCTGTCTCCTATTCACATGGCCCTAGACTCTCCCACCATCCATCACAGTCACTAGTGCTTGGATCCCATCAGTCCTTATGGTAAGAAACTGCATACACAGTGTGAATCAGAAATAGGTAGATTCTTCATTTCCAGCCTTTCTCCATTGTTAGAATTTTGCTTCTGGAGCTGCCTATGATAAATCTCAGAGGTTTACCAAGAGCTGGGCAAGTACTTTGACACTACTATTCTTTAGGGGCATTGGAACTTTGATGTTTTAAAAAAATTTGTACTGTTTCTGTAAATAACTACTGCATGGACTTCCACCTTTATCAGGAGTTGGCAGAAATAAAAGAATCATTCATTAATTGGTTCAATGAGCCATTGACTCTGAGTTCAAATAGCTATACTGTGACTTTTGCTAGAAAGAAGGGGTGGACCCCAGGATTAGGCCAATAATTTAAACTTAAAAGAATAAAGCCAAATGCCATGGCCAAGATGAGAGGGGACCTGAAATAGAGAAAAATCCTACAAGGGTTTAAACCGCACACATTAGGCCTGGATCATATTACTAGAGCTTTTCAGAAAGAGGCCTCTGTTGTCTTTGAACTTCTTTACTGTGAATCTGTTACGGGACGATACTGTTGGTAAAACATAATGACCCACTTTTCTTCCTTTGTTTCCCCTCTTTTCTGCCTTCCAGAAATAATGCCATGGCCACTCTCCTCTGATCGTGTTCCTGCTGTTTAAAGGGGAGTCACCTCCAAGATGCTGCCCTTCTTGGGTTCTCCATACCACACAAGGTCAGGCAATGCTTTCCTCAGGAGGGCTTCGATTGCACTTCCCCAGTGTAACAACCTCTCTCTCCCTGAAGTGTACATTACATACAATTGTGTAGTAGCGCTTTGGAGCTGCTTCCTATGTGCCTGGCCCGAGGCTATGTATGACGTGAGGATATATTAGTGAAGAAGATACAGGGGCTATTCACCCCCTTTCTAACCACTTAAAAATAGCTGGCATGCCGTAAAATCAGTCTGTTCTAGGCATTCACAGAGGGCCTTTCTTTCCTTCATTCTCTCTTTACCCTCCTGCAAACTCTTACCGGGCTTCCCAGGTAGCACTAAGGGTAAAGAACCTGCCTGCTGATGCAGGAGGCATGAGACACAGGTTCAGTCCCTGGGTCTGGAAGATCCCCTGCAGGAGGGCATGGCAGCCACTGTAGTATTACTGCCTGGAGAATCCCATGGACAGAGGAGCCTGGTGGGCTACAGTCCATAGGGTCTCAAAGAGTCTGACACGGCTTAGCATTTTCTGAAGCGACTTAGCATGCACACGCAAACTCTTATTCCCTGGCTCATTAAAGCCGTGTTCTTTCCCCAACTTTCAATATCCACGACTGGCACCCCAACTTTGTTTGATAAAATATCCTTTTATCAAATGTCCTCTTTTGCCTTATCAATCGTTCATGCAAAATCCCTTGATTGTGGCTTTACTGGTAATACCTAATGAGAGTAGTCTTCCCTGCAGAAGTGAGAAAATGATGAGTGAGTATTTATAACTCAGAAGAAAGAAAAAAGAATAATATTCACAATTATTATGTATTAAATGCTATGAGAAGTACCTAACATCATTTCATTTAGTTTAGTAGCTAATATATAAAATATACTATGCCAAGTGAAGGAAGTATAAATTAAAGAAGGGGTAACATAACTGAGAGAGTTAGTTACTCTGCCTGAGTACTGAGGGGGTGGTTAGATGCTTTTTGTTTGTGAGGTTAAGTGTTGACTTGTGACACAGAAATATGCTGCTGCTCAGAAAGTGGGTAGCCATCACATGTCAGCTTGTCTTCTGCCTTCTCCTCTTGCTGTTTTCCAGTTCATTCCATGCTTGGCAACCAGAGAGAATGAAATCTCAGCCATTTCTCATCACACTGAAATGCTCAAACTCTTTCAGTGATGAGCAGAGATGTAGGTCTGATCTATCCTTCCAAATTCAGCTCTGGCTGTCATCACTCTTTCACACCTTTCACCCCAACCACTCTGGCCTTCTGAGTTCTCAAAAATACCAGATACCTTCCTCTGGGAGGCTTTTTAATTCCTCTGTCCAGAATGTCCTTCTCACCCTCTCTTAAAGAATGGGTGCACTCTTGGGCTACAGCTTGTGCATCATGATGATTCTCAGATCAGATACATTTCAAACAAGCTTGTTCATCACCTACAAGAAATTCTTATTGGACAACCTGCCCTCATAAGCAGTTTCATTTCAAATAGCTATATTTGTTACATTGACACATGTTTGCCTCAGAAACTTTAGCCAGTGAAAATGCTGCATTGACTTAGGGCGTGGGTTTCTTATGGTTGTGGGTATCAGTTTTGGTTTTTAGATTATCTTTGAATATTTATACCTGAAAATCCTTGTTCACATCACCAGTGTTATGCATGTAACTGGCTATGGACTTTGAAGTTCTGATCTCTGGCTACTGTTGCTGTATTTTCTGAGATTATCAGCTGTTATCAAATAAGGAAACAGTTAATCACATTTACTGTAACTGAAATTAATACCAGGCTACCAACCGTCTGCTTTTCCGAGCTAACTTGGATTTTAGGGATCATTTTACTCCTGGGAAACTCTGAAGCTCTCCAGGAGGACTAAATTCAGTTATGCTTCTTTCTCATATGTTGTGTACTTTTTCTCTACCAAGTTTGCTTAAAAATCCCAGTGGATGTTAATTGATAGATGGACTTCTTTGGATGGAGGTTGGAGAGTAATGGGATAATTAACAAAGCAGGTGATTTTAGCAGAGTGGGCAACTGTCAGTGAGACAAATATGATGGATAAATTGAGGAGTTATTTTGTGACTCCTGTGGGCTTGGATTTTTCAGGGCTGTTCTCTGGGACACAGTGACAGTGAGAGACAGGGCTGACCTAGGTGATCAAACAAAACAGAAAATCATGCAGGTTAGTTGGGGGATGTAGAAATGCATCAGAGTCAAAGCATAGAATCCATCAGTTCAGTTCAGTTTAGTATCTCAGTTGTGTTCGACTCTTTGCAACCCCTATGGATTGCAGCACGCCACGCCTCCCTGTCCATCGCCAACTCCCGGAGTTTACTCAAACTCATGTCCATGGACTTGGTGATGCCATCCAGCCATCTCATCCTCTGTTGTCTCCTTATCCACCTACCCTCAATCTTTCCCAGCATCAGGGACTTTTTGCATCAGGTGGCCAAAGTATTGGAATTTCAGCTTCAGCATTAGTCCTTCCAACGAACACCCAGGACTGATCTCCTTTAGGATGGACTGGTTGGATCTCCTTGCAGTCCAAGGAACTCTTAAGAGTCTTCTTCAACACCACAGTTCAAAAGCATCAATTCTTCAGTGCTAAGCTTTCTTTATAGTCCAATTCTTACATTCATACACAACTACTGGAAAAACCATAGCCTTGACTAGACAGATCTTTTTTGGCAAAGTAATGTCTTTGCTTTTTAATATACTGTCTAGGTAGGTCATAAATTTTCTTCCAAGGAGCAAGTGTCTTTTAATTTCATGGCTGCAGTCACCATCTGCAGTGATTTTGGAGCCCCCCAAATAAAGTCTGTCACTGTTTCCATTGTTTCCCCATCTATTTGCCATGAAGTGATGGGACCAGATGCCATGATCTTTGTTCTCTGAATGTTGAGCTTTAAGCCAACTTTTTCATTCTCCTATTTCAATTTCATCAAGGGGCTCTTTAGTTCTTCTTCACTTTCTGCCATAAGGGTGGTATCATCTGCATATCTGAGGTTATTGATATTTCTCCCAGAAATTTTGATACCAGCTTGTGCTTCTTCTAGCTCAGCGTTTCTCATGATGTACTCTGCATATAAGTTAAATAAGCAGGGTGACAATATACAGCCTTGACGTACTCCTTTTCCTATTTGGAACCAGTCTGTTGTTCCATGTCCAGTTCTAACAGTTGCTTCTTGACCTGCAAACAGATTTCTCAGGAGGCAGGTCAGGTGGTCTGGTACCATCTTTCAGAATTTTCCACAGTTTGTTATGATCCACACAAAGCATTTGGCATAGTCAATAAAGCAGAAATATATGTTTTTCTGGAACTCTCTGGGTTTTTTGATGATCCAACAGATGCTGGCAATATGATCTCTGGTTTCTCTGCCTTTTCTAAATCCAGCTTGAACATTTGGAAGTTCATATATTGCTGAAGCCTGGCTTGGAGAATTTTGAGCATTACTTTGCTAGGGTGTGAGATGAGTGTAGTTATGCAGTAGTTTTTGCATTCTTTTACATTGCCTTTCTTTGGGATTGGAATGAAAACTGACCTTTTCCAGTCCTGTGGCCACTGCTGAGTTTTCCAAATTTGCTGCCATATTGAGTGTAGCACTTTCACAGCATCATCTTTTAGGATTTGAAATAGTTCAACTGGAATTCCATCACCTCCACTAGTTTTGTTTGTAGTGATGCTTCCTAAGGCCCACTTGACTTCCCATTCCAGGATGTCTGGCTCTAGGTGAGTGATCACACCATTGTGATTATCTGGGTCATGAAGATCTTTTTTGTACAGTTCTTCTGTGTGTTCTTGCCACCTCTTCTTAATATCTTCTGCTTCTGTTAGGTCCATACCATTTCTGTCCTTTATTGAGCCCATCTTTGCATGAAATGTTCCCTTGCTATCTCTAATTTTCTTGTAGAAATCTCTAGTCTTTCCCATTTTTTTCCCCCTCTATTTCTTTGCATTGATCACTGATGAAGGTTTTCTTATCTCTCCTTGCTATTCTTTGGAACTCTGCATTCTAATGGGTATATCTTTCCTTTTCTCTTTTGCTTTTCACTTCTCTTCTTTTCACAGCTATTTGTAAGGCCTTCTCAGACAACCATTTTGCTTTTTTTGCATTTCTTTTTCTTGGAGATAGTCTTGATCCCTGTCTCCTCTACAATGTCACAATCCTCCAAGATCATCTGTCCATAGTTTATCAGGCATCCTGTTTATCAGATCTAGTCTTTTAAATCTATTTCTTACTTACACTATATAATCATAAGGGATTTCACTTAGGTCATACCTGAATGGTCTGGTGGTTTTACCTTCTTTCTTCAATTTAAGTCTGAATTTGGCAGTAAGGAATTCATGATCTGAGCCACAGTCAGCTCTGTGTCTTGTTTCTGCTGACTGTATAAAGCTTCTCCATCTTTGGCTGCAAAGAATATAATCAACCTGATTCCGGTGTTGGCCATCTGGTCATGTCTATGTGTAGTCTTCTCTTGTGTTTTTGGAAGAGGTTGTTTGCTACGACCAGTGTGTTCTTTTGGCAGAACTGTATTAGCCTTTGCCCTGCTTCATTCTGTATTCTAAGGTCAAACTTGCCTGTTCCTCCAGGTGTATCTTGACTTCCTACTTTTTCATTCTAGTCCCCTATCATGAAAAGGACATCTTTTTTTGTGTGTTAGTTCTAAAAAGTCCTGTAGGTCTTCATAGAATCGTTCAACATCAGCTATTCAGCGTTACTGGTGGGGCATAGAATCCATAGCCCTTTAGTATAAGCTCTCACCCTCTGTCCCTCTCCTTTGTCCTAACAAGATATTAAAAGCAGCCATAAACCCATCAAAGGAAGAAGATGTTTTTTAAGAATACAGGGCTTTGTTTGTTTGTGGAGGTAGGGGGAGTGAGTTAACTGGGGGATGGAGCAAGAGGAGAGTGGTATTCTTTTGTCAGGAATTATAAAATAAGACTCCTCTTACTAAAATAGTGTGCAGTGATACATTCTAATAAGATCAGAAAAAGTCTTTATCTTATAATCAGGGAAGAAATATGTGAGCCCATTTTGCAGCATTTAAAAAATTACATTGTATTTAAAGGAAATACTGAGAGCAACAGTCTTCACTGGGTAATTCTTGATAAGGAAGTTAGACTAATGGGAAATGAAAATGCTGTAACATGCATGCATGCTAAGTCACTTCAGTCGTATCCTACTCTTTGCGATTTTGCGGACTGTAGCCTGCCAGGTTCCTCTGTCTTTGGGACTCTCTAGGCAAGTATACTGGAGTGGGTTGCCAATTCCTTCTCCTGGGAATCTTCCCAATCCAGGGATTGAACCCGAATCTCAGGTCTACTGCATTGGCCAGGGGTGTTCTTTACCACTAGCGCCACCTAGGAAGCCCCATAAAGACTGCGACATAGATTATGAAATAGACTGGGAAGTGCATTGAAGGAGCAAAGAAAAACCACTCTCACATAGATCAAAAATGAGCCTAAGTAGAAAGGAGATTGCCAAAAACACCGTCTGGTAAGACTAGATCTGAGGAAAATAAAGTCATCATGACTTGAATTCATGTCTCATAATGCTCAGCTCTGCCTTCATATATTTTATTTGCCGAGAAACCTCTTCCACATTGATGCAGATGGTAGTAGAGTCAGGTTGCTCTAATGAATACTCTTTCAATAAGACACCTCAGTGCTGACTCACCACACATCTTGAAAGCATACAAATAGAGTATGCCATGGGAGGGCAGGATTGTATTTTGAATGCATGATAAGTAATGGTAGATCATTTAAGTACAGCATTTGCCAGAAATCAACAGTCTGGATTTTCTGTTTCCACCTGATTTATGAATGGTAAATCAAGATCAAGAAAGGAAATAGCTGAGAAAGGAATTCATATGAACACTGATAAATACAAATCACATGGGACCTTTGTTCTTTGGTCAACTGTCACAATAAAATGGACTATCATATCATCTCAAGTAAAATGTCATTGATTACTACCCTTTGTGATAATAAAAATATCAGGGAAATGGAACATGTATTCTTGAAATGAAACCAGCCTTCTGAATCAGACTTCTCATGGGAAATGTCTAGTGTATATTCTTCATAGGAGTCACCATACCGACTATATGAGGGATGAACCTGCAGCTTGATGATGACTGGACATGGGTGACTTATGTGGTTATAACTCAAAGTAGCAGGGGCAGTTCAGCTGGTACTTATCAGAAAACACCCATTTCAAAAACTGAATTTGGGTTTTCTTTGGACCATTTGCTGCCTGAAGTGGTTTCTATTACATGCTTTACTCTTCTCTGGAAGAAATATGCACTTTGTATATAGTTTTCCAAATAATTTTAATCATTAAAAGAAACATGTCAGAGAGATTTATACAAGTGTTACATCTAATGCCCCTCTATCTGATTTCAATTTTTTTTTAAGTAGCTTTTTTTTTTTGGTAAATACCCAGCTTTGTGTTATAAAATCATGGCTCCCATAAAATATAAGTTTATGGAACAATCTTAGAAATTATCAAGTCTAATAGTTCTTAAATTTAGCTTGCTAAAAATCACATATGTCAAATCAACTGAATCATACTCTGGGGATGGACCAAAGCCAGATAGTTTAAACCATTTCTCAAGGTGATTTTGATACAAGCAGTGAAAATCATTGACTATTCTCCAGAGAGATATTTCTATTCTATAGGAATTCAACAACCTAGACAAGGTCACAAAGTTGGTTTGGACAAGTAGGAACTAAAATTCAAAACTGTGGACATCCAGGTCAGTGAGTATTCCTTCTGAAGCATCAGCAAATTAGAAAAGTAAAAATATAAACTTTTCCTCACTATGAATGTACTAGATGCCACTGACTTTTACACTTCAAAGTGATAGTTTTATGTTATGTGAATTATACCTAATAAAAATAATATTAAAAGTACTAATTTTATTTAATCTGTTTATAGGCAAGTTAATTCATTTTCTAAATATCACCTAGAAAGGGAACACATATTACGTCTGGCTAGTATATTGAGATGGATCATTTAAGCTATTCAGTAAGCTTTCTTGTCTGTAAGATGGGAGAATGAAAGTGAAAATGTCTTTGTTGTTGAATTAATGTAAAACTTTGAAAGAGGATATATGTAGTGTGCCTGGTACATAGTAGATGTAGATGTAATTATTCCCCTAGAATGATTTGTAATGACAAAACAGTATTTTTGTTTTTCTAAATCTGTAGGAATCATATCTCCTGCATGGGGATAGATAATTTTATTGGAATAAGGAGTTTTGATTATCAAAACTGTTAGTTTTGCTTGAGGATGTTAGGTATTTTCTTTTGTCTCCTCATCTTGCCTACCACATAGTAGGTGATTAATAATTTATTTACTGACTCACTGATTGATAGATACTTATAGAGATTAGCACAACCTTTTATTGGTGGGAAAAAATTTCCTTGAAACCTCCATCTGAGGCAGATGGAACTCCGTGAATTCCGTTTACTCCATATGTGAGTGTTCTGTTTCCCTGAATCTGATTAGGTTACAAGTTGTAAAGGCAGGGCTCGTTTTGGGGGTAGTTACAGCATAAAATGCACCCAGAAGTCTATTATACACTGGCCATATCCAATGCATATAATAAATAATTAATTGGACAAATAAATAAATAAATAATACAGCTCATAAAAGCTCTCCATTTACTTGCCTAGTACTAGTCTGGCTCTTGCAATTAATTTTAAACTCTCTTGTTTCTCCTTTATTAAGTAAGCTGGAATGAAATAGAAATGATATAATTGTTTTTGCTTTCTCATTTGGAGAAATACTCATGCAGGCTCAGGGTTCTCAGAGCACACAGAAAATGAAGCTAGACGATCTCCATGTGATACACAAACACAATTTCCTTATTCCAGTGAAATTGTCTATCCCCATGAAGGAGATATGATTCCTACAGATTTAGAAAAACAAAAATACAGTTTTGTCATTACAAATCATTCTAGGAGAATAATTAGAATTCACCCCTCTTTTACAACCACTGTTTTGTGAAACTTTTTTGACATTAAGCCCATTTCCTAACTTTTAGTGGGGAAAAATGCACATGGGTACATGTCCGTGTCCTGATGATGACTTGTATCCTCCACGCCCAGATTCCTGGTGTGACAGTCAGAGGACAAAATACCAAGATCCAGAAATGAAGTTTGCCAGTATGGCTTCCGTGGAAATGATTGAGTGAATGCATCTGTCTCTTTTGTGAAGCCCAGCTATATTTCAAAAAATGGACATGATGTGGTATTGTTTTGCAGGATTTTGTAGATCTTAAGGCAGTATGGTCCAACATCACTGCAGATGGTGACTGCAGCCATGAAATTAAAAGACACTTGCTCCTTGGAAGAAAAGTTATGACCAACCTAGACAACATATTAAAAAGCAGAGACATCACTTTGTCAACAAAGGTCCATCTAGTCAAGGCTATGGTTTTTCCAGTGGTCATGTATGGATGTGAGAGTTGGACTATAGAGAAAGCTGAGTACCGAAGAATTGATGCTTTTGAACTGTGGTGTTGGAGAAGACTCTTGAGAGTCCCTTGGACTGCAAGGAGATCCAACCAGTCCATCCTAAAGGAAATCAGTCCTGAATATTCATTGGAAGGACTGATGCTGAAGCTGAAGCTCTGACACTTCGGCCACCTGATGCAAAGAGCTGACTGAACTGAACTGAAGGCAGTGTGGCAGTGGAACTGAGCAGCGTTTGAGAGAGAGTACTCTTCTCACCCTGTTCAGTTCAGTTCAGTCACTCAGTCATGTCTGACTCTGCCACCCTATGAACTGCAGCATGCCAGGCTTCCCGGTTCAGCACCAACCCCTGGAGTTTACTCAAACTCATGTCCATTGAGTTGGTGATGCCATCCAACTATCTCATCTTCTGTCATCCCCTTCTCCCACCTTCAATCTTTCCCACCATCAGAGCCTTTCCAAATGAGTCAGCTCTTTGCATCATTAATTTCATGGCTGAAGTCACCATCTGCAGTGATTTTGGAGCCCTCCAAAATAAAGTCTGCCACTGTTTCCACTGTTTCTCCATTTGCCATGAAGTGATGGGACTGGATGCATGATCTTTGTTTTCTGAATGTTGAGCCTTAAGCCAACTTTTTCACTCTCCTCTTTCACTTTCATCAACAGGCTTTTTAGTTCTTCTTCACTTTTTGCCATAAGGGTGGTGTCATCTGTGTATCTGAAGTACTCTTCTCACTACTGGTTTTATAAAACTCTCCCACAGGAAGGTGTGGGTACTCAGGCAGAGGACACAGTCTATTCCAATGACTTGTTGGATAGATCACTGATTTTTTTGTGCAGAAATACCTCTTTCAAGCTCATTGTTTTGGGTTCTAAGAGCTTCAAATGTAATTCAATTATTATTTTGCAAATTCAAAAATTAGTAAATGAATAATGTCTCACATAATTAATTTGAAGGGATCTTAACTTAATTAAAATGAATCATCCAGGCTTATTTAATGGCCTTGCATGTAATTTCACTTTGAATTGGCAGTGTGGCACAGTGCAAAGAGAATTGGACTAAAGTGAGGATGGCTGATCAAGGCTGGAATCTTCCCCAATAAGCTGTGTTTGGTGTTTAACTCTTTGTGTATGTTAGACAGGGTGCCAGATATTTGGTCAAACATTATTCTGAGTGGTCTGTGAGTGTGTTTCTGGAAAAGATTCTGAGCAAAGCAGATTGTCTTCCTTATTTTGGGTGGATTCCTTCCACTCACTTGAAGGCCTGAATAGAGCAAAAAGCTGGCCACACTTCAAATGGAGAGAAATTCCTCCAGCCTGCACAGGATCTGGGACATAGTTTCAAACTTGAACAGAAATACTGGCTCTTCCTAGGTCTAGAGTACACCAGTGTTCAGAACTAAAAATATACCATTGGCTCTCCTGGGTCTCAAGCTTCCTGGTTGAAGATCTTGAGACCTATCACTTTCCATAATCATGTAAACTGAGTTCTTATATTATTAATGAATATTCCCCATATAAATATTTATGTATTATATTCCCACATATCATATATATATATATGTATATATACACACATATTCACACACAGTTGCCCTTGAACAAAAAATATTCACTTGAGTCCGCTTATATGTAATTTTATTTTTCTAGTAAATACATACTGCAGTACTACATGATCTGTGGTTGGCTGAATCCACAGATGAGACACAGGGATGATTATAAAGTTATACATGGATTTCCAACTTCGTGGAGGGTCATTGCCCCTAACTCCTACATTGTTCAACTCTGTGTATATATGTGCATGTGTTTGTATATAATACATATATATGTGTATATGTATGTGTGTGTGTGTATCCTATTGGTTTTTTCCTCTGGAGAACCGTAATAACTATGACCTTGGGAAAATCAACACAGCTTTTCAAACCCTATTTTTCTTTATCTGTGTAGTGAAAGAATTGGACAATATAAGGCCATTGTAGTTCCGAAGTACAATATGGCTCTTAAATTTATATGACAATCCTGGGCTCCCTTGGAAGAGAATTTTTGTCTTGTTACCCCAGGAAGTATATAGAATGTATTTGTTTTCTTTCATCTCTTCATTTGTCGGAGGCCCTTAAAATGTTCCTCTCTCCCCCTTCTTGATGTTCTCTTCTAACCTAGGCCATTCTGTAGGCAGAACAACACTGTCAGTTGGGAAACCGTAACTGGCTATACTCACCCTCTCCCTAAGCTGATCTGCTAAAGGACAGGCATTTTCTCTCCTATAGAATGGCTAACAGTATGCTCATTATGTTGGAAAAACGACACATTTCACAAAGGTCTGGTGCTCAGTGAGGGCACCGCCCTGCCAGAGCAGGTGGATTTTCGGGTATTACTGGCACGACTGTGCACATCAGCGCTCCCCGGTGGGGACTGCCCTGGCCAGCCCGACACAGTGTCTCCTCACGGTCGGCGGTGGTGGAGGGCAGTGGAACCGTCAGTCCCTTGATTATCCTCCAAGGTGAGCAGGGTCAGTTTTAAAGAGCTTTGTTGTCAATCAGCCTCATATTTTACTCCAGGTTCCTGACCTCACAAATCTTAAGGCTGGCATTGCAGTCAATGAATCTTCTGCAGCCTGAGTCCCTATAGTGACGTCTCCCTTCTGACAAACCGTGTCTCATCACGGTTCTGCCAGTCCACACAGGGTTTCAGAGAGCAGACCTGCAATTTGTCAGCACAGCCATAATTCAACTGTAATACAGTATTTGCTCTCACCAAGCGTCCCTTTTCACAGTCCCAAGTTAAGCACCCAATGGAAGGAAAACTGCCCTTGAAAGTTTGGCCCGTCGTATTAAATCACAGAGCTGACTTAAAGTTTCATTAAATGATTGTCATAGGAGAGGCTGAGATTACACTGTCATTTGCTTATTAGCATTTCATTTAAAACATTACCATATCAAATTGACATAATTCTTCTCAGGGTATAAATATTTAAATTTTCACAACTCCCATTATGTTCCTTGCCCCCATTTTATTCTTCACACAGGAAAAAAAAAAAAAAAAAAAACATGAGTCACAGAAATGTCTGTTAATCTCACTTAAGGCAAGGAGGAGTCTGAAGAGGAATATTTCCTTCTTAGGACAACAAATGTCCTAAGAAAGAAATATTTCCAAAATGAAACTTCTACATGGGCTTCTATTGTTGCAGGGATGTTTCTAACTAAAATTATACTTGACATTTAATTTCAAGCAAATGATCTAAGCAGTGATGTCATTTGCAGATAGACACCTGTTCATGTGTAATGGGTTACTTGAAGACATTTGCTGCTGGGACAGAATCCTTCTGGGGTATGTACTGTTGATCCTAGTCTACTCCCGACATGTCATTAACATCTCCAATTTACCAGCAGGAAGATCAACACTCCATGGGGACAATCCCAGGTAAGAAATAAACAACTCTAGTTTACACTTCTGCTTTGAGGACTGTGGACCAGCAGAACATTAAGGAACCTGTCTGTATGGTTAGGGTATTGTATGGACCAGGTCAGAAAGACTGACAATTCAAGCTCTCTTAAGTTAGTTAGTGCCCTGAGATTGTACTAAAAGGACAGGAGTGAGTAATTTGTTTGCCCTCTTCTTGATTTGCTTCATGTGGCCATTCTCTCATGGTTGACACCTGCTGAGTAGAAACTAAAAGTTGAAGATTTATGAAGAAAATTCTTTATAAACTGTGAAGCATTTTATGAAATCCTGGGTAGATGAGTCATGTGGCATTCCACATCTAATTTTCCCAAAATGACTGAAATATTCTTTGAAACTCAGTTCTTATGTCAATTGCCTATGATGATTTCTTTACCATAGCTTTCTGAATAAAATCCACCCTGTTAATTGCACCTCAAACCCTTCCTATTCAGGCTGTAGACTGCCTCCTTAATCATCTCTTATCTCTGGCTCTATCACATTCTTTTCTAGTTATAGTGAACTTTTTTTTTTTTTTTTTAAACCTTGGTAACTGCATTTTTTCAAGTCTCCCTGGACTTGGGTTTGGTATTCCCACACCCTGTAAAGCCTTTTCACATATTAGCTTGGCCAACTCCTATGGGTTTTCTTGAATTCATTTGTTCCTTAGAGGGTACGTTAACTTTCTACTATCACTCAAAACCCATCAGAGATTTTTGTTCCTCCTGTATGTCCCTTGTCCATTTAACTCTCATCACTACATTGTTAACTCCTTCTAGGTAGGAATTATATCTTTTATTTTTCAAACTACAATGCTTAGCTGTGCCTGGCACAACAAGGCTCAGTCAATGTTTGTCAAATGAATAAATGATGGAAACTAGGAACCAAGATATAAGGGACCTAGGAAAATTGCCTTCAGAGGTGCCTGATCCTTTGGAACTGGAGCAGGTATCTCACTCAGTCTTTGAATAATGGTTCATTTTGTGTTTATCTGTGTTTGCTGCTGTTTATCTGCCTTGACTTTTAATGAAATCTCTTTTAAAGTTCTAGCCTTCCTCAACTATGCTTACAGGAACACAGGAGATTTTGAATGTGCTTTAGATAGAGCAAGGAAATGGCATGCTATGCTTCCTGGGACTAGTGAGACGATGGCAACAATATTTGAAATGAGGAATTCCCAAAGAGAAAGACCAGACTGACAAACAGAGTGTGATAGGACTGCTGAGTTGGTTAGTTTCCCCTGTAGGAAAGCCTGGAGTTTTGAAGTTTTGTTTTAGTAAGGAAAACCCTATGTCCTAATAGTGCCTTCTTACATCATCCTTTTGGCCACATTCTCCTCTTTTTGCCAGGCTGCCTAGAGTCATTGTGTTGTCCTGCAGATTTCCCAAGAACCTTCACTGAGGGTGTTTACCTCCACAGCTGCTGAGCGGATGAAGCCTAAGCGTCACAGGGGCAGCTTACACTCCGAAACTTAGTGGCTTGATTCAGCCATCATTTTATCTTCTCTGATATTTCTGTATGCTTACTGTGTTCAGCTGGCCATTTTCTGCTGGTCTCTCTTGAGGTTTCTTGGGAGGATACAGCCACATGATGTTCACATCATTGTCTGCAGGTGAGTGGAACCATCTGGTGGCTTGGCTGAGATGCTAGGATTTCTAGATCTCCTCTTTCTCCACATACTCTCAGGGCTTTTCTTCTATGCATGGCCTCTCTTTGTGATAGATAGACCAGGGGAGCTGACGTCTCATGTGACAGCTAAGAGCTCCCACGTGCAAGCAGGGCAAATTGAATTCGGTAAGTCTTCATAATGGTCACAGCGTCACTTCTGCTGCATACTATTGGTTAACTGAAGTCATAGGGGAGCTAGTTTTCAATGTGTGAGTGACTTCAAAAATCCATGAATACCATGAGACAAGGTGCATTGGGGACATCTTTTGAGATTAAATAATTAGACCATAGGACACTTGCATATTAATAAGCAACATATTTTAAAAATAATTTAAAATACTGAGACTGTCATGTATTTCTTCCCTGTAAAATTCTTCCTTTCAATCTCCTGTTCTAATCCTCTACCACTTGTACTCAGCATTGTCCCCATCTCTACTTCTGCTTTATTAACTACACCGAAGCCTTTGACTGTGTAGGTCACAACAAACTGTGGAAAATTCTGAAAGAGATGGGAATACCAGACCACCTGACCTGCCTTTTGAGAAACCTGTATACAGGTCAGGAAGCAACAGTTAGAACTGGACATGCAAAAACAGACTTGTTCCAAATAGGAAAAGGAGTATGTCAAGGCTGTATATTGTCACCCTGCTTATTTAACGTATATGCAAGGTACATCATGAGAAACGCTGGACTGGAAGAAGCACAAGCTGGAATCAAGATTGCCAGGAGATTTTCTAGGCAAGAGTTCTGAAATGCAGTGCCATTGCCTTCTCCGATAAGAGGAACTCAAATATACTGAATTGACTGGCTGAATCATTTCATTGTTTTCCCAACTATTAATTCTAGATAGGTAGCTGTTACATATTTGTCTCTAATCCTTTGGCTATATAATCACATTTCATATTGCCTCCTGGAACTTATACTGCAAATCTTATGGGTCATCTCAAAAGTAACATCCTATAATCACACTTAGTGTCTTTCCCTCCCAAATTTCCTCATCTCTTTCAGTGAAGCCACCATTATCCCACTTACCAAGGCTAACTTTTGTCCTTTTCATCAATCCACATCAGTCAGTCTTAGATTTGGAGCATTTTTTCTTTCAGTATTCAGTTCAGTTCAGTTCAGTCACTTAGTCATGCCTGACTGTGACCCCATGAACCACAGCACACCAGGCCTCCCTGTCCATCACCAACTCCCAGAGTTTACTGAAACTCATGACCATTGAGTCGGTGATGCCATCCAACCATCTCATCCTCCATCGTCCCCTTCTCCTGCCCTCATTCTTTCCCAGCATCAGGGTCCTTTCAAATGAGTCAGCTCTTCGAGTCAGGTGGCCAAAGTATTGGAGTTTCAGCTTCAACATCAGTCCTTCCAATGAACACCAGGACTGATCTCCCTTAGGATGGACTGGTTGGATCTCCTTGCAGTCCAAGGGACTCTCAAGAGTCTTCAACACCACAATTCAAAAGCATCAATTCTTCTCTGCTCAGCTTTCTTTATAGTCCAACCCTCACATCCATACATGACCACTGGAAAAATCATAACCTTGACTAGACGGACCTTTGTTGGCAAAGTAATGTCTCTGCATCTTAATATGCTATCTACGTTGGTCATAACTTTCCTTCCAAGGAGTCTTTCACTATTTCTCTCCTATTTATTTTTGTGTATTTTCACTGTCACCTTCCTAACCCAAACCTTTCTCTCCTTGTGACTGAATTATCACCTTTCAAGTCTATGTTTCCTGAGTTTCTCTGTTTTCCTTTCTAGTCTCTCGCATGCTCATCACCAGACTAATCATCCACAAACTGCTCTTTCGCAGTGATGCTGTGATGCATCCAGAAAGCTGCTTGTTGTCAGATCAAAGCTGCCCTACAGCCTGGTTCTCACCGACTCCCCCAGTCCACACCCCGCTCTGTCCATCTCACTTTACTTCCGTCTACGAGGCAGCACTCACCCGAATTTCTATTATCTCCTCTCCCCAATGATCCTGGCTCAAACACACACTGGTCCAAACCTAACTGCAAAGTCCATGTATCTGGACCTCCTCCTGTCCCTTCTCATACATCAGTATTCTTCCTTTATTCCAGGCTATGTCAGTTTTAATCCTCCATCATTGTTCTTTCAACTCACACCCAAGCACTCTGCTGTCTCCTTGTCTGAGCTCTGACTACAGATGTGTCCAAGCCACTTTTCACCAGTCAGCTACATCCGAGCTTTCCTAACCTTTGTGCTTCCTGAGGCTGGAAACTATGGCTGATGGTCCTTGGTTGGCCTCACAGTGTCCAACATAGTGCTGGTTGTGTAGTAGGTGATCCAATGTAAGTGGGTGAATTATATGAACTTGCAGTGGGCATTTTCTGGGTCATTACCTATGGCTCAGGAATGAAATTTTCTCAGGATAACTAAAGGTTACAAGGAATACAGTTTTCTCAGTGTCTCCAATTTCCAGATGAGATGTTTGCTACATTAGTTCTGGATATTGGAAAATACTAACGATTAGTATTTCATCAAATGTAACTGCATATATTATGGAGAAGGCAATGGCAACCCACTCCAGTACTCTCACCTGGAAAATCCCATGAGTGGAGGAGCCTGGTAGGCTGCAGTCCATGGGGTCACTAGAATCAGACATGACTGAGCAAATTCACTTTCACTTTTCACTTTCATGATTTAGAGAAGGAAATGGCAACCCACTCCAGTGTTCTTGCCTGGAGATTCCCAGGGATCAGGGAGCCTGGTGGGCTGCCGTCTATGGGGTTGCACAGAGTCAGACACGACTGAAATGACTTAGCAGCAGCAGCAACTTCATATTAAGCACTTTCACTGATATTTACTTATTCATAATTTTATAACTTCCTCCAGAATTGCTGTGCACTTGGGGGGGGGGTGGAGGTACAATGTGTGAGGATAAAATAAAAGTAGGGAGTGATGAATTTGGATTTACAAAAATATTTAGTAGTAGATTGCACCTTTTATCACCCCTGAGAAATGCTGATATATATATATATATATATATATATATATATATATATATATATATATATATATATGCACACACACACACATATATATATATATGTATATATGCATGTATACACACACATACATAGGCAAAGGAGAATGTTTGCCTCTTTAATGTTTCAGTGAAAAAGAAAATTCCAGATACACAGATATATGAGGTATATGTATATCAGTATTAGTCAACCCTCAGGAACCAGCGATAGCAAAAGACTGAATCTCCAATATTCAGGTCATACTACAGAGGGATTTTGAACTTCTCTTCATCAAGCCTGCTTGTATGATTTAATAGTTTTTCTCAGAATGGGGAAGATGACACGAATTTTCAGTGTGAAAGGCAGCACAAATGAAACCAAGAGAAAAGCAACATTGGAAATGAAAAATATGCTAGTGAGAAATTGGAGAGCTGAAACTTTTGCACCTGAAGAAGGCTTATTTTTAAGATTATATCGCCACCTAGGAAATCAGCCTAGAAGTACACCCACAGCTGGAAGCAGAGTCAGCATGGTGTTGAGCCCTAACCCTCTAGTCAGCAGTTCCTGAGAGGGACCTTTATAAACATCTGCAGTCACTGCAGGAGAAGCACATGACCCACAGTAGCATCTCAAGTTCCCAGGGCTCAGACCCTGCTCACATCCTCCTGTTCCTCTGGAGTTATTCAGTGGAGAAGTCAACAGCACACATTTTAGATGTGAAAATGTGTCAAGAATTTCTCTCAATCTGTTATGCATCCTTGGAAAATGATTAGTTAAACAGTGCATAGTATCATTTGCTTGTTCTAAATAATTTAACTCTGGGCTGTTCATGAGTGAAAACATTTTACATTTCTACTTTCATTTCTGCCTAGTGAAAGAAGTGGTCTGATCATGTTTTTTTTTTTTTTTTTTTTAATGAGGAAGCAGTGGAATTGTGGAATTAAAAACACTAGACAGAGAACCCTACTTTTTTGTTCTTAAAGCCACATCTTTAGTTTTCCCATGTCCTGCTTCTTCTACAGCAGTTGTTGGCACTGAACTCTTGATCACTTATCTTAGTTTTGCTTTTATAAGGAGATCCTTAGCTTGATAAAATATTGCATGAATTTTAAGGCTTGGTGTCTACAAACATTTGGGTATCAGAGGCGGCATTCTGGCTATACAGCCTCCTTGCTGGTCTGAGTTTTCTCATCTGTGAGATGGGGACAGTGATAGTATACAGAGCTGGGCTTTTAGGAGGAATGAATTAAACAGGAATGTTACAAAAATGTTAGCTACTAACGACAAAAATACATTGATTAAGAAATGGTAGAAACAAAGAATAGAAATTAATTTTATTTTGCTGTTCAAAATATATCAACACGATTTAGCCAAACAAATAGACACAGAGAGAGACCAAGAAAGCATCCACTAAAAAATCCAAGTGATTAAATTTTCTAAAATTATTTTTTTCCTATAGAACATTGTTTTTTATTGAAGTATAGTGGATATATAATATTATGTTAGTTTCAGGTGTACAACATAGTGATTCAGCATTTAAATATGTTATTAAGTAACTAAACAATCACTGGGGTAGGTATAGTTACCATCTGTCCCCATACCAACATATTACTGTATTTTTGACTATATATATGTGCTGTGTATTAAATCCCTATGGCTTATTTATTTTATGTTTTTTTTTTCCATTTATTTTTATTAGTTGGAGGCTAATTACTTTACAGTCTTGTAGTGGTTTTTGCCATACACTGACATGAATCAGCCATGGATTTACATGTGTTCCCCATCCTGATCCCCCCTCCCACCTCCCTCTCCACCCGATCCCTCTGGGTCTTCCCAATGCACCAGGTCCGAGCACTTGTCTCATGCATCCAACCTGGGCTGGTGATCTGTTTCACCCTAGATAATATACATGTTTTGATGCTGTTCTCTTGAAAAATTATTAACTTTTAAAAATAATTATACATTTGATTACACTCAAGTGCTCAAAATATCTTGAAATACACTTCCATTTTTTTTCTTCTATATGTTATTCCCTCCTTTTAGAAACCTATTCTCACTTCAACCTTCCAAATAGGTTTATCCTTTATTTTAAGGACTACTTAGAGTATTTTGACTGAGTTTACCCAAGAGTTCCCTTGTGGCTCAGCTGGTAAAGAATGTATCTGCAATGTGGGAGACCTGGGTTTGATTCCTGGATTGGGAAGATCCCCTGGAGGAGGGAAAGGCTATCCACTCCAGTATTCTGAACTGGACAGTTCCACGGACTATACAGTCCATGGGGTCACAAAGAGGTGGACATGACTGAGTGACTTTCACTTCACCTAGGGTAGAAAGTAGAGGGGCGGAGGTTTCTGTTGTGGAAGCCTTTGCCATCGGGGCTGTCAGTCATAGAACTATCAGTTTAACTTCTGACATGGCAGAGTCTGTCATCTGTCTTCCAACAGCTATTTTTCCTTTTTCTTAAGGTATGCAGGTCAAGAAGCAGCAGTTAGATCTGGATGTAAAACTACAGACTGGCTCCAAATAGGAAAAGGAGTACGTCAAGGCTGTATATTGTCACCCTGCTTATTTAACTTATATGCAGAGTACATCATGAGAAATGCTGGGTTGGATGAAGCACAAGCTGGAATCAAGATTACCACTAGAAATATCAATAACCTCAGATATGCAGATGACACCACCCTTATGGCAGAAAGTGAAGAACTAAGGAGCCTCTTGATTAAAGTGAAAGTGGACAGTGAAAAAGTTGGCTTAAAACTCAACATTCAAAAAATGAAGATTCTGGCAACTGGTCCCATCACTTCATGGCAAATAGGTTGGGGAAACAATGGAAACAATGACAGACTTTATTTTGGGGGGTTCTAAAATCACTGCAGACGGTGACTGCAGTCATGAAATTAAAAGACACTTACTCCTTGGAAGAAAAGTTATGACCAACCTAGACAGCATATTAAAAAGCAGAGATATTACTTTGCCAACAAAGGTCTTTTTAGTCAAAGCTATGGTTTTTCCAGTAGTCATGTATGGATGTGAGAGTTGGACTATAAAGAAAGCTGAGCACAGAAGAATTGATGCTTTTGAACTGTGGTTTTGGAGAAGACTCTTGAGAACCCCTTGGACTGCAAGGAGATCCAAGTCCATCTTAAAGGAAATCAGTTCTTAATGGTCATTTGAAGGACTGATGCTGAAGCTGAAACTCCAATACTTTGGCCACCTGATGTGAAGAGCTGACTCATTTGAAAAGACCCTGATGCTTGGAAAGATTGAAGGCCCGAGGAGAAGGGGATGACAGAGGATGAGATGGTTGGATGGCAGCACTGATTCAATGCACATGAGTTTGAATAAGCTCTGGAAGTTAGTGATGGACAGGGACCCCTGGTGTGCTGCAGTCCATGGGGTCACAAAGAGTCAGACACAAATGAGCGACTAAACTGAAGGTAACAAACTTTTGGTTGGCACATAATCACACAGCTAAATATGTCTAGTTGCCTCCTGAAGTAAGTGTGGCCTTTGGACTTAAGATGCGTGTAGCACCTGGGTCATCCCCTTATGAAGAACTTTTGTGCCTCCCTCCCTTGCCCTTTTTTTTTTTCTTAAACTTCCTGCTAACTGCAATGTGGATTTTGGTGGGACTAGAGCAACCATTATGGGCCAGGAGGTAGAAGTTAAGTTTAAAGAGAAGCAGATCAGCATGGTGAATGGACCTTAGAAGGCCTTTGGGAAAAGATAAAAAATATTAATTGAGGTTTGTTAAGAAATCTGATACCTGAATTACAAAGTAGTTATAGCTCCTTTAATAATAGCTAATCATTATTGAACATTTCCTATGTGCTGGATATTTTTCTAAAGGTTTTACGTCTATAACACATGTGATCCTTACAAAAACCCTGTGAGGCAAGTGATATTATTATTTTGGTTTTCAAGATAAATAAATTGAAGCATAGAAGGGTAAATTAATTGGCAGATTTTGTACTTGATAGCAATGTTTGACATTTGTACTCAAGCATTTTGTGCTAACCAACATACCGTCAGTTTAGTTCAGTCGCTCAGTCGTCTCTGACTCTGTGCAACCCCATGGACTGCAGCACACCAGGCCTCCCTGTCCTTCACCAACTTCCAGAACTTGCTCAAACTCATGTCCAGCAAGTTGGTGATGCCATCCAGCCATCTCATCCTCTGTCGTCCCCTTCTCCTCCTGACTTCAATCTTTCCCAGCATCAGGGTCTTTTCAAATGAGTCAGCTCTTCACATCAGGTGGCCAAAGTATTGGAGTTTCAGCTTCAGCATCAGTCCTTCCAATGAATATTCAAGACTGATTTCCTTAAGGATTGACTGGTTGGATCTCCTTGCAGTCCAAGGGACTCTCAAGCATCTTCTTCAATACCACTGTTCAAAAGCATCAATTCTTCAGTGCTCAACTTTCTTTATAGTCCAACTCTCACATGCATACATGACTACTGGAAAAACCATAGCTTTGACTAGATCACCTTTGTTGGCAAAGTAATGCCTCTGCTTTTTAATATGCTGTTTAGGTGGTCATAGCTTTTCTTACAAGGAGCAAGGGTCTTTTAAATTCATGGCTGCAGTCACCATCTGCAGTGATTTTGGAGCCCAAAATATGCTCTACTATTTTTATATGGAGAAAGAAATGGCGACCCACTCCAGTACTCTTGCCTGGAAAATCCCATGGATGGAGGAGCCTGGTAGGCTACAGTCCATGGAGTCGCAGAGTCGGACACGCCTGAGCGACTTCAATTCACTCACTTCATACTTTATCACTGGAGAAGGAAATGGCAACACACTCCAGTGTTCTTGCCTGGAGAGTCTCAGGGACAGAGGAGCCTGGTGGGCCATGGTCCATGGCGTCGCAGGGAGTCGGACACGACTGAAGTGACTGAGCATTCACTGTCTTTATAAAATATTTATTCAATTCTTTATTGTTAACCATTTTTTTCCTACAAGTGGAATTTGGTTACATAGGAAATGGGGAGAGAGAGAGTATAACTGGACACTTTGTTATATTTAGTTAATCAATGCACATTAGCATAACAAAGGCTTCCCAGTAATAAATTTGCTTAACTCAGTTTAATTCAGAAGTTCCCAAGTGTACTTGATAAGAAGTAACATGTTAAACACTGCTTATTAACAACCCAAGAAGTTAACATCTCGCTCAATACTTTTTGAAATTCTAGGTGAGAAATATATATTGACCTAAGCATCAGGATGCCCATAACACGGTCCTGATTTGGTGCACTTATTTTTTCATGTAACTTTAAGTAAGAAACTGAAGATTTCTGTGCTTAGATTATTTAATTTAGTAAAATAGCACCCTTAGACTTGATGAAGAGATCACCAAAGACATCTGATCTTAAGTACCAGGCTTATATTTGGAAAAAGCAAAGCACAGATGCAACTATGAAAAAAATCAGATAATTAAGTCCAGTTTTAGATGGAAAGGGCAGAAGTAGGTCCAGGGAGATTTTTTTCTTAAGCATTTGAGTATTGGCACCAGAAAAATATGTATATATGGAGATGCCCCTTATATAATTAGATTCCACATTTAGACTTCATAAACGAGGGCATGTCACTGATTTCCATGTTACCTGTGATCCCACTACATTTCCTATTAGGATCTATCTCCTACCCATGACCTAGAGCATCCAACCAAGACGTTTTGCATTTATCTTGTTCAGGGAGAACCTTAGCAAAACTGTAAAGAAATGAATGAAAAAGAGCTGGCAGTTGATCCTTGGTCAGATGTGTAGGGTAGAGGAAGATATACCAGGAGAGGATGTAGCAAATATGACGGTTTGCATGAAGGAGACTGTGAGGCGCTTCAGTAATCTCTGAGTAGGGCAGTGTGTGCCTTCAGGAGATTGGAGGTGTGAGGGGCAGTGAAGGAGGAGAGTCACATGCAGAGGTGGCTGGAAATATAAGCTGAGTCACCACAACAATCTAGGTGGTAAAGTGTGTTTCATGCATTGTATTGACTGCTTCTCTGCATAGATTCAAGTTTAGCTCCGTCTCGGTAGAAGCTTCCAGCAATTAAACACAAAACTCCCTTCATCCTGGTCAGATTCTTCATCTTTCACTTTATCTTTCTCAGAAAAAAAGTGAAGATAGAAGTTAGGACACAGTTAATTTCCTAGTTTTTGTTCTATTTGAATAATTAAATCATCATGGTGCAGAGATGGGATATCATGAATTTTCAGATGTTTATTTATTTAGATGGAAATAACTTCCCCTATTTCTATAGTGTGATAACTTCTATGATACATTCCTCATGATGTGGGATGTCTTCCTGTGATGATGTCTTTCTGGAACTACTGTAACTAAGTTCATCTCTAAGTAAGACCAGAGTATAAGAGAAATTTGTGTATTGAATATAACTAATGCTACTGCTGGGGACCACTGATTAAGGCACTCTAGAAGATGGTGAAGGACAGGGAAGCCTGGTGTACTGCAGTCCATGGGGTCACAAAAAGTCAGACATGACCGAGCAAGTGAAAACAAATCAGCTCAGGGGAAACCTTGGCTTATAAAGCACACTCCTCTGCCTGGCCTCAGGTTGCCACTTCCATTCATCTCCCCCTGCTCCACAAAGTCCCACCCATCTACTCTCCCCCAATCTGGGTCCCCTGCCATCCCCCTTACATCCCTGCCGTTTCATGCTAAGCTTTTATTTTTCTCTATCTGGTCCAGAGAGGGGCTTACCGTTGGCTGTTATAATAGTGCTTTGATACAGTTTAAGTAATTCTTAACTTAGAATAATTCAATTTCTTTACTGTAAACAGGATTAGCTATTATTAATCTCTCAGTTTGATTGGTAGAGA
The DNA here is from genome assembly GCA_020226075.1 of Hydropotes inermis. Classification (NCBI taxonomy): domain Eukaryota; kingdom Metazoa; phylum Chordata; class Mammalia; order Artiodactyla; family Cervidae; genus Hydropotes; species Hydropotes inermis. The sequence goes on along the minus strand of CM035295.1, from coordinate 9,213,171 downwards.
AAAAGGAATTGGAAAAAAGGAAGGAACTTAAAAGGAGAGTGGAGGAAAGAGACTCCTTCCCCAACTTCTCTTTTCAGAGAAAGCTTCTGTAATTCATGTTCATAACTAGAAATTTAGAGGAGAAATATCCCTTATTAAGATCCACTTGGAGAAAAAGGAAGGAAGGGAAGAGGAGTGAGGGAAAGGTAGACAGACCTACTTTATTTCAGGACCTCTTCTTCCTGAATCAGCACACATGCTTTCATATAATCCTTACATCTGAGCTTGAAATCACTATTTCCATTTTATTTTGAAGCATAGAAGACTCAGAAAGTAAATAACATTTTCAAGATTATGAAGCTGGTAAGATAATGAAGCTAGAATTTTAAATTCTCTGGCAGTCCGGTGGTAAGGACTCTGCACTTTCATTTCCAAGGGCCTGGGTTAAATCCCTGGTCAGGGAACTAGGATCCCACAAGCCAAGTGGAGCGACTGAAAAATAAAATCAAGCTATAATCGGAATCCACTTTTTAAGACTTAAACTCTACCTTTCTTTCTATGTCAAAAACCCTCAACAGCTCTGATTACTGCCTTATTACAGATAAGGTAGGAAGTCAATGGGGTGAAGGTGTTCTTGAAATGGTCGTTCTGGTTTCCTGACTTATAGACCACTGTTCTAGGTCAATTGTATTCGAATTAGTCTTTTGGATGGGAAGATGTTGTCTTACATACTTTGGTTGTGGCAATCAACATTAACCATCTACTGAATGGCCATCTCCTGGATTCATTTGGGACATGGAATTACTCATATATTTTTCTTGAAAATTGTTAAAAATATATACTTTTTGGCTATGTGGTATAGATCAAACAGCATGCATTATACATCACTGGGTAATTCTGATTAAAGGGGGAAGAGAAGACTTCTATAATGTTGAAGGTGGTTACAAGTACAGTGATGAGTAAGAATAAGGGATGTCCTTATCAGATAATGACAGTACAGCAAGGAACACTGTAATAGCAACATTTTAGCATCAGATAATGATAGTACAAAAAGGAAAACTGTAATAGCAACACGTTAAATGAGTAATTAGCTTTGCTTTGTACTACCTTGGTCTATGTAATGTGTTTCATCTTTCCAGTTGTTTGAATATATAAGTTAGTAATAGAATCCTCAGTAAAACAACAATAAAAATAATGGAAATAAGAGTAGAATATAAATGCTTTCAAATCTATGGAAATTCAAGTGGACAGGTGATATGCAAGGGTTAACCTCTTCCCTTTAAATTTTCTAATAAACTTTGTAATAGGCTATAAGAGTCTATTAGCTTGATGTTGGTTAATCATCATTATTTTTTCAATTCTGGACCATAGTAAAGGCATACAAACCAAATTAACCAGCACATGAGCCCTTTATAAGAATCTCTTAAAATAATTTATTTAACTTATTCACTCCCACATTTTTTACTCCTCTGAATTATAGAATTCTCCAAATGAATCAGTACCCCAACTTGTTTGCCAAAATATAAAGATGAAAAGAAAAATGAGCTCTCTTACAATACCCTCTGGGACTAATTACCCTGATCTGACTAGACTGGTTGTTAGATCTGAATTATAGTCATGAATAAGTTAGATATTAATTAAAGTCATGTATGGGGTCTAAGAAGCAATGTCATACAGGCAAAAAAGCTGTTTTGTAATAAGTGGAAATTAGTACTATAATGCTTTATGAGAAACTGGGTTACAAGTTAGAAGCCTATCTACTAAGATGTATAAGAAATTTTAGGCTTAGAACATTAACCCATCTTTTTTCTCTATATATGAGTCCCTTCTAAATGTTTAGTTTAGAGTCATATTAATTGTTGGGTTTCCAGTAACACAAAGAAATAATATATTTTCCAAATTAGCTTATCTTTACTTTCTTTTTCCTGCAAATTTATTTCTGCTTTTATTGAAGGCTTTTAACTTTCCTAATAGTTCCCAATATCTAATGTGGACGAGAGACATTATAACAAGAAAGACTTTGGTTAGTTAGATAATACAGGAGAAAATTTCCTGGTAGTGGAAAGTGTGGAGCAGTACAAAATAGAACTGGAGTCAATAATGGAATTTTCTCCTCTAGAGGATATTAAATTTAAAGAAATTCCATTCAGAAGGCAAGGGGATGAACTATGTCTGTGTTTCTTGACCTATTCCTTTCACTGAGCAGTGAAACTATTCTAAATTTGTCACCAGCTATGTGGGGTGTTGAATGTGGACACACAAAACCGACATCCATGGAAACTCCTTTGTTAGGCCTAAGGTGATAATGTACCAGATGGGAGCCCATACTGAGTGCTGGCCTCAGTATGAGTTGATTGACTTAGAGAAGCGATGAGGAGGGTATCAGCGGTACTGTGATGAAGTGGCCAGATGATCAGGCCCACCGGGGAAGAGTTTCCAGAGGAAAATTTTTTTTTCTAACATTTTCCCTTTAAATCAGGGATACTAATAGTTCCTGGAGGAAATAATTCCCTGGGAGAGGAGATATAAAGTAATTTTAATTTTTATTCACATTTAAATAGGACTTAGGAGTTTGCAAAATGTTCTTCCAGCTATAGTGAATGAAGAGAGGTGATTATTCTCATTTTATAACTTGGAGAAAACAGACTTGGCACAATTCGCTGACTTGCTCAAGGTCATCATGTAGAACTAGAAAATGGCAGAGAAGGATCACAAATGTGAGTCTCCTGACTCTAATGTTAGTGATTTTCATTTATGTCTTGTTATTCTTTAAATGGGTTCAGAGTCCTATTCTGCTAGGGGGTGAGGTAGCAAGGGAAGCTCAACAATTTTCTTTCCTAAGGAGAATTCTCAAAAATGGCAGAGTAGGGCTGTTGGTTATTGTTTTTGGAGAGTTAATGCCTCAGTTTCAACTATTAGATTTATAAAGCCCAACATATAATCTTAGACTGATAAGTAGGTTGAATGTACTTGTATAGCATGGGTCACAGGCTCTTCAATTGTCTTTCAGCATATCGACTTATAGATTCATATGCTGTTATGTTCAGATAGGATTTTAAATATCATTTAATCCAGTGCTTTGATTTACATATGAGAAAACTGGCCTAAAGCAGTTGATCCTGTGCTTAATGGATGTATGTTGCAAATGAGATATCTCAGGGAAATGTTTTGATTGTATAGAAAATTTCCAAAAAAGAATAAAAGCCACAAAAGCTCTGACAAATGTTCTGTAACAAGAGTTGAAAAGGAAATTCATATTTTCTTTATTAACAGAATTTTAACATTGTTTGTATAAAGGAATAGTAGTATTGTTATGACACATTTCATGAAATGTTACACAGATTGTGAATTGTAACATCTGATTGTGAATACAGATGATCCATGGTCTGAGAATGATTATTCCATGAAAAAGGAGCAATTGTGTAGTTAGCAGATTTCCTGATTTTTGTAGTATTTTCTCTAAGGGCTTGATTGTCTTAGAGTACAGTAACTTGGAGATGAGTCTGCTTCTTCATATGAATCATTAGGATGTATGCGAAGGGGAGTAGTGAATTCTAAAATGAATGCGCATGTTTTCTGCTGTATCTTTTTCTGACTTATCTGTATATTTGAGTTTGGCCTATGAGAATACTTGTTTCTTATCCCAGTCTGTGGTTAAACAAATCATAATACCCTGAATAACTTACATATTCAGTATAATTTCACCTTTCTCAGACCATAGATTATAAATGGACAGTATCATATAATTGAAATTGATCTTGAGTTGATCTTGAAATGTCCCATAAAGTATAATATCAGAACAACCCAAATTAGCTCTATATGCATACTTTTCCTTCTTGTTTCTTTTAGTGAGCACCAGATGAAGCATCTGGCTTATTTTTAGTGGCCATATAATACAAAACAAACACACAGAGAAACATATAGCAACTTTAAACACTAGAATTAGAATTAACACAGGTCATGTCTACAAGACCTGACACAAGGAACCCAGACCAGACTGGGAAGAGCAGCTTCTTGTTAAATCATGATCATGCTGGCCAATCAATTATGAGTAAAAGAGTGACAGGGGTTCACTTGTATTATTATAGTTATTTCTTTTTCCCTTTTTTTGTTTCAAATTGAACAGAATTAAACCAGCCTAGTTAAATGTGTAAATGTTATCAGTCTACTATACGTTTTTAAAAAGAAAATCACCCCCCATCACTCTTTATGTCAACAAGTACTAAGTGTAAAATGAAATACTGACTAGGTATGATATTTTGATGGTAACCAGTATGGTCTGAAGGTTTGTGCCACCCTGCAATTCATTTAGTAAAATCCTAACCTCCTAAGATAATGGCATTAGGAGGTGGGCCCTTGAGGGCTGCTTAAGTCTTGAGGTTGAAGCCCTCATGAATGGGACTGGTGCCTTATTACAGAGGCTCCAGAGGTATGTCTGGTCCCTTCCACCATGTGAAGATAGAACAAGAAATTTGTGACTGGGAAGAGAATCCTCTTCCAACTAAGCTAGCACCCTGGTCTCAGACTTCCAGTGTCTAGATCTGTGAGACCTAAATTTCTCTTGTTTAAAAGCCACTCAGTCTGTGGTATTTAGATATAGAAGCTTGAATGGACTATGGCAGTGACATTTGAGTTTGGCCGCTAGCTTGCCTGTTGCTTATCCCAGTTCACCGTTAAACACAATAGCTTGAGTAATTTGGTAACTTGGTTATGAATTAACTGAACATCTTAACTGATTTCAAAAACATTTTGGCATTGTGACTATTCAACAACCTTATTGCAAAATATATTAATCCTTATGATGGGTGATTCTTTGAATGGAATTAACTCTAGTGGTAGAAAAATTGAACACAAATAATAACAGACATGGTTTGTGAATGAAGACTGCTCCCCTGAAGCACATTCACTTAAATCAGGAGTCCAGTGATCATTGTTGGGGTTCAGGAAGATCTGGGCACAGGCTACCAGCAAAGGCATAGAAAGAATCTGAGGAGAGATATCTTCGCAGAGAACCCAGGTCTGAGAAGCTGAACAATATTTTTTTCCCACCGAAAACCCAAACAGCTCTGAAAACAATGATTTTTCCCAAGTTTCCTGCAAACATGTATGGTGTGAAAATTTAAAGGGAATTCATGTGTATACTTGACCCTCTTAGAAAATTTCTAAATTTCATTGCAGAGTGTTGGGGCCTTGATTACAGGTGTTGCCCCCCAAGCTGTGGAGAAGTTTATGCAATACATGGTATGGACACTATGGAAATTAAAATTTAAAATTGGAAAAATTATGAATTCTGAAACATACAATTTAGGGAAGGGATTGTGGACTTGTGGTATTTTGTCATGCAGTTTCCACATTTTTCTAACGAATTTGCTTTAGGCCACAGGTTTGTAGTTTCGAACTTGTTAATACTTACTGTCTTATCTCTAATAAGAGAGAGGCATAAACAAATTTCTTTATTTATGCTAAAATCAATAGTGAAAAGGTTAAGTGATGGTGTTTGTCCTGCTGATTTTTCTTCTGTATATAAAAACCCTAAACACAAAGTTTTTGGTTGTTGTTTTTGACTTCCTTTGGTACACTGAGTTTGAAGAAGCAATAAAAACAACTCAATTGGTCAGAAGAGGCAAAATAACAAGAGTGATGGGTATGTCTAGGGAACTCAGTGGCACATAGGATGTGGATTCACCATGTAGCTCATGAGACTAATAGCCTCTCTGTCACTAAGATTTTCATCATGGGAATAACTCATTGAGAACCGAGAATCCTCTCTGCTGTCTAGTGTTTCAAAGCCCTTTATTACTTAATTTGTTTAGAGGTTCATCACGTAAATGGACTGCTTGTAGGTGTAGTACCAGCCATTAAAGCAAATATATTTACAGCCCCTGTAATTAGATTTTGGTAAAAGTTGCTCTGGATGACTTGGCAGAACTCTTCTCTGGATAGTATGTTTACTTGGGGGTATTTTCTCCAATGGTGCAGAACAGTTTTTAGTCCAAACTTTCTCCTGATGATACATTTATTTCTGGCATGACCTTCTCTTTCAAGTTCAAAAGAAAAAAAAAACAATTTATAGAAACATGTAGAGTGACAGATAAATGTAATACACTCCAGGAACTTATTGATTTATTGAGCAACAGTCACATTTTGAAAGATCTATAATTCAAAGGTAGTGAAAGAAGGAAGGCACAGTAAGTATGATGTTAAATAAAGTATATGTTCAGGCATGATGGTTGAATTCTTACCCTGATGTCTTTGTTCTTAGACATTCTTGGGCAGATTTTTCTGTTGCTTAAGCATTTATGTAGAATAATCGAGTCATAGATGTTATGTAACAGAAAATGCTGTATTACAACTTTCTGTTCAGTGACAACATGAGCTTTCTCTTGGGAGTGTTTCAAAGCTTAATTAAGTCATTTTTGGGCAAATTGAGTTTCAGGCAAATTGAAAGGTATCTAAATCCTTTCAGATCACCTCGGTCCCATGTAGTGTCCTGGTGTGTTAATTTGCCAAATGGACACCCAGGGAAAAGAAATAATTAAGTCAATAAATAAAGAAAATAAGTAAATGCTTACTTATACATAAGAATATCCTATACTTGTATGAGCTCTTTGATCTGTTCTATGGAATATGATATGAAATATTTAATAAAAGTAGTTTCAGTTTAATTTTATAACCTTTTTTGTTTTCAAAATGCATTTCCATGTTTTCCCCACAAAGTCTTCTTAGGTTGTAAGGTCATTGGACAAATTATTTTCTTTCTTTTATAATTGCTTATGGTGCTTAACATGGTGCTTTGAATAAATTTTAACTACATTTGTTGGAGCTATAGATGGCTGGCCCCATAAAACTCAAGATTATGGAGTCAAGTGAGAAGCAAAAATATAAATTAATGTCTCATGATATATTTTGGTCATGTAAAGCAGTGGAGATCTATGATTCTGGCCTTTCCAATACCTATTTTACAGTGGAAGATGGTCTCTTTTCTTTCAAACATGTAATATAACATGTCTATTAATCTGAGTCACCCAGTTCATGACAACAGGAATTATGCCCTGGACTTCTCTAAATACAAACATTTTTCCCTTTCCAAGTAGAATAGAAAACTGTAACAGGGTCAATGAAAATCTTTTAATGATATTTTACATTATGAATGTTAAGAGAGAGGAATTCTTCCTGTTGGATAGTAAGCTGTGAAAAATATTTGCTTGGATCAACCAGCAGTTGTCTTTCCATATAGTTAAAGTTAGTTTGTTAAGGAAGCCAATGAGACCAATACACAAAGAGCATCAAGAAATGGAGCCAACATATGAAAAGAGAGCCACTTAACTCCTTCATGCAACTGTACCTGAACCTCACTTTTGAACTTCCTAGTTAGATGGTTTAATTCTCCTTTGTTTAAATTGGTTTCAGCTAGGTTTAATTTGGGGCTTCCCTGATAGCTTGGTTGATAAAGACTCTGCCTGCAATACAGGAGACACTGGTTCAATTCCTAGGTCAGGAAGATCCCCTGGAGAAGGGACAGGCTACCCACTCCAGTATTCTTGGGCTTCCCTTGTGGCTCAGCTGGTAAAGAATGCAAAGTCTATGAGTCAGGATACTTTAAGTTATATGTGGTTTAGTTCACAAATGACCATCCTGACTCACAGACTTTGCATGTTTGAAAATTAAATTTATATTATTTTGATGCATATTTAAAATAAAAATACATGCAAAAATTTAAAAATCAGATACACATTGATTTTTCATTTTTAGCAATCAAGTAAAGATTTATCAACTAAGTGTTTATAAATTATGAAGTTACTTTTAGGACCCTAAGTTTCTTTCTAATTATTAAGCATCATCAATTGTTATTAAGCATCATCTTATCATAATTAGTTTGTAAATTCGTGAAAATAGAATTCTCTTTGGTAAATGCAGAGTGATTCAGAGTGCTGTCAATACATGGACACTTGTCAGTAGTTTTAACACTGACAAGAATGCAGCAGATTTTAGGATACATAAAGTGTGTTTATTTTACCCAGTATCTAATAGATGTAATCACACAAGGGTTTTTCAAACCAGTTCAGAAGATTCATTTTATGGGCACAGATTATGGTAATGTGTCATTAATATTATCTTCTGGATGCTGTAGTTTTGGTTGAGGTAAAGATTTGCAGTTGCACACCTCCCTGTCCATGGTCAGTGTTCATCTAATAGCTAGCATCCTACCTGAGGTTAGATTTATGCAGTTCTTTTTGGTTCAAGGTTTCTTGCTCCTGCTGAAAGCACAGATGCTCCCTAACTCCTCTCCACCTAAATGTGCACAGAATATAATTATGACAGGAACTAACATTATCTGAAATACATTCTGTTTATGCTTGTAGACCAAGGTCAGAACAATTAATCTAAAAGATGGTAGCACCACAGATTACACCAAACAATATTTCCCCCAGAAATGCAATACCATACATCACAAATACGCAAAATATTCATGCAAATTCTCTGCTGGCCTCTCTGTCAACCCAGGTTTACTGTCACTGAATATGAAGTTTACAAAATAGACTGCAGGGCATGCAGATGTTTCTAGTGGTATGTGTTTTTTGCATATATTGAAATAATATTATGAAGATTCATTTTTTACAGCTTTATTGAGATATAATTGATATATGTAAGTTTAAGGTATACAATGTGATAATTTGATACATGTATATATTGCGAAATGATTACTACAATAAGGCTAGTTAACATACTCTGATGGTTAAATTCATGTGCTGATTTGACTGGCCATGGGTGCCCAAATATATGGTCAAACATTATTCTTGGTGTTCCTGTCAGGGTGCTTTTTGATGAAATTAATGCTTAAATATAATAGAAATAGGGGCTTCCCCAGTGGTTCAGCAGTAAAGAATCCCCTGTAACGCAGGAGACTCGGGAGATGTGGGTGGACCCCTGGGTTGGAAAGATCCCCCGGAAGAGGAAATAGCAATTCAGTTCAGTATTTTTAACTCTCTGTGGCTGAGACTGGAAAGAATCCACCTGCAATGCAGGAGACCCGGGTTTGACCCCTGGGTTGGGAGGGTTCCCCTGGAGAAGGGCATGGTAGCTCACTCCAGTATTCTTGCCTGGAGAATCCCCATGGACAGAGGAGCCTGGCGGGCTAGAGTCCATGTGGTCGCAAAAGATTCGGACATGACTCTGCACAGCACCGCGTAACAGAATGAGTGAAGCAGAATGCTCTCCATAATGTGGGTGGGCCCCATGCAATCAGTTGAAGGCTTGATTAGAACAAAACAGCAGACCCTTGCTCCTCACCCACCACATGCATACCCCAGATTAAGTGAGATTCCTGCTACCTGAGTGCCTTTGAACTGGAACATCATTTTTACCCCCTGCCTTTTGGACCCAATCTGAAACATGAGCTCTTCCTGGGACTCAAGCCTGCCAGCCTTTGGACTGGAATTAAATTTTTGACTCATCTGAATCTCTTTGTTCTATCAGTGTCTATCTATCTACCTGCCTATCTATCTCTTATCGGGTCTGTTTCTCTGGATAACCCTCCTTAATATAAATAAATATTATATTGATAAGCGGCAATTTGGTAAGAGTGATCTTTGCTCTGCCTATGTGACAAAGAATCTGGGGGCATCCCAAGTCCATTGTAAACATTCACAATGGCAGATATAATGGTATTGAATACAATTACCTTTAGTGTCCCCTCCCCCTAGTTGCCCAGAGCAATTTGTGACATTGAGATGACACTGTTGGACCATTAAGCTTCTCTAGGTAAAGTCTAGCTCTTTGGGTTGGTTAAGGCATGAAGTCTCAGGTCCACTAGAGATCTGACACTAAATCATTTCCAAAGGACATCTTACGACTCTAAAACAGATTGTAATCGGCCTAACTAAACAAAATAGAAAGATCATGTTCAACTTTACTTGTTGGGTTGGCCAAAAAGTTAATTCAATATTTGCCGTAGGATGTCATGGAAAAATCTGAACAACCTTTTTGGCCAACCAAATTTTTTTAAACATTAAATTTTTTTGCAACTAAATCCATTTAAAAAACAACTTTCCTTTAACCTTGAGCTTTCTGAGAAACAGAACAACAGTCATGGTAAAGACAAGGTTATTGTTGATTAATGGGTGTATTTCATGATGCAATTGCTGAAAACCCACTTCTGCTGTGGTTGGAGGAGGGAGGGGGGCTGGTTGGGGAATATTTGTGATAGGAGTGACGGGAGGTACATAGTTTGCCTGTGCATTAGAAGCCTCCACAATTGTCTCCACACTACAGTGGTCTTCAGTTGGCTGTAATTCGGGGTTAAAGCCAATTGATAAATCAAGTTAGTAGGGTAATAATCATCTGACAGAAGTGGAAGCTAATGCTTTAAACTGTCTTTGACAAAATCATAGACTCAATCTTGTTACCCACGACCTTTCACTATTATCATTCCCTGTCACTCCTACTAGTATTAATTACTTCACTCTACAGGGCAAAGGAGTTGGGGAGCTGATGACTCTAGTTTGACAGTAGACTGCAACTGTATTGTAAAACTAATCAGCCTTATATAAATTTTTCTGTTGTGTGGATATGATCTAAAACACACAAAATTTTCTGGAGCTTGAAAACACCTTATATATCAATCTAAGAAAAATGTTCTTTTAAATAGATTGTAAAAGCTATAGCCTTATTTAGGCTAAATTATGGGGTTTGACTTTTTAACTTTAAATCTTTATTAAAGCAGATGTATCATCAGGAAAAAAGTCTGTATCAAGGAGTAGAGGGATTTGATCCTGTGAGTAATTATTGCTAAGGGACCATTTCATGCAAATTAATCTGTAAACACTTAGCAGTTAGATACCTGAGGGGAGGTGAGAAGAGTGGAGAAAATTAGTCAGGTGGAGAGCAAGAAAATTACTCCCAGCTGATTAGACAAAGGTGTTTTCATGCAAGCCAGCAGTATCATGATGTTTCTTTAATTTCCCTTTCATTTTTGCTTGCCTTGGGGTGAGGGTAGGGAGTCCAAAGGACTCTGAGGAAGTATACCTGGTTTCCTAGAAAAGTAAGGGAATTGAATACATTCCAGTTTAAGTCATATCTATTCAACTATCTGGGAGAAGGCAATAGCACCCCACTCCAGTACTCTTGACTGGAAAATCACATGGATGGAGAAGCCTGGTAGGGTGCAGTCCATGGGGTTACTTAGAGTCAGACATGACTGAGCAACTTTGCTTTCATGTTTCACTTTCATGCATTGGACAAGGAAGTGGCAACCCACTCCAGTGTTCTTGCCTGGAGAATCCCAGGGATGGGGGAGCCTGGTGGGCTGCTGTCTATGGGGTCACACAGAGTCGGACACGACTGAAGCGACTTAGCAGCAGCAGCAGCAGCAGCGTTCAAGTATCTCAATAAAGAAAAGATCAAAAGCTGAGAATATACTTGTCAGATTCTGCCCACCCACCACTCTATCCTGGCCCAAAGCTCACTGGAATTTTCAGAGTTGCCAAGAAATTGTGGTTAAAATTATAAAGGATTTTTATCAATAATTGAGGGAAACCAGGAGCTACTTACAGCCATATTTGGGGTTGGTCAGTTGTGATCTGTAAAAGATATTTGTAAAACTTATCTTTTTCTTTTAAATATTGTGATAAATATTTACCAAAAAGCATAGTGTTAGAAATCAGTAATTAGTTATATTTAGTGTTTTTCTTATTTATGTGATTATTCAGGGCTTAAAAATTTATGTGAGTTGAAATTGAACTAATAAGTATATTTTGCTTAATTGTGTCTGAGTTTAGAACATGGAACCATAATTAAATGTAGTTAAAGTGTACATTTACTTAAATCTAAAGTTGAAAAACAATGGATAATTGTGGTGATATTCTGCTATATCTTGCCCATGGTGATGGTTACATGAATCTGTGCACAAGATAGGTCACATACACACACACACACACACACACACACACACACATTCAGAACTAGTGAAATCAGAATAAAGTCAATGGAATATAGTGATGTAATTTCCTGATTGTAATATTATACTGAAGAGATGTAAGAATTTACCATTGGGAGAAAAGGAGTAACGGGCTTGCTAGAGCTCCCTGATTTTTAGTTGTTAAGTTTTGTCCAACTCATTTACAATCCAATAAACGGCAACCCACCAGGCTCCTCTGTCCATGGGATTTCCCAGCAAGAATACTGGAGTGGATTGCCATTTCCTTCTCCAGGGGATCTTCCTGACCCAGGGATTGAACCTATGTCTCCTGTGTTGGCAGGTGGATTCTTTACCACTGAGCCACCTAGGAAGCCCAGAGCTCCCTGTATTACCTCCTAAAACGACATAAGAATCTGAAGTTTTCATACAATTAAAACTAAAAACAGCGTGAATATCATAAAAATATTACTTGCTATTCCCTTCCTTGAAAACTGATATTTAAATTTTGTAAAAGCTGACACATTGAAATTACTCTTTGATAAATTATGAAAGAATCCAGAAACTGCAATGTTTCTACAGAGCGGAAAGCAATACGATTTCCCTTACATGGTTCCAAAAGAAAAATTCTGAGTTACTGTTATGCTCATAAAATTGCCAACATATAACAAATATAACTTGCTTTAAAATAATCCAACAGACAGAGCAACAGAATGCAATGTAGTCTATATAAAGGCTTACTTACTCTAAGTACATGGAAAACTATCCCTTTCCACCATGTTGTGTGTGGATGAGTCAATTTGAGCAGATACGTTAAAAATTTTAGAGCACATAGAAATATATTTTTCAAAACTGATTATTAAAAATGTAGATAAATTAAAAACATATAAAAGAGCATCTATTTACATTTTTTACTATACCAAATGACTTTGCTGAGTATGTGCAATGTTAAATATTGAGACAACTAAACAACTTTTTTCTGATTCTTAAAGATCACTACAAAATATGCATCAGTTAGTTTTTCATCAACCATTTTTGAATAGCTACAGTTAGGCATGGTGCCAGATGACAGAGATATAATAGTAAACTAGAAAAATGAGCTTTAACTTAATGGTGCCTTCTGACCAGCTGAGAACTTATAACAATAATGCTGTAATAATAATATTTATTGTTAACGATTAGTGTCAGATCTGGTGCTAATCCCTTTATATTCGTGTTTTCATTAATGGTCACTATAAACTTGGGAAGTAGAGATCTGGGAATACATGACTGTAATATAAATGTTAGAATAAGTTAGAGCTTGCATGAGCTCAAGGTTCTGATAAATACTGTTCTTGTTTTTGTTGTTTAGTTGCTAAGTTATTTCTGACTCCTTTGTAACCCCAGTGGACTATAGCCCACCAGCTTCTTTTGTCCATAGGATTTCCCAGGCAAGAATACTGGAATGGGTTTCTATTTTCTTCTCCAGGAGATCTTCCTGACCCAGGGATCAAACCCATGTCTCCTGTGTTGGCAGGCAGATTATTTACTACTGAGCCACTGGGGAAGCCCACGCAATGGGGGAGATAAAAGAATCTAAACTCTCCTACTAGAGTAAGTAGTTAGTAGACAGTGTCCTGAGTTAACAAGTCAAATGTTAATATATTAATAATAGTGCAATTTTGTGGGAGAAAATAATACATGCAGAAGTGGCTAAACATGATTGTTTCTGAAATATGGAAAGTTATGTAGATGAATATGGATATTGCTTTTTACCACAGACCTTTCTATGCTACTTGATTATGTTTTTCTTTAAAAATAAAGCAGAATCTTCTGTTTTATGTTAAAAAGTACCCCCTTAAGAAATTCTTGAATTTCAATTCTTCCCTTACTTGAAAAACCACTGAGCATGTACTTTATGTGAGGGTAAATTTTACTTAAAAGAAAATAGGATTATTGAGGATGATGATTCATACTAGGTGTATTTAGCTAAAATGAATTTTTGGTCTGAGAATTAAGATTTGTATAGTTGTGTGCATATATTTACACATATATATGCATTTATATACATATTCAGTATCTGAGAATGTGGAAAATGACATGACTAGAACTATAATCAGTGTATACACCTAAGATTTGATAGTCATTAAGCTGTTTATTTTAATGTTTTCATGCATCCAAATTTTGATCTTGATTTTATTGTTAGAAAACATGAAAATGGTTGGCAGTCAACGTCCAGCCCGTCCACCACCTTGACCTAGTGTCCAAGAAATCCGACCCCTGAAATATCAACTCTTATCTCTGCTAAAAAAAACCCAAAAAACAACTTATTTACTATGTATGGTGTGTGTGGCCCTGACTATGTGATTATAGTTCGTGAGCATTTTACTTGGTGACATAAAAATCTATTCTGGTGGGGTAGCAATGTGGGGTCTGTAAAGAGAATGTTTCCCAATTTAAAACCTATTCAAATCTTGGTAAATTGTTGAGAATAATTGTTGATCTGAGGTAACTTGTTTTAAAAGATTAGACTTGCAACTTAAAACACATGATTTCTGCATCTGTTATTAACATTACGTTGGTTTGAAAGCATACAGACAGGAAGGAGTCCTGCTAAATAAAGCAAGTACCTAAAAGGCAAAGTTTAGGAGATGATAATGGCAGTGAATCTGTGATAATAGCTGTCTCAGACAGGAAGTCTTACCTCCAAAGTCTGTTTCCCTATGACATTTAAAGAAAGGGCATGGGCTCTGCTATTAGTTGGCAAAAATAGAACAGGTATTCGAGGACATAACTCAGATTATCTTAGTTTCAGTTTATTTATCGGCAAAATGGTCAAGCATTAGTATCATTCACTGAGTCACAAACAACACTGTTGGACACCCAGTAATAGCAGTTAATAGCTTGTTCAGTCGTGACTGACTCTTTGTGATCCCATGGACTGTAGTTTGCCAGGCTCCTCTGTCCTTGGAATTCTCCAGGCAAGAATACTGGAGGGGTAGCCATTCCCTTCTCCAGGGGACCTTCCCAACCCAAGGATTGAACCTGGGTCTCCTGCATTGCAGGCAGATTCTTTATCATCTGAGCCACCAAGGAAGGCCAATGTAGCTTGGGTAATTACTGTTAAGTGATTATGAATCTTGTTTGATTCTATCAGCTATTAGAATCCACATTTTAAACAGGAGGACAGTGAGAATCATGGGGGAAGTCTGAGGTCAGCATGTTGACGATCTCTTTCTCCTCATACCCCTCTCCTTATAGGTGGCTGTCTTCTCCCTTCATTCTCCCATGGTTTTCTGTTTATGTCTATGTCCTAATCTGTCTCCTAAGACACACAGATATATTGAATTAGGATCCATCCTAATTACATCATTTTAACATAATTTTCTCTTATATACCCTGTCTTTATATAAAAGCTCATTCTGAAGCACTGGGGTTTAAGACTTCAGCATCTGATTTGTGGTGGACACCTATTTGCCTGGTATTAATACTTCTCTGGCTCTTCCTTCATAGGCAGGTGCTGGCTCTACTACTTTTCTCCTTTGTTTTTTTTCTTTCTACCCATACTTTTATAGGCTGTGTCATCCAGCCTCCCCATAAAGCTTCAGACTCCAGGGATTCTGATGGGCAGCTGTAACTCACCACAGCTAGACAGAAACTTAATAATCTTTTATCTTCAATCAACTCCTTGTTTGTCTCAAAAATAGCAACACCAATTATTTATACTATGACTGCTCAGAACCAAAACTTTGAAATCATCATTTGTAGTTCTTGTTTCCTCACACCTGTATTCAATACAGCAAAAAATGCCTATTGGTTCCACCTTGAAATGGAAACTCCAGTTTCCAACTTGCATCTCTCACCATGTCAAGAAGTTATCATCTTAGTTCAAGACTCCATTATCTCTTTTACATAAACAACAGTCATCTCTTCCTTACTAGTCTCCATACTCTTTTCTTGTATGTTAATTGTTTTCATAGCCCCTACAATGACCTTTCAAAAGCTGAATTCTGAGTGGTGATTACATGATGTATACTTGTGTAGAAACATCATTGATCTCTGAACTTAAGGTTTTCTTATTTTTCTTTATGTAATTTTTTGTTTAATTTCAAAGAATTCAGAGAAAGCAAACATGGTTCAGTTCATTCCTCATCCTTGCTCAGAGCATTCCAGTGGCTAAATATTATACTCTTGTAGAATATTCTTAATATTCTACAAGTTCTGTATTATATGCCCATTCGAAACAACCAGCTTTATTTGGCACTGTCACTTACTCCACCATGTTCATACTGGCCTTCTTCTTATTATTATAATAATTATTATATTTAATACTTATTATAATTAATCCTTCTCTGTTATTTTCTGAATGCACAAAATTAATTTTTGTCTTAGAGTCTTTTTCTTCTGCCTCAAACACTCTTCTTTTTATATCACTGTGTCTTTGCTTCATAGTTCAGTTCAGTTCAGTTGCTCAGTTGTGTCCAACTCTTTGCGACCCCATGAATTGCAGCGTGCCAGGCCTCCCTGTCCATCACCAGCTCCCAGAGCTTACCCAAACCTATGTCCATCAAGCTGGTGATGCCATCCATCCATTTCATCCTGTATCGTTGCCTTCTCCTCCTGCCCCCAATCCTTCCTGGCATTAGGATCTTTTCCAATGAGTCAGCTCTTCACATGTGGTGGCCAAAGTATTGGAGTTTCAGCTTCAACATCAGTCCTTCCAATGAACACCCAGGACTGAGCTCCTTCAGGATTGACTGGTTGGATCTTCTTGCAGTCCAAGGGACTCTCAAGAGTCTTCTCCAACACCACAGTTCAAAAGCATCAATTCTTCGTCACTCAGCTTTCTTCACCATCCAGCTCTCACATCCATATATGACCACTGGAAAAACCATAGCCTTGACTAGACAGACCTTTGTTGGCAAAGTAATGTCTCTGCTTTTAAATATACTATGAGGTTTGGTCATAACTTTCCTTCAAAGGAGTAAGAGTCTTTTAATTTCATGGTTGCAATCACCATCTGCAGTGATTTTGGAGCCCCCAAAAATAAAGTCTGCCCCTGTTTCCACTGTTTCCCCATCTATTTGCCATGAAGTGATGGGACCAGATGCCGTTATCTTAGTTTTCTGAATGTTGAGCTTTAAGACAACCTTTTCACTCTCCTCCTTCAATTTCATCAAGAGGCTTTTTAGTTCCTCTTCACTTTCTACCATAAGGGTGTTGTCATCTACCTATCTGAGATTATTGATATTTCTCCCAAATATCACCCATTTAGAAAAAAAACCCTATTTGGTTGCTTTCTATCAAATAGTATACCCTTGGCCCATGATTTTTTAATCTTTCACTGCTTTCTTTTCCTTCACAGACACTATCAAGCAACCTTGAATATTATATCATATATTTATTCCACCCTTTGATTTTTGTCCCCACTAATGTACTCCCAGGCCTATCTTGATGCTTAGTGATCATTAATACTCAGTATAAATTTGTTGAATGATTTAAAAACCGAGAACTTCCAGATGTAGAAGTTGGGTTAAGAAAAGGCAGAAGAACTATAGATTGAATTGCCAGCATTGGTTGGATCGGATCATAGAGAAAGCAAGGGAATTCCAGAAAAACATCTACTTCTGCTTCACTGACTATGCTAAAGTCTTTAACTGAGTGGATCAAAACAAACTGTAAAATTCTGAAAGAGATGGGAATACCAGACCACCTTATCTGTCTGCTGAGAAACCTGAATGAAGCAACAGTTAGAACCAGACAGAAAACAACTGACTGGTTCCAAATTGAGGAAGGATTATGTCAATGCTGTATATTGTCACCCTGTTTTTTTTTTTTTTTTTAAGTTATATGCAGAGTACATCATGTGAAATGCTGGGCTGAATTAAGCACAAGCTAAATCAAGATTGCTGGGAGAAATATCAGTAACCCCAGATATGCAGATGACACCACTGTAATGGCAGAATGAAGAGGAAGTAAAGAACCACTTGATTAGGGTGAAATAGGAGAGTGAAAAAGCTGGCTTAAAACTCAACATTCAAAAACCTTAAGATCTTGGCATCTGGTCCCATCACTTCGGGGGAAAAAGTGGAAGCAGTGGCAGATTTTATTTTCTTGGGCTCCAAAATCACTGCAGATGGTAACTGCAGCCATGAAATTAAAAGATGCCTTGTCCTCAGAAGAAAAGCTATGACAAACCTAGACAGCATATTAAAAAGCAGAGATGTTACTTATGGATGTGAGTTGGACCATAAACAAGACTGAAAGTGAAAGTGAAGTCGCTCCGTTGTGTCCGACTCTCTGCGACCCCAACGACTGTAGTCTACCAGCCTCTTCTGTCCATGGGATTTTCCAGGCAATAGTACTGGAGTGGGTTGCCATTTCCTTCTCCAGGGGATCTTCCTGACCCAGGGATCGAACCCAGGTCTCCCTCACTGTAGACAGACGCTTTACCATCTGAGCCACCAGGGAAGTCCTTAAACAAGACTGGGCACTGAAGAATTGATGCCTTTGAAATGTGGCATCAGAGAAGACTCTTGAGAGTCCCTTGAACAGCAAGGAGATCAAACCAGTCAACCCTAAGGGAAATAAGTCCTGAATATTCATGGGAAGGACTGATGTTGAAGCTGAAGGTCCAATATTTTGGCTCCTTGATGTGAAAAGACAGCTCGTTGAGAAAGACCGTGATGCTGGGGAAGATTGAAGACAGAAGGAGAAGGGGTCAGCAGAGGCTGAAATGGCTGGATGGCATCACTGACTCAATGGACTTGAGTTTGAGCAAACTCCAGGAGATAGTGAAGAATGTGGAAGCCTCCTGTACTGCAGCCCATGGGGTCACAAAGAGCTGGACAGAACCTGGTGACTGAAGAGCAACAACAAATATGTAAAACAAAACAAATTTTAAAAATAGCTTTGACTACAAATTTGAGACCATTTCAAATAAAGTTTAGGGTTTGAAATGTTCTCTCTTTTCACTAATTCTCCATTTTCCTTTGAAGCAGAGCTTCAGTTTAAATGGAATGTGCTTTAAATTTTATTACTTTTTTTTTTTTTTTGCAATTTAGACAGTTTACTAAACTTGGTTAAAAAAATTACTTGTTCTCAAATATAATCAGGCAGATAAAATTCATTCAACACCTACATCCTTTAAATGTTTGAGATTAAATGAGTTCTGTTACTTAAAAGACATTTTCAAGTAGAAAGACTATGCAAGTATGTGTGTCTGTACTTTATGTAAGCAGTTTGTGTCCCAAAACATAGCCTGTAATAAATTGTTAGCAATTTTATTATATTGGATGATGTCTCCTTTTTTATAAAATAATCCTCTGAAGGCTTTTGTTAAAAAAAAAAGGAATTTTATGATATGAATAGTTGAATAGTCTCTAAGTCTCCATACTTAAATAATCTTGGGAAAATCTTGATTTCTTTGACCCTTTTATGTGTAGACACAGAGACATATATATAAAGGATGATTCTAACAGTAGTAGTAATAACAATGAAATTATCACAGAATAATTATATCACAGCATAATTATAAGATGAAATAAAATAATTATGGAAAAACATGTTGTAAAGTGCAGTACTTTATAAATGCTAGAAATTTTCCTTTAAATCAAGTAAGAAATATTTGAGTGCTTATGATTTGAAGTATACTGAACAAACAAGGAAAAAAATTGTTTTAGCTCTAAAATAAGAAAACTGTTGAACTCAAAGTTACAGGAACTTTTTCAACTGGAAGCTGATGAATGTCCTGATAAATATAACTGTTAAATCCTGATGATAGAAGTAAATTTCATAGCTACTTCTATTTTTTTCTTAGTTTTAATTTTGGTTCAATTGATTTTCTAAAAACTTAACTTTTGCATCATGTTCTCATAATTTCCTTCCACTGAGAAACCAAAATTGAGTTGCTTATCTTTCTAATTCTCAAAAAATATTTCTCAAAGCATTGATTGGGACTGTAGAAAAACTAACCAGTAAGACCTTATGTACAGATCTTTTAATTATTTATCTTCATATCCTTGTCCTATCTTATGACTACAATTATAATTATACTTCTTTATTTATTTACTCAAGTCACAGTGGCACAAGACCCCATGCACTTCCTTGCCAGAGATTACTCCTCTGGAGAAGATACTTTGTGTATTCCTGAGAATGTCCCCAAGGTAATGCCTCATGTGACATCTAAAAACAAGATCCTCAGATTTCTCGACTCAGGGCTATTTCTTGTCACTGATCTGCTACAGCTATTGCTGTAGATACCTGCGAATTATGAGTTCTGCTGGGCATAGTCATCTGTGCTAATGATGCCACTTCTGCCCTGATTCACATCTCGCGTGGGGTAGCTCCTCACTCACCTGTCTGAAGGTCAGTCATACCTCTTCTTACTTGCTGCCCTGTATGTTATCTTGACTGGAAGCCAGGCCCTGCACTGCCCTGCTGGGACTGCCACGGGCAACCTCCTGCTGCCTGGCAGTGTGAGAAACTCACTGCCTCCACTCATTTCCATATAGCTTCTACACGACCATGGAAGTGTCATTCCATTATAGCAACCACTCCAGGTCTTCCCACTCTTTAGAGTCTGCAATGTTTAAGTGTATATGTCAACTTGCTGAGGCTAAGAGATGCCCAGAGAACTGGTAAAGTTTTAGTTCTGGGCATGCCTGTGAGAGAATGTTTCCAGAAGAGATTAGTATTTGAATCAATAGAGTGAGTAAAGAAGATCC
Organism: Hydropotes inermis; assembly: GCA_020226075.1. Taxonomy (NCBI): domain Eukaryota; kingdom Metazoa; phylum Chordata; class Mammalia; order Artiodactyla; family Cervidae; genus Hydropotes; species Hydropotes inermis. Next base: position 9,192,573 of record CM035295.1, on the reverse strand, counting down.
ACTCTCACCAAGGTGGGTGGCTATTGTCCAATCTATTGAGAATCAGATAGAACAAAAGATGGAGGGAAGGCAAGTTTTCTCTGTCTCTTCTTGAACTGGAACATTCATCTTTTTCCTGCCTTTGGACATCAGAGCTCCTGGTCCTTGGACTTAAGGATTCTGGGACTTCCCAGATGTTCCCCATCCCCAGCTCATAGCCCTTCTCAGGCCTTTGGCCTCATACGAAATGGAACCGCCAAGCTTTCCTGATTCTCCAGTTTGCAGAGGACAAATTATGGGATTTCTCAGCTTCTACATCTAACGTGTGTGTGTGTGTGTGTGTATGTGTGTGTGTGTGTGTGCACACACGTGCTTAGCTGTGTCTGACTCTGTATGACCCTATGGACTGCCCTCTGTCCATGGAATTTTCAAGGCAAGAATACTAGAGTGGGTTGCTGTTTCCTCCTCCAGGAGATCTTCCTGATTCAGGGATTGAACTCACGCCTCTTGTGTCTCCTGCATTGACATGTGATTCTTTACCACTGTACCACCTGAGAAGCCCATCACTACATGAGCCAAGGCAATTCCTGTAATAAATCTCCTCATATATTTATATAGGTCCTAGGGGCTCTGTGTTTCTGGAGAACTCTGATTAATGAAAAGTCCATACCATTTTCTTTCTAAGCCCTAGGGAAATTCCTTCCTCTATTGTCAGTTCATATGTAGCCTAAAAATGTACTCCAGGATCAACCACAACCCGGGATGACTGACAGTGGATATATATCCATACATTTCAAAGGTAATTCCATCTTTGTCCACCAGCCCATAGACTAGACCCATGGCTTTGATAATGCCATTAAACATTAACCTGAGATTGGTGCATTTCTTGAAATCCAACTATTCAGTTTTCCTTATGATCACTTTGTTACTGTTATTAAAACCAGACTGGTTCTAGATATTTTGAGAGCTTTTGAAGTTTGAGCTGAATGACTGTACCAGCTGAATAAAAATAATAAATCTTAGCATTGAAGCTCATTTTGTTAAAGACTACCAGTAACTAAGTGCATAATATTTTATAGTGTACCTAACATTCTTCATAATTTAGTTATAGGCAATAACTCACATGGAGAAGAAAATGGCAACCCACTCCAGTATTCTTGCCTGGAGACTCTCATGGACAGAGGAGCCTGGCGGGTTACAGCCCATGGTCACAGAGAGTCAGATATGGCTGAGTGACTGAGAACAGCACAATAACTCACATATCTGCTCATCTCCTGATTATTTTGTTGCTGATCTTCAGAACATACTTGTTACAACTTAGTTATCACATCAGATATATCTTCAATAGTAATGAGCTTCAATTTGCAGACTTCTCATGTAAAAGATACATTCTAAGCATACATGTTCAGAAATGTTGGCATTTATTTGATATATGAATGTGGATGTAGTTATAATCATTGTCTTTACAGGTTATTACCTTTTATGGGAAGTCACAGTCTCACATGGAAACAAATCTTACATTTAAGTGCTCTTCGTTCTTATCACTCTGCTATTAAATAATTGCTGAAGATTTGGGAAGTGTCTAAATGAGAATATTATGTAATAAGAGTGACAGGATTTAATTCTGTTCTCAGATGTTTAAATTCATATTGACTTTAAATCGTTTCCTCAGAACATCTATTATATGTGACCATTCATGTACAAATGAGGCTAAGTAATTATGCAGGGTATTAGCATATTTGTGCTCAGTGATGTGAAATGAATTCATGATAACCCTCTGAGTTTTTATAAGAAAATGGAGAGACACTGATATCCACTCAGATACCACAAGGGTTGTTCTTTTATCTCACCGAGAGGCATTTCTTTAAGCTAACTTTAAGGTCATCATGTTCAGGTGCAAGTTACGGGGAAACACACAAAACCGCATAGTTCATTTTGTCCTTCTGTATCTCAGAGTCAGTCTAGCTCACAGTGGAAGCTCAACTATGATTTGTATTTGGAGTTCGGCAACACATCCTGGTGTGCAGTTCCAGTTTTATGCATCTATTTGCCAAGGACTTTGAACCCCCTAGTTAATAACTTGTCCATATGGAAGGTTCAGAACTGTGTTTGAACATCTCTTGATCTGGGAGAGGGCCAAGTCAACCTAAATCACAGCGGTGCTTTGAGATCCTGGAGGGAATTTGCTAAGGGACAAAGAGTCTCATGTCATGAGCCAAATTTGGGGACATGGCCTGGAAGTGTAGGGGGTTAGTGATTCTAAGAACAGAGAGAGGCTGCATTTGAACTCACACTGCCCAAGGTCTTCTTGCTGTTTCCATGTATCCATGAGATCCTCTTGCTTGTACTTCTTAGAGCCTTTCAGCATCAAAATTCACTTCTTAATCTTTTGTGCCTTTTGCTTTTCTAACAGTAGAAAAAGATTCCTTAATCCTGAATTTTATTCTTTTAGCAAGGGCTCATGGTATTATTTTGGCTTGATAAATGACGTATCCAGCTTTGAATAGAATAATCAGAATATGCATTTTGTCACAGTGTAATTATGCATAAGACCTCCTTTTATTCTCAAAATTGCCCTATTTTGGACAACAAATGATAATTTTACCCTTTTAAAGATCCTGGTTTTCAATGTTCAGACCTCTTCTTCTGCAGGGTTTTAATACAAAGGAACCCAAAGAAAGGTCATGAAAGGAAAGATTCCGGAGCTGCATTCCAGCATCTGTGTGGTGGTCTGTGTGAAGATTGCTGGCTGGCGACAGTGGCCTGCATAGAGCGTGAGGGTGTCCCCACAGTGGTGTAGCCATGATCTCTCAGGAATGTAAGACCTTGGGAGGTGCAGAGCAGAGCAGAGCCACAGCACGGATGGCGGTGTAAGAGGCATACGTAGAGTGACCAATGTGTCTGAAGTGATCCAGGCCTAAATGTTAATGGTGCTCCTGGAGTGGTGCTGTTATTGACTCACCCAGATTCTTTTATAGGCTGATGCACCCATGTCTCAATAGCTGTGTGGATTGCTAATGGCTTACAGTTGACACCACATCAGTTCCACCACACAACACACAGGCCTACACACACACACACACACACACACACACACACACAGAGAAGTGCCCTCAAAGAAGAAAGGAGTGGTCCTTCAGGACTGATCCATAGTCAATGGGTGACTAGGTATAATAGATCCTCACCTTAGCTCAAATTGGGGACATCTTTGCAGAACAATGTATGCCCCAGAGCCTCCTGCGGATCAAGCCAGAACAAGACCTCCCTGTGACTACATCCTTGCTCAGTTCTTCCCTCTTCCTACTCCACTTGCCTCACTCCCTTATAGTTTTATCCTGAAGACCCTCCCCTCAGTCAATCACATACACATGAATCCTTGTCTGGGGGAAGGAAGCTCTGCTTGTAGGGAACCTGACCTAAGGCAAATTCCTCTCACTCTCAAGAGCATCCCAATTTGGAGGATAAATTCACCCTCGACATGGGTCTAGTGCAGCAGAGGCAAGCAGAGTGAGGATTGAATGAAACAATGAGATTGCAGAAGAAGAGCAGAAAGGCAGAGAGAAATGGGAAGTGACAGTGGGGCCGACTATATGCGACAGCCGCACTCAGGATTTCCACAGAGACACTGCAGCAGAGGGAAAAGCTTTTGTGTTACTCTATGAGAGTCAGAGATCTGATGGGCTTTGGGCCTATCTGTTAAAGAGAATATATTTTGTGTGTCCTAGGGGATATTGTTTACATAGATATTAATGTAACCTAGATGCTAGTTGAAGTTACTCTTATCCTTTTTAGTAAGAAAAAATTAGCACAGGTTTATTATTTTGCATCTCAGATAGTCTAATATGCTGCCCCAACACTTGTGCAAATTTTGAGTGCTTATTGTCTAATTGGACTATGGGTTTTGCTTTTGTTGGACCATGTCACGCTCACTGTGGCAATGTGAAAGCCACTGATGACATTAATTGGGAGCTGATCTAGTGGGGTCATGGACAGGTGTTCAGGGCTTGTTTGGAAGAGTGGGAGGTAAGGAAGTGGAGATGTGAGAAAAGACCATTTCAAAAAGTTCACAAGAAAGAATATTGGTGAAATAGGGCTATAGATGAGAAAACGGTCTAGTGTCTAAAGAGGACTTTTCAAATATGAGAAATACTGGAGCATGTTTCTATGTGAATAATAAAAATAGCTCATTCTTTTTAAATTTTATTTTAATTGGAGAATAATTGCTTTACAATACTGTGTTGATTTCTAGCTCATTTGTATATAACTTACCATGTGCCTGAAATGAAATGTTCTACAAGTACCAGTTTATTTAATTCTCAATTTTCATAAGAATCTTTCATCTTACAGATGAAACTAACTCACAAAAGAAGTCAGTCGTTAGCTCAGAGTCATAGAGCTGCTACAGGGTGGGACAAGGAGTCCAATCTGAGAACTCTGTTTCCAGAGCCCATGTCCTTTAGAGAAAAGGGCACTGTCACTCGTAAAGATAGGAACGATCCCGTAGGGAGAGAGAAGGTGATGGGAATGAATGGGAAATACTGAAAGAGCAAAATTCTTAAGGCTGAGAAGATGTTTGGTGTCACTGTGTAAGTGGAAGGATCCCTTAGAACATCTGTTTCATGGACTGCGGATGCAGGGAGGTTGTTAGCTTTTGTGGGGGTTCTCCTCTGATTTTATTTTGCCTATTTCTTCAATGTAGGAAGAGTTAGGAGTGAAGTAGAGAGGGGGTATTGCAGAGAAGAGGAGAGGTTTGAAATACTCTGTGCAAAATAATGACTTCATGTCTCTCTTTTTAAACACAGTTTCTGAAAAGGCTGTCAACCAAATCAGTGTGTGTTACTGAGTCGCTTAGTCATGCCCAACTCTTTGCGACCCCGTGGACGGCAGCCCACCAGGCTCCTGTGTCCATGAGATTTTCCAGGCAAGGATACTGGAGTGGGTTGCCATTTCCTTCTCCAAATCAGAGGGCTCTTAAATTTAGGACCTTGGCTAGTTCTTGCCAGACAGCTTGGTCACCATCCATCTGTGCTCTGGTTGCTTTCTTAGTGATCCCCAAATTCTCTCCTTCGTGAGGCTTGGGCTCCCTTTCACTGCCAGATTTCATGAAAACAGAGGAATGTCTCTTTCTGAAGAATCCTATTAAGGACATATGGGAATTAAAGCAAGGTTTTAAGGTGGCCACGGGGTAAATGGAAGCATTTCATGTACCTCGTTAAAACAAAATACCACAATTGAAAAAAAAATGAACTTTTAAAACAAATTGTCTGAGACCTCACCCCGGGAAGTTTTATTTGCCTACAGATTAAGTGGGTCTTTTACTTTTCTTGGAGAAAGACATACTTATAAAAGTGTTTTATGTACAGTTTAAGTGCCATTAATGTGGTGTCACAGGAAAGTGTGAGTCGCTTTGTAAATGTTCTCTGAATCCTTCTTTCTTGCTTCCCGCCAAGACAAAGGACGGTGGACACAGTGAGGGAAAGAGAAGATGGGATGAATTGAGAAAGCAATTATCTTCCAGATAAAAATTTTAAAAGTGTCTTCACCTACTTATCCACTAATGCCAGAGATGTTCAAATATATAAACACATGCACTGTGAACCTGTTGAAACTCTGGCAAATGATGCAATCATCCCTTTTGCTACTCATATTTTCAGTTGTGAAGCATTCTTGATCTAAGCTCTTCTACATATTAATTTGAATTCCAGGACATTTTTGGTGTCATTTCTAAACCAAAACACAACCATTCTGAGAAGGAAACAAAAGTTACCAAAGTTTTTGCCTCACATATTTAAATGACCAACTTTATTTAACCAGTGACAAGTTTTCTCAAGGGTGTTCTTAAAGCCAGTCTAACTGTAATTTCTAGCAAAACTAATCAGTGTACACTTGTGAACCTAACCATAAAAGTGCATTCTTATAACCTTCCTTCTTTGCATCTACTGCCAGAATCTACACATCTTGCTTGATTGTGAGGGACAGGCATAGCGTTTAATTTCCTTGTAGTTGTTTCTTGCTAATTTCCTATTTGTGGCATTCCCATACCTCAGCTTTCATTCTTCCATGCAACATCTCCATTTTTCAGAATAAAATTAAGATTTCACATCTGTATGCTGACCTAGTACAGTGTACACACAGGTGATACTGAATCAATGTACTTAAAGAAAAATTTATGAGGCAACTATTACAAATGCTGTTGAAGGTATGCATCTATTGCTGTGAAGATATGTGGAATATGTTGAGACAAAAGCAGATTACTTAAGAGTATACATAGCGTGATTCCACTTTGCATACAATTGTCTTTAATAATTTAGAAGGATTAGTATCAGAATGTTAACTGGTTATCTCCAGTGGCATGATAATAATGCAAATTCCTTTGAATTTTATTCATCAATAAACATATTTTACTCATTTAATATAAAGCATGGGGAGGCAAGGAATGGTTTTCCTTTCCATATGGTCTTTCATCTCTTAGAATTTTAAGTAATCCAGAAATCTGTGGGTGGGGTGCCTCTCTGTACTCATTATTTTATTTATTCAGGTTAGCATGATGTAAGAGCTTGTTTATCTCTGTGAATGTATGCAACTCACCTAACTTGTGTGTACTTCAGTTTCCTTACCTATAAAATGGGACAATAATTGTACCTAGATCAAAGGGTTGATATGAGAACTTAATAAATGTAAAAGGCTTAGATCCATACACAGTAGCTGTTTTTTCTTTATATTCTTGTGTAGTTAATCTTGACATTTTAAACAATATGCTAAAACCTAAAACTAACACACAGAAGAATGTAGAATCAATACCTGTTCACTGTTTAGTGGAAGAGACAGATAAATAGATGATTACTCTAAGTATGTTGTTTGCTACAGAGAATGTTACTGGAATGTTTAAGAGGGGCATACAGCCCAAAGCAGAAGGCTTCCTCTGAGAAGTAATGTCATGGATATGGAAGACTCCTTTTGGGAAGCTCAAATTCCAGTTATGTGGGCCAAGATCCAAAGCCATAGGTTAACAACACTGGTTTCTCCTTTCCATCTCCAATGTAGCATGCTGTGCACTTTATCTTTTAATTCTGCTTTAACCATCCCAGTTTCTCTATCTACTTCTAGTATTCTTTGTGATGGAGACATTAAATGTTTCCTGTCTTCTAGGAGCTATGGAGAAATTATAATAATTTTTTTATAAAGAACACTGAAAACTAATTTGTAAAATCTCCATTGAGAATAGAATGATTAATCTTTGAATAGGTAACTTTATAAGCCAAAGGAAAAAAGAAATTTTAGAAAGATAATCTGTAAATCCCAGCTCTGGCTTTTATTGACCATTTGTTAGACTTTTCTTGGAAAGGGGAATTTTTAAACTTTTAAATGGAAACCTTTGAATGAAAAGGAGATAAAGAAGGCAAAACTAATTTCTGCCTGCACTGAGATAGCATTTAATAGTTTAATTAAGATGCAGATTAAGTGGTAGATATAAAACCTTACTATTCTGGGTTGTAACTGGGGAGTTAAGAAGATTGTCTTTTCATTTTGAGCAAACAGTTGCAAACAAAGGAAATCCTAGTTGATAAAGAGTGGTGTTGCCAGATTGGTAAATTAGCTGTAATATGTACAATTGTCCTTTGACCCTTTTTTGGTAACTTCAGAGCTTTCAAAAAAATTTTGTAGTTCATATCTATTATACTTTTGAGGTCTTTCATAATTTCAGATGTAGTAAAAAAGTAAACTTCAGAGACTTCCCTTTAACTATAATTGGCTACAAATTATTTTATTTATAGATAGATACTTACATGGCTAGCCCCTGACTTTTTTCAAAAATTTTCCTTGTCTTCAAACACATAATAAATTTATCATCTTAACCATTTTAAAGTGTATGATTCAGTTATATTGCATATTATCATATTGTGCAAACATCATTACCATTCATCTGCAGAGCTCTTTACATTCTGCAAAACAAAGTTCTATATCCATTAAACAATAACTCCTCATTCACTTCTCTCCCTAGTTCCTTCACTTTTAGAGTGTGTTCTGATTTTTTAAAAAATCTGAACTACAATTTATAATAGGAAGAACACAGTAAGTGTTGATTGAATTCTCATTTCACAAAAAGCCCATTTATAGAGGGCTTCCCTGGTGGCTCCATGGTAAAGAACCCACCTGGCAATGCAGGAGATCTGGGTTTAATCCCTGATACGGGAGATCCCCTGGAGAAGGAAATGGCAACCCAGCCCAGTATTCTGGCCTGGGAAATCCTATGGACAGATGAATCTGGAGGGCTATAATCCAAGGGGTTGCAGTGTCAGACACAACTTAGCGACTAAACCACCTATTTGCAGAGTATTTCACAGGCTTATTAGACTGATAAAATAGACAATTTAACAGATAGAATTAGAAATAGGCAATAGGCTGAAATTTGCAGTGAATGAAAGATATTCATACAAAAACCTCACTTTACTGAGTGCATGATGATCTTTAGGCAAAATCTGAAAATGAACAAAGTTTGTGTTTGATGGCTGCATGCCTTTTGTTGTGTTTACTTCTCATATTCGGGGGATTTTCTCTCCAGCTCCTAAGCATTTATTCCCCTGATACTATCCTAAATCTGAATGTCAGTGCCTCACACAGGTCTATATCACTATCAGTGTATCAATTCTTCCTTCCTTTTGTACATTTTGTTTGGAGATTTTCAGAAGTGGAGAAGGGGATATTTTGGTATAAAATACCAAATGGGCTTGAAGAATACCTTCTAACAATATTTACATGTTGTTTTTCACATTCTTAGAACTCATGGGAGAATTCACAGGCAGTATTATTATTGGCAGATTCCCCCGTGGCTCAGATGACCGAGTCTACCTATAATGCGGGAGACCCAGGTTCAATCCCTGGGTCAGGAATATCCCCTGGAGAAGGAGATGGCAACCCACTCCAGCATTCTTGCCTGAAAAATCCCATGGATGGAGGAGCCTGTCAGGTTATAGTCCATGGGGTCGCAAAGAGTCAGACATGACTGAGTCACTTTACTTTATTATTAACACATCACTAGAAAAAGTGTAAGAGCTAGATTGCATCACACCATGCAAAATATCAAATGAAAAACTTTTGCAAGTAATGTACTAGTGATGAGATTCATTACAGTCTAGGTTCCTTATCAGCCATTTTTCAGATGCCAACTTTGTGACATATAGAGAAGATGCTCTGTTATTGAACTTAAAACATATTAAATTGCATTTGTTACAGTTGGATTACAGATACGGAACTTAATACATTCCCTCTAGTCAGAATCTCAGTTTACTTTCTCCATCCATTATCCTTTTCATGTTTAATACTTGAGGAACTTTGGCCTGAGATGGGGCTGGGGAGGGTGGTGAAAGTTTAAATTGTGGAGATTTTGGACGAGGAAGGATGATTGAAAACCCTCCCTCCTATGGGAGATTTGTATAGAAGGATCCATATCTAATAGTCCTCATTGTACTGATGATGGTTAGATTCTCACTTATACTGTCAGGATAAGATGGCAGGGACATTATTTTGTAGGCCAATAGTCATCCAAATCATATTTTATTTTCTATATTAAAATTCACATTCTCATTATTTCCAGGGAGAATTTCAAGCTTTCTAGTGTGTGTTCTCAACTATCACTGATTATAAAATTTGTAATTTGTGAAGTTTGATTTGCTGGAAAGGTAACTGTCATTTATTTTTGTGATGTGAGTGCTTGCTCTGTGGCAAAATTTGGGTAGTGGTAGTTTTCCCTGGGCTCTCTGGCTGCATGTAAACTCCCCTGGTGGCTCAGATGGTAAAGAATCTGCATGCACTGCCAGAGACCCAGGTTCCACCTTTGGGTCAGGAAGATCTCCTGGAGAAGGGAATGGCTATCCACTCCAGTATTCTTGCCTGGAAAATTCCGTGGACAGAGGAGCCTGGTGGGCTACAGTCCATGGAGTCACAAAGAGTCAGATACAACTGAACAAATAACACTTAAACCTCTTTGGGGAATGCAGATAAGAGACAAATTCTCTTAGAATTCAAATGTTGAAGATTTGGGCAATTCCCACTGTTTCCTCACATACCCTCTAATTGACAGAGATTGGGATAGACTCATAAGAAAAGAACAGCTTATATGATCCAGTTACTACCTTTATTCTATTCAGTTCTGTTCACTTTGCCTCTTCTTCTGTAACAGGAGAACCACTGCTTACATCTGATTACTGCTTGAAAGTTAGCTTTTACTTGAAGGTCATCGCTCAGCTGACTGCTACATTTTCTTACCAGCTAGGACATTTCAGCCAATGCTTTTGTTCTGGAAAGAAATCATGCAACTGTTTTTATAGCATATTTTGTCTGGTAATTAAACTAACCACAAGTATTATGCCCACAAATCTGTTCCATTTATTATAGCATACTATTTCAATAATATTTCAGTTCTCAAAGGTTATTCGTATACTGACTACTATGCTGTAGAATACAATTTACTCTCATACTTGGAGAATAGTATCTGTTATAGGTTAGATGGTTGAAAGGCATATTTTTGAGTAGCACTAACTCTTTTCTTCTTACTCTTTTTTTAATCATGCTGTCCTTGGTTTAAAACTGTGACATCTTCACGTCAGTAATTCTTATAGGTAAAATGCCAAGTTAAGTTACCCTTTTCAGCTCAAAACATAGCCGTAGGATAAAACTAAATCGAGGTTAAAGAAACAATGTAAAAGTAAATCAGAATAGACATTTACAGGGAAGAAATAATATTTTTATTGAATGGCCTACAGCAGCAGTAATGTTCAGAAATGGGAAAATGCCATCCTAAGGAGAATAGACAAATAATAGGAGATTCAGTTTGAAGAACCAGATACTTGTAATTCATAAACTTTCTCAATGTTGTAAAACTATTGTTTAATGAAAGAGAGAGGCAATTATTTCTTTATACATTAAGTCTGGTCCATATAAATAAAAGAAAATGGAAATATGTAATAAAACTGATCAGTTTAAGCAGCTGTTCAAATTTATTAGTCTTAGATATCTTTACCCTTAATATATTTGATTTCTCTATATATTTGGTATTTGTTATTTATCTCAGTTAACAGTGAATAACAAAGTCTTTGGTCATAGATTCTAACTGTATCTACACACCTATTAGTAGAAGTTGATTTCTTTTCTACTCATTCAGTTATACTGTTTTAATAGTCACTTGGTAGAGTTACATCCAGGAAAGATGGGTAAATTAGAGGTATAGGAACAATTAAATTAAAAAATATCTGTTGCTATTATGCCCTATTTTAGTTACTGGAAATATCAATTTCAGAGTTATTTGATACAGTTACAGTGAACTATTCCACAAGTCATCTGGAGTATTTGGCAAAATCTAAAAACCCTGGGCAAAAAAGTTTTGCATTTAAGCCTGAGTCTGGCTCTACATATCGGTTGCATATATATGACAGTGTATATTGATTATAAATCAATTAAATTGATGACAGATTATACTGATTATATTCTTTGCAGCCAGAGATGGAGAAGCTCTATGCAGTCAGCAGAAACAAGACTGGGAGCTGACTGTGGCTCAGATCATGAACTCATTGTCAAATTCAGACTTGAAGAAAGAATGGAAAACCACTAGACCATGTAGGTATGACCTAAACCAAATCCCTTACCATTATACAGTGGAAGTGACAAGGGATTAGATCTCATAGACAGAGTGCCTGAAGAAATATGGATGAAAGTTCCTGACATTGTACAGGAGACAGGGATCAAGACCGTCCCTAAGAAAAAGAAATGCAAAAGGCAAAATGATTGTCTGAGGAAGCCTAACAAATAGCTGTGAAAAGAAGAGAAGCAGAAGGCAAAGGAAAAAAGGAAAGATGCTCATTTGAATGCAGAGTTCCAAAGAGTAGCAAGGAGAAATAAGAAAGCCTTCCTCAATGATCAATGCAAAGAAATAGAGGAAAGCAATAGATAGGGAAAAACTAGAGATCTCTTCAAGAAAAACAGAGATAACAAGGGAACATTTAATGGAACTATGGACACAATAAGGACAGAAATGGTATGGACCTAACAAAAGCAGAAGATATTAAGAAGAGGTGGCAAGAATACAGAGAAGAACTGTACAAAAAGGATCATCACGACCCAGATAATCACGATGGTGTGATCGCTCACCTAGAGCCAGATATCCTGGAATGCGAAGTCAAGTGGGCCTTAGGAAGCATCACTACGAACAAAGCTAGTGAAGGTGATGGAATTCCAGTTGAGCTATTTCAAATCCTAAAATGTGATGCTGTGAAACTGTTGCACTCAATATGTCAGCAAATTTCTAAAACTCAGCAGTGGCCACAGGACTGGAAAAGGTCAGTTTTCATTCCAACCCCAAAGAAATGCAATGCCGGAGAGGAGTCAAGATGGCAGAGGAATAGGACGGGGAGATCACTTTCTCTCCTACAAATTCATCGAAAGAACAATTGAACGGTGAACAAAGTTTACAAAACAACTTCTGATCGCTAGCAGCAGACATCAGGCGCCCAGAAAAGCAGCCCATTGTCTTCGAAGGGAGGTAGGACAAAAATATTAAAGATTAAAAAGGGACACAAGAGAACGAGGGACGGAGACCCGTCCGGGAAGGGAGTCTCAATAGAGGAAGTTTCCAAACACCAGGAAACCCTCGCGCTGGCGGGTCTGAGGGAAGTTTTTCCTCCTAACTGGGGGGAGAGATTAAATAAGGCCCACAGATTACGTGCCTAAAAGCAACTCCCAGCAGAAAAGCACCCCAGACGCCCGCACCCGCCACCAGCAAGAGGGGGCGGACGGAGAGGAGCCGGCGGCATTCCTTAGGGTGGGGACAGGCCAGAAGGCCCTGAGAGCAGTCGGAGGGAGATTTTTTAAACTGTGGGAGAGCAAGGAAAAGTTAACCGGCCGGAACACACCGCCGGCGGTTCGCAAAACAAAGGGACTGAGAAACTCCAGAGAAGAGCGGCCCCATCCCCGCTCGAGGTAGGAGGCAGGGGGAGGGGCAAGGGGCAAACTCAGCCCCAGAGAAGCCGCCCCCTCCCACCCGGCAAGCAGGCCCCGGGTCCTGTCTGAAGACTCCCTGAGACCCGACCGGCGGCGCGCGCTGGGGCCGCGGAGGGAAAAGGCGCGCCGCTCACGGGGAGAGGGCGCCAAGCCTCTGGCTGCCTGAACCGCTGAGGCCGCGGAAGGCACAACACGCAGGCGCAACCGAATGCGCGCTTTTGTGGGGAACCCGAAAACTGGACCCGCACTCAACGCAGGGCCCGCTCCATATAGAGCAGCCGGGAGCCTGAGCAGTGCAGACGGGAAAGCACAGACACCCCTGTGCGGGGCAAACCCAGTGTGGCCGGAACACGGGGAGTGCTCCCCACACACAGTGATATCTGCCTGCAGCGCCCGCCCTCCCCGCAGCAGGACTGAACTGCACTAGCGAACCTAAATAAGAGATCACCTCCGCCCGCCTGTGTCAGGGCGGAAATTAGACACCGAAGAGACGGGAAACAGAAGCCAAATAAACAAAGGGAACCGCTTCAGAAAGGACCGGTGCAATGGATTAAAATCCCTGAAGGTAACACTGACTACACTGGAAAGGGCCTATAGATATCCAGAAGTGTAAGCTGGAAAGAGGAGCTATCTGAAATTGAACTGAACCTACACTGACTGCAACAGCTCCAGAGAAATTCCTAGATATATATGTATTTTTTTTGTTGTTAAATTAAAAAAAATTTTTTGTTTCTTTTCTTTTTTCTTTTTCTTTTTTTTTAAAAAATTTTTTCCCTTTTATTTTCTTTTAAACTTCCCTACTACTCCCCCATTACTCCTCAACTTTCATTTTCATATATTTTTATGATTTTTTTCAATTAGGGAAAAAAAATGCTTTTCTTTCTTTTTTTTCATCTTTTTTTCTTTTTCTTTTTCTTCCTTCTTTTTTTTCTTTTCTTTTTCTTGTTTTCCCCTCCTACTTCCTTTTAAAGTCCTCTAATACTCCTCCATTATTCCTTAATTTTCATTTTCATCTCACTATAACCTTGCCAAAAAAAAAAAAAAAAGAGAGAAGCCCTGTTTTTAAACTGAACTTCATATATATGTCTAAATTTTGGGTTTTTGTTTTTGTTTTTAAATATTTTATTTCAAAGAGTCTAACCTCTACACTAAATTTTTTAATCTTTTTTTTTTCAGTATGTGATATAAATGTTGGACATTTAAGAATCCAATATTCAATTCCCATTTCTATTCAGGAGTGTGTTGATTACTCTCTTTCACGTGTGACTCTCTGTTTTCTACCTCAGAACAACTCTATTTCCTCCTTTCCTCTTCTCTTCCCAATCTAATTCTGTGAATCTTTGTGCGTGTCTGGGCTACAGAGAACACTTTGAGAACAGATAACTGTGTAGATCTGTCTCTTTCCTCTTGAGTCCCCCTTTCTCTTCGCCTGCTTACCTCTATCTCCTTCCTCCCTCTCCTATTCTTCATGTAACTCTGTGAAACTCTTTGGTTGTCCCTCACGGTGGAAAATCTTTTCACCATTAACCTAGAAGTTTTATTATCAGTGCTGCATAGTTGGAGAAGTCTTGAGACTATTGGAAGAATAAAACTGAAATCCAGAGGCAGGAGACTTAAGCCCAAAACCTGAGAAAACCAGAAAACTCCTGACTACACAGAACTTTAAGGAATAAGAGTCCATCCAAAAGCCTCCATACCTACACCAAAACTAACCACCACCCAAGAGCCAAGAAGCTCCAGAACAAGACATACCACATAAATATTATAGTAACGCAGGAACATAGACCTAAGTGTCAACATACAGGCTGCCCAAAGTCACACCTAACACATAGACCCATTGCAAAACTCATTACTGGGCACTCCATTGCACTCCAGAGAGAAGAAATCCATTTCCACGCACCAGAACACTGACACAAGCTTCCCTAACCAGGAAACTTTGACAAGCCAATCATCCAACCCCACCCACTGGGTAAAATCTTCACAATAAAAAGGAACCACAGACCAGCAGAATACAGAAAGCCCACTCCAGACACAGCAATTTAAACAAGATGAAAAGGCAGAGAAATACCCAACAAGTAAAGGAACACGAAAAATGCCCACCAAATCAAACAAAAGAGGTGGAGATAGGGAATCTATCTGAAAAAGAATTTCGAATAATGATAATAAAAATGATCCAAAATCTTGAAAGCAAAATGGAGTTACAAATAAATAGCCTGGAGACAAAGATTGAGAAGATGCAAGAAATGTTTAACAAGGACCTAGAAGAAATAAAAAAGAGTCAATTAAAAATGAATAATGCAATAAATGAGATCAAAATCACTCTGGAGGGAACCATGAGTAGAATAACAGAGACAGAAGATAGGATAAGTGAGGTAGAAGATAAAATGGTGGAAATAAATGAAGCAGAGAGGAAAAAAGAAAAAAGAATCAAAATAAATGAGGACAACCTCAGGGACCTCTGGGACAATGTGAAACCCTGCAACATTTGAATCATAGGAGTCGCAGAAGAAGAAGACAAAAAGAAAGGCCATGAGAAGTTACTCGAGGAGATAATAGCTGAAAACTTCCCTAAAATGGGGAAGGAAATAGCCACCCAAGTCCAAGAAACCCAGAGAGTTCCAAACAGGATAAACCCAAGGCAAAATACCCCAAGACACATATTAATCAAATTAACAAAGATCAAGCACAAAGAACAACTATTAAAAGCAGCAAGGGAGAAACAACAAATAACACACAAAGGGATTCCCATAAGGATAACAGCTGATCTATCAATAGAAACCCTTCAGGCCAGAAGGGAATGTCAGGACATACTTAGAGTAATGAAAGAGAATAACCTACAACCTAGATTACTGTACCCAGCAAGGATCTCATTTAGATATGAAGGAGAACTCAGAAACTTTACAGACAAGCAAAAGCTGAGAGAATTCAGCACCACCATACCAGCTCTTCAACAAATGCTAAAGGATCTTCTCTAGAAAGGAAACACAGAAAGGTTGTATAAACGTGAACCCCAAAACAAAATAAATGGCAACGGGACCATACCTATCAATAATTACCTTAAATGTAAATGGGTTGAATGCCCCAACCAAAAGACAAAGACTGGCTGAATGGATACAAAAACAAGACCCCTATATATGCTGTCTATAAGAGACCCACTTCAAAACAAGGGACACATACAGACTAAAAGTGAAGGGCTGGAAAAAAGTATTTCATGCAAACGGAGACTAAAAGAAAGCAGGAGTTGCAATATTCATATCAGATAAAATAGACTTTCAAATAAAGGCTGTGAAAAGAGACAAAGAAGGACACTACATAATGATCAAAGGATCAATCCAAGAAGAAGATATAACAATTATAAATATATATGCACCCAACATAGGAGCACCGCAATATGTAAGACAAATACTAATGAGTATGAAAGAGGAAATTAATAGTAACACAATAATAGTGGGAGACTTTAAGACCCCATTCACAACTATGGATAGATCAACTAAACAGAGAATTAACAAGGAAACACAAACTTTAAAGGACACAATGGACCAGCTAGACCTTATTGACATCTATAGGACCTTTCACCCCAAAACAATCAACTTCACCTTTTTCTCAAGTGCACACGGAACCTTCTCCAGAATAGATCACATCCTGGGCCATAAATCTAGTCTTGGTAAATTCAAAAAAATTGAAATCATTCCAGTCATCTTTTCTGACCACAGTGCAGTAAGACTAGATCTCAATTACAGGAAAAAAATTATTAAAAATTCAAATATATGGAGGCTAAACAACACGCTTCTGAATAACCAACAAATCATAGAAGAAATCAAAAAAGAAATCAAAATATGCATAGAAATGAATGAAAATGAAAACACAACAACCCAAAATCTATGGGACACTGTAAAAGCAGTGCTAAGGGGAAGATTCATAGCATTACAGGCCTACCTCAAGAAACAAGAAAAAAGTCAAATAAATAATCTAACCCTACACCTAAAGCAACTAGAGAAGGAAGAAATGAAGAACCCCAGGGTTAGTAGAAGGAAAGAAATCTTAAAAATTAGGGCAGAAATAAATGCAAAAGAAACTAAAGAGACCATAGCAAAAATCAACAAAGCTAAAAGCTGTTTTTTTGAAAAAAATAAACAAAATTGACAAACCATTAGCAAGACTCATTAAGAAATAAAGGGAGAAGAACCAAATTAACAAAATTAGAAACGAAAATGGAGAGATCACAACAGACAACACTGAAATACAAAGGATCATAAGAGACTACTACCAGCAGCTCTATGCCAAGAAAATGGACAACTTGGAAGAAATGGACAAGTTCTTAGAGAAGTATAACTTTCCAAAACTGAACCAGGAAGAAATAGAAGATCTTAACAAACCCATCACAAGCAAGGAAATCCAAACTGTAATTAGAAATCTTCCAGCAAACAAAAGCCCAGGACCAGATGGCTTCACAGCTGAATTGTACCAAAAATTTAGAGAAGCGCTAACACCTATCTTACTCAAACTCTTCCAGAAAATTTCAGAAGAAGGTAACCTTCCAAACTCATTCTATGAGGCCACCATCAGCCTAATTCCAAAACCAGACAGATACCACAAAAAAAGAAAACTACACGCCAATATCACTGATGAACATAGATGCAAAAATCCTTAAAATTCTAGCAAACAGAATCCAACAACATATTAAAAAAATCATACACCATGACCAAGTGGGCTTTATCCCAGGAATGCAAGGATTCTTTAATATCCACAAATCAATCAATGTGATACACCACATTAACAAATTGAAAGATAAAAACCATATGATTATCTCAATAGATGCAGAAAAAGCCTTTGACAAAATTCAACATCCATTTATGATTAAAACTCTCCAGAAAGCAGGAATAGAAGGAACATACCTCAACATAATAAAAGCTATATATGAGAAACCCACAGCAAGCATTACCCTCAATGGCGAAAAATTGAAAGCATTTCCCCTAAAATCAGGGACAAGACCAGGGTGCTCACTCTCACCACTTCTATTCAACATAGTTTTGGAAGTGTTGGCCACAGCAATCAGGGCAGAAAAAGAAGTAAAAGGAATCCAGATAGGAAAAGAAGAAGTGAAACTCTCACTGTTTGCAGATGACATGATCCTCTACATAGAAAACCCTAAAGACTCTACCAGAAAATTACTAGAGCTAATCAACGAATATAGTAAAGTTGCAGGATATAAAATTAACACACAGAAATCTCTTGCATTCTTATACACTAACAATGAGAAAACAGAAAAGAGAAATTAAGGAAACAATACCATTCACCTTTGCAACAAAAAGAATAAAATACTTAGGAGTATATCTACCTAAAGAAACAAAAGACTTATACATAGAAAACTATAAATCACTGAGGAAAGAAATCAAAGAGGCCACAAACAGATGGAGAAATATACCGTGTTCATGGATTGGAAGAATCAATATTGTCAAAATGGCCATACTACCCAAAGCAATCTACAGATTCAATGCAATCCCTATCAAGCTACCAATGGTATTTTTCACAGAACTAGAACAAATAATTTCACAGTTTGTATGGAAATACAAAAAGCTCGAATAGCCAAAGTAATCTTGAGAAAGAAGAATGGAACTGGAGGAATCAACCTGCCTGACTTCAGACTATACTACAAAGCCACAGTCATCAAGACAGTATGGTATTTGCACAAAGACAGATATATAGATCAATGGCACAGAATAGAAAGCCCAGAGATAAAGCCACGAACCTATGGTCACCTTATCTTTGACAAAGGAGGCAAGGATATACCATGGAAAAAAGACAGCCTCTTTAACAAGTGGTGTTGGGAAAACTGGTCAACTACTTGTAAAAGAATGAAACTAGAACACTTTCTAACACCATACACAAAAATAAATTCAAAATGGATTAAAGATCTAAATGTAAGACAAGAAACTATAAAACTCCTAGAGGAGAACATAGGTAAAACACTCTCCGACATAAATCACAGCAGGATCCTCTATGACCCACATCCCAGAATATTAGAAACAAAAGCAAAAATAAACAAATGGGACCTAATGAAACTTAAAAGCTTTTGCACAGCAAAGGAAACTATAAGAAAGGTGAAAAGACAGCCCTCAGATTGGGAGAAAATAATAGCAAATGAAGCAACAGACAAAGGATTAATCTCAAAAATATACAAGCAACTCCTCCCGCTCAACTCCAGAAAAATAAATGACCCAATCAAAAAATGGGCCAAAGAACTAAACAGACACTTCTCCAAGGAAGACATACAGATGGCCAAAAAACACATAAAAAGATGCTCAACATCACTCATTATCAGAGAAATGCAAATTAAAACCACAATGAGGTACCATTACACGCCAGTCAGGATAGCTGCTATCTAAAAGTCTACAAGCAATAAATGCTGGAGTGGGTGTGGAGAAAAGGGAACCCTCTTACACTGTTGGTGGGAATGCAAACTATGGAAAACAGTGTGGAGGTTTCTTAAAAAACTGGAAATAGAACTGCCATATGACCCAGCAATCCCACTTCTGGGCATACACACCAAGAAAACCAGATCTGAAAGAGACACATGCACCCCAATGTTTATCACAGCACTGTTTATCATAGCCAGGACATGGAAGCAACCTAGATGCCCATCAGCAGACGAATGGATAAAGAAGCTGTGGTACATATACACCATGGAATATTACTGAGCCATTAAAAAGAATTCATTTGAATCAGTTCTAATGAGATGGATGAAACTGGAGCCCATTATACAGAGTGAAGTAAGCCAGAAAGATAAAGACCATTACAATATACTAACACATATATATGGAATTTAGAAAGATGTTAATGATAACCCTATATGCAGAACAGAAAAAGAGACATAGACGTATAGAACAGTCCTCTAGACTCTGTGGGAGATGGCGAGGGTGGGATGTTTCAAGAGAACAGCATCGAAACATATATATTATCTAGGGTGAAACAGATCACCAGCCCAGGTTGGATGCATGAGACAAGCGCTTGGACCTGGTGCACTGGGAAGACCTAGAGGGATCGGGTGGAGAGGGAGGTGGGAGGGGGGATCGGGATGGGGAACACATGTAAACCCATGGCTGTTTCATTTCAATGTATGAAAAAATCCACTACAATAAAATAATAAAAAAAAAGAAAAAAAAAAAAAAGAAATGCAATGCCAAAGAATGTTCAAACTACCACACAATTGCATTCATCTCACATCGTAGCAAAGTAATGCTCAAAATTCTCCAAGCCAGGCTTCAACAGTACATGAACCGTGAACTTCCAGATGTTCAAGCTGGAATTTGAAAAGGCAGAGGAACCAGAGATTAAATTGCCAACATCTGTTGGATCATTGAAAAAATGAGAGAGTTCCAGAAAAGCACTACTTCTGCTTTACTGACTATGTTAAAGCCTTTGACTGTGTGGATCACAACAAACTGTGGAAAATTCTTAAAGAGATGGGAATACCAGACCACCTGACCTGCTTCTAGAGAAACCTGTATGCTGGTCAAGAAGCAACAGTTAGAACTGGACATGGAACAACAAGGCTGGTTCCAAATCAGGAAAGGAGTACCTCAAGTCTATATATCATCACCCTGCTTATTTAACTTATATGCAGAATACATAATGAGAAATGCCAAAGTGGATGAAGCACAAGCTGGAATCAAGATTGCCAGGAGAAATATCAATAACCTCATATACACAGATGACATCATGCTTATGGCAGAAATTGAAGAAGCACTAAAGAACTTCTTGATGAAAGTGAAAGAGGAGAGTGAAAAAGTTGACTTAAAATTCAACATTCAGAAAACTAAGATCATGGCATCTGATCCCATCACTTCATGGAAAATAGATGGGGAAGCAATGGAAACAGTGACAGACTTTATTTTTGGGGGCTCCAAAATCACTGCAGGTGGTGACTGTAGCCATGAAATTAAAAGACACTTGCTCTTGAATGAAAAGCTATGACCAACATAGACAGCATATTAAAAAGCAGAGATATTACTTTGCCAACAAAGGTCTGTCTAGTCAAAGCTATGGTTTTTCCAGTAGTCATGTATGGAGGTAAGAGTTGGACTGTGAAGAAAGCTGAGTGCTGAAGAATTAATGCTTTTGAACTGTGGTGTTGGAGTAGACTCTTAAGAGTCTTGGACAACAAGGAGATCCAACCAGTCCATCCTAAAGGAGATCAGTCCTGAATATTCATTGAATGGACTGATGCTGAAGCTGAAACTCCAATACTTTGGCCACCTAATGCAAAAAACTGACTCCTTTGAAAAGACCCTGATGCTGGGAAAGATTGAAGTCAGGAGGAGAAGGGGATGACAGAGAATGAAATGGTTGGATGTCATCAGCAACTCAATGGACATGAGTTTAAGTAAACTCTGGGAGGTGGTGATGGACAAGGAAGCCTGGCGTGCTGCAGTCCATGGGGTTGCAAAGAGTCAGACACAACTGAGTGACTGAACTTAACTGAATATGATAGTTTACCAACTATTAATTTTGTTAACCTTGACTTATTATCCTAAAATGACTGAAAGGGTTTGTGGGCTCAACTTTTAACCAGAAATAACCAAATAACTGTTTGCAGCTACAGATACTCAGTCAGAGCCCAGAGCTCAGCACACAAGCTGCAAAACTGATAGCCATGTACTTTTTTGATTTAATAAAAAGTACTAAAGAGCCTCTTGATGAAAGTGAAAGAAGAGAGTGAAAAAGTTTAAAGTTTAAAGCTTAACATTTAGAAAATGACAATCATGGCATCCAGTCTCATTACTTCATGGCAAATAGATGAGGAAACACTGGAAACAGTGGCCAACTATATTTTTCTGGGCTCCAAAATCACTGCAGATGGTGACTGCAGCCATGAAATTAAAAGACGCTTACTCCTTAGAAGGAAAGTTACGACCAACCTAGACAGCATATTAAAAAGCAAAGATGTTACTTTGCCAACAAAGGTCTGTCTAGTCAAGGCTATGGTTTTTCCAGTGGTCATGTATGGATGTGAGAGTTGGACTGTGAAGAAAGCTGAGCACTGAAAAATGGATGCTTTTGAACTGTGGTGTTGGAGAAGACTCTTGAGAGTCCCTTGGACTGCAAGGAGATCCAACCAGTCCATCCTAAAGGAGATCAGTCCTGGGTGTTCATTGGAAGGACTGATGCTGATGCTGAAACTTCAATACTTTGGCCACCTGACTCGAACAGCTGACTCATTGGAAAAGACCCTGATGTTGGAAAAGACTGAGGGCAGGAGGAGAAGGGGACCACAGAGGATGAGATGGTTGGATGGCATCACCGACTCAATGGACATGAGTTTGAGTAAACTCTGGGAGGTGGTGATGGACAGGGAGGCCTGATGTGCTGCAGTTCATGGGGGTCGCAATGAGTCAGACATGACTGAGTGATTGAACTGAACTGAACCTAAGAGCCTGTTCCTTTCTTTTCTAGTTCCTTCTCTCTCTTTAAGCTATTACCTCTGTTTGGCCTCAGCACTTTGTGCCCCAGGCCAACTTCTCTCTGTCCTTTGAGACCAAGCCTCAAAAACCTTGTTTGCTCAAAAATTTCAAAATTTTATATTTTTATAAGACAGTCAAGCTCCTTTGTCTAGATAATTTTTTCCCCCCTCCAAAGAGTAGCCTATGCTCTATGGGGCTGACATATGCATTGCATTGCCCAGTAGGAGTTAGAATGGGTCAGGACAAGGTAAATAAAGAGTCCACAGATTTATGGCCCCCACATCTTCCATGGTTGGTAAAGAGATGACAGTAGAAATCAACCTGTAGTTTTCAAACTGGCCTAATGATTAAACACAGAAGAAAAGGTAAGACACTGTGGCTATGTTCTAAATGATAACATCAATTTGTTCATAGTTTTCCTGTACCCTTTACTTATAAGGTACATTTTTTAAAGATTGCTCTGTTAATAGGTAACATTTTCTTCTAGTTTTGTTATATACTTTTATATGCTATATTATATACACTTACATAGAAAACTGAACTTATATACCCAAGGCTGACTTTACTGAGAGCAGTGCCTCCCTTTTCTATACTTTAGATATGGAAAAGTAATCTTTGCCCTTCAGATTTTTTCCATTTAATTGTGTATGGAAAAAAATACCCTCTTATAAAATCTCACCAACAGGATTTTCTCCTTAGAACTGGAATTTTTAAAATTTGCTAGTGTAGTATCTAGATAGGACACTCATTATTGACAAATAAGGTTCCTTTGCTATTGTTTTGAGACTGTATCAGCAGCATTTATCAATGGGGGTCATAAAGTAGCACTGAAAGATGTAAGTTTAAAATACTTAGAAGAATGCTGAAAGATTTAATGTTGAGTGTGAAAGGGCATATAATTAGCTGGCTTGTAAGTTTCAGTCACTTGAGGTCTTAAGGAAGACTGGATTATCAGAAAAAGCATTTCATCAACTTTCAAAGAGGAAAAAAGATCTAAGATAGGAGCACTAAACTGTATACATCACAACTTCACCTGCTGGAGAAATGTAGAAGGGAAAATGCAAGGGGGTCACTCAGTAAAGCTGATTGATAGCTCTAAGGTCTTGGTAATTAGCAAATTGATTTCTGTATGCAAACTTGTACTTATTATTAGAGATTCACTGACTTTTGAAAATGTCCTCCAGGGCTTTCTTAAAGTACACAAGAAGCACCCCTAACACCATATGGGAAGCATCAAGTATCAGAAAGGGCCAGGATGTTAAAATTTTCCATATGCTTTCTGAAAAGTATAAGCTATCTTGTAATTCACATGGAATTTCTTTGAAAATATTACTATGTCATTTGCTATATTCAGGATTTTAGGAGTTGTTTAAATATTTTCTAAAGAAAATCATGTAAATGTGTCATTTCCAGATTCCTTCAGACTACATAGTTGTCAGTTTAAATTATCAGAGTAACAGCTATCTTTTTTTTTTTTTTTTTGAGTTTTTATGAAGTATGAGAAATGGCAACCCATTCCATTATTCTTGTCAGGGAAATCCCATGGATGGGGGAGCCTGGTGGGCTACAGTCCACGGGATTGCAAAGAGTAGGACATGACTGAGCAGGCACAGGATGGGCTTATACTAAGAATTCTGTACTCCTGGAAATACTCTTTTAGTCAGGAAAGTACTATTATTATCTCTATTTGCAAAGGAAGAACCAAATAATTTATGAGAAATTTAAGTAGGCTAAGTCAGTGGCATATGACTACACTGTCAATAAAGGGTATCCTGGTTCTTTTTAACTCTTGTGATCTGTCAAGAATTTTTAACTCTCTGTAGAGTTGAATTATAAGCTAAACTGAAAAAAATTATGCTGTGTGTCTTCCAAAAAAAAAAAAATTGATGTAAAATCCCCAAACTTATTAGCAGTCCATAGAGAAATGCAAGGAAAAACAAACTTCAGACATATATCAGGATCACAAGAGTGCAGATCAAGCATAAATTTACAATTTTTACTTTTGAAAATTTATATTTCTGAGCTAGAACATTCATTTGATCCATATTTAATGAGCACCCATTATATACCATATATTAGATACTTTGCTATATCCTGAAACTGTGTGGGTGTGTATTCCTGATTTCAGTGGCTTTACTATCTACAAAATGAAAGAAATAAAGAAGCAAACCCCAAAATTACAAATTGAGATAAGAATTATGAAGAAAACAAATGTGTTTGTAAGAGAGAATACCAGGTGAAAAGAACTAATTTTCTATCTATCAAGTCATCAGAAAAATCCACTCCTAAGAATACATTTAGGTGGATCTGAATAGTAAGGAAAAAAAAAATTCGAGTGAAAGAAATGAATTCAAAAGCTTCACAGAAGGATGCTTGAAATATTGGAAGATTTCAAAGACCACTAGGGCTGAAGTATGGAGTATGAACAGATAAGTTGCTTTTAATAATGCTGTGTTAAGGACCTTTGCTGACAAAGGTCCATTTAGTCAAAGCTATATGTATGAATGTGTATCCAGTAGTCATGTATGGATGTGAGAGTTGGACCACAAAATAAGAATTGATGCTTTTGAACTGTGGTGTTGGAGAAGACTCTTGAGAGTCTCTTGGACTGTGAGGAGATCAAACCAGTCAATCCTAAAGGAAATCAGTCCTGAATATTCATTGGAAGGACTGATGCTGAAGCTGAAGCTACAATACTATGGCCACCTGATGCAAAGAACTGACTCACTGGAAAAGACCCTGATGCTGGGAAAGATTGAAAGGAGGAGGAAAAGGGGATGACAGAGGATGAGATGGTTGGATGACATCACCAGCTCGATGGACATGAGTTTGAACAAGCTCCATGAATTGTTGATGGACAGGGAAGCCTGGTGTGCTGCAGTCCATGGGGTCACAAAGAGTCAGACAGGACTGAGTGACTTAACTGAAGTGAAGGATGCAATTAGGCATTTCCAGTTATACTAAAGGATTTCAGGAGATAAAGCTTCATGTATTTGTTTATATAAGGAAGGGTTATTTTATAGGTTCACATTTCTATGTGGACAAAGATGATCTCTGTGGGCCAAGAATCAGAGTTTGGAAGCAAAAAAGCTTATAGCTCCTTCCTTTCTAATCTTGAGAAAGTAAAGGTTATTTATCTTTACTACAGATAATTTTCCATTGATTGTTGGGCTCCACCAATGACTTCAGCTGGGTCACAGCTAAGATTTCTCTCTAAGACACATGAATAGTTAATTTATACTTGGGAAAACTCAGGAGTTCCAGGGGTCAGGAGATTTTTAATTCTAGGACTTCTGAAAGTTTGGAATCTTATTTTTATCTTCAATTCTAGTTTATTTTTGAGCTTTTTTGCCATGAATTTGAAGCTCTAATTCTGTTACACTCTTTATAGTATATATAATTAAGATATTCAGTTTGGTTTCAAATCTTAAGTATTCAGCCAAATACTGTCACTACCACATATATTTAAATCACCTCTGAACCTTAAAATTTGTACTCTTTCTCTTTTAATTTTTTAAAAATTTCTTTCACCAAAAAAATTAGCTTTCCCAGATAATACTTCTAAAAATGGTCCTTGGTGGGAAAAGCCAAAGCAAAAACAATGCCCAGTTTGGATGTGACTGGTGATGGGAGTAAAGTCCAATGCTGCAAAGAACAATATTATATAGGAACCTGGAATATTAGGTCCATGAATCAAGGTAAATTGGAAGTGGTCAAACAGGAGATGGCAAGAGTGAAAATCAACATTTTAGGAATCAATGAACTAAAATGGACTGGAATGGGTGAATTTAGTTGAGATGACCACTGTAGACTACCGTGGGCAAGAATCCCTTAGAAATAATGGAGTAGCCCTCATAGTCAACAAAAGAGTCCAAAATGCAGCACTTGGATGCAGACTCAAAAATGAGAGAATGATCTCTTCATTTCAAAGGCAAACATTCAATATCAGAGTATAATACAAGTCTATGCTCTGACCAGTAATGCTGAAGAAGCTAAGGTTCAATGGTTCTATGATGACCTACAAGACCTTCTAGAACTAATGCCCCTAAAAGATGTCCTTTTCATCATAGGGGACTGGAATGCAAAAGTAGGAAGTCAAGAGATACTTGGAGTAACAGGCAAGTTGGGCCTTGGAATACAAAATGAAGCAAGGGATGGGCTAACAGAGTTTTGCCAAGAGAAGGCACTGGTCCTAGCAAACACCCTCTTTCAGCAACACAAGAAACAAATGTATACATGAACATCACCAGATGGTCAATTCCAAAATCAGATTGATTATATTCTTTGCAGCTGAAGATGGTGAAGCTCTATACAGTCAGCAAAAACAAGACTGGGAGTTGACTGTGGCTGAGATCATGAACTTCTTACTGCAAAATTCATGCTTAAATTGAAAAAAGTAGGGAAAACGCTAGACCATTCAGGTATTACCTAAATCAAATCCCTTACCATTATACAGTGGAAGAGACAAATAGATTCGAGGGATTAGATCTGATAGAGTGGCTGAAAAAACATGGACAGAGGTTCGTGACATCGAACAGGAGGCAGTGACTAGGACCATCCCCAAGAAAAAAAAAAATGCAAAAAAGCAAAATGGTTGTCTGAGGAGGCCTTACAAATATCTGAGAAAAGAGAAGTTAAAGGCAAAGGAGAAAAGAAAAGATATTCCCATTTGAATGCAGATTTCCAAAGAATAGCAAGGAGAGATAAGAAAGCCTTCCTCAGTGACCAGTGCAAAGTAAACAGAGGAAATAATAGAATGGGAAAGATTAGAGATCTCTTCAAGAAAATTAGAGGTACCAAGGGAACATTTCATGCCAAGATGGGCTCAATAAAGGACAGAAATTGTATTAACCCAACAGAGGCAGAAGATGGTAAGAGGTGGCAAAAATACACAGAACTGTACAAAAAAGATCTTCACGACCCAGATAATCATGATGGTGTGATCACTACCCTAGACCAGACATCCTGGAATGTGAAGTCAAGTGGGCCTTAGGAAGTATCACTGCCAACGAAGCTAGTGGAGGTGATAGAATTCCAGTTGAGCTATTTCAAATCCTGAAAGATGATGCTCTGAAAGTGTTGTACTCATGTCAGCAAATTTGGAAAACTCAGCAGTGGCCACAGGACTGCAAATGGGCAGTTTTCATTCCAATCCCAAAGAAGGCAATGCCAAAGAATGCTCAAACTACCACCAATTGCACTCCTCTCACACCATAGCAAAGTAATGCTCAAAATTCTCCAAGTCAGGCTTCAATAGCTCATGAACCAAGAACTTCCAGATGTTCAAGTTGGGTTTAGAAAAGGCAGAGGAACCAGAGATCAAACTGCCAACATTCATTGTATCATAGAAAAAGGAAGAAAGTTCCAGAAAAAACATCTACTTCTGCTTCATTGACTATGCCAAAGCCTTTGACTATGTGGATCACAACAAACTGGAAAATTCTTAGAGTTGGGAATACTGAACTACCATACCTGCCTCCATGGGAAGTCTGTATGCAGGTCAAGAAGCAATAGTTAAAAACAGACATGAAACTATGAACTGGTTTCCAAATTAGGAAAGGAATATGTCAAGGCTGCATATTGTCACCCTGCTTATTTGACTTATACACCGAGTACATCATGTAAAATGCTGGGCTGGATGAAGCACAGCTGGAATCAAGACTGCTGGGAGAAATATCAAAAACCTCAGATATGCAGACGACACCACCCTTATGGCATAAAGTTAATAGAAACTGAAGAGCCTCTTGATGAGAGTGAGAGAGTGATGAAAAAGCTGGCTTAAGACTCAACATTCAAAAAACAAAGATCTTGGTATCCCGTCCCATCATTTCATGCAAAGAGATGGGGAAACAATGGAAACAGTGATGGACTTTATTTTTGGGGCTCCAAAATCACTGCAGCTGGTGACTGCAGCCATGAAATTAAAAGATGCCGGCTCCTTGGAACAAAAGCTATGACAAACCTAGACAATGTATTAAAATGCAGAGACATTACTTGGCCAACCAAGGTCCATCTAGTCATAGCTATGGTTTTTCCATTAGTCATGTATGGTTGTAAGAGTTGGACTGTAAAGAAAGTGGAGCACCAAAGAATTGATGCTTTTGAACTTTGGTGTTCGAGTATACTCTTGAGAGTCCCTCGGACTGTGAGGAGACCAAATCAGTCAACCATAAATGAAATAAATCCTGAATGTTCATTTAAAGGACTGATGCTGAAGCTGAAGCTCCAATATTTAGCCCACCTGATGTGAAGTACTGACTCGTTAGAAAAGACCCTGATGCTGGGAAAGACTGAAGGCAGGAGGAGAAGGGGATGACAGAGGATGAGATGGTTAGATGGCATCACCGACTCAATGGACATGAGTTTGAGCAAGCTCCAGGATTTGGTGATGAACAGGGATGCCTGGCGTGCTGCAGGCCACGGGGTCGCAAAGAGTCAGACACGACTGAGTGACTGAACTGAACTGAACTGAAGAGTTAGTTGTACCATCCTGTCTTAAAACTACAGGCTGGGGAACCTTCACAACCCTGGGTGTTGTCCCAACTTCTTTGGGGGAATTTGTACATGTCCTCTGGGCTTCCCTGTTAGTTCAGCGGATAAAGAATCCACCTGCAATGCAGGAGACCCTGGCTCAGTTCCTGGGTTTGGAAGATCTGGAGGAGGCCATAGCAACCCACTGCAGTATTCATGCCTGAAGAATCCCCATGGACAGAGGAGCCTGGAGGGCTAGAGTCCATTGGTCACAAACATTTGGACATGACTGAGTGACTAAGCACATCACAGCACATACCTGTCCTACTCAAATATATTGTAACACATCCTCGCACATCTAAGCAAGATTTCTAAACTCAAATAAATACCTTACTAGAGGGTTGGATTATGCTCAGCCTCTCAGTAGTGTCCAACTCTTTGCAACCCCATGGGCTGTAACCTGCCAGGCTCCTCTGTCCATGAGGATTCTCCAGGCAAGGATACTGGAGTGGGTTGTCATTTCCTATTCCAGGGGATCTTCCCAACCAAGGCACTAAATCCATATCTTTGCATCTCCTGCATTGGTAGGCGGGATGGGCCAGGAGAGGGTTTTTAAAAACATTTGTCATTTTTCACCAAGAGAAGACTGAAATCATCAATGGTTTTTCTTGGGGACTACATTGTTCCTGGGTATGGATGGCTTGAGAGGATGAGAAGGAAGGATTAGCACCTAATTTTTCCCATTCTCTGGCAAAGCACACACATGACAGTTGATTAGTTAATGTAGGAATATTTTAAACCTGCAAAGGGCGTGGAAAGCTGCAGCTGTTAAGAGCAGAAACATCAGCTCTGTGATATCCTGGCCTAATAGTCGAGAGAACCGGCTCTGATGCCATCAACCTATAGTGCTCTGTGGACCAAGTCACTTATCCTGTCTTGGCCTAATTTCTTCATCTGGTAAATACATGATGTACATTCACTTCTCTCTGGAGCATCTGTATTACTTCCCTCACCAAGTATTTGGTGGACACCAACAATGTATAAAGTACTCTGATTGTTAGTTCATTGATGTAAAATTAAAGGCATTTTGCAGAGTTACGTCTCTGAGGTCCAGTTTTTTTCACATATAAAATGGATGTTTCAAACAGCTCTTATCTTACAGGGTTTTGCAAACAACCTGTATATGTGGGATACTCTATAAAGAGACATTCCACATAGGATGTGCTCCAGGAGTAGTAGTAAATACTATGCCTGTTTTAAGTGGGAATTATAGGGCGTGCCCTCATGGAGACTCTTAGGGCATACAGACAATTTCTATACTGTGATAATGGCTAGCATAAGGAAAAGATTCCGAAGGCAGCTTGTGTACCACCCCCTAGCCCCTAGCAGTGGTCTAAATTCAGCCTGTGATTTTTCAACTCTGAACCTCAGGGTATCATTTTCTTTACCTTTCATAGTCCAAGTCATACATAGGGCCTATTCTACTATAGAGTTGGTAAAATATAGTCTGCAAACTGAGTGGTCATCACTTTCAAAATGTATCCAACTTTTCTTAGCATAAGAACACTTGATGAATGTAAAAAAAAATTATAGATTTTATTTGGTATTATATATTTTAGTACTTATTGATTATTTGTAAAAATATAAAATGAAAAGTTACTACATAAGGATATATTTGCAATCAATTTACATATTTAAATCCCAATAGTATGTACACACTTTGAAAAATAGTATTATATTAGAGCACTCCAGAGAAACTGAACCAGTAGTTGTGACATATTTATCTTACATTATTATGGGTGCTGGTAAGTCTAAGACTTGAGGGGACAGGTAGGCAGCTGAAAACTCTGAAAGAGGAGCTGATGTTGCAGTCTTGAGGCAGAATTTCTCCTTCATCAGGGAACCTCAGTTTTATTCTTAAAGATTTCCATCTTTAAGATGAAGGCCCACCCACATTATGGAGGATGGTCTTTTTTACTTAAAGCCAACTTAATGTGCATGGTGACCATATCTAGAATATACCTTCACAATACCTAGATTAGTGTTGATTAAATAACTAGGTATTATAGCCTAGCCAAGTCAACTTATAAAATTAACTCTCACAAGTACATTTTTCTAAAAAATATTTTGTTTATTCATTCTACAAAAAAAATGTAGCATGCATATGGATTGAAGGGAATTTCTTTAGTTTTCCAGGGAACAAGGAATATAGATTGGTCTCCATGAACTTAGGTCAATGTTCTGGCATAGTTCTATGCCTAACAGTTCTGTAAGACCCATGACTATCCTATACTAGAGAACAACAGGGACCTTAGGGAAAATGTCCAGTAGCTTTTTACAGGGAAGATTCTGATTTTGCTTGTATCAGAATTATTGGCTATGCCTGGCTCCCAATGGGACATGGCCCAGCAGAACAAACAGGTTTCTGAGAGCTCTATACGTGTGATTTCCCAGCTAGAGAAACATGACTATTCCAACTGGCTGACAATTGTGCAACAAACAGAAAGAATAATAAGTTATTACTAAAGCATATTGATTTTTTGAAATGCTGGCTGTGATTTAAAAGGAAGCAGAAAAGTCAAATCCTTGATTGGGGAAGGCTGGCCTTTATACAGATACATCTATATGGACATTTCTAGGAAAGATATACACTTTTATAAAAATAAGTCTTTCCATTATAAATACATTTTCTCATCTCTTTCTCTCTCTGATTTCTCTCTCTCTCTCTTTCAATTCCTCTGGACAAAGATTTTATGCAACAGTGTGAATTTTATAGGCTTTGGTCCAAACAGATTGAAAGCAGCTAAGAATTATTGCTGAACAAATATTTACCTAATCCGAGAATTTCCACATAACATATTAGTTGTTGAAGTTGTATGGTTTTTTTCACTACAAGAAGCTTGAGAGTAAAGAATATTTTTTCTAATTCCAGCCAAAACTTAGCACTGACCAAATACATTGCACCTCATGTTAATCTTTTTAAAAAGAGTCCAAAGAAAGGAAATAAAAATGATTGTAGAATCAGAAAAATCATTTGAGGAAAAATTAAACTCTGGTGAGAAGAACTCTAAGGGCAAACTTGATTCGTGTCTGTGAGCATTTATAAGACACTTGGGAGGGGGATATTGGCACAGTTGGAAATAGTTGTGAATATCTACTATGTAAGATTTTCTATGTTGGCATACAGAATCATCACACACTTCGGCTTAAAATAACATGCATTTGTCATATTTCTGTTGGTCAGAAATTCAGGAGGAATCGTACCTTCTGGTAAGCTCTACTTGTTTCTGGAGGTGCTTGGGTGAAAGAGTGGTGAAATGATGAACGTTGTTTCTTGTTGGAGTCTGAGAACTGCAGAAAAGAAGATGTTTGAACAGAATCCTTTAAGATCTCCTGGAGAAGGGAATGGCTACCCACTCCACTATTCTTGCCTGGAGAATCCCATAGACAGAGGAGTCTGGTGGACTATATTCCACGGGGTCACAGAGTCGGACATGACTGAGCAACTAACACTTCCTTTCACTGTAGGATAAAAGGAGGAAGCTATTCCGATCCAAGCGAGCAGCCTGGAGAAGTGAGGTGCAGGGCATGGTCAGGGCTGTCAGTAAAGAGGGCATGTGTGAGTGCGGCGAGAAATCGTAGAGAGCTGGGCATTTAAGGGACTGGGAGGCTATCTCTTTGGCAATGAGAAAAACTTTGAAGAGTTCTAAACTAGGATGTGAAGATCCAATTTTCAATTCCGAGAGGTAATTGAAATAACACATGTAATAGCAGTAGGCACCAGAACTGAGAAAATAACTCATAAAACCTTTACAAAGTAAATTTAACAAGTTTTGGTGATGAATTTCATGTGGTTGGTAAAAGAATTAGAAGAGGAAAGGTTGATGCCCAGGTTTTTAGTCTCAATGACTAAGCCGAGGATGGTACTACCTCCCAAAGTAGGGAATGGAGGAGGAGACTGATGTGGGGAAATGGTTCAGTTCTCTAGACGTTGAGTTTGATTTCTTGTGAGTGATCTGGGAACTAAGGCCTGAAACACAGAGAAGAGATTTGGGCTGGAGATAGTACGGATATGATAAACAAACTCCTAGAATAGGGATATCTCCAGAGGGATCATGCAAAGGAGGGCGAGCAAGCCCTAAACTAGCGGCGCTAAGAGGGCAGACTGGAGATTCAGGAAGAAATGAGATAAATCATGACTAGCAGAGGAGAAGAAAGCCGTAAAAAGAAAGAAGCCATTTTCCAAGTCATATTTCAAGCGTGTCAATTTTAATGGATGGATAAAATTAGCTGGCCCAGGTTTGATGGTGGATTTGTAAATTAAGTTATTACTGACCTTAAATTGATTTTCTCAAGGGCAAAACGTAGATTACTTAGGTGGAGGAGTGAAAAGGAGAAGAGTAACATTTGAAACCATTAATGGGAAATAATACTACTAAATCATATGGTACAAACTGGGCTTTCCTGGTATCTCAGGGGTAAAGAATCTGCCTGTAATGCAGAAGACTGGTGTTCTATCTCTGGGTTGGGAACATCCCCTGGAGGAGGGCATGGTAACCTACTCCAGTACTTTTGCTTGGAGAATTCCATGGACAGAGGAGCCTGACAGTCTATAGTCCATAGGGTCACAGAGAGTCGGACACGACTGAAGTGAATAAGCATCATCATCATCAGCAGCATGGTACTAACTGTAATAGAATAGGAATTTAAAGAAGTGGTATATGGGATGGTGGTATATGGTATATTCCTAATGAATGGGAAACCATATAAAGAGAAGTGCATAAATTGCATTTGTTGCCAAAAGATGGATAAATAAATAAAGGTGACCAGGAAGGACCTTCTCGGTGTGAGCAGACTCTCTAATTGAAGACATAAAAGTAGAACTGGACTTATTGTATTTGGAGTAGAGTTTCTATAAGAGAAAGCGTGGTCAATAATTTGAAATGGAAGAAGTGAGGCTATGTTATGTAAACCGTGATAGTTCAGAATAGGAATTTATATGAAATGTAGCCATTGAAGAAATCATGAGGGTTTCTGAGAATGGAATGGCATGATTAAAAGATATTTGAACATGTAACTTGAATATCATGTCAAAGGACTGGATTTTCTCACCTTCTTCCTTTTCTACTTGCCTCTACCTACCCTTACCACTCCAGAAGTCACACATTGAAGATACTGTCTCAGGAAATTGTGGTAAACTAAGGAATGTGGGACTGGGTTGGGGGAGTCGTACAAAGTGAGGAGTGAAGTTATGGTGGAGGGAGCAATGAACTTTGATAGCTGCCTTGCACAAGCGATCTCATGTAATTCTCCCATCAAGCCTGAAAGGAAGGCAATTACATCGTGTTGCTATTTTACAGGTGAGAAAATTTGGTCTCAAGAAGTTATTAAGTAGAAGACATGTAAACCAAATTGAGGGTCTGCCTACCTTTAAAGTCCCAGCAATATTAAAGTAAAAGGTATGCCTTCAATAGTTTTTTTTTTTCCTTCAAAGGTAAGGGACTTACATAAATAAGGTATAATAGAGTTAAGGATTGTATTTAATTAGAAATTACAGAGTATTTGGAAAGATAGGAAACTTACAGGACTGTCTACAATGGTTTTTGATGTCCCGTCTTCCTGTGCTGTTTCTACTTAAGAAAAAGAAGTTCTGAGAAGCTTTTCAGTGCCCTCAGGCAGGTCAAGAAGCTTCCTAAGTGTGAGACCTCCATCACTTTGGCTCAGCTGATAAAGAAGCCACCTGCAATGTGGGAGACCTAGGTTTGATCCCTCAGTTGGGAAGATCCCCTGGAGAAGGGAATGGTAACCCACTCCAGAATTCTGGCCTGGAGAATTCCATGGATGGTATAGTGCATGGGGTCGCAAAGACTTGGACACAACTGAGTGACTTTCACTTCATTTCACTTCTATCCCTACATTCAGAATACTGTGTTATAATTAGTGACTCACTTGCTCTTCACTGTGAATGTCTTCAGAATGGGGAATGTGTTTTCAATTTCCATATTGCTGCTTACTTTCAGTGTCTTTGCATGATAGGTGATCATTGGTTGTTCAACAAAAAAGTGGATGATAAAAAGCTAATGCATCCATGGAAATTAGTAGTGACTTTTGGCTTAATTGAATTTAATGAACATTTATCAACTACCAGTGCTTTCCTAGACAGTATCATCTACTGTGTTACCTGTCCTGTAGATGTTGAAAAATCTAATGATATTATTCTAAATGAAAGACAGACTGTGATAAATTATCTAGTAGGTAAATAAACAAAGAGCTATGGAGACGAAAGTGAGGAGGTGATTGTATAACTGAGATTCAATAACTATAGCATGATTGATCATTTCCAGAGTTGGTATAGAGATGTCTATTACTAAAATTTCTTAAAAAGATTACAAAATATCTAGAGAGTCAATATTTTATTAATCCTACTTGAAATCTAGATAATAAATATCTTTAGTTTGTTATTGAGTATTTATGGGTACAAACTATTGATAATCTCCACCATAATTGAATCTACCTCATCTCCAATTCCTGGAGAAGGAAATGGCAACCCACTCCAGTACTCTTGCCTAGACAATCCCGTGGATGGAGGGGCCTGGTGTCCATGGGGTCACAAAGAATCAGACACGGCTGAGCGACTTCACTTTCACCTTTGATTTCATCTCCATTTCCAAGGCTGTATGTTGTCACCCATAATTGAATTTACCTCATCTCCATCTCCAAGGCTGTATATTGTCACCATGCTTATTTAACTTATATGCGGAGTACATCATGAGAAATGCTGGGCTGGAGGAAGCACAAGCTGGACTCAAGATTGCTGGGAGAAATATCAATAACCTCAGATATGCAGATGACACCACCCTTATGGCAGAAAGTGAAGAAAAAATAAAGAGCCTCTTGATGAAAGTGAAACAGGAGAAAGAAAATGTTGGTTTAAAGCTCAACATTCAGAAAACTACGATCAAGGCATCTGTTCCCATCACTTCATGACAGATAGATGGGGAAACAATGCCTGACTTTATTTTTCTGGGCTCCAAAATCACTGCAGATGGTGATTGCAGCCATGAAATTAAGACACTTACTCCTTGAAAGGAAAGTTATGACCAACCTAGATAGCATATTAAAAGGCAGAGACATTACTTTGCCAACAAAGGTCCGTCTAGTCAAGGCTATGGTTTTTCCAGTGGTCATGTATGGATGTGAGAGTTGGACTCTAAAGAAAGCTGAGCACTGAAAAATCGATGCTTTTGAACTGTGGTGTTGGAGAAGACTCTTGAGAGTTCCTTGGACTGCAAGGAGATCCAACCAGTCCATCCTAAAGGAGATCAGTCCTGGGTGTTCACTGGAAGAACTGATGTTGAAGCTGAAACTCCAATACTTTGATCACCTCATGTGAAGAGCTGACTCATTGGAAAAGACCCTGGTACTGGGAAAGATTGAGGGCAGTAGAAGAAGGGGACGACAGAGGATGAGACGGTTGGATGGTATCATCGACTCGATGCACATGGGTTTGGGTGCACTCTGAGAGTTGGTGATGGACAGGGAGGCCTGATGTGCTGCGATTCATGGGGGTCGCAAACAGTAGGACACGACTTAGCGACTGAACTGAACTGAACATTTCCATTTGTTTCCCTTATGCAGTTCTCTTTCCTTTAGGCAGTTCTTCACATTGTAGTGGTATTAATTTTCTGAAAGCAAATCTCTTATTATCGTATCATTTGGTAGGCACTCAGTTCCAGGCTTAGAAGTCTTAGCCTCCTATTGAGCCCACCATGATACAATCTATTTTGTTAGTCTCTTCTGCTCTTAACATTTCATCTAGTCTGGGAACTGCTGTTCTTTGCCTGTAACCTGTCCTTTGCTGACTCTGTGTCTTCTTCCCATAGTTCTGTCTCCCTGAACTGCCTCTGTGCATTTCCTCTGGTCCAAATTCCACCTGCTCGCCAGGTCAAACTGGGAGGAATACCTGTCCCTCTTATGTAATTAATCTTCACTTACTTTACTTTCTAATCATTTATGTACATTCCTTGCTTAATTGAAAATTCTTTTAGGCAAATATCTGCATCTGATTCATCTTTGCATTCATTCAGTACTCCAAAAAAGTATATTTTAAGTAGAAAATGTAGGTAAATGTTTGATAAACAATGCTGAAATATAATGAATGAATGGGATATCTCTCATCAGTTTTCAAATATTTAAATAATTATAAGTAAAGAAAACATTGTTAAGTGCAAGTTGCTTAGTCATGTCTGACTCTTTGCGACCCCATGGACTGTATA
Source organism: Hydropotes inermis (assembly GCA_020226075.1). NCBI lineage: Eukaryota > Metazoa > Chordata > Mammalia > Artiodactyla > Cervidae > Hydropotes > Hydropotes inermis. The sequence goes on along the minus strand of CM035295.1, from coordinate 9,155,393 downwards.
GTCCACGGAATACTCCAGGCCAGAATACTAGAGTGGGTAGCCTTTCCCTTCACCAGTGGATCTTCCCAACCCAGAAATCAAACTGGGGTCTCCTGCACTGCAGGCAGATTCTTCACCAACTGAGCTATCAGGGAAGCCCAAATAAAACATTATGCACTTATAAATCAAATACTTCCTTGTATACAATCAACTGACACTTGCGTTTCTACCAAGACAAATGCTATTATAATGTTAGATTTGGATAAAGACCAAGGTTCATACTGAGGAAGGCACTATCCTAAGTGCTGAAGATTCAAAGAGTCATAGAATAGTGTTCCTATAATCTAGGAGTTTCTAGACATACATGGACTAAACAAGACATATGCTTGTGTGTGTGTTAGTCATTCAGTCATGTCTGACCCTTTGCAACCCCATGAACTGTGGCTTGCCAGGCTTCCTTGTTCATGGAATTCTCTAGGCAACAATACTGGAGTGGATTGCCATTCCCTTCTCCAGACATGCTTGAAAAGTTACCTAACATAAGGAAAAGAGGTTAAGCCATAACTGAGCAGTGTACTCAATAAGTGTTTCTAGAAGAAAAGTGTTTTGGGAAATTAGCAGGAGGTAGTTATAGTTTAGGACACAGAATTTCATCTTAGTGGGTCTGAGTTTGAGCCTTGACTCTACCTAGCTATGTGACATCATGCAAACTACTTAATTTCTCTGTAACTGAATTCTCTGATCTGTGAATTGAGATAATTAGAATATCATGTACTTCATAGTGTGGTCATGAAGATTAAATAAGATTATATGTATAAATTTAATCTAAGATTGTCTATTTACCTATTTATCTACCTATAGAGCACAGTGTTTGACATATAGTAAAGTGTTACAATATAAACATTTACATTATTTGTGTATAGTAAAATGTTACAATATAAACTTTTTATCATTATTCTTGTATAAAGAAAATTGGGAAGGCTTCCTGGAGAAGAGAGAATTTGGATTTGAATTTGAAGAATAAGATAAGCTTTTGTGGAAGGGGAAAGGCATGGATCCGAGGGTTCAAGGGACTGAATTAGACAAGAAGAAATTCAGCCTGTAGTGGTTTTCTTTCCTTCTGATACATCTCAAAAAAGTAAAGTGCTTTTAATTCAGGAAGGTTAAGGAAATGTATGAGAGTGCCTGAAATTATTCTTCCAATATGACTGGTAAAGCACTTAAAAATGGCTTTAGTTGTGGCATGGGACTCTTAACAAGAGCAATAACCATCAGAAAAAATGGATATCAATAGAACTAGAAGTCTTTTTTTAGAAGAAATCCATAGCATATCTGAGCATTCAGATCCTGTAGATCATCCTGATCTTTATCATCCTGATAGAGTGCTGAGGTTGAGACCCAATGACACAGACTGGGTGACCAGTCCATTCTGTCTCTTCGCTCAAAGACTTTAGTGATTCCAGGTCTTGTTCCAGGAAAGGACACCCTGGGGAAACATGTACTTTGTCCTTATTCCCTGGACTCCGCTGGGCAAATGAAGGCCTCCTTCTACTTTGAGAGGTGGGGGGACATCCTGCTGCCGCATCTCTTTGGAGACAAATAAAAGGTAATATCTTGCTGCTGCTGCTGAGTCACTTCAGTTGTGTCCGACTCTGTGTGACCCCATAGACAGCAGCCCACCAGGCTCCCCCATCCCTGGGATTTTCCAGGCAAGATGACTGGAGTGGGGTGCCATTGCCTTCTCTGGGTATATCCTGGAGGGGGAAAATTCCCCCATAATCCACTTGAGTTCTTGTGGCTGGACTAATAATAGGCTGACACAAGACAGGTTAGTAGGAAAAAAAAATTTAACTTTTGTACATTGAGGTATCATAGAAATAAGACATAAAAAGTGACCATACCAGTTAGCTTCTATACATTTTAAACAAAGAAACAATACATTTGTGAGGAATTGATAGAATAAAGAAACTTAGGTTTTGGATGCTCAGTTAAAGAAGAATCTAAGCAGAGTTTGTCCTTGGGGTAGTAAATTAAAGTAGCTGGATTTGTTTATATAAGGTTTTTCTATCTCTGGTGATAGGATGTCTTTCTACCTCCAGATGCAGGAAGTGTACATCTCACATGAGATTCATTTCCTGCTTTCATGGAGACAGAAAAGTGGGTCAGTGTTCCACTTACTTTGGTCATTAAGTTGCTCAGTTGTGTCTGACTCTTTGCAACCCCATGGACTGCAGCACACCAGGATTCCCTGTCCATCACCCACTCCCAGAATTTACTCAAACTCATGTTCTTTGAGTCAGTAATGCCATCCAACCATCTCATCCTCTGTCATCCCCTCTCTTCCTGCCTTCAATATTTTCCAGCATCAGGGTCTTTTCCTATGAGTTGGCTCTTTGCCTTGGGTGGCCAAAGTATTGGAGTTTCAGCTTCAGCATCAGTCCTTCCAATGAATATTCAGGACTGATTTCCTTTAGGGTGAACTGGTTTGATCACCTAGCAGTACAAGAGACTCTCAAGAGTCCACTTCAGCACCACAGCTCCAGAGCATTCAATTCTTTGGGGCTCAGGCTTCTTTGTGGTCCAGTTCTCACATTCATACCTGCCTACTGGAAAAACAAAAGCTTTGGTTATACTGATCGCTGTTGGCACGCTGATGTCTCTGTGTTTCAATATACTGCCTAGGTTTATCATAGCTTTTATTCCAAGGAGCAAGCGTATTTTAACTTTATGGCTACAGTCACCATTCACAGTGACTTTGGAGCCCAAGAAAATAAAATCTGTCAGTTTCCATTGTTTACCCATCTATTTGTCATGAAGTGATGGGATCTGATGCCATGATCTTAGTTTTTTAAATGTTGAGTTTTAAGCCAGTTTTTTCACTCCTCTTTCACCTTCATCAAGCGGCTCTTTAGTTCTTCTTTACTTTCTGCCATAGAGTGGTGTCATCTGCATATCTGAGGTTATTGATATTTCTCCCGGCAAGCTTGATTCCAGCTTGAGGCTTATCCAGCCTGGCATTTCACATGATGTACTCTGCAAATAAGTTAAATAAGCAGGATGACAATATATAGCCTTAACGTACTCCTTTCCCTATTTTAAACCAGTCTGTTGTTCCATGTCCAGTTCTAACTGTTGCTTCTTGACCTGCACACAGATTTCTCAGGAGGCAGGTCAGGCGGTCTGATATTCCCATCTTTTGTAGAATTTTCTACAGGTTGTTGTGATCCACACAGTCAAAGGTGTAGTCAATGAAGCAGAAGTAGATGTTTTTCTTGAATTCCCTTGATTTTTCTGTGATCCAATGGATGTTTGCAATTTGATCTCTGGTTCCTCTGCCTTTTCTAAATCTGCCTTGTCCATGGAAGTTCTTGGTTCATGTACTGCTAAAGCCTGAGTTGAAGAATTTTAACCATTACCTTGCTAGAATGTGAAATAAGTACAATTTTGCTGTAGTTTGAACATTCTTTAAGTAACTGAAATTCAAAATAATCAATATGCCATTGTAGGGCAGCATAGTTTGGCACAGCCCTTCATGAGCCCCAACCACAGTTTTCATTCTTTGGATGCAAAGTGAAGCTTCATAGGGTCAGTGATAAATTGCACTACAGGATAATAAAGTATAGGTTTAGACCAGTCATGGGTGATTGAAATCATGTCATATCATACCTCACCACCCAAATGACAATGATTGAAATGGAAGGTACAGGCTGGATTTAAGAACGCCATCTGCATATTAGACTGCCTGGATTCAAATCTCCGTATAGGTTGATCAACCATCCAGGTTTCTTTGGGATGGGAATATGGAACATTCAGTGCTAAAACCAGGATATGTATGCTAAGTTTCTCAGTTGTGTCTGACTCTTTGCTATGCCAGGGACTGTAACCCACCAGGCTCCTCTGTCCATGGGATTCTCCAGACAAGAATACTGGAGTGGGTTGCCATTTCCTTCTCCAGGGGGTCTTCCTGACTCAGGGATTGAAACTGGGTCTCTTAAGTCTCCTGCATTGGCAGGCAGGTTCTTTACCACTAGTGCCACCTGGGAACCCAGGATGGTATTGAGCAAATGAGCATAGATGGTAACCTTCACGCACTGGCTGTGTGACCTTGGGCAAGTCACTGTCTTTTATGCCTCATGTGATCGCTGTCAGAATTCAGTTCCTTGTAAGTATAGGACTGAGGCCCTCAGGTTAGAGATCACCCACTGCTCCCTCCCCATAATATGCCAACCTTCTTCTTCAAGTCTATCAAGATTGACTATCCTATCACATTTGCCACAACTTAAGAAAGAAACTGTCCCATCATAGTCACAGGTTGCTCGCACTCAAGAAGGAAGAATTTCACAGCGCATACCCTTCACACATTGGGCTGGAAATCTTATAAGCCATCTTAGAATTCAGGTTTTGACAAACTTCCTGTATCCATAAGGGGAGGGAGCTTTTGTGGGGAAGCATGACAAGCGGCCTCAGAAGCATCACTACGAACAAAGCTAGTGCAGGTGATGCAGTTCCGGCTGAGCTATTTTGAACTTTCAGATTTTCAAGCTGGATTTAGAAAAGGCAGAGGAACCAGAGATCAAATTGCTAACCTCCACTGGATCATCGAAAAAGCAAGAGAGTTCCAGAAAAACATCTATTTCTGCTTTATTGACTGTGCCAAAGCCTTTGACTGGGTGGATCACAGCAAACTGGAAAATTCTTAAAGAGATGGGAATACCAGACCACCTGACCTGCCTCTAGAGAAACCTGTGTGCAGGTCAGAAAGCAACAGTTAGAGCTGGACATGGAACAACAGACTGGTTCCAAACAGGAAAAGGAGTATGTCAAGGTTATATATTCTCACCCTGCTTATTTAACTTATATGCAGAGTACATCCTGAGAAACGCTGGGCTGGATGAAGCACAAGCTGGAATCAAGGTTTCCAGGAGAAATATCAATAACCTCAGATATGCAGATGACACCACCTTTATGGCAGAAAGTGAAGAAGAACTAAAGAGCCTCTTGATGAAAGTGAAAGAGGAGAGTGAAAAAGTTGGCTTAAAGCTCAACATTCAGAAAACTAAGATCATGGCATCTGGTACCATCACTTCATGGAAAATTTGATGGGGAAACAGTGGGAACAGTGGCTGAATTTATTTTTTTGGGCTCCAAAATCACTGCAGATGGTAACTGCAGCCATGAAATAAAAAGACGCTTACTCCTTAGAAGGAAAGTATGACCAACCTAGACAGCATTTTAAAAAGCAGAGACATTACTTTGTCAACAAAGGTCCATCTAGTCAAGGCTATGGTTTTTCCAGTGGTCATGTATGGATGTGAGAGTTGGACTGTAAAGAAAACTGAGCACTGAAGAATTGATGCTTTTGAACTGTGGTTTTGGAGAAGACTCTTGAGAGTTCCTTGGACTGCAAGGAGATCCAACCAGTCCATCCTAAAAGAGATCAGTCCTGGGTGTTCATTGGAAGGACTGATGTTGAAGCTGAAACTCCAATACTTTGGTCACCTGATGCGAAGAGCTTACTCATTTGAAAAGACCCCGATGCTGGGAGGGATTGGGGGCGGGAGGAGAAGGGGACGACAGAGGATGAGATGGCTGGATGGCATCACCGACTCAATGGACATGAGTTTGAGTAAACTCTGGGAGTTGGTGATGAACAGGGAAGCCTGGCGTGCTGCGGTTCATGGTGTTGCAAAGAGCCAGACACGACTGAGTGACTGAACTGGAACTGGATGGCTAGTGGTAAAGAACATGTCTGCCAATGCAGGCGATGTAAGTGTGGCAGATTCCATCCCTGGGTTGGGGAAATCCCCTGGAGGAGGTCATGGGAACTCATTCCAGTGTTTTTGCCTGGAGAATCTCAAGGACAGAGGAGCCTGGTGGGCTACAGTGAATAGAGTCGCAAAGAAGTCAGACAAGACTAAAGTGACAGCACGCCCACATGCATGCATGCCATGGAGGCATGTGCTTCCTGCCTCAGATTTGCCAATGGTGTCCAAAAGAGCAGACACAAATCTGCTATTCTTCTCTGAGATACTGTGGGAAAACACAGTCACCCATCTAGGGCACTATGGGATTAAAAGATTTGAGAGATTATGGAGAAGAGTTTCTAAAATGAAAGAAGACTTCAAGAACACCCCATCTTAAAAGTATTACCTGCATGGATGCGGTTAAATTGGGCAGGAGCTACCTTGCAAAATGGTTATTACAGTTAGTTGCAGTTCATTAAGACTGCTTTGTGGGTAACTGTGCTCATTTTTCTGAATCTACACTGCTCATGGGGTCAGTCCCCTTAAATCTGGCCTGCTGTAATAAGAAATCTTTTGGTGAAAATCTATTTGAACTACAAGTACTTAGAATCAACTGAAATTTATTAGCCTGAATTCAAAGAGGATTCTTAATTCTAAATCTGTTTTAAAATGAGTATTAGTTAAAATAAGTTTATTTTTCATTAAGATCATTTCCATGAAAGACTAACCTTAAATTACCCTTTTTTTTTTTTTAAGCTAGAGTCTGCCTAGAAGAATGGGAGGTAAATAAAACATTATTGCTAGTGAGCAATTTTTATCTTTTGTTTATATTAAGAAGGCACAACAAGACTATCATTATTGCAAATAAAATTATTCTATTGCTAACTTTCAAGCACTGGAACAGAAAATAATGTAAGCTTTTAAGCCATGGTATTCAAACATATATTTCCAAGGAAAATGGATTGGTCATTTAGGGTTTTTTCAATCATTAACTATGCTCATCTTTTTTTCTCTTTTGATTTTATTTCTTACTCTTCTGTGTAAAAAAAAAAAAAAAAAAACCTCTAAGTGTTGTGTGAGGTTTGATCTTATAAAGAAGCCTTAAAATTGTTATTGATCATTTTCAGTGGACTTTATCCATTTAAATGTAATTTCAGATATGCACTTATCTCATATGTATATTTTATGGACATTGCTGATTACACTGCCTTAGATTTAAAGGTTCTGTGCCTAACTCACTTGTTCTGCTGTTTCCAGGGCTCTGGCTTTCTCATCCATTCTAGCTGACTGCAATAGCTTGCACTGAGGATGCTGTTGTCTATAGCTTCTCTGAGCCTCCCTAGCTCCTGATAGAAAGCAGTCATCATTTACTAAAGGTCCTTACCCTAGGAATTATTCAGAGAAGGCGTATTGTGATGCTGGAAATAATCTTGATATTTTTTTTCATACTTATCATTCATACTTATCAACACACTTGAAGGCAAGTCTCTAAAGCCCAAGACTTTTTGTGCAGGTGCCTATAATTCTTTTCATTTGTTGCTGACCTAGTTTTGCCCAAGTCCAGCCATCTCAACTGAGGCTTCCCAGGTGGTATAGTGGTAAAGAACCCACTTGCCAGTGCAGGAGATGTAAGAGATACAGGTTCAATCCTTGGGTCAGGAAGATCCCCTGGAGAAGGGCATGACAACTCACTCCAGTATTCTTGACTGGAGAATAATGGACAGAGGAGCATCTCAAACTACAGTCCATTGGGTTACAAAGAGTTGGACAAGACTGAAGTGGCTTAACATGCATGTAGACATCCCTCTCAATGTGCTTTCCTCTGCAGTTCAAATTTTAAATCTGCTTCTAGCTTTTTAAATTCAGTGATTGCTTCTGATCAACTCTTTTTGAAGACTGACATTCTGCACTCCTCAGAGTCATAACACACTCGCTGCCTCAATAGAAACCCATGCTCTAGTTTGGCTCCATGGAACCAACTCATTGCAACAGGCAGGGACAGTTGCATCCCTGAAAGAAGGGAGGATGGAAGCTACAAAACAAGAGAAATCATTTGGGAGACAGCACTAGTTGGCACAGTTCAAATATCTACCCACCTAGTCCCTGATGAAATACAGCATATATTATTTCAGATTAAAGTCATTCTTTGGATGACTTAGTAAAAAGAGCTCTAACACTATAATGGAGGAAATTAATTTTTCTAATCTCAGTGGTAGCTGAGATTAGATCACAGCAGTTTAGTCATGAGACACTGTAGAATGTTTTGATTCATATAGTCACGGTCTAAATATTTGCTGAATATGGGGCTTTAGTTACACTCTTCCACTATCTCAGGTCTAAACTCATCCCAATCACTTTATGACTTAGACTGGAATAAGTCTCAGAAATTGAGAATTGCATGCAGAAGATTTTTAGGGCTGCTCTCAGGAGATATATATGCAAGACTGGGCAAAGAGAAACGCTGATCCATATTGAAGTAACTAATGAAGTTATTCATTAGCCAATCAACCAATCTATGGCAAGCTCTGGAGCTGGGATGGCCCTCAGTATTATCCCAAATTGAGGCAAAGAGCAAATACTTTTGTCTCCAATTGCTATAGTAATTTACTTTTCTAGATAGACCACTTTAGTATCCACTGCAGTACTTTGTTACCTAAAGAAACAGTATGGAGATAACTGTAATAGCAATATTTGTCCTATAATCAAGCAACTCAACAGGCTAAAATTATTTATTATTGACTTTCATTAAGTGCACTATCGTTAGGATTTATAGGTCAATGTCTTGGAAGAAGACAAATTCACTGAGGATAGTTCAAATGATGAGATTTCCAGTAAGGTAGCACTTAAAAGACATGGACAAGTCAGGGACTGTATAGGGATGATGAGGCACCCTGAGGTAGCAATAGTAAGATGCAGTTAACTCCCTCGGGGTAGAAAAGGATAAGACATATAAAGAGAGATACAGAAACCCAATGAGGGTTGGAGTCATGGGGGAAAGTTCATATCAGAAGGAGCTATAGTGTTGGAGATGAAAAGCTGATATAGGGGAGGTGCCAAAGACCTTCATGATCATGACATCTGGTGCCTTCCCATTGGCCAACTCAACTGGAAGCCAACTAACAAGTGAGTCTGGGAGATGCAATGCACAAGGGTTAGTCTGGGACAAAGAGTAGACTTGGAATGATAAGAGCAAAGAATGAATAAGCTTTGCAAAAACAGAATAATCTTTACAGTTCTCAGATAAAATGTAGATTACTATCCTATCCACAAAGCAAACCATTTTCTGTAACATATTTGACAAATAATCTCCAAGTTAGACACTTAAGGAAAAGGCACCACCAGCTGAGATTCCTAGGTTTCAACATAGGAAAATTCCACCTACTTATTTTATTTTTCCTCTTTAGGGTAAGCCCTAAGTAATGAAATTTTGAAAGAACAAAAATCTCTAATTGCTACTTCTATGTTGTAACTGCCAGTCCATTTTATTTATTGGGCAGGTGCCATGTAAAGAGTGCTGTTTTTGAGAACATGGCAATTACAGATACTAGGGAAGCCACCAAGAGAATAACTAAAAGAAATAATTATTATTGAATGTTCAGTGTGGTGTGTGTGGCTTTTGCAGCACAATATCCATTAAGTGAGAGTCACATGATTAAACCGTATACATATTTTTTCCAAATTTACCCCCTAAGGGGCAAATTACCAGCACAGTTCTGAATAACATTATTGTAGCTATTAGTCTTTGTGTGCATTAATTCCCCATCCTTGATTTTTACAATTTTCCCCTTAGTGTTTCTTTGAAAAGTGGCACAATTACAATATTTTCATTATACTATGGTTTACACAGATAATTAAACAAATAAATATGCACTTACATAATTCATTTTAAACGTTCCCAATCTTTAGAAAAATCCCTCATTTTGGAAGAATAAAGACATACACTATACCTGCAATTTTTATTTTCTTTTACAAAGGCATCACCTGGAAGATTAATAGAACTAATCAATTTAAGACATAAATTTAATAATTCTCTTTCCAGTCAGAAAGTAAACTAGTACAAAATAATACAAACCTCATAGCTCTTACATGGGAATGATAAGAACAGAATATTTTAATTTTAGAGACATCTGGAGAAATTAAAGGTATATTTCTCGCAGTGTATTGACTTTATTATTGAGTCGAGTTAATTTTAAGTGTCTAGTGCGTTAATTAAAGTGAATTAAGCTCTCAAAATTTGGGGCTTTTAACATGTCTTATTTTTTGTAGATGCTAAATGTAATGAAAACTGGTACTTAACTATCATAAGCAAACTTCCAATATATCTAGATTTTATTTTCCAATAATAGAACTTTAGAGTAATCTGGAAAGATAAGTTTATTTTGCCAATAAAGAAACCAGGTCTTAGAAATAGTAAATAGCTTTCTAGGGTCTCACAGCTGGTTCGTGTCAGAGGCAGAACTATAATAGGCAATCTTCCAAAATAACTATGCCCGTGAGCCTGTCTTTTCTCCTATTCAGCATGCCTCTTCTAAGGGACTTTATACTTCCACTTTCAATAAACATTTTTGAGCCTCTTCCCTGTGCCAAGTGCTACTTAGGGTGCTAGGGACAGGCGAATCAGTAAGATAAGGTTCCAGCTCTTTTAGAAGCTCACGATATAGTGAAAGAATCAATTGTACACATGAAAAATGGTCCTTTATTATAAATTGTAATATGTGCTTTGGGAACACAGAGGAGGGAGTGCTAGCTCTCTTTTAACTCTCCCCGGCTTTGGGGTTTGATTTACTGTCCTCAACTAGTACGTTTACCGGCATCTTCAAACACCAAGTTCCTGTTCTTACCAGGCATGTTCATGTCTTCTGATACTATTATTTTTATTGAAGTATAGTTGATTTATAATGTTATATTAGTTTCAGATGTTCAGCTCAGTGATTCATGTATATGTATTCATAAATAAATATATGTATATATATTCTGTTCTTCTTCAGATTGTTTTCCCTTATAGGTTATATGTTGTGTATAGTTCACTGTGCTATATAGAAGGTCCTTGTTGATTATCTATTTTATATATAGTTGTGTGTTTATGTTAATCCCAAATTCCAACTATATCCTTCTCTCCCTTTCCCCTCTGGTAACCATAACTTTATTTATTTTTTTATGTCTGTGGATCTATTTCTGCTTTGTGCATAAGTTCATTTGCATCATTTAAAAAAAATAGTCCACGCATAAGTGATGTCATATGATATGTGTCTTTGTCTGACTTCACTTAATATGATAATCTCTAGGTCCATCCATGTTGCTACAAATGGCATTATTTCATTCTTTCTGTGACTGAGTAATATCCCATTGTATATACATACATATGATGTATGTGTGGGGTATATATATTTATATACATCACATCTTCTTTATCTATTTATCTGTTGATGGACATTTAGTTGCGTCCACGTCTTAGCCCTTGTAAATAGTGCTGCTACGAACACTGGTGTGTCTCTACTTCAGTTGGCTTCCCGTGGTTTCCTGTCACTCCTGTAAGTCCTGCTTTCTTCTTTGTCTCATGCAGTAATTGCTATTTGGGTGCTACTATTTCTGATTTTGGAAGTTTGAAACCATCTGCAGCACCAGAAATAGAAGCTGTTCTCTCATAGAACTTTCACAATAGTTACTGTTTCTTCATTGTGATTCTCAAAGGACTGACTTGTCCTTAGAGTTTCCCCCCTTTCCTTCAAACTCTGACCCCACCCATCCCCAAACTGGAGTCTGGACTTTCAATGACACATCCAAATGTTACACCCTAACTGACTTACTGCATGTGCCTGATGACCCCAATGACCGTGACATACTCCTGTGCGTGTATCAAGGATTATGTACCCCAACCATACAAGACATAACTTCCCTTCTTTTCACTCTCATAGGAAATTCCATAGGAAAAAAAGGAATGAGCATGTTATAAAAAACAAATTCCTCATAACTATTTATGTAAGGTTGTGGAGCCACCTATGAGCAAAACTACTGTCCCAAAGCTTGCTGCCTCAATAATAATCAGCTGGCATTTGTGATCAAGACTAGGGCACCTGAAGCCTCCCCTTCTCAATAATCTTTCCTCTTCCCTCCCAGGAATATCCCCCGCCCCACATCCAGTAAGAGATTCCAAAGTGACCTCCTTTCTTCTCTCTGTCCTTTTTAAATTTGTCATCTTCTGGCTGATCTTTGGAGGACAAATCATTGGTTCAGCTTCTCCAGGAAATTTCCACCTCCTCATTCACAAGGAATCATGATGTGGGTATAGAGAGTAAGACAGTCATGATTTCCCGGCTGCAAAAATGACTTTGCAATATTTATCATATCTGGCCAAATATTAGCCACTGTGCTACCACGATAGGCAGACACTACCTTTGAGCAAGTGTCCTCCTAAACCCATACCCAAGAGTAGTTGGTGTATAATCCAGATCAAGCCTGCCTACTTGTACCAGCTCCTAGTCTGTGATTAGCATTTGTTCTAAGAATTCATACTGATGCCTCTAGAAAACTTTAAATTTTACTTCTTTCAATTAATTATGGTTGTGTATATTTTTTTATTGAAATATAGTTTATTTACAATGTGGTATTGGTTTAATATATGTATATCTTCATTTTCAGATTCTTTTCCCATATAGGTTATTACAAAACATTGAGTATAGAGCCCCAGGCGATACAATAGATTCTTGTTGTTTGTCTAGCTTATATAGTGCTTTTCTGGAGTGATGTTTACTGATGGCCATTGAAAAAGCTGATTTTTTGTCTTATTCATTAGATGTATATTAAAATGGTGTGGGTAATTTTGCACAGAAAGGTAGAATTTTTAAGTACCTTATGTAATTATAAAATGTTTTGGAGTATACACTTTCAAAGATTTATTATGAATCATTTCAGCTCTGTTTTGAAAAGGGACAATATTGTACATTTGAAACAAAGTGTTGGGACTTACTTGAGAAAATCCCTGTGTCCTATTGCTGGGTGGTACCCGTGATAGAATTTCTAAGATCTGGCATGAAAGTTCAGTGTTCTCCTCATTGGATGTCAATCTGTCTAAAAAAAAATCCATGGCTTCTCATATCTTAAAACCCTTCCTACTGAGGATGAGTGTCCTAGAAGTCACATCTGAGCCCTGGTTTCGTTAATACTACCTCTAATCCCTACCAGCTTGCAGCTCCTCAGAGAGCCCTGTGCTCACCTAAGAGAAAACTGCAGATTTCTGGATTTGTGTGAGTTGCCTATGAAGGTAATACGATTTACATGTGTATACAGAAGGAGAAAACAGGTTTTGTTTTACTGTTATATTAACTGTTCTCTCATTTTCCCTGAAATAAAATTCTATGATCATTTCCCTCCAGTTCTGTGGGTTTGCACTCTTGGCCTAATTTAACTATCTTTGCTTTTGGGCTGAGGTCCCCTATGATACTTAAATGCAAAATCAATGGTTTTGCAAATGAACACAGATACTTAGTGTTCATTTAATATATGAATTATATTCCTCTTTGCCTTTTTAATAGATGAGCTGTTTGCGACCCAGAGCATCTTCATTTCCAGTTTCACCCACCAATATTCTCATCTCTTTCTCCACTGGTCTCTTGCCTTCTTGACAGTAGAAACACTTTGTGAAGTTGCATGTAGCATTGCTTTGTATTTTTAATGTCTTCCTTTGCCATGAGTTAGGGTTTTGATTGTTTTCCTGAATATATCTCTCAAATGTTTGTAAAATCTAAGAAAGTTTGACTCATTTCCTTTTAATCTCATGCTTCTCCTTTATTTCTCTTCTATAACAGGTTTTACTATACACATTGAAGGAGTCCTTGGGCCTAGAAAAGAAAACAATGGTCTCAAAGGTCCTTGCTGAATCATCTAACTTCAGGGAAGACAAAATCAAACTTTAATTTCTCCCCTGATGCTCCGGGCCAGTTGCATCTACTTGGGACTTATCACCCCTTGCCCAAAACCTCCCACCCCCTGTTCAACTACAAATGCCATCTCAACTAAAGATTACCCAAAACGTCCCGCCTGACTAACATTTCCCTTATCTTCCACAACCCTCCCTTTAAATATGAAGCCTCCCTGATCCCTCTCACACTCAGCCTGGTTGTTAGGCTGACTGTCGCCCCTCCTTGCCTGAATAAAGCTAACCTACATCCGTTGAGGTCATCTCTCCTTCTTTTCTGCCTCTGCCCGAACTATACCTTACACACATTAGAAAATTGAAATACAACTGTAATTCCTTAATTATTCTTTTTGTCATCTTAACCTACTTAGTTTAAAATTTTGGTTTTAAGGAAAGGCAGGAAAAGATATATGCTTGACTTTTTAAAACCATGATGAATTCACAAGTTATACTTAAGTTGCCTCATGCAGGAAGAATACTGCTGAGTGTCATGGGACCTGATCTCACATCATGGATTTGCTGCTAACAAGCTTCTGTCTTTGGGCAAGTAACTACACTCTCTGAATCAGTCTCTGTTTTGGAGTGAATTGGATTTTTGGTTCTTTACAGCTTTGTAATTCTATATGAGAAAAAGCCTCTTTGCTTTTATAATGTATCATCTGAGGATAAGACAGGAGAGAGAAAAAGGGAAGGATTTTCTTGGATACAACATTAAATTGCCAGTCATATGAATGTTTTTATCAAGATTGCACCTCCCAAGGGTTGTGTTTGGGATAAAAAGACAGAACAAACCTCCTTGAGATCTGGTTCTTTTCTCTTTCACTTCATGTCCTATGTTTCCAACATGA
>CM035295.1:8956937-9140897 GCA_020226075.1 Hydropotes inermis | reverse complement strand
ATAGAAAACCATTATATCAGTAGAGAAGGTCAGGCCAGAGTTGGGGGTGGGGGAGGAGAGGGGAGATTAGCAAAGTCCTCTGTGGGATGTGGGGAATAAGGGGTAACTAAATAATGGTGTGTTTCTTCCATTAAAATGGCCTCTATAACCTTGGCCAGGAATAGCATTTGAGACTAGAAGAGAATTAATGTTCAGTAATTTTTGAATCCTTATTTAAATGTGACTTTCAAATATCTTTCCTAAGAGGAGCACTTAAAAAGATCCATCAAAAGCAATCGTGCTAATAATCTGCCCTGGGACCTGGGCAGTAGGTTAAGAGACTCACCTCTCATTAATTAGGTGAAGGATTCACAAAGTGTTAGGAGTGCACCTGAGCCTGGTATTCATTTTCAGGAGAGCAATCTATCCAGGACTGAAATGATATTGGAATTATCAAGCATCTAGCCAAAAGGAGAAGGTAACAGAACATTTAAAAAAACCTGAAAGTCATAAATTTGAAGATAGTGAAATTATTTTCTGTTTAAATTATTTTGAGGAGTATTTACAATGGAATCATTTTGGCATTCACTTGAAAGCAAAGAGTGTCTTTGTGTGCATGTGTCTTGGAAATGGAAATCCTAGTGGGTATTAGCAATCAATTTCTAAGAGAACTCCTAGTCCTAGCAGCAGCTCTGAATTTCTGTTTCTAAGTCCCATGTTACCACTTCACCTTTTGTCTGTAGGGTCCATGAGCCTCCAATAAAACCTCCCATAATCACCTTGCCTGGCTGGTCCTCCAAGCACTCCAGGGAGGTACTGGTGGGTATTTAAGCCTATGGCATTTGTTAATTTATTCAGTCCCTTGAGGTGTGGATTTGAAGGGGCAGAATGGGAAATATAGGAAGGAGGCCAGCTGGAAACAGCAAAACTCCTATTTTCTGGCCCTGAGAAAGTCAGACCATATCTTTACAGGATCAGAGACATAATCATCTTTAGCAGTGAGCAGGGAAAGAATGATTTATTCATGATACCAAACCTAGGAACTGTTTTGCTTGTTTGTTTTTGGCTACCCCGTCACTGACAGATGTATGGAAGAATAAATTCTGACGTTGCAGAAACTACCATTCATTCACTTGGAAAAATACATAGGATTAAGTTAATGGATAAGTTCAACAATATTATTTTGAAAGATATTTGTCAATAAATCACCTGTAAAACTTTGGTCATTAAAGGAAATTGTGTAGCAAAGGATGATTGCTAACAGTTGGTCGGCTTGGTTCAGAGCCTTCACAGTGCTTTCCCAGACCCCACAGTTACTGTACCGTCTCTAGTTATGTTATTCTCTTGAAGTACACAAAGGGCCTTTATTTAAGCAAGAAGGAGTGAAGGAATCCATTAAGGTCAATCGGGTACTTTTAATTTTCCTTATGCTCTCTGGAGAGTTCAGATCAGTATGAAACTAGGGGATGAGAAGAACAAATATGACACCACTAACCGCAACAAATAACCTCAATTATCTAACATGGCAGTGTGGCCGTGATGATGAAGGTGTGCCCGGGTAAGAAGTCAAAGGGTCTGCAGAAGTGGTTTCCTATGTCAATTTAAACTGGCTGGGTTCATGCAAAATCAATTCACACTTCTTTTAAAGAACCAACCTTTGTGGTGGTCTATGATCTTAATTAGTAGTCACAAGGCTCCTTCCACTCTTCATGTCTAAAATATAATTGCACAAATGTTAAGAATGGCTAAGTTGTTAAGACTGCTGGGGAACACGTCATTTCTTTTCTAGCCCTACAGCCAGTTTTTTGCCTATTAACATTTCTAGACCAAGGCAGAAATGGAGTTGGGAGTGTACAAGGGGTTCATAACTTTGATCATAGATCAGAAACCTTACCTTTGACCTTGCAAAACACTGAAAATCTCTTATATGTTCAGCCAACTGTATAGACTGGGAATCCAAGAAGAACATATATCCATAAAATGTCCATAAAATTCTTATGTCCATAAAATGTTTCCATACACACACACACACACATACACATTGTTGAGCTAGAATTTTTTCTGAAACAAATTCTGATAAACAGTGAAGTTGGAAGGAATCCCCTGACCCTTATTTATTCTGAAAAAACATTTACTGCAAAGAACCAGCCAATGATTCAGATAAACTTAGATAATGTTCTGGGATGCCTCCTGTGTTTACCTTTGATAAGGCCAGACTGAAGCTCAGGGCAACTAATTGTTCACTCGGTCAAAACAATTAGCTGAAGTGCTTGTTTCTCCCCTAATTAAAAGCAACAAAGTTTTGCTAAATAATTTGAGGTAGGATTGTCTTCTCCCAAATCCCTGAACTCTGTCCTACCCTGAGCCAGGTGACGTTAATGGCAAAGAGCCCACTTGCCAATGCAGGAGATGCAAGAGACACGGGTTTGATCCCTGGGTCAGGAAGATCCCCTGGAGAAGGGCATGTCGACCCACTCCAGTATCCTTGCCTAAAGAATCCCATGGACAGAAGGGCCTGGAAGGCTTCAGTCCATAGCATTGCACAGAGTCAAGCACTAATGAAGCAACTTAGCATGCACGCATGTACAAGCCTGATCCAGCACAGAATCCTTCTTAAGAGTCCCTCCAGAAAATAGAAAAGTAGACTGGCCTCAGTGTGAAACTTCCTCTGATCTGTCTGATCCTACCACCTGTCATCTCACTTCCTCACATTCTGCTCCTAAGCCTTGTTGACTCCTCTCTATAACAGAAAAATCCTTCCTGCCTAACTCTTGAGACTCTTGAAACAGATCTTATGATCACAACTTCTTCCTGTTGCCATAGTCCTCCTCTTTCTATTCCCCCTATAATTATTCCTTTGAATAAAGTCTCTCCTTACTAAATCCAGCAAAGTTCTTTATGTGCTAAAGGCACACACATTTGTTCTAAAAATAATTTTTGTATATTTTTATCTGTGGCATCTGGGGGGGGGACATTTTTTTCTGTTTCAAGTGCAATTTAAATACTTATTTTATATATCAACTAACTCTATGTCAATGTTGATAAAACAGAGAGCTGAGGAGTAGATCTCTCTGGAGTTTTTCTGTTTCCTATATTAGGAACTGCTTCTGAAAGAAACTGGGCCTAGAGGAGCAGGTATCATTAAATATCTTTTTCAAAGACTCCTCAAAGCTTTGGAAAACCAGACAGAAAACTAGCTAGAAGTGAGCTGACAGCTTGAGACACTTCTACGTCTTTTGAACATTTAGAATTTGCCCAGGATTGGGAGAGAATTCACGATTATATTGCTGGATATGGGATACCATTAACTGTAATGAAAGAGCAGGAAAACAACATTACTTATTCAAGTCTTTCAGAATCAGGGATTTGAAGGGGAAACTGACACAGAAGTGCTTCCTGAGACAGATGCCGAGTTCTGGCAAATTTTATAGCAGTGAGGTTTCATTTGTAACCATTTTCATTGAACAGCAGAAACTTTCGAATCCTGGCATGTGGTAATTATAAGATAAATGACTTAAGAAAACATGATATGTAAATACAAAGCGGGTTGACTCATTGACTGGATCACTGTATAAACCTAGAAGCCTTTGTGTTGTTTAGTGCCATTATTGCCTCGAAAAAACAGCGCTCACACCAAGCTGCAGTCCTTGAGTTTTTAGTCAACACGTTAAATCCTCCCGTTCCACTGTTTTTACTAGTGGTTTTCCTACTAAGTCTCCAGAGAAACATTGGTTGAATATCCAACTATGCCTGGGGCAAGATGTTGATTACCATATAGTCAGAAGCAAAATAAACTATATGTAGATATAGCAAGAGACAAAAAGTTTGGCTTTGGAACAATGGAGAAAAATTGTAATTAGGCTTTTTCTTCCCTATTTGCAAGGTTGGCTTTGCTCTGCATTATTTATTGTGTATTGTTGTCTATTGGTCTTTTGGCCTATCACAATGCTTTTTGCATTTTGATAGAATGGTAATAAAAGGGCAAACTTATTTATTATGTTTGTCTCTTAATTGAATGTCAATCACTTTCCATTCAAAAAGCAATGGCTTTCTGTGTAATCAAGCACATCACTGATTTTTCCTATTCTGCTCTAATATTTTAGTACATACATTTCCTTTTATTTTACTATTCATAAAGTCATTATAAATCAAGCCAATTGCAGCGTAACAGGATATGCTTGACATTTTCGATCTCAAAGACTCATTCATAATTTCTCAATTACATGCAGCTTAAATACATAGCATCCAATCTGCAGTCTTTGAAATGGTGCCAAATTCCATCTGCTTTCCTGAATATTACCACAGTTATTTCTGAGCATGATGAGAGAGAGGGCTTCTGAGAACTCTAACTTGAACACAAGCCTCTCTTGATAGAACCTTACTGTTAATCTTGCACTTTTCTGTTCAATAAACCTCTCTTACATAAATACATAGTTTTATTGATTTCCATATCTGGTTGCTTATTGACCTCCACTAACCATCTATTAGCATTTCTTTTCCATTCAGACAAGGATGAGTCCATGCCTCTTCCAAGATTGTCTCAAATTCATAAAAAGTTGATTCTGAGGAAATGCCAATAAATTTGCCAAATTAAGTGTTATTGGCATAACACTTAATCTTTTGATGGAATTCTTAGGTTATGTCTCAAAATTCTACCCAGAAATATGGATAATTTAAATTATACTTTGAGAAAGTAAACCTAAAATTGTTCTACAGACAGTGTCACTAGTAAATTATTTTTATTCTTTCAATTTTTCTTCATGATTTCTTGGTTTCTCCCCGGCTGATAGCATTGATTTTCTAGAGTACTTGTGGTATGATACATAATGTATGCTTGCATTTTAAAAAATAGGAACATTGGGTTGACTTTGAGAATTTAATATTCCTCTGGAAAATTATAAATATTCTAGTGCTAAACTCTGATATCCCACAGACACACCAAAGAGCTGAAACAAATGAGAAAAATGTCTTGCCCTTGATGCATTAAGGCTAAATCATGATAGATTTATTACATAATCTCTAACACATTCTATGTTGAAATCATAGCAAAAGCTCTATCATTCCTTAAAAATTTGACATGAGATTGCTTGTAGGTGTGCCCAGGTATTTTCTCAATCATTCAAAAATTTTTGTTTATTTTGCATTTGGTTTTTATGAAAATGCTAAAAGAAATATTAAATGCTTAGAGCACATGCTGTCTATATTATTTCTTTCAGTGTTTAGATGAACTTTTGGAAGTTGGGCCCTTCATCTGGGTTTCTGTTGTCCCTATCCATTGATCACTATCTTCATGTCTTATACAAGTTGTTTGACTTTTCAGAACTGTCAGTCTCTCATCTCTTTAGCAATATCAACCTCCCTCCCAAACCCCTCTAGCACAGTGCTTTCTGTAGCAGAGAAGTATGGTTGTCCATCCATGTTAGCAACAATCTTTAAGTATGGTGCAAAAATCTCTGGGAACAATCTATACTAGTTAGAGAAGTTACACAGTGATGATTTTTCATTTCTTAGTCAGTTTGGCATAGATTCCAACCAGCTATGGGCTTCTCTGGTCAGATGGTAAAGAATCTGCCTGAAATGTGGGAAACCTGGGTTTGATTCCTGGGCTGGGATAATCCCCTGGAGAAGGGAATGACAACACACTCCAATATTCTTGCCTGGGGAATTCCACGGAAAAAGGAGCTTGGCAGGCTACAGTCCATGGGTCACAAAGAGTTGGACATGACTGAGTGACTAGTGTATACATACCTATGGATCTCAGGCTAGAAACTTGGTTTTGCAAGAGACATTGTATTTTGTTGTTGTTGTTTGTGATAACAGTATTTTTATTCCAAGCCCTTATCTAGCTGGCTAGTGAGATATGCTAGCTTTGTTATGCTTTGGGCTTCTCTCTACACCCCCAAAATGACAGTGTTTTATGCAGTGCCACATGTATTTTTGGTAGGGAGGAAGGTGGTATCCTCTGATAATGGCTGTGAGACCCCACAATGAACCGTCAACATGTCCTTGGTGCTCATCAGAGCAGCCCACTGTGACCCAGCTCCTCTCTGGATGGAGTTATTTATGGGGCTGGGTGCTCCAGTGTCCCCATTTCCTCTTTTTAGAAATACCGTGTGTGTTCTCTTTTGTTGTCTTTCTGGAGTGCTGATCTAGGACCCATGTCCTCCTCCTTGTCACCCCAAAACCCTAGTCTCCATACTGCACATAAGATTCAGAAATCCCTCTCTCCAAGTAGTCTTTTCCTGGCCCTGACTCTCCTATGAAATACATTACAAGGGGCCTGGGTGTCTGGCCAGCAATATGAAACAGAGAGAGAGCAGGGGGACTAGGCATCGTGGGGATAGGCTGTCCCCACAACACCTAGGAAGGCAAGAGGTATCAACAGCATTCAGGCACCTGAGAATGGGCATGCCCAGACAAAATAAAACACGGAATAATCAGAAACCAAGGCAGGAACTTAGGAAAAAAAAAAAAAAGAAGAAAATCAGGTTGTAAAAGCCTATGAGCCTTACTGAAACACTGATCTGGTGCCTGATTAGAAGTCTCAGGGTCACATCAGAGTCCTCTTGAGAGTATGATCTGTGTTTAAAACTGGCCCAACAGGCTAGTCTGAGTTGATCAGATGTGGTCTGGACTCTAAGCCATGACTAATTTTTAGAAGGGAGATCATAGATCACATCCTCATAATTACCTGATGGTAGAGTAAGGGCCCTGAGCCTTTTCTGTAAAGAAGAGTGTGGTTCATATAGAGCCTGCCACGAAATTCTTGAATTACTTCCCAGTCTCTTGTTGTATCAAGAAAGGGATTAGAGTTGACCACTTTGTAATGGTTTCCATATTGGCAGGCTAGCTGCCTAGAACAAAACATAAAGTCACAAAATCAGATATCCATAGTAAATTCCTCTCAAATTCAAATCCTCCAGCCCCATGTTCCCTCCTTTCAGTCACGGAAGTATTCCACTAGCGCCTCCGATTCCTCCTTCTCTTTAGATCTTCTGATGTGTGCCATCAGAAATGCTTGTGTTTTAAACAGGCACTGGAATGTCCTTTTCCAGTTTTCTGTTTTAATTTGGATGACATTTGTTCTTCCTCTTTCTGGGTTAAGTTTACTACTAGATCTTTAATATCAATTCTATTTTTTTCTGGGCATTAACATCCTCCTGCAATGAATTCATAGGATAACACTTCTAAATCAATTTCACATGTTGCAGCAAAGTTAATGTTTCCCCTGTAAGATCTGAATTTTTCCATCATGAGAAAAGAATTTGAATGTGGCATAGTGAGGTGGGCTCTTTCAATATAAGCAGAAGGTCGTGGGACTCCTCATTAGTTTTTATAGGACTTTACCTTATAGGAGATGAAAATAGTAGAAGACAAAGAATGTATCATAAAGGGAAAAGTAGGGGGATTTAACAAAGACAAGAAAAATTAAATTACTTTAGGTAGTAGAACTTGGGAGAACTGTTCTGCTTAAAATATTCATAAGGAATAATGACAGAATCTAAGGAATGGATTAGAAAATTTTCAGGGTCTTCTGTAGGTATGTAGGTATGAGTCTTCTTAACATCACCTAAATTGAAATCTATTCCATATGTGCGTGTGTCTGACTCTGACAAGCTACTATTAGAACTACTGGAGCTTAAAAGTTTGCCTTACTATCTGATTCAGTGTCTACTGTTCTTTAAAATTGTAAGGTGCTTAATTCAACACCTGAGTTGCACACAATATGAACACAATAAATCATAGATATTGTTTTACCTTTTTCATTCTCCTTGATGTTCTTCCCTCCTAGCTCAGTCAGTAAAGAATGAGTCTGCAGAGAAGGAGACCTGGGTTTGATTTCTGGGTGGGGAAGATCCCCTGAAGAAGGAAATCACGACCAACTCCAGTATTCTTGCCTGGAGAATCCCATGGACAGAGGAGCTTGGCGGGCTACAGTCTGTTGGGTTGCAAGAGTTGGACATGACTTAGCAACTAAACTACTTCTATTACCTGATGGGCATTAACATAATTTGATCAAATTTGAAAAAAAATCACTGATACATTCAAAATAATTTCAGGACATAAAGCAAGGTAAGTTTCCCAATGAAGCATGATAAAGAAGAGATAGGAGAGAAGGAACTATGAAAAAACTGGATTGAAAACAACATAGAAAATAGAGACAAATAATATATTAAATTTAGAAAACACTGTTTTTGAGGAAATCAAGATTCTAATATGCAGCCTTGTCAAAAAGCTATCTAAACATTCTCAATGGCCCCCATTTTTTAAATCTCATCTGTTGTTTAAACCTTTAGTTTCACATGCTTCTGACAGGTATGTAAGGTGTTGGAAAGGTTTAGGGAGAGTGTTTGCATAGCACAACATACTGTTAGCTTCTCTTTTCAGAATACCTTTGACTGGTTAACATTCACGGATGCATTGACTTATTTGAACAAAACACATCGGCATTCTAATTCAAATGGAACAGAGACGAACAATTCAGTCTTAGAAAAGGCATGTGAGAGACATTTCATAACTGACCACGAATACTGATTCCCTCTTTTTTATTTCTCTTTCTTTCAGTTCTGATCCAACACAATCCATTAGACTGTCACTATTCACCTTGCTTGTTATCTATTTAGTGAGCTCAGTTGAGTCCGTGAAGACCTGTGGGGAAAGCTCTTTGACTTGAAAGACTGCATTGCCAAGGTCAAAGGTGTTAGTATAGATTATGACCCCTCACGTAGAAAAGCACTTAAAAAGACACAGCCGATAAATGATTCAATTAGTGTAATCTCCCACCGGCCCTTTTTAAGAAAAGAGACTCCTCTGTCATAGCAATAGCCCAAGACCATCTTCTTTGTCCACACTGCCTAGAGTAGAGCTGTTTCTCCAAGCTGATAGCACATGTAGGACAGATCTAAGGGTACAAGCAAGAAAAAAGGGCTGCTGATCATCTGAGATCAGAACTTTAAAAAAATGACTTGAACTGTTTACCATCAGATCCTATACTACTAGATTATAAATTGTTAAAAACAACATCGACAACAACAAAATTAGCTTGGCGTAGCAGTGATTTGACGGCTTTCATGATAAGAATTGAGTTTACTAACAAATTGTAGACTCCCAGCTCTTCATATTACACAGTAATTTCCAGGCAGTTTAAAACCACTTCTGGCCTGCCCTCTTTCCTTGAGTCTATTGCTGAGTCTAAAAGCCTTCTTGATTCCCCTGTGTTTATTGCAGATTCTTTTTCCATTTGAAGAATCAATACTAAATGCACACATAGAAAGACAGCATTTTATTCTTGACATTTAGAACAATGGGAGGTCCTCCCTTATCAGTATTTTTTCAGGCACTAGAACATCATAAGATAAACTAAATTTGTAGATTAAATATTTTTTCAGGTACAGAGGTTATGGCTCATCAACTTCTTAACCAGATATATATATATTTAGACACAGAAAGCCTTGATAAATAGTGTAAAAACTGTCTGAAATGAAGAAATATTGTTACCACTGTAAAACTGAGGAAAATACTTTGTCTGCTTACTTCAATTTTATTAAAGAAATCCGAAGCAAGAGATGCTTGAGGAGTAAGACTATGCGACAACATCTTTAAAATTTCTTGTTAAACAGCAAGGGTCATGATTTACTTCTTTTGTGTGTGATTTTTTTTTTTTAAGTTTGATATTTGGGGCACACTTTAGGGAATTCACTAGTTCATCCTGAATGTGAGACACTGATAAGCTTATTTTTATATTCTCAATTTCAACAATATTCATCTATGATTTCCATAACCTGTCACTCAGCAATACATAGGGAATGCAAATGGTCTCATTAAAATACTCCTTTCAAAATGTTTTCCCTGAATAGACATCAGAAGAGGTTTCCAGACAAATTGAATATAGAATAAAGGGACAAAGTAACAAAAAAGTAACAAAAAAACATTGAACTTGGAAATGCCTTATTGTAGTTTTAATTTTAGATTTAGTGTATTCATCAGATGTTAATTAAATCTGCTTTCTGTATGTTTCCAAACCATGTCTGCTTGCAAAGTATATCCCAATTGAGTAATTTATCTTTTAAAATTAATCATCTAGCTCCTGTTCTTGCATCCTTGTGAAGAGAAAATTTAAGACTGAGAAGAATCTGAAACTGTATGTTTTATCCCTCTGTACACTTGATACACATGCCTCTGACAAAATGCTCTAATAATAGTTACAGAGGTAAAAATGGTAAGTCCTTACAGAGGGAAGAACTCATATAATGCACTAGGCAACAAATGAAGTCTTTACAATATTCTAGCTTCTTAAACCTTCTTACATCAACCTTATGAAAGATGTTGTTCATTTTGCACATGTGGATGCTAATGCTCAGATTTATTGAGTCACATGTTCCTGCTCCTAAGCTCAGTTGGAGGTGGAGCAGATAAAGCCAGAACTTTGGTACTAAATCCTTCCTTTCATCCAAAATGCACTTTTGAGAAACAGTTTTTGATGTGTCCACTATTGGATCACCAACCAGGAAGATAAAATATCATTTGTTTGGAAAGTACACTTTTATTTTTATTGAAAGTTATCTCATGACTATAATTTAGAAAAAAATAATGCCCACCTATTTGGTGCCTTGATATTGCATGAAGGATCACTTTGATCAGGGCTTCCCTTGTGGCTCAGCTGGTAAAGAATCTTCCCACAATGTGGGAGACCTGGGTTCAATCAATTTGATCAATTTGATTACTTTGATCAATTCTCTCAATCAAGTCACTCCATATGCCTCCTTTACCTTTGACATCTAAAATGGCTCTCTAGATGACTTGGACAACATTTCCCAAGGGTTTAGCTTTTTTGGTCTGTTTCCCAAATTGCCCCATGGGCTTAAAAAAAAGTATTATCATTTAAGAAAAGTCAGATGACATCTTAGCAGATTCTTCTGTGAGTACCAAATATTGCCCATCCCTAAGCAATCAGTTCTGGAACTGCTGACTTACACTCAATTAAACAAATATCTATTCCTAAAATTCCAGTCAACTGCTTTTCTCTCCCATGCAACATGAACAATTTCTCTCAATGTAAACCTATGTTTAATTACTAAATAAGGGGGAAAACATTTTATCTAAAGCATATACCAGTCATTGAAAAATCTAAGTGTGGAGGGAAGTAAATACTATTACTTCTACTGCTACTAATTTCTTGCCCATCACCACTTCCACACTACCAGTCTGAGCACTTAGAATCCAACAGACATGGTTCAAAGGACTCTATCTGCTTTATCTTATTGTGTCCTCACAATATTTCTACTGAGAAAGTATAGTTAATCCTTGACCAACACAGGTTTGAACAGCACAGATCCACTTATTCCTGGATTTTTTTTTCCCAATAAATTTTAATTTTGCAAATCTTTAAATAAGGGTAGGGAAAGGTTCAATTAGAAATTTTCAATTAGATTTTCAATTCTAATTGTGGAACTTTCAATTTCTAATTGTGTCCAATTAGAAATCACAATATGTGGAATCAAAAGAGCTAGGGTTTAAGTTCTGATTCTATCCAAACTGTTTCAGCTTCCTGCCCTTGGTGAGTCATTTATTAATTCCTTTCTTTTTGAGACAGAGATGGCAGTTGTGTGGATGTTTAACTGTGTGTGGGGAGTGGGTTGTCTCAACTCACTTGTTATTCAGTGGTCAAAAGTACTTCTAGAACCTCCCTCATTTTATAAATGATAAAATGAATCAAAACCTCACAGGGTTTTGAAAATTTGCCTCAGGTAAAAGAGGCATAATTTTGCCTGCCTGTATATTAAAAAAACCTCTTTCAGGAAAATGAACCAGGGGAGCCTTGTTAATGATGATTTCAGCTCTGTATGGATCTTCCTGTGCTGGAACACCCCTTTTATCCTAAACTCTCTGTGGCATATTTAATGCCAGAGGTAATTTCTACTGCCAGGCCTCTCTAGATTGTACTAATTTTTACACAAAATCTTAGCAAAACCTATAGTTACATTTCAATTACCCTCGAGGAGTGATCCTTGTGGAAATTATGTGGCAGTTATACTAAAATATTATTTTTATTTAAATAAAAGTATAATATTACCATATTTTTATTATCTTGGAAAGTATAAAAATGAGAATATTATCTATAATTTTTATGTTTCCACACTATGCTTCAGTTTTAGTTACATCAAACTGAATCTATAATTTTGCATTTGGCTCTTTCACTCATTGTTATATCAAAACTCCAGTTCATTACTAAGTTCTGTATATTTTATCTCTTAAATATCTTCTGCTGCTGGTCATTTCTCTCCATATTTTCCACCACCATCCTAATTTAAGCTGCTAGGTTCCCTTCCCTGAACTTCAGAAATACCTCCTAAAAGTTCTACATTTTGTCCCACCTCTATTCTGCAGTTAGGATGTCATTCCCAAAAATGCAAATCTATTCATGGTATCACTCTTAAAAGCTTTCCAAAGTTTTTTCCATTGTTCTTGGTATAACAGCATATCTTTGGTAGAGAGCCTCTCACCTACTCCTCAGTTCAGTTGCTCAGTCATGTCCGACTCTTTGCGACCACATGGACCACAGTCTGCCAGGTCTTCCTGTCAATCACCAACTCATGGAGTTCACCCAAACCCATGCCCATTGAATTGGTGATGCTATCCAACCATCTCATCCTCTGTCGTCCCCTTTTCCTCCTGCCCTCAATCTTTCCCAGCATCACGGTCTTTTCAAATGAGTAAGATCTTCCCATCAGGTGGCCAAAGTATTGGAGTTTCAGCCTCAACATCAGTCCTTCCAATGAACACCCAGGACTAAGCTCCTTTAGGATGGACTGGTTGGATCTCCTTGCAGTCCAAGGGACTCTCAAGAGTCTTCTCCAACACCACAGTTCAAAGGCATCAATTCTTCGGCACTCAGCTTTCTTTATAGTCCAACTCTCACATCCATACATGACTCCTGGAAAAACCATAACCTTGACTAGACGGACCTTTGTTCAAGCCTCATCTTAACCAGAGTCTCGCCCTTAGTCTCAATTTCAGTCACATTGCTTGTATTAGTCTATATTACTTGGCTATAACAAAACAATAGCTTGGAGGACAGAAGTCCAAAATTACAGTGTCAGCAAGACCTTGATTTTCTGAATTCTTGAAGAGAGAATTGTTCCTTTCTTTTTCCAGCTAATGGGGGCTTCTGACATTTCTTGATCTGTGACAGCATAACTTTAATCTCTGCCTCTGTTTCCACAAGTTCTTCTTTGTATAGATCTGTGTCCTCTCCTTTACCTATAAGGACATTAGTCATTGGATTTAGATCCCATCCCAAACCCTAGACAATTGATTTCATCTGAAGATCCTATTTTCAAAGACCCTATTTCCAAATAAGATTCCATTCTGTGCTTCCAAAGAATAGCAAGGAGAGATAAGAAAGCCTTCCTCAGTGATCAATGCAAAGAAGTAGAGGAAAACTATAGAATGGGAAAGACTAGAGATCTCTTCAAGAATACTAGAGATACTAAGGGAACATTTCATGCAAAGATGGGCACAATAGAGGACAGAGATGGTAGGGACCTAACAGAAGCAGAAGATGTTAAAAAGAGGTGGCAAGTATACACAGAAGAACTATACAAAAAAGATCTTCATGAACCAGATAACTGAGATGGTGTGATCACTCACTTAGAGCCAGACATTCTGGAATGTGAAGTCAAGTGGGCCTTAAGAAGCATCACTGCAAACAAAACTAGTGGAGGTGACGGAATTCCAGTTGAGCTATTTCAAATCCTAAAAGACGATGCTATGAAAGTGCCACACTCAATATGCCAGCAAATTTGGAAAACTCAGCAGTGGCCACAGGACTGGAAAAGGTCAGTTTTCATCCCAATCCCAAAGAAAGGTGATGCCAAAGAATGTTCAAGCTATTGCACAATTGCTCTCATCTCACATGCTAGTAAAGTAATGCTCAAAATTATCCAAGCGAGGCTTTAACAGTACATGAACCATGAACTTCCAGATATTCAAGCTGGATTTAGAAAAGGCTGAGGAACCAGAGATCAAATTGGCAACATCTGTTGGATCATCAAAAAAGCATGAGAATTCCAGAAAAACATCTACTTCTGCTTTATTGACTATGCTAAAGCCTTTGTCTGTGTGGATCACAACAAACTCTGAAATATTCTTTAAGAGATGGGAATACCAGACCAACTCACTTGCCTCCTAAGAAATCTGTATGCAGGTCATGATGTAACAGTTAGAACTGGACATGGAACAACAGACTGGTTCCAAATTGGGAAAGGAGTACGTCAAGACTGTATATTGTTACCCTGCTTATTTAACTTATATGCAGAGCACATCGTGAGAAATGTTGGACTGGAGGAAGCACAAGCTGGAATCAAGATTGCCGGGAGAAATATCAAAAACCTCAGATATGCATATGAACCATCCTTATGGCAGAAAGCGAAAAAGAACTAAAGAGCCTCTTGATAAAGCCTCTTGAAAAAGTTGGCCTAAAAATCAACATTCAGAAAACTAAGATCATGGCATCCAGTCCCATCACTTCATGGCAAATAGATGGGAAAACAATGGAAACAGTGACAGACTTTATTTTTTGGGGCTCCAAAATCACTGCAGATGGTGATTGCAGCCATGAAATTAAAAGACACTTGCTCCTTGGAAGGAAAGTTATGACCAATCTAGAGAGCATATTAAAAAGAAGAGACATTACTTTGCCAACAAAGGTCCATCTGGTTAAGGCTATGGTTTTTCCAGTGGTCATGTATGGATGTGAGAGTTGGACTGTGAAGAAAGCTGAGCACTGAAAAATTGATGCTTTTGAACTGTGGTGTTGGAGAAGAGTCTTGAGAGTCCCTTGGACTGCAAGGAGATCCAACCAGTCCATCCTAAAGATCAGTCCTGGGTGTTCACTGGAAGGACTGATGCTGAAGCTGAAACTCCAATACTTTGGCCACCTCATGTGAAGAGTTGACTCTTTGAAAAAGATCCTGATGCTGGGAGGGATTGGGGGCAGGAGGAGAAGGGGACGGCAGAGGATGAGATGGCTGGATGGCATCAACAACTTGATGGACATGGGCTTGGGTGGCCTCTGGGAGTTGGTGATGGACAGGGAGGCCTGGAGTGCTGCGATTCATGGGGTTGCAAAGAGTCGGACACAACTGAACGACTGAACTGAACAGCTTATTTTCTGTTATATTTCTCAGGAGAACCTCCTAGTATTAAAATTCTTCGGCTCTTGCGTGTTAATAACTGTCTAAAATCTCCCTATTGACTCAGATGATAAAGAATCTTACTGCAATGCAGGAGACTTGGGTTCAATCCCTGGTTTACCCTGGAGAAAGAAATGGCTACCCACTCCAATATTCTTGCCTGGAGAATTTCATGGACTTAGCAATCTAGCAAGCAACTGTCCATGGGGTTGTAACTAGTCAGACATGACTAAGCGATTGACACTTTCACTTTTCACGAACTTTATACTTGAAAGACAGTTTGGCTGGATATAAATTTTTTACTCATATTTTCTTTCCTTAAAAATAGTTTCTTTGATGGAGTTCTCTGGCAGTCCAATAGTTAGGACTTGGTGTTTTCACTGCTGTGGCCTGGATTCAATCCCTGGTCAGGGAACTAAGATCCTGCAAGCTACGTGGTGTGACCAAAAGCAATTTTTTCCTTTGAGAACTCTAAGAGGAATCCAATTTTCTTTTCTTATTAGTAATTTGATTTTTTTGTATGTTTATATAACTTCTCTTATTAAAGTCTCACTGTTTCTCATTTGAAGTCTATTTCCACAAGTATACACTGTGCATTTCATATATGTGGTCTTTTATTTCAGGATTTATTGCTCTAGCAACTCATTTAAAACACACTTGAATTATTAACAGCATGAAAAAAGTGCGAAAAGAATGTGAACCCATGGAAAAAACATAAATGACATACTTTTTAAAAATGTATCAACTCATTGTCTATTCACTCCACAAAGCTAGTTGTAGCAATGTTAAGATGACACTGGTAATCAATATTATTTAGTATCAAAGTGCACAGATACTGGTGTTAAACTGCCTGAATTTAAATACTAGTCTTATTGTTTTGTTAGCTGTGCAATCTTAGGCAAGATTCTTTTTTTTTTTTTTTTAACACTGCTTCAATTTTATATCTTCATTTATAGTGATAAATGAAGATAATAGTGCATACCTCTTAGCATTTTTATACAATCAAATGAGATAAGCCACATACAGTGCTTACACATTGATAATACTGATACCAAAATTCTATAAGGGCTATAAGTATTTATTTTCAGTACAGATTTTAATGAACTCCATAGGCTATGATCATCAGATAATTTCAGTCTTCAATTTTTTTGTGTAATCACAAAATCCGTTTGTATAAAGGATGAAGTGTAAGGTAATGAAAAGCAGATGAGCCAAAGTAGAAATATAACTTGCAGTTTGGGGGTTAATTTTGTGCTTGAGCCCATCTATTAATTCTTAATATTTGTAAGATGGGCACAGTGTTTTCACTGAGGTCCGCTTCTTCACATTTCCCAGGCATCTGTCTCGTTCTCTTTGACTGGCTGTCTTGTCCTTATCATTGAAGAATCTGGAGGTAACAACTTCCTTCACTGGATAAGATCTTCAGTATACTTAACAACTCCCAGAACACTCTTATTAACTTCTACTTTAATTCTCATTATATTCTGTGGTGATTTTCTGATTACATGGCATTATCTCCCCTAGAAGCAACTTAAAGCAAGGAATGTGTTTTTAAACTAGTTTCTATAATACCTGATGTTTTGTGGTTGAACAATATATTTTTGTCAAATTTATATTCTCTAAAGAATGATTGTAAGGACAAAATGGAAAAATATAAATGAAGTTTTCCTGGAAACGTATTTAGTGTAAAATGTTTAACAATTATAAATAATGGAACCCAGCTTTAGAGATTTGAATGG
Source organism: Hydropotes inermis (assembly GCA_020226075.1). Lineage (NCBI taxonomy): Eukaryota > Metazoa > Chordata > Mammalia > Artiodactyla > Cervidae > Hydropotes > Hydropotes inermis. The sequence goes on along the minus strand of CM035295.1, from coordinate 9,123,985 downwards.
AAGGAACTGTGTAATTCAAAATCTAAATAGATTCACCACTGTAAATAGAGGAATCAAGGACAGGCACTTCATTTTAATATGCCTTTTCAAACCAAACAACAGTGGTATACTAAATAGCTTTAAAATATCAAAGTTGCCTTTTTAAGAGGCAGATACATCTTTATGTGTTAGTTTATCAAGTTTTCATTTGTTTGAGCAGCAAACAATAAGCTGTTCACTTTACCTTCCTCTGTGATATGTATGCTGCTAAGTCACTTCAGTCGTGTCTGACTCTGTGTGACCCCGTAGACGGCAGCCCACCAGGCTCCCCGTCCCTGGGATTCTCAAGGCAAGAACACTGGAGTGGGTTGCCATTTCCTTCTCCAATGCATGAAAGTGAAAAGTGAAAATGAAGTCATTCAATCGTGTCTGACTCTTAGCGACCCCACAGACCGCAGCCTACCAGGCTCCTCCGTCCATGGGATTTTCCAGGCAAGAGTACTGGAGTGGGGTGCCGTTGCCTTTTCTGCTATGATATGTATAAACATTCCCCAAAAGGCTACACCTTATCTCTGACCTCCTAAGCCTGGCCCAAATATAAATTCAGTTGTAAATCTCTCTGCTCTATTAATGAAAGTGCAGACCACTTCTTCTATTAATGTAGGGTATAAACTTTCTACTGGTAACCTGTGCTTAAGGTAAAGGAGACACATATAAAAACATTGTTGTAGATAAAATGTAAAAGCTGTACAGATGGAAATTATTTGGAAAATATTAACTCAATACTGTAAAATTTGTCATTTTTTTTCCACATCTGTCTTGAGTATCTTGTCCATCTCCAACATATCTATAATTATCATAGTAGTGATGTTCTAGCAGATTGGGCAATGAGTCTTAGAGAAAAATTAGGGGATAGTTGGAGAAGGAAATGGCAGCCCACTCTAGTATTCTTGCCTGGAAAATCCCATGGACTGAGGAGCCTGGTAGGCTACAGTCCATGGGGTCGCAAAGAGTCGGACATGCCTGAACGACTTCACTAATAGTGTAAATTGCATTTGCTTGTACAATGGTTTCCTATTCCTTAAGTAAAGTTTAGCTTATTAAAGAATTCAATGATTATTTCCATATCTTAAAAAATTTTTAATTATATTACTCTATAATATTCTGCTCTCATACCCAATACCTATTAAATGTTTACCTGTTCTTTAAGACACACTTCCATGATTCTTCCCCTTCACTTCTGCCTTATACTTTTCTATTTTATGTTTATTTCTGAGTTATCTTTTGTGTGAAAGTTGTCATTAATTTCTTTATGAAAGCCATATTACTGGGATTCCTATAAGGTGCTTGGCACTAGCAGTTCAACTGGAAAGTAGAATTACGTGGTCCCTGCCAATCTAGGGAAGCACTGAGTGTCAATAGAAGTTAGGTTTTCCTGCATTTCTGACACTGTACCAGATGTGCGACAGATTTTACCCTTCATCACTTCCCACAGTACCTTCTTAAAAAGGATCTGCATTTGCCTTCTTTTTAGAAAGTTTCTATCCAGAACAACTCATAAGTAGGCAGTGGATCAGGTGATTCCATAATGTAACCATTGGACCAGAGATATAGTTATGATACAAGCTAGGGCAAAACATTTCTGTCTCCAGGATCTTAGGATCTGAACTCGAAATTGATTTAGCTTTTGTTGGCACTTCAATGACAAGATGGTAAAAAGCAAGAAGCCTGTATAGCAAGTCCTTGCTTTTTTAATAAAGAATCAGTAATCCACTAACAGAATTGTTAAGAGAAATAGAAAATTGAAGAATCTTGGTTCTTCACTTTGGGAGTCTTGGCAACATCTCTAATGTTCTTCTGATACATTTTCCAGCTTGCCTAAGTTAAGTGAGTTTGTGTACCTTTCTACCAAACGTTAACATAACAGAAATTTATCAGACAGCAGGACTGTAAGGAGCAAACTTCTGGGAAAAATCGTGGAGCATTAAGGGAGTGAAAATCCCTTCATTTGAAGCAGGGGAATGGTCTTACTTATGGATGATGAAACAATAAGCTGTTTCCTGTATTTTGTTGGTACAAATGAAGACTGGATCTTACTGAAAAGGTGACTTCCCAGCCCAAAGAAGAGCATACCATTGCAAAGATGAAAATCTCTTATGAAAAGCTTTATCAGTCTAAGTTGTCTAAAATTTCTGAAATTGTTGAAATCCAGAGCAAGAAATCAGTTAAATGCCATGTTGTATTGCAGCTGTTGAATTCTCTGTTCTTTCACACATCTGTAGCTAAACTATACAGTTCAGCAAAAAACAGGATTCTGACCTTTGGATTGGAATGAGTGTGAATGTAGACGTGATGAAGGAGCCCAATTTGGCTAGGTTATTCAATGTTTTTCTTGTGTATATATCAAGTTGAATAAACTTGACACAGTTTCTCAATGACTTCAATAAACTGGGCCAGAATTCAGTATGGGCCTTGGGGGAACTGGCATTCCTCATATATCATGAGAACCCATTGTAGAACTGTTTATTATTATCTTGCCTCTGTTGACTGTTTCATCCATTTATTTATTCATTAATCTTCTCATTCATCAATTTTCTTTTGAACAGTTAGTGGGTTCTTGGAACTCTTTAGAGCACAGAGGATGCAATAGTGAATAGAACAAAATTTCTCTTTGTAGAGCTTATATTCTAATAGGAGAGAGATTTCAGACAGTATGAAGAAAATACAATAAAGTAAGGGAATAGAAAGTGATTGTTGGGGTAGAGGAGATAACACATTGTCTAGGGGGAATCAAGGGAATTCTCTATTACAATGGGATAACTGAGCTGATGCTCAAATAATAAGAAAAAGTCAAAGAGCATTTTAAGGAACAGAATACAAGAGTAAAGATGCTGAAACAGAAACTTACTTAGTGTGTTCTCCTGGAGGAAAGAAGGTTCAGAATCACTGGAGCCCAGGAAAAGATGGTGAATACTGTGAGAGATTATGTCAGAAACATTATCGAAGTCACATAATATACAACCTAGTAGGCCCTGTTAAGGCAATTGGATTTTATTTCAATTATGACTGCAAACATATTAAAGACTTATAAGCAGAAAAGTAATATAAACTCAACTGAGCTTTAAAAAAGCATACTCTATATGCTTTGAACAAGAGGAAATGAAGTGGGACAAGAGAGGAAGGTAGGCATTGCAATATTCTAGGAGACAGAAAAGTGGCTTGGGCTGCAGTGGAGATGCTAAGAAGTGACTATGAGAATGCACCCGATGTGAGGATGAAGTAGAAGAAAATGACTAATGACCTTTAGGCCTGTTGCCTGAGCATGTGTGTAGATATGATGCCACAAGAGGGATTGGAAAGGGAAAAAGAAGAGGGAAGGACGTCAAGAACTAGGTTTTAAATTATGTAAGACTTGGGACGTCTATTCACAAGCCAAGAGGAAACAGCTGGATTTATTGGAGCTCATAGGTACATTTTGGGTACAGAAATAAACTGTGGAATCATCAGCACATAGATAACATTTAAAACCGAGAGCAAGACTGGATGAGTGAGTGAAGTATAGGCAAGCGGAAATAGATAAGGCTATCTAGGGTTGTGGTCTCAGCTGCCAAGGGCTTTTAGTCAGGGAGAAAAAGAGAAGCCAGTGAAGGACACTGGGGGGTATTACATAGTCAGAGCAGATGGTAGGAAAGTATATCTCAAGGAAATGTGTTCAAGAGGTTTGGTAAGAGGAGAATAGAATTGACCATATGACTTGCCAAGAGGGATGCCATAAGTTACCTGAATAAAGAGATCTGAGCCCAGCTTGAGTGGTCTTTAGGAGAGTAGAGAAGTGGCATTAATAATCATAGATAAATCTTTTGAGGATTTCTGTGCTGAAGAGTTATGGAGAAATGTGGAGAAAAATCAAAGAAGGTTCTTATTTTTTAAGCAAAATAAAAAGTGACTTTTTGTATGCTGATGAGAATGATCCAGGAGTGAAAGGGAAACAAATGTTGCTGAGAAAGGGAGGGGTGGCAAATGGCAGAGGAGGAGGCAGGCAAGGAGGGAGAGGCTATGCAGAAGTACTGCAAAATGGGCACATAATCTGAGCCACATATGTAATTTAAAATTTTTCTAGTAGTCATATTTATAAAAAGACATAGTGTACAGTATAAAAATGTGATTAATATTACTGTGTATTAATACATAAAAGTTGTTAAGACTAAATCCTAAAGGTTCTCATCATAAGGAAAAAATTTTTTTTTTAAATTTCTTTAATTTTTTATCTACTCAAGATGTTGGATGCTCACAAACTTATTGTGATAAACATTTCATGATGTATGTAAGTCAAATAAGTTTGTTGTTCTTGTTGTTAGGTCACTAAGTCCTGTTCGGCTCTTTGCAGCCCCATGGACTGTAGCACACCAGGCTTCCCGATCCTTCACTATCCCTCAGAGTTTGCTCAAACTCATGTCCATTGAGTTGGTGATGCTGTCCAACCATCTCATCCTCTACCACCCTATTCTCCTTTTGCCTTCAATCTCTCCCAGCATCAGGGTCTTTTCCAATGAGTTAGCTCTTTGCATCAGGTGGCCAAAGTGCTGGAGCTGCAGCATCAGTCCCTCCAATGAATATTCAGGACTGATTTCCTTTAGGATGGACTGGTTTGATCTCCTTGCAGTCCAAGGGACTCTCAAGAGTCTTCCCAGCACTACAGTTCGAAAGCATCAGTTCTTTGGTGCTCAACTTTCTTTATGGTCCAACTCTCACATCTGTACATGACCACTGGGAAAACCATAGCTTTGACTATACAGACCCTTGTCCACATAGTGATGTCTCTGCCTTTTGATATGCTGTCTAGGTTTGTCATAGCTTTCCTTCAAAGGAGTGAGTGACTGAATTTCATGGCTTCAGTCACAGTCTGCAGTGGTTTTGGAGTCCAAGAATAAAATCTGCCACTGTTTCCACTTTTTCCCCATCTATTAGCCTTGAGGTGATGGGACTGGATGCCATGATTTTAGTTTTTTGAATGTTGAGTTTTAAACCAGCTTTTAGTTAACTCTTTAGTGCCTCTTGATTTTCTACCATTAGAGTCATATCATCTGCATATCTGAAGTTGTCAATATTTTCCCCAGCAATCTTGTTTCCAGCTTGTGATTCATCCAGTATGGCATTTCACATGATGTACTCTGTACATAAGTTAGATAAGCACGGTGACAATATACAACCTTGACCTACTCCTTTCCCAATTTTGAGCCAGTCCATTGTTTCATGTTACACCTTAAATTTATACAGTGCTATGTGTGTTAAGTCTCTTCAGTAAAGACTCTTTGGGACTATATGTACTGTGGCCCACCAGATTCTTCTGTCCATTGGATTGCCCAGGCAAGAATACTGGAGTGGTTTGCCATCCCCTTCTCCAGGGGAACTTCTTGACCCAGGGATTGAAGATGCATCTCTTATATCTCCTGTGTTGGCAGGCAGCATCTTCACCACTAGTGTCACCTGGGAAGCTCATATGGTGCTGTGGCTCAAGTATATTTCAATAAAACTCGAAGAAAAAAAAGTGAAATTAATTAAAAATTTTTATTTAACCACAAATATTAAAATAATAATATTATTTCAATATATATTTAATATTAAATTATTGAGATAGTTTTTATCCTTTTTATCATATTAGGTCTAAAATTTGGTGTGCATTATACACTTATAGCACACATCAATTTTGATTAGTTATGTATTAAGTGACAGTCACATAAAACTAATGGCTACTGTAATGGATAGTACAGATATACAGCATAGCTAGAAGATTTGACATGAGATAAATGTATGGAAATTTTATCCATGGTCCCATCACTTCATGGCAGATAGGTGGGGCAACAGTGGCAGACTTTGTTTCTGTGCTCCAAAATCACTACAGATGGTGATTGCAGCCATGAAATTAAAAGACGCTTACTCCTTGGAAGGAAAGTTATGACTAACTTAGACAGCATATTAAAAAGCAGAGACATCATTTTGCCAACAAAGGTCCGTCTAGTCAAGGCTATGGCTATTCCAGTGGTCATGTATGGATGTGAGATTGGACTGTAAAGAAAGCTGGGCACCGAGGAATTGATGCCTTTGAACTGTGGTGTTGGAGAAGACTCTTGAGAGTCCCTTGGACTGCAAGGAGATCCAACCAGTCCATCCTAAAGGAGATCAGTCCTGGGTGTTCACTGGAAGGACTGATGCTGAAGCTGAAACGCCAATATTTTGGCCATCTGATGAGAAGAACTGACTCATTGGAAAAGACCCTGATGCTGGGAGGGATTGAGGGCAGGAGGAGAGGGGGACGACAGAAAATGAGATGGTTGGATGGCATCACCAATTCAATGGACGTGGGTTTGAGTAAATTCCGGGAGTTGGTGATGGACAGGGAGGCCTGGTGTGCTGCGGTTCATGGGGTTACAAAGAGTCGGACATGACTGAGCGACTGAACTGAACTGAACATGAGGAAAGATAGAGATCCATAAGCAACAACTATGTTTGGTGGTGGGAGTTTGAGCTAGCTTTCATTCGACTGTATGTTTTTATACAAGGTTTTTTAAAAAGTGTTAAAGATTTTAAAGGAAGAGGGCAAGGAGAATTGTGAAATGGCTACTTTGGAGAGTAGAATGTGGATCTAACATTAGGCTCATTAGCTGCAAAACACTGGAAATACGTAAAGTTCTAGTTCAAGTTTTTACTTACACAAAAGTTTATGAGTAGTGGCCAGATATGACTTTTTCCTTTGGAGGGATGGCATGTCATGGAACACTAAAGCCTTGAAAGATTTCTAGTATTTAATATTTGCTTGTCATCAGTGGAGACCTCTAAGCAATATTTACTGTCTCAGTAAAAAAAACAAAAAATGTGTGTGATGAATAGGGGCCAATGCTTGAACTCAAGTCCCCATATCTTCTTTCTTTTCCCCTGTGTCTAGTGTGAAGCATCATAGAACCAGTGGGTAGGGGATAGCAATTTTCCACTATGTGAATAGAAAAGTGGAAGAAGCTTCCTTGCAGAAAGAATGAATGGGGCATGTGTAAAAAGAGTGAGAAATGAGAGACCAACAGCCCCAAGAGAGATTTGAGAGAAAAACTTTGGTTCCAGTCCCTGGTTCTATTTCCTTTTCAAGTCTACTGCTTTTCTTGGTTTTGAGTTCCAAGACATAGCCCCTATCCTACTGGTAAATAAACCACTTCTGTTTTTATTGTCCTAGTTGAAGTGATTTCTGTGATTTGCAGCCCTGCCCTCCTCCTGTGGAGGGATAATGAAGTCCTGAGTTTAATGTGGATTTAGTTGGTCAGTTGTCAAGAACAACCACACAGGTGCTGACTGAGGAGATGGGACTGGCATGGACTAGACAGAAGACATGGTGCCTACCACTTCATCTTATTTTAAAATTATTTATCTATTGACCCAATTTATGCATCATCAGTTTAGAATATAAATATAATGCCACAGGTAAAATTACAAAAAAAAAAATCAGCTATAACTCTAATAAACAGAATTGACTACTATTTTCTTTTTTACAGATCATTCACTGAATTGAATCTGGTCTTCATATAGCTGTTTACCACAAAAATCAGGGAAGAGAGATATTTCAATTATTGTAGAAACACATTACTGTAAAGAACTCGCCTCATTCTCCTTGGTTCCTTAACTGCCTTTGACCTCTTTTTTTTTTTTTTTTTCCTCTTTTTTTTTTTTTTTTTTGACCTCTTTCTTTATTCCTTTTCCTTAAACTTTCTTTGTTGCTCTCTTCACAACGGAAGTGCATTTTCACTCTGGAGATGCAGTTACGCTCTTGGAATCTCAGTGCGAAACTTGGCTCAGGCTCTTGCTGAAATCCTCCGCAGAGACAGGGCTACCGCCGTCAGGGAGATTTCAAGACTAAGAGTATTTTAAATTTCCTCAGCATAGAGCAATGTTTCCTTGGGAGCTGCTCTAATGCCTCAGCTTAGAGACAGCCTCTGGAACTGAGGCCAGCTCAACATAGCTGTCCCTGTAATAGCAGCAACCTAAACAGAATCTTGGAAAAAAATGAAAGCATCGACACGGGGTTTCTGCAGTTTCTTCTGCAGAATGTAACTAGTCTGGGGCTTAACTGTGGATAAAACAGCATCCCAAGAAGCTAGAGTTAAATGCCAGAGACTTCTGAAAACAGAAGAAAGGCTGTCCTCAATTTCAAGGTCTTTGCTTTTGGCAGCTCCCATGGCTGTGCGGTAGGAGAAGAAATTTTCCCTGGACTTAGCACTGTGAAGAGTATGAACTGTGAGATCCTTTTTTAAATGTCAATTTCATGTTACTACAATGAGCTAACTAATGCAACCTATTCACCAGCCCAGAGAGGTTTTCAATTTTGTTTTTATTATACTGAAAACTCTCTTGATACTCACAGTGAGTCTGTAGAGGAGCAGTAACACAATCTGTATCCGCTTCTTCAATTTAGGAAATCTTGTTGAATGTGTAATGGGGCAGCTGGGATGGGTTTTACAGAAGCCACATGCATACGTATGAAGCCAGGCATGTTTCTCTCACACACCTCTTTCATTAGTCAGCTTTCTTACTCTGTCAGATTTGTCTGTGCAAGTGTCAAAATACTACAGTTTATGCCAAATCACACACATTTGTTTTCCATTTAGCAAAGACACACCTACATGCAGGTGATAGTTTATGGTACGTACAGGGGATTTTCTTTTCTTTATCTTGAATGCATTTCTTATTCCTGTAACAAATAAAATACTAGCTGCAGTTTACTGAACATCTATGTATTTATTATACTGTCTACTAGCATGATTCATGAGGTCAGGGATTATCTCTGCTTGTTCACCCCTGAACCATATTGCTTGTGACACTACAAAAGTTTATTGAATGAGCAAATTACAGGCATTCCTTGGAGATACTGTGGGTTCAGTTTCAGACCACTGCAATAAAGAGAATATGGCAATAAAGCAAATAACACAAATGTTTTTGTTTCCCAGTGAAAATAAAAGTTATGGTTACACTGTACTCTGGCCTAAGTGTGCAGTAGCATTATATCAATGAAAACACCATGCATACCTTAATTTAAAAATACTTTGTTGCTAAAAAATGCTAACTGTTACCTGATGATGCAGGGTTGCTTCAAAGCTTCGATTTGCAAACAACACAGTATCTGCAAAGCCCAATAAAGCAAGGAATGCTTATACTTGTATTCATAGGTTGAAACACCCTTGCATAAATAGATTTTACTCTCTGCATTTCATAAAAGGAGAAACAAAGGTTCAGATAAGTTACCACTTGAAAGTCACACAATGAATGAATAAGGAAAGAGTTGGCCTTCAAACTAGTTTTTTTTTGTTTTGTTTTTTCATTTATTTTTATTAGTTGGAGGCTAATTACTTTACAATATTGTAGTGGGTTTTGCCATACATTGACATGAATCAGCCATGGTTTTACATGTATTCCCCATCCCCATCCCCCCTCCCACCTCCCTCTCTACCCGATCCCTCTGGGTCTTCCCAGTACACCAGGTCTGAGCACTTGTCTCATGCATCTAACCTGGGCTGGTGATCTGTTTCACCCTAGATACATGTTTCGATGCTGTTCTCTCAAAACATCCCACCCTCGCCTTCTCCCACAGAGTCCAAATGTCTGTTCTGTATATCTGTGTCTCTTTTTCTGTTTTGCATATAGGGTTATCATTACCATCTTCCTAAATCCCATATATATGTGTTAGCATGCTGTAATGTTCTTTACCTTTCTGGCTTACTTCACTGTCTATAATGGGCTCCAGTTTCATCCAGCTCATTAGAACTGATTCAAATGAATTCTTTTTAATGGCTGAGCAATATTCCATGGTGTATATGTACCACCGCTTCCTTATCCATTCGTCTGCTGATGGGCATCTAGGTTGCTTCCATGTCCTGGCTATGATAAACAGTGCTGCGATGAACACTGGGGTGCACATGTCTCTTTCAGATCTGGTTTCCTCGGTGTGTATGCCCAGGAGTGGGATTGCTGGGTCAAACCAGTTTTGCTTGCTTTTATCATCATCCTCCCTACCCCACTGTGCTTCCTCAAACATAACTTTGATGTGGAAGTCAACCATTTTTCTGATGGGTTCAGTGTTAATCCCATGCTCTATTACATTTAAGGGAGCCATACATGACATTTCTTCACTATTCAAAAATTAGAGAAAGGGAGATACTTGCTGATTTTTCTCTACTACTCAGACATACAAATGAGGTTTTATGTAAATGTGTTAACTCAGTTGTTTAGGTTCAGATTTGCTTTCGAAACTGAGTTAGTTCAGTTCAGTTCAGTTCAGTCGCTCAGTCGTGTCCAACTCTTTGCGACCCCATGAACCGCGTGAACTTCCAGATGTTCAAGAAGCTGAATTAACCATTCCCTTTCCCGGTGCTTCTCCTGCAAGCCTGTCTTGTTGCTCCACCCACCACATCCTGCTCTCAGACCCACTCCCCAGGGGTCCCTCCATAAGTTTCCACAATAGTGACAGGATTTGGTTGGCAGTCTCTTATGAATACAACCTGAAAAACTCCAACATTTTGGTGAACAAAAGTTGGTCTGATTAAGATTCTTTATTCATTTTAATTTCATAAAATCCTTACTATGAAAAGTAACAGTAAAATATACCAAGACACCTAGATATTAGAAACCTTATTTTCATCTAGTTACTACCCTCATTTTTCTCTGTTGAATTCCTACATTGCTTGAATTTTTTATTCTGTTCACTTGAAACCATTTGAATCTCTCCAATATTACCTATGTGCATCCTCTTTTTCAGTCCCAGCTCAATTCCATGTTTGTTTCAGAGTTATTTATTTTTGCTATTCTCCCTCCCCTCCCCTTCATGGGATTTTTCTGCTCCTATAAAAGCCACATTTAATTCTCTCTTCTTCTATATATATTTAATTTGCTGCTTGGAAAATACCTTGAATAGGAAGAAAATGTTGCTGGCTATTTATCCATTAACACTCAAATATAACATCAACAACCACTCTAGTAACACACATATATACACACACTATGCAAAAGACATATGAAGACGTGTATGTGTAGTTTATTTCTTAGGGATCTGGTTTTTCTCCTCTTTATGTTCTGATTTTTGTCTACTACATCATCTATCATTATGTCATTTTCTTGGGTAATACTTTCATCTCTCTCATTCATTTTTCCCATAATAATTTATACTATCCAAAATGAATAGATCATGTTAAAATCATTGGGATTTTGCTGCATTTTATCTCCCCAGAAGCCAGGGAAGAAAACTGTTTGCCGTTTTGGTATTTTCATTAAGGCGAATAAGCCAGATCAGGAGAGGATATATTAATGCTGGTGGTCCAGTTTCTATGTGGATTATGACATGTTCTGATATCACTTTTTTCTTTTTTTGGCAAAGACGATATGAAGGTCCTGAGATTCTGAGAGTTGTGGAAGTTAAAAACTAATTTGATCATTTGATGAAGGGCGTGAATATCAGTGCTTCTCACATTTGGCATCATGAATATTTCTGAATACCAGTCCAAACACATGCAGCTGCTGGGTATTAGCTATGTCTACTCAGGAATATTGCCAGCAGGCTGGAGCAAAAATCTTGAACTTGGGGTGCATGATATTATTCTGATGGAAAACCCACAAGACAGAGATTGATATGGTCATTAACAGGGATCCAAAACCTTATTGAGAAGAGATTTAGGACACATGGCATGTCCCAGGTCCTTTCTTCAAGACTTGCTTGTGTTCCAGGACAAAGAAATATTTTCATCAATTGGGTTTGTATAAACCTTATTCTCTTTACCTTTACCACATAATACTTTCTATTCTTTACACTCTTATGCAGTATGGGACATAAATGTCCTCTCTTTGAAATAAAACAACCCAGTTCTCTAATTATCTCTATCCAGTGTTTTACACACAATTCATTCTTAATCATAATTTCTAAAGATGATTACCACTCAATTTCCACTTAAATTTAAGCTTCAGTTGTATTTTATTTATTTTTTTTACCTCTAGTTTATAAAGTTTTTCCTATTTTTTTCCACTTATTTTTCTTTGTTCAAATCTTTGGAAAGTGTGAGTTGTAAATCTGATTTTAAGGAGTTCAAGAGAAACAAATTACAATCTGAAGACAGTAGCTAATCATCCAGGGTAGTCTAAGGAATAATTTGTGAAGGAAACAATGAAGAACATAAAGCTAAGTGCTAGAGCATTATGGTAAGTAAAAGTTGGCTGGTTAAGTGGAAACAATTGATAAAGCATCACTCTCCTAGTTTTGTAAGACAGAAACTAGAAACTATTCTTACCTTTTCATAACTTTATTCTCATCACTTTCAATGACTTGTCAATTGTACTTCTAAAAATCTCTTGAGTCTGTCCAGTTATCTTTATGTTCTGTACCTCTATTCTTGTCAACATTTCCACATTCCCTCGGTGGAATCATATAAGAGCATCCTAACTGTTCCTCAGTCATTCATTCATTTGTTTATTATTTCATTCACACATTATTGGGTACATGTGTAGGAATACAGTAATGCACAAGAAAGATGATTTCTCTGCTCTAATGATGTAGTTTATTTTTAACAAAGAAGCTGAGCGAAGTGTGATGAATACTGTGACATAGAGAAAGCAAAGGCTGGCATTTCCTAGCCATGAGTTCTCCAAATCACAGCCAGGGTGAGTATCTTAAAATTCAAATATACAAATATAATTCAAATATAAATATAAAATTAAAATGTAAATTTCTGTGATGGAAAATGTCACAGTATTACCATTCAAGTGGCTGTGGCTCTGCTGGCCTCTGCTTACCTTTCTTACCTCTTCTCATCTCTTTACAAATTCTTTTAGGTTTTCTCTCCCATGCTCTATGTTTCACCTTAAGGGCTTTTCAAATGCTCTCATCTGTTTCTGCAAATCTCCCCTCCATCACTTTCTTCTTAGGTCTCAGTTTAGATTTTATTTCCCCAGCAAAATATTCCCTCATCTACAGTCTACATTTGGAAGCTCTGCGCTCTGCTGCCATTGAAGGAAAGTTACGTGGCTCAAAATAACCTGGAGTCAAAACTCTCCTCCAGGTCCTCTCCACCATTCTACGTAAAACAAAGAACTCTCTCACCCAAAGGAAAAAATGGACATTAAGGTTGATTAGGCCCAGTTCCCAGCTGGTCCAGTCTCTGGCCGATCTCCAAAATTCCTTGCCCCAGCCGTTTAAGAGATAACTACTCCAAACAACCCTGGAGAAGAACAGGCCCCTTAAGACAGTAACTTTCCACAAACACGCCTGTATATACTTACTCTTTTCTTGGATAAGCGCAGCAGCTTGCTGATCTGATTGCTGCCCCTTCTCACCTCATTAAAGGTGATCTGTTCCTGTAAGTGCCGGTCTCCTTCTTTTTCTGAACCTTGCCTTCTCTAACTCCCTTACTTTACAGCCATAGCAACCCCTCTTCCCCAGTAAAATACTCACGTCCCATTATAAAGGCTTCTTTAAAGTTCTGCCCCTCCTGTTAGGCCATGAGTTCTATGTATGTTCTAGTTAGCTGTATCCCTAGGGACTAGTAATCTGCCTAGGTAAAGCACTGAAGAAATAAGTGAATCCACTTCATTCAAGGTCATTGTTCTGAGTCCATTTTTCCTCTTGAGAGCCTTTCAAATTAGTTCCTTCCTTTCATCATCTTCTACCTCCTTCCTTCAGCCTCCAGTGATAACAAGGCTCTCTGAACTACTAACTTTACATTTAATTGGTATGAGTCAGTTCTGTATGTTTCATTCAGAGTGATCTCCAAGTAGCAAATATGACCATACTATTTCATTGCTTTAATAAAGCATTTTCTTAAATTCTTCCCATTGCCTAGGACATAAATCCCCAAACTACTGCATGGCATAAGAGGCCTTCAATTTTCCCTCAGAGTACTTGCATCTTGTTGGCTCATGCTATTTCATACTTCTTTTGTTCCTATTCTCTACTCGATTGTCTGTTTGGAAAATTTCTACTCATCACAAAGAATGTTCTCAACTGTATGTTCTCACTGTAAGATCTTCCCCCAGTGCGAAGGGAAGTTAGTCTTTTTCTCCTTTGTCCTAGCAGTATGCATTGCTCATCTCTATTACAGTGCCTGGTATATGCCATTCAAATATTCCTATAGCTTTTTCTTCTCTCCTATCTGACCATTCTTTCATTCTCAGTGTTAGAAATCAGACAGTAGGCCCCAAATGGAGTCATTTCTGCTAACCTCCACCTCACTTAATTGAAACTTGATTATAGTTTCAGTCTCCCAGAAATGGAATCAAAGCAGTCAATCAGGAATCACCTGATCAACACTAATTAGGTCACCTGCCCGATAGACCCCTGCCATCACCTAAGGGAAAGTATCCTTACAATAACCAATGTGTTTTTTTTTCTTTTTTTCTTTTTGGCCTAATATAACTTCCTCGTTTCTACTCCCTTTTGTATACAAAACATTTCATTTTGTATAACTCTTCAGGGCTCTTTGTCTGTTGGATGGGATTCAACCTAATCATGAATTATTGAATAAAGACAATAAAATCTTTAAAAGTTACTGAAATGAAAAATATTGAAAATACAGAGCAAACTGCTGTAGCAGCTATAATAAAATTAAGATATATTATTATAGTTTCATTATCTAGACACTTTTGGCAAAAGACTATCCTTTCGATTTAAATTACTGGCTGGCACAGAAGTTATCTATAGGCTAAGATGTCATCAGTCTGTCTTCTATGACTAAATGATGTTCTTAGTGCAATTTTCATTGCTGACCGTTGGCAAAGAGATATGCCTGTAGGCTCACAACTCTGGTGAACTCCTTTTTTGCATAGCTTTACAAATATATTTCTGGTAGTACAGTGGGTCTGGGGGAAACTTCTATAGCTTTTCATAATAATAATTATTATTATTAAAAATTCACTTAAATACTTCAGTAACCATTGTTTTGGTGCAATATAGCTCCAAAGTAAGGCTGAAAATACATAATTCTCAACATAAGAACAAAAAAATAAGCAACACCAACAAGAGGCATGTAAAAACTCATGTATCTTGTCTGCACCCAGTGTCAGGTCAGTTCAGTTCAGTTCAGTCACTCAGTTGTGTCCGACTCTTTGCGACCCCATGAATCGCAGCACTCCAGGCCTCCCTGTCCATCACAAACCCCTGGAGTTTACTCAAACTCATGCCCATCGAGTCGGAGATGCCATCCAGCCATCTCATCCTCTGTCATCCCCTTCTCCTCCTGTCCCCAATCCCTCCCAGCATCAGGGTCTTTTCCAACGAGTCAACTCTTCGCATGAAGTGGCCAAAGTACTGGAGTTTCAGCTTCAGCATCAGTCCTTCCAATGAACACCCAGGACTGATCTCCTTTAGGATGGACTGGTTGGATCTCCTTGCAGTCCAAGGGACTCTCAAGAGTCTTCTGCAACACTACAGTTCAAAAGCATCAATTCTTCGGCACTCAGCTTTCTTCACAGTCCAAATCTCACATCCATACATGACCACTGGAAAAACCATAGCCTTGACTAGACGGACCTTTGTTGGCAAAGTAATATCTCTGCTTTTCAATATGCTATCTAGGTTGGTCATAACTTTCTTTCCAAGGAGCAAGCATCTTTTAATTTCATGGCTGCAGTCACCATGTACAGTGATTTTGGAGCCCCCCAAAATAAAGTCTGATACTGTTTCCACTGTCTCCCCAACTTTTTCCTATGAAGTGATGGGACCAGATGTCAGGATCTCTTAATTATTTGATCAACATACTGCTTGCTTGTCTTCTCTCACATCCCTGCCATGAGAAAGGACAAAACAAAAAGAGGGTCTGTCAGTCTTATCCTAAGTAGTGTTTGCATAGAATTAGATTTCAGTGGAACTGTCATTCTCTGATTTACTAATTTTCAGGGTCTTATAATTCTCAAGGACTGGAGAAATGGTCATAGCAAAAGAAATACTACAAAACCTATAAACAAGCAGAAAATGCACAGCCAATGCTAACATAATCTCTGAATAACTATAATGGACATTCTTTTAATTCACAAGAAAATGTGGTCTAAGTAATTTATGAAGTACTAGTCAGAAATTAACTATGCATCAACTTCCATTATAATAGGCTCTACTTAAAATGGACTATAGCATGAAACATATTCCCCAAATTGAAGTCAATGTCAAAACATATTTTTGTGATGTATATGGCATATAGAGGAAAGTTTGATAGCAAAGGAATGTGCTTTGTTGAAAAGAAGGTTCTGAAAAGGTTAAGGTTAAAATAATTCTGCCAAGCATGCCAGCAGCTAGGAAGATTTTGAAATTGTTATCCTGAATCATTTTCTTTCTATCACCTTTAAAGGTTCAAAAGGTTTGACTTAGCCCAAAAACTACTGGGGAAATGTCAAATTGCCCCTTGGTGTAGTTGAACAATCACTGAAGCTTCTCATCTTAGAGAGAAATTTCCATTTCAAAACACTTTTCTTATTTCTGATGAAAAGAAACTTGGAGATCACATATTTTAAAATCTCATTTTCAGACGAGTGTGAAGATATGCAGAGAATTCTAAAACTGGCTACAGGGCCACAAAAATGTTTGGTATAACCAGACTCTTTCAATGGAATTATTTCTACTATTCCTTTGACATTTTCACATAAGGAAAACAAATCAGTTAAGATTAAGGGATTTTAAATAATTTAGATAGAGACTAAATTGTTATTTACTTGCTTGGAAAATTCTTTCTTTAAAAAAAGAGAAATCTGAAGCCTTTTATATACTAGTTTTGGCTAAAAAGGATAGAAATATTCCTTATGCATAAAGAAAAAACTCTCCATGCATGAAGTGTGCCTCACCAGTAATTATTTCCAATGTAGACAAATTGTTTCTCTACATTGTCTAATAAATTTTTAAACTTTAATTTATTATTACACTCTAAAAATGAAATTATTATTCGCTAGATTATTCAGATGTTAATAAATACTTATCTCATGATTATTTTTTATTCCTAACTGGAACTGTCTCATTTTATTCTACAGTCATAAAAATCTCTTTTACACAAAGATTTCCAAATGTAAGTATTGGTCTCATGATGGTTTGGTTTAAAAAACTGTATGATGTACTGAAATCTAGTCACTTCCTTGGTAATCAAATGCCTGCTTCCTTCTTTTGCTGCCATCCTCTATGAGAGTGGATATCTCACTGCACCATTTTGATGTAAAAATTTGCAGTTAGGAAACACCTTTATTTAGTCCACATGCAGTTTCTTAGGAGGACACAAAGTTTTCTAAGAAGGGGTCTTTGCCTCAAGGAACTAAAAATCTTCAAAGAAGATAGACGAATTAAAAAAAAAAAAAAGGAAAACCACACACACACCCAAAACCTTCAGTACCAGGGAGTCTGTATTATCTATGTGTGGTTAATTAATTATTATTAATTGTTAATTATAATTAATTGTTATTATTAATTAATTATGTGTGAGTCTTCTTTTTCCTTATTTTTCTGCCGCGCCTCTCCCTCAAGGGAGGTTCGTTGTTGGGCTAGTCCCAACATTCTCCAATATAATTCAAGATTTTCTTCTCTGTGTGTAGTTAGAAAACTTTAAAGACAATTCAGTCCTATCAGGGAAGAACCAAACCTCACAATCAATGAGAATTTTCTAACAAAAGAAGTGCTACTCAATATCAGACCATCTGACCTGCATCTTGAGAAACCTCTATACAGGTCAGGAAGCAACAGTTAGAACTGGCCATGGAACAACAGACTGGTTCCAAATAGGAAAAGGAGTACATCAAGGCTGTATATTGTCACCCTGCTTATTTAACTTATGTGCAGAGTACATCATGAAAAAGGCTGGGCTGGAGGAAGCACAAGCTGTAATCAAGATTGCCAGGAGAGATATCAATAATCTCAGATATGCAGATGACACCACCTTTATGGCAGAAAGTGAAGAGGACTAAAAAGCTTCTTGATGAAAGTGAAAGAGGAGAGTGAAAAAATTGGCTTAAAGCTCAACATTCAGAAAACTAAGATCATGGCATCTGGTCCCATCACTTCATGGCAAATAGATGGGAAAACAGTGGAAACAGTGGCAGAGTTTATTTTTTTTTTGGTCTCCAAAATCACTGCACATGGTGACTGCAGCCATGAAATTAAAAGAGGCTTACTCCTTGGAGTAATCTAGATAGCATATTAAAAAGCAGAGATATTACTTTGTCAACAAAGGTCCATCTAGTCAAGGCTATGGTTTTTTCCGTGGTCATGTATGGATGTGAGATTTGGACTGTGAAGAGAGCTGAGTGCCGAAGAATTGATGCTTTTGAACTGTGGTGTTGGAGAAGACTCTTGAGAGTCCCTTGGGCTGCAAGGAGATCCAACCAGTCCATCCTAAAGGAGATCAGTCCTGGGTGTTCATTGGAAGGACTGATGCTGACGCTGAAACTCCAATACTTTGGCCACCTCATGCGAAGAGTTGACTCATTGGAAAAGACCCTGATGCTGGGAGGGATTGGGGGCAGGAGGAGAAGGGGACGACAGAGGATGAGATGGCTGGATGGCATCACCGACTAGATGGACATGTGTTTGAGTAAACTCCGAGAGTTGGTGATGGACAGGGAGGCCTGGCGTGCTGCGGTTCATGGGGTTGCAAAGAGTCGGACACGACTGAACAACTGACCTAACTGAACTCAAAGTGTCTTCTAGACCATTTAAACTATTGGTAACCAGCCCACAAAAGATAAGTGTATAAATTGAGAGTAGGGTTTGGAAAGTCTTTTGTCAGTACAATATGACCCCAATATTCATATTCATGATCAGTGGCCTCATTTTGTTGAACAGGGTCTATTAATAAAATGGTTTGAGTATACTGAGCTCATCTCCTGGTTCACAGGTGAAACAAACTACTACATTTTGATTGTGTTCAGGGGACCACATATCAGTCTGTGGAGGGTTAAAAGTGAAGAAAAAAAAAATATATATATATATATATTTTAGCCATAGATAGCTAGAGAAGTGCCCCAATAAAGAGTTTAGAGGGACATTGATTCATCTATTTTCTGAAAATATTTATCTCATGCCTACTATACACTGTTTTTTAGCTGTAGATGAGTATGTTTCTTTCACAGAGTTTGCTGGGAGAATACTTTTTAGCTTTTTCTCCTAAATTCAGCTACCTTTTGGACTGTGGTAACTAGAGATGAGATTTTGTTTCCTAATAAATCCCTGAGCAATATGCTTATAATAACACTATAAGTTACTGAGCACTAACAATGTGCTATGCAATGTTCTAAGCATTTTACAAATATTCACTTATTGTATGTCAGGGCACAGTCAGAAAACTAATAACCACAATAGGTGTTTGAGTAGGGGCGTTTTAACCTAGGGAATTGGTTATACAGGTGTGAGAGTGCTGGAGAAGGAAACAGTAAACATATGGAAGCAGTTACATGTATTTTACTCCCCAGGAGGTGGGATAACAGTAGAATTGAGTTTACCAGAATCTGGTAGATTGCTTAAGGGTGCTCAGACTTTTGATGAGAAGGTTACTCAGCTATAGTTGACATCTTATGAATCTGAGAAATGGCCCATAGAACCAGTGCTTTGTTCTCTGAAACAGTGGCATGGACAGATTATTGCTAGCATCTCTAAGAGTGCAAGTGTGTTAAAATAAGATGGAGGCTCAACACCAGGGTCTCCACGATCCAAATATCTGTGCCACCTTCACGCTCAATCCTTACTGGGGCAGAGCTGCCGCAGGCAAAAAAAAAAAAAAAAAAAAGTCTTGAGTCTATGCATACGGGATAGCTTCAGTCATGTCCAACTCTTTGTGATCCTGTCCACTGCGGCCTGCCAGGCTTCTCTGTTAGGGGCTTCTCCAGGCAAGAATACTAGAGTATATTGGCCAATACTGCTTGCCACACCCCTCTAGAGAACTATATTTCCTGCTGCCCTAGCTGCCAACCCCTCTGGGTACCTGGTGCTGCCAGAGCCCCTGCAACCCAAGCAGCTGCACCGCCTCCACACCTGGCCTCACAGGGGCAAACCCAAGTCCTCCAGGCAGCCTCAGGAGCAAACCCCAGTGGACGACCCACGTGTGGAGGGGGAAACAAAACCACAACTGAAACCCAGGAGCAGTGCAGCTAAGGAAGACGACCCGAAAGCTCTCCACCGGCTGC
Source organism: Hydropotes inermis (assembly GCA_020226075.1). Classification (NCBI taxonomy): domain Eukaryota; kingdom Metazoa; phylum Chordata; class Mammalia; order Artiodactyla; family Cervidae; genus Hydropotes; species Hydropotes inermis. Next base: position 9,103,843 of record CM035295.1, on the reverse strand, counting down.
ACAAGCTGCAGATTAAATCCACGCAATCGACTAGGCAGGCTGTGACTATGGAAATAGAAAAGGCCATTGAGAGCGTCCACAAAAGAAAACGCACTAGCTCAAATAGCTGTGGGCATAGGAGGCAAGAACACGGAGGAGCAGGACCAGGTTAGAACCTGAGCTGCCCCCACGGCGAGTCCAGAGACCAGCACCGTGTTGGAGGTCATCCCAGGGAGGGGAGAGGGACTGTGACTCCCAGCGAGGGAAAAGACACTGAAAGCAGTGACTCAAGAAAAACATTTATTATTCTTATGTTTTGACTTGTTCTGTAGTTTCTCTTGGATTTTTTTCTTTTACTTTTTTTCCTTTCCTCCCCTCCCCATTGTAGTTTTCAATTTTATTGGCACTATGAAATCTAATTGAGCTTTTGAATTTTTTTTTCAATCATACTTTTTATTGTTGTTATAAATCTCTGCCTCTTTGTCAGGCTTTTGCAGTTCTGTGGAGTTTTCCTTTTTTTTGTTTTTCTTCTTTCCTCTTTTTTTTTTTTTCTTTTATTAACTTTAATTTTTTAAACCCATTATTATTTTTCCTACATTTATTCCTTTATTTAATAGCTCAGTTTGTAAAGAATAGACCTGCAATGGAGGAGACCCCGGTTTGATTCCTGGGTCAGGAAGATCCGCTGGAGAAGGAATAGGTTACCCAGTCCAATATTCTTGGGCTTCCCTTGTGGCTCAGCTGGTAAAGAATCTGCCTGCAATGCAGGAGACCTGAGTTCAATCCCTGGATTGGGAAGATCCCCTGGAGAAGGGAAAGGCTACCCACTCCAGTATTCTGGTCTGGAGAATTCCATACAGTCCATGGGGTCGCAAAGAGCCAGACACAACTGACTGACTTTCACTTGCTTTTCTTACTCTTCTTTCCCCCTTGCAGTTAATTTTAATGTATATAAATCTTCTTTATCTACCTCTATTTAGCTTTGCATATCTATTCTTTCTTTTCTTTCCTTTCCAGATATTTGTTAACTTTCCTTTCATTGCTTTATTCCCCAGTTGGCACCTTGCTTAGTGTTTCAGTTTGTGCTTTAGTTAGCTTTGTTCTTAACTGGTAGATAGAATTTTTGGTTTCCTTTGTTTGCCAGGTCAGTCGATTGTACTTTATTTTTGTTGGACTGTTTTGATTTTGCTTGTGGATGTGTACATGTATATTCCATTATTTTAATTAATATTTGCCTAATTTTATACCTGCTTTTAGTGTGGGGTTCATCTTTGGTTTCTTGATTTGGGGTTTGTGTTTTAATCTCACTTAATGCCAAAACAAACCAGTTGTGGAATCTTCAATCCTGACCAGAGATCAAACCCTGAGCCTTTGGAGTGGGAGCACTAATTCCAAGGCCCTAGACTGCCAGAGAACTAACCCTAGGGAGTATCAAATAGTGAAAACTCACAGAAAGGAAACCACTTGAATATAAGACTTGAATCACCCAACCACCAGTAGCACCCTGTGCAGGATGCCTCATCCAAAAAACAAACAAAACAAAAATACGAACCCAATAATCAACAGACAGGATTACCACCTCACTCAGCCTTGCCCTTCAGAGGAAAAACAAAACACACACAAAAAAACTTAGCATAAATCTCACCCTATATGAACCTTACACACACCACTGCACCAACCTTAGAGGGGAAGAAACCAAAAGGAAGAAAGAATTCAACCTGGAAGCCTGGGAAAAGGAGACCTCAAACACAATAAGCTAAAAAAAAAAAAAAAGAAAAGAAACGGTGGAGAAATCCTGCACAAATGAAGGAACAAACTAGAAACACAGAAGCCCAAATAAATGAAGAGGAAATAGTCAAACTATCTGAAAAAGAATTCAGAATAATGATAATAAAGATGATCAAAACCCTTGAAAACAGAATGGAGAAAATGCAAGAATCAATAAACAAAGACCTAGAAGAATTAAAGAATAAACATGCAGAGACAACACAATTACTGAAATTAAAAATACTCTAGAAAGAATCAATAGCAGAAATTCTGAAGCAGAAGAACAAATCAGTGAGCTGGAAGATAAAATGGTGGGAATAACTTCTGAAGAGCAGAAGAAAGTGAAAAGAGTGAAAAGAACTGAGGATAGTCTCAGAGATCGCTGGGACAATATCAAACACACCAATATTTGAATTATAGGGATCCCAGAAGAAGAAGAGAAAAAGAAATGATATGAGAAAATCTTTGAAGAGATTATAGCTGAAAATTTCCCCAATATGGAAAAGGAAAAATAACAAAGATTAAACACAAAGAATATTAAAAGCAGCAACGGAAAAACAACAAGTAACATACAAGGGAAACCCCATACACTTAACAGCTGATCTTTCAACAGAAACTCTGCAGGCCATAAGGAAATGGAAGAATATACATAAAGTAATGAAAGGGAAACATCTACAACCAAGATTACTGTATCCAGCAAGGATCTCATTCAGAATTGATGGAGAAATAAAAAGCTTTTCAGACAAGCAAAAGTTAAGAGAATTCATACTCCAAACCAGCTTTACAACAAATGTTAAAGGGATTTACATATAGTTAAGAAATACCAGAGAAGAAAAATATCTACAAAATCAAGCACCAAACAATTTAGAAAATAGCAATAGGAACATATACATCAATAATTACTTTAAATGTAAACAGATTAAATGCTCCAATCAAAAGACACAGACTGGCTGAATGGATACAAAAACAAGACCCATATATATGTTGTCTATAAGAAACCCGTATATATGCTGTCTATAAGCCCTAAAGACACATAAAGACTGAAAGTGAGAGTATGGAAAAATATATTCCATGCAAATGGGAAGCAAAAGAAAACTGGAGTAGCAATCCTCATATCAGGCAAAATAGACCTTAAAATAAAGAATATTGCAAGAGATAAGGAAGAACACTACATAATGACCAAGGGATCAGTTCATGAGGAAGTCATAATAATTGTAAATATCAATGCCCCCAACATAGGAGCACCTCAATACATAACATAAACACTGACAGATATAAAAGGAGAAATTGACAGTAACACAATAATAATAGGAGACTTAAACACCTCACTCACACCAAAGGACAGATCATCTAAACATAAAATTAATATGGAAACACAAGTCTTAAATGATACATTAGATGTGATGGATCTCATTGATATCTTCAGGATATTCCATCCAAATGCAGAAGAATACACCTTCTTTCAAGTGCACATGTAACATTCCCTGGTATAGACCACATCTTGGGTCACAAATCAAGCCTCAGTAAACTTAAGAAAGTTGAAATTATATCAAGCATCTTTTCTGACCACAGTGCTATGAGACTAGATATCAATTACATGAAGAAAAAAACAAACAAACTGTAAGAGACACAAACACACAGAGAGTAACCAATACATTTCTAAATAACCAACAGGTTACTGAATAAATCAAAAGGGAAATCAAAGCATTACTAGAAACAAATGACAATGAAAACATGACAACTCAAAACCTATGGGATGCAACAAAAGCAATTCAACAGGGAAGTTTATAGCAATACAGTCCTACCTCAAGAAACAGGAAAAACATCAGACAGACAACCTAACATTACACCTAAAACAACTGGGAAAAGGAGAAGAAAACCAACAAAAAACCAAAGTTAGAAGGAAAGAAATTATGAAGACCAGAAGAGAAATAAGTGAAAAAGAAATGAAAGATACAATAGCAAAGATTTATAAAACTAAAAGCTGGTTCTTTGAGAAGATAAACAAAATTTACAAACCTTTGGCCAGACCCATCAAGGAAAAAAGAGAGAAGAACCAAATCAACAAAATTAGAAATGAAAAAGGAGAGGTTACAATAGTCAGTGCAGAAATATAAAGGACCATGAGACTATTATGAACAATTATGTGGGAATAAAATGGATAACCTTGAAGGAATGGACACATTCTTAGAAAAGTTCAATCTTCCAAGACTGAACCAGGAAGAAATAGAAATTATGAACAGCCCAATTACAAGCATTGATATTGAAACTGTGGTAAAAAATCTCCCCCAAAACAAAAGCCCAGGACCAGATGGCTTCACAGAATTCTATTAAACATTCAGAGAAGAGCTAATGTCTATCCTTCTAAAACTCTTTTAAAAAATTGCAGAGGAAGGAACACTTCCAAATTCATTCTGCAAGGCCACCATCACCCTGATACTAAAACCAGACAAAGAGAACACAAAAAGAAAACTACAGGCCAATATCACTGATGAACATAGATGCAAAAATCCTCAAGAAAATTTTAGCAAACAGAATTCAATAACACATTAAAAAGCTCATACACAATGATCAAGTTGGGTTTATTCCAGGGATGCAAGGATTCTTCAATATACTCAAATCAATCAATGTGATACACCATATAAACAAATTGAAAGAAAAAGCCATATGATAATCTCAATAGGTGCAGAAAAAGCCTTTGACAAAATTCAGCACCCATTTATGATTAAAACTCTTAAAAAAATGGGCATAGAAGCAACCTACCCCAATGAAGTAAAGACCATATATGATAAAGCCCAGAGCAAACATTATTCTCAATGGTGAAAAACTGAAAGCATTCCCCCTACGATCAGGAACAAGACAAGGTCATCCATTTTCACCACTATTATTTATCATAGTTCTGGAAGTCCCAGCTACAACAATCAGAGAAGAAAAGAAATAAAAGGAATTCAGATATGAAAAGAAGTAAAGCCATCACTGCTTGCAGATGACATGATACTATACATAGAAAACCCTAAAGATGCTATCAGAAAATTATTAGGCTAATCTGTGAATTTAGCAAAATCGCAGGATATAAAATCAATACACAGAAATCACTTGCATTTGCATATACTAACAATGAAAAATTAGAAAGAGAAATTAAGGAATCAATCCCATTCACCATTGCAACAAAAAGGACAAAATATCTAGAAATAAACTTACCTGAGGAGACCAAAGAACTGTACCCATAAAATTATAAGACACTGATGCAAGAAATCAAAGATGACATAAACATATGGAGAGATATTCCATGTTCCTGGGTAGGAAGAATCAATATTGTGAAAGTGACTATACTACCAAATGCAATCTACAGATTCAATGTGATCCTTATCAAATTACCAATGGTATTTTTCTCAGAGTTAGAACAAAAAAAATTCACAATTCATATGGAAACACAAAAGACCCCAAATAGCCAAAGCAGTTTTGAGAAGGAAGAGTGGAGCTGGAGGAATCAACCTTCCTGACTTCAGATTATACTACAAAGCTACAGTCATCAGGACAGTGTGGTACTGGCACCAAAACAGAAATATAGACCCATGGAACAAGACAGAAAGCCCAGAAATAAACCCAAGTACCTATGGGGACCTTATTTTTGACAAAGGAGGCAAGAATATACAATGGGGCAAAGACAGCCTCTTCAATAAATGGTGCTGGGAAAACTAGACAACTACATGTAAAAGAATGAAATTAGAACACTTCCTAACACAATACAGAAAGATAAACTCAAGATAGATTAAAGATCTAAATGTAAGAACAGAAACTATAAAACACTTAAAGGAAAACATAGGCAGAACACTCAATGACATAAATCAGAACAAGATCCTCTCTGACCCACCTCCTAGAGTAATGGAAATAAAAACAAAAGTAAACAAGTGGGACATGATTAAACATAAAAGCTTTTGCACAGCAAATGAAACTATAAGTAAGGTGAAAAGACAAACCTCAGAATGGAAGAAAATAATAGCAAATGAAACAACTGACAAAGGATTAACTTCCCAAATACACAAGCAGCTCATAGAACTCAATACCAACAAAACAAACAACTGAATCAAAAAGAGGGAAAAAGACCTAAACAGACAGTTCTTCAAAGAAGACATACAGATGGCTAACAAATACATGAAAAGATGTTCAACACTGCTCATTATTAGAGATATGGAAACCAAAACTTCAATGAGATATCACCTCACACTGGTCAGAATGGCCCTCATCAAAAAGTCTACAAACAATAAATGCTGAAGTGTGTGTGGAGAAAGAGGGATGCTCTTGCAATGCTGGTGGGAATGCAAACTGATACAGCCAGTATGGAAGATGGTATGGAGATTCCTTAAAAAACTAGGAATAAAGCCACCATATGACCCAGTAATCCTACTCCTAGGCATATACCCTGAAGAAACCAAAATTGAAAAAGACACATGTATCCAATTGTTCATTGCAGCACTGTTTACAATAGTTAGAACATGAAGGCAACCTAGATGACCATCAACAAATGAATGGATAAAGAAGTCATGGTACATATACACAATGGAATTTTACTCAACCATAAAATGGAATGCCTTTGAGTAGGTTCTAATGAGGTGGATGAACCTAGAACCTATTATACAGAATGAAGTAAGTCAGAAAGAGAAAGATAAATATCATATGCTAATGCATGTAATAAGGAATCTAGAGAAACGGTACTGAAGAATTTATTTGCAGGGCAGCAATGGACACACAGACGTAGAGAACAGACTTATGGACATGGGGAGAGGGGAGGAGAGGGTGAGATGTATGAAGAGAGTAACAATGAAACTTACATTACCATATGTAAAATGGACAGCCAACGGGGATTTGCTGTATGTCTCAGGAAACTAAAACAGAGACTCTGTATCAACCTAGAGGGGTGGGGTGGGGAGGGAGATGGGAGGGAGGTTCAAAAGGAAGGGGATATATGTATACCTATGGCTGATTCATGTTGAGGTTTGACAGAAAACAACAAAATTCTGTAAAGCAATTATCCTTCAATTAAAAAAAAATTTTTTTAAATGGGATGGAAGCTCAAATAAACGGACATAAATAATGCTGAGAAAACAGCCAAAAACATGAGGAGGTCCTTTCTTCCTCCTCCTATTTCCCGGTCTGCCTCTTCGTGCCTGCTGTTGGTAGAATAATGAGATGCCCACTGGCAAAGGGATCTAAGAAAAGTAGTTTGTAGCATCCCGCTTCAGCACCAGAGATCAGAAAAGAATAGATTTGGGCTGAGAGACAATAGACAAAATCAGGCACAATCATTAGCCCCATATATCCTGTGAGGTCGGTGCTATTATTATCTCTGTTTTCAGATAAATAAGCCAAGAGCCAGAGATTTTAGGTTAGTTGTCCAAGGCCAACTGGTGGCAGCGGGGGATATGAACCAAGGCAGTCTGACAGGAGGGCTCCTGCCCTTGCCCTGTGTGGTATATTGCATCTTTGCTAAGCTGGGTAGTATGTCTATTAAAGAGATTTGCTCATAAACACCATGTATTTACATAAACATGTCACTGTTTCTCTGGTTTTATGATTCCTGTTAGATTTTTTCAGTTTGAAGTTAAAATATCTTTGAATTATTCTGGAATAATAGGATAATAATAGGATTCCCCCATTTTTCTATTTATAAAAAAGAGAAAATTGGAAAAGAAGATTTATATTCTGATGTATGTGAAGCTTTGTATTTCTTATGAAGCTTTACCTTTGGTTAATATGTCTAATTTGTTAATATGTCTTAATATGTCTTTACCTTTTGGTTAATATGTTTAATTTTAGGTATACATGATTGGAATGGGGCACAGTGTTAGCAGGGCTTCTTCATTCATTTATTTAACATATATTTATTGATTTATTCATCTATTTCACATATTGCAGATGGTGTTGAAATGGCAATGAATAAGACAGATATGGCCCCAGGTTTCATGAAGCTTATGTTTTGTTTGTTCAATAAAGTAGACTGGTTGGTTAGTAAAAGGCATTACAGTGAGTTGCAATGTATTAGTGGCTTTTTTTGTGTTCTTAGTCACTCAGCTGTATCTGACTTTCTGAAACCCCATGGACTGTAGCCCACCAGACTCCTCTGTCCATAGGGATTCTCCAGGCAAGAATCGTGGAATGGGTAGCCATTCCCTTCTCCAGGGGATATTCCCAATCCAGGGATCAAAACTAGGTTTGCCACATTGCATGATTCTTTACTGTCTTAGCCACCAGGGAAGCCCAGTGGCTTTATTAATTTATTATTTATTTACTTCAATGAGTAATTGGACCAAACACAGAGGTTGATTTAAAATTTAGACTTAATTCTTTCTGTCTGTGCATCACAAGCAAGAACAGAGGAGTAGGGTGATGGCTTGACTGGAAATGACCATTTCTTTAGAACTTCAGATGATAACACACAAAGATGAAGGTCTAGCAATGACTTCATGGGAAAGTGCTCTAAAGTAATCAGAAACATTCAACTGGAAATAGGTTGGAAATAAAGTTAAAGTCTATTTAGTAATTTTTTATTTGCCAAAGGAAACACATAACTCTCAACAATATACGTTCAAGATAAAAGAGCAAGTAGTTGAAACATTTATCAGTGTTCCATCATTAACTTCAGAGACTTTCAACCAGAGCCTGGAAACATTGGCACATGCCTTAATATATGGTAATCAAACATATTTCATCGCCAAGACAGAAAATGAATCAGGCTAAATTGATTCCTGGTTCTCTATGCTAAAGACTTTTGCCATGTTTCTAGTTATGATTGGAAGCTCTGAGTTTGTATGTTTGAAATAGCATTTCTGGAACAACATTTTTTTTGTGTGTGAAATTAAGAGAACTTTTACATGAGAAATATATTATAAAATTTAGTATGATATTCTCATCCTTCATATGATGCTTATACTGTCACAAATAGCTTTGCCCTTAACTCCAAGAATTTTTGTAAATGTGTTAAGGCAGAAGCTTTGAATAAAGACAAAAACATACAAGAATATACATTATAAAGATGAGATCTAGGCTGAGCTAAGAAATTGGAGAGACACCCTCTCAAGTTCTCCTACCACAAGGTAAGAAACTGAAAGAAGGGAAATCCAGGGATCTCAAAGCAAAGACCATCAGTACATGCGTGCTCAGTTGTATCTGATTCTTTGGGACTCCACGGACTATAGCCCACCAGGCTTATCTGTCCATGGAATTTTCCAGGCAAGAATACTGGAGCAGGTTGTCATTTCTACTGCAGGGGATCTTCCTAGCCCAGAACTGAACCTCTATATTCTGTGTCTCCTGCATTGGCAGGTGTTTTCTTTACCACTGAGCCAGCTGGGGATCCATCAGAAGTATTGCCAAGTTTGCATGCTGCTGACTTGTTTGAGCAGACACCTGTGAAGTCCATTACCATGATACGGCACTTTTCCAGATTTCATCTAAAGGTAAAATGCTCTCATCTGCAAAACCTTCTTTTTATTATCAACTCATTCCTTTGGGATATTTTTTATTTTTTTTCCATCGTCCGCCTCATTCTTCTATTTCTTTAACTCTTCAGCTTTAAAGAATGATTGATGACTTTCTTGGAAATCAACCTTTAACTATATTTCCTGGTTCCTGATTTTATATCTTTCCTTTGGCATGGTGCCTCTAAAAATTAATCTTTGGTTATGGAGTTATTTGGCTCAGTTGGGTTTCCCAAACACCTGAGCTGCCGTTACAGACAGCCCTAAAAGGCTAGTTACCAAGATCTTTTAGCTTGAACTTGTCTATATGCCTATGGTGTCAGTAGGCAGTAAAATAAGATTTGTCTATAACTGATATGTATCCTCTTAAGCTCTCAAACTTTAACATTTTAAACTAGTTTTAATTTAAAAAAATCCAAAAATGTTTCACAAACTTTCTTGCTTTTGTAAGCAGAGTATGATGAGCAAAATTTAAGCATTTCTTGAGGATTCATTTTAATTTTGAAAATTAACTACTATACCAGAACATAAGAGAGAGTAAAAGCACTATACTAAATGGTCCCAGACAGCTATGTATTTTGCATCCTTATGGCATAATTATTTTGTTTCTTTTCCAGTTGTTAAGCTATCAAATAAAATATTCTCCAAGATTTCCCTTAGATATGTTGTTTACAATTGAAAAACAAGATAACCAAACTGATTAAAATGACATCACTCATAAAAGTAGATGGTCTCTGTGTGATGGCTAATGGATTTTACTTTTAGAAAAATGAAATATATTGAATACCTGAGCATTGACATTTATTTGGCCTGTTTCAGAGACCTTTTCAACTTACGTTTTGGTTCTCAGATTCTGGAAACTTTAGACCCCAGACCTTCAGAGAGTAGTGTAACTTTTATGAATTGATAAAGAGTCAGCATACAGTAATGGGGACAGGTAGATAAAGGATCTGAGTCTTGTTTCTGTTACTTACTAGCTTGAATAAGCCACACAGGACTTATGAGTTTCATCTTAGTCATCTGTAGAACAGTCATATTAATGGTGATTGGTGTCAAGGGTCTTATAAAGTTTATAAATCAAATATCCTTTGTAAGATTCTTGGTGCATACTAGAGGCTTAAAAATTATTGCTTGGAATACTACAGGGAGACTGAGTGATCTTATATGAGGCCAAGACCAACTTTACATATCTTGAAGACAAAGACTGCAGATAGCACTGGGAGTAGAATAGATTGGTTCACAAACTGCTTTGTTTACCACATGCAAAGCCATATGTGAAAGGCACTTTTCTCAGTTTTAGCTATCTGTAACAAACAGAATTATTCAGAATTTTTATCATGATAATCTCTGTCCATTCTTTAGACCATTACTCTAGTGATGACCAGATGGCCAGGAGCTTAGAACCAACCTATTTTCCCCACTCCTCCACCCCACCAGGTGATTGCCCTTTCCAAGTGAGTCAGAGCCTGTTAAAGATCAGTGAGGATAATTTAATTAAATCCAGGGGCTTGGGACAGGCAAGCCAGAGTTAAGGCTGTAAGTCTGTGGGGTACTGGTTTGAAAGACAGCATTAACTCTTCGTTTTTAAAGAAACAATCACTTTAGTGCTAATTTGGAATATCTTTTCAGGCTGGTAAAACAGCCAAAGACGGTGACTCTAGTCCGTGGAGAATATACCTTTGGGCACAGTGCTTATGGCTGACAAGAACCTTGTCTTCTTACCTGGATTCATGCTTACACCCTTAGCCTGCTCCAGGATTCTCTTTCTCAGCCTTTATTTACAAAGTGTTTATCCTCTTTTATGAAGTAGGAAATGGCAACCCGCTCCAGTACTCTTACCTGGAAAATTCCATGGATGGAGGAGCCTGGTAGGCTGCAGTCCACAGGGCCGCAAAGAGTCAGACATGACTGAGTGATTTCACTATCTTTCTTTTACCTAAGAACAGAAGTCAATTGACTATAGCCATTGAGCAAAATCTGTTTTGTATATCCTACAAGGTAACAATGGATGTTACATTTGTAAGCAGTTGAAAAAAAATAAAAAGGAGAATATTATTTCATAACATGAAAAATACTTAAAATTCAAATATTTATGCCCACATATAAAGTTTTATTGGAATATAGTCACACATTCATTTATGTATTGACAATGACTGCTTTCACATGGCAGATGACTCTTCGACAAAGCCTAACATATTTATTATTTAGACTTTTACAAAAAATGTTACTGACCCCTGCCCAAGTAGATTGTACGAGTCCATCCTTTTATCCCAGCAACATCCATTTACTTGTCTATATTTTATAAATAAGACATTTCATAGCAACAGCAACAACTAAAAGACACATATATGCCTTAAACTAGTATGTTTAAGGAAGGATGTTTAAACATTTTGCAGCTATGTCCATGACATTCCAGTGTGATATTAATTGCTGAGTATTGAATCTCCTCATTTTGAATGAAAACAAAGGAGTTGACCATGGGCACTGAATTCAGGAAGAATTCAGAAATAAAGTCCTCTTGGACATTGCCTCTCTAAAGCCACATAGTGGACTTATTTAGTCTTTCTTCTCTTGGGAACACTTAGTAATATACCTGGGCTAATATTTGTTGTGGCTCAAGTAATTTTTCTCTCCTTTATCCTGCAGAGAGGGAATGGCAATGAGAAGGAACATGCTGCTCCCATACTGTGAGACTGCCGGAAAAGGGGGAAAAAACTATAATCATTCACTTCTCTTATGCAAGGCAGGAGTGAAGGAATAACCAAGAAACAGATTTATTAAGTGCCCCTCTGTGCAGAGGGCCCCATGCTTAATTTAGCTAAATACACATATACATAAAAGGCACAGCCATTATTCTGTAGGAGCTTGCGCCTGAAATCAGAATGTGAAGGTCAGAGTGGTGTGTATTTCTGACTCCATAAGGAAGCTCTTGGTCCTGTTCTGTGTAGCCCTTTGGTTCAATCTTTCTCTCTGTCTGAGCCAACAGGGGCCAATCTCTGCTTCCATGTTCTGCTGGTTCTGAAGCACAATAGGGGGTTCTTAGGGTGTCATTCTTGCCTCTGAACTTTTGTCCACTCTGGGCCTTTCCCAGGAATACCCTATTCATTACATCCCTCTTAGGCAAATTCTGTGCTAGACTCAAGAATCCAGAAAAATTCCTAGTTAAAAATATATGTCTGCCTTACACATACCACATGACTCATCTAACTTCTTATCATTTGATCCATTGAACAGGGTCTCCTTATATTTTCAGTTTATATTTTTTTTAAGTATTTTATTTGTGTTAGTCCTAATTCTTCAATTAAATGTAAACTCTTGAGGCCAATTAAAGGTTGTGTCTTTATTTCTAATTGAAAAGTCCTGGCTTTATAGCATTTACAGATACATATAAACACACACACATAAAGCTTATCCTCATTATTCACAGATGTTGTATTTTCAAATTCAATCACTTGCTAAAATTTGTTTGTAAATGTAAAATCAATACTCACGATACTTTTTTGGTAATTTGTGGACAGAGTCCACAAAAATTGTGAGTTGCTTGAAGTACATGTTCTAATCACATACTGTAAACAAGTGTCATCTACATAATCTAGTTAGTGCCATGTTTTGGTATTTTGTTGCTTTTTGTTGGTGCTTTTGTCTTTTAGAATGTCCCGGACTGCAAGGAGATCCAACCAGTGCATCCTAAAGGAGATCAGTCCTGGGTGTTCATTGGAAGGACTGATGCTGAAGCTGAAACTCCAAAACTTTGGCTACCTCAGGCAAAGAGTTGACTCATTGGAAAACACCCTGATGCTGGGAGGGATTAGGGGCAGGAGGAGAAGGGGAAGACAGAGGATGAGATGGCTGGATGGCATCACCGACTCGATGGGCATGAGTTTGAGTAAACTCCGGGAGTTGGTGATGGACAGGGAGGCCTGGCATGCTGCGATTCATGGGGTTGCAAAGAGGCAGACATGACTGAGCAACTGAACCGAACTGAAGTGTAGTGCAAAATTGCTATCGAGGTTTCCACAGTGTAAGAAGGCTGGGATATAACTTACAGAAAAACCATGTGTGAGATAAGCTTTGTTCAGGCATGAGTTATAATGCTCTTGGCCACAAATTCAATGTCAATGAATCATGTTATATGTTAAGTAAGATGTCTTTGAGCAGAAACACACATGAAATAAGGTACTTTATTGATCTACTGATGAAAATGTGACCAGAGGCTCACAGGAACCTAACCCTAGGAGCAATTGTTTGATATTCACTAGTTCAGTGCTCCCAGAACTTTATAGAGCAGAATTACTGCTACTCTGAATAATTACAAACACTGTGAATATATATATATATATATATATATATATATATATATATATATATTCATCCCAAGAAAGCTGTGGTTATTTCTGTCTTCTCAGGAACTGTTCTGTACACTTTATGGACCCATGAACTTGCAATACCTGTCTTTAGTTGTTCACTTTCCCTTTCTAAGCTTCCTGTCTCCCTCCAGATACACTTCTGTCTTTGGGTTTGTAGTTAGACAAAGAGCTGAGATCAAAAGTAACATGCCATTTTGGTTATTGCAAAAGAACCTAATGCTGTCTGTCTGTTGTCAAACAAGAGTTTTCTCTCCATTTCACCATGAATCAACAGCTTGCCAACAGTCAGAGGAAAACCAGGCTTTCATTCCGAGATGATAAATGCACAGTCCCCTCTCTACCTCTCCCTTCTTGTTCATGATTCTTGTTGCTATTTGCTTGTGGTACTCCTGCTGCTTCTAGACCTTTTGGCTAAGATGAAGTGCAGTATGGGGGATTCCCAGGTGGCACCGTGGTAAAGAATGCACCTGCCAGTGCAGGAGATGCAAGAGATGCAGGTTCTATCTCTGGGTCAGAAAGATCCTTTGGAGTAGGAAATGGCAATCCACTCCAGGGTTCTTACCTGGAGAATCCCATGGACAGAGGAACCTGGTAGGCTATAGTCCATGGGGTCACAAAGAGTTGGACATGACTGAGCAACTGAGCACAAAAACTCGTGCCGCACCCTGATGTAGTTGTATAGAAGCATCCTCAGCACAGTGCTGTAGGAGGCCACTAATAAGGATTTGAAATGGGGATGCTGATTGAAACTGTTTCCCATAATAGTAAGCATAATATGTTCTCATCTGCTTTGATAGACTCTAAATTGTATGCACAGTATGGATTTTGTGATACTCAATAAAAAGCTTCTAGGAAACAGTTCTGAATGGGCTGTTTATTACTGAGTCATCACATGTAATACAGGGTTGCAGCATAAACTTGTATTGGCTCCTGCTGTGATTAGGCAACCTTCACAGAGTATAGAGAGGATGTACTCACAATAACCAATGTCACCAGCCAACATTTCCAAGAATATAAGTTCATCCTGCTGCTCTTCATTGCAAAGATGAGTGATGTTGGATCAGAGCAAAATTTAATTACCATGCCCTATTTGTACTCCCTCATTCTTGTTTCCAAACTTGATTTCCATAACTGCTATAGAGTATCTTCATTTTATAAGGAAGTTCAAAGTACAAACATGAATGCACTTCTTTTAATATAACATAAACTGTAATTTGGAATTTATTTAAAATTTACTATAAAATCTAATGTACAATACTGAATGTTATAGGGATATTCTGCATAAATGAATAGGAATATTTTGAATAAATAAGATGCATAGAGAAGCTTTTGATAAGATATATTTATTTTTCCAGTTTTCAGGGTGGCTTAGATTTAAGGAACACATTCAGGAGAGTTTTCTATTTCTCCACTGTTGGCTTTAACTAATTATGTTTCAATCTCCATTCCCTGTATGTTGAAGATAATTTGGGAAAATAACATAACTTTTCTGTTATGTTATTAGGATGTGATACTATTCTCTTTAGATTTAAGAGGTTCCATTTGATATTAAAAATAAAATAAAATTCTGTCCTCCACGCAGTGGAAAGTTCTGTCTCTTCCCAGGTCAGGGCTGACCAAAGGCTGACCCCTTTCCTGGGGGACAGTGCTGGGGCAGGGGGACAACTTTGTTTCTTTCAGTATTTCCTATTTCAACTCTGTTTGCTCTTTTGCTTCAGGCAAGCCCCTTTGAGTACAAGGTAATGGGGTATTAGAAGAAAAGGCAAGAAAAGTGATTTGCCTGTCTCTTTTTCTGATTCTTGTTTGTTTCCTGGTCTTCATCAGGCACCACTCTCTTATGAAGGAGTTTTGTGGGTTTTTAAGAAACACCACTTCTATTCAACATAGTTTTAAGTTTTAGCCACAGCAATCAGAGATGAAAAAGAAATAAAAGGAATCCTGATTGGAAAAGAAGTAAAACTCTCACTGTTTGCTGATGACATGATCCTCAACATGGAAAACCCTAAAGATACCACCAGAAAATTACTAGAGTTAATCAACAAATATAGTAAAGTTGCAGGATATAAGATTAAAACACAGAAATCCCCTTGCATTCCTATACACTAACAATGAAAAAAAAAGAGAAATTAAAGAAACAATTCTATTCACCATTGCAACAAAGAGAATAAAATACTCAGGAATAAATCTACCTAAAGAAACAAAAGACCTATGTATGGAAAACTATAAAACACTGATGGAAGAAATCAAAGAGGACACAAATAGAAGGAGAAATATACCGTGTTCATGGATCAGAAGAATCAATATAGTGAAAATGAGTATAGTACCCAAAGCAATCTATAGATTCAGTGTAATCCCTATCATGCTACCAATGATACTTTTCAGAGAACTAAAACAAATAATTTCACAATTTGTATGGAAATACAAAAAAACCTCGAATAGACAAAGCAATCTTGAGAAATAAGAATGGGACTGGAGGAATCAATCTGCTTGAATTCAGACTATACTACAAAGCTACAGTCATCAAGACAGTATGGTACTGGCACAATACCACATAGATAGATCAATGGAACAAGATAGAAAGCCCAGCGATAAATCCATGTACCTATGGACACCTTATCTTTGACAAAGGAGGCAAGAATATATAATGGAGAAGAGACAATCTCTTTAACAAGTGATGCTGGGAAAACTGGTCAACCACTTGTAAAAGAATGAAACTAGAACACTTTCTAACACCATACACAAAAATAAACTCAAAATGGATTAAAGATCTAAATGTAAGACCAGAGACTATAAAACCCCTAGAGAAAACATAGGCAAAACACTCTGACATAAATCACAGCAGGATCCTCTATGGCCCACCTCCCAGAATAATGGAAATAAAAGCAAAAATTAATTAATGGGACTTAATTAAACTTAAAAGCTTTTGCACAAAGAAGGAAAATATAAACAAGATGAAAAGATAGCCTTCAGAATGACAGAAAATAGCAAATGAAGCAACTGACAAAGAATTAATCTCAAAAATATACAAGCAGCCCATGCAGCTCAACTCCAGAAAGATAAATAACCCAATCAAAAAATGGGCCAAAGAGCTAAACAGACATTTCTCCAAAGAAGACATACAGATGGCTAACAAACACATGAAAAGATGCTCAACATCACTCATTATCAGAGAAATGCAAATCAAAACCACAATGAGGTACCATCTCATGCTGGTCATAATGGCTGTTATCAAAAAGTCTACAAACAATAAATGCTGGAGAGAGTGCTGAGAAAAGGGAATCCTCTTACACTGTCAGTGGGAATGCAAACTAGTACAGTACTATGGAGAACAGTGTGGAGATTCCTTAAAAAACTGGAAATAGACTTGCCATATGACCCAGCAATCCCACTGCTGGGCATACAGACCCAGGAAACCAGAATTGAAAGAGACACATGTACCCCAGTGTTCATCTCAGCACTGTTTATAATAGCGAGGACATGGAATCAATCTAGATGCCCATCAGCGGACAAATGGATAAGAATGCTGTGGTACATATACACAATGGAATATTATTCGGTTATTTAAAAAATGCATTTGAATCATTTATAATGAAGTGGATGAAACTGGAACCTATTATACAGAGTGAAGTAAGTCAAAAAGTAAACCAATACAGTATATTAATGCATATATATGGAATTTAGAAAGATGGTAATGATGACTCTATATGTGAGACATCAAAATAGACACAGATGTAAAGAACAGACTTTTGGACTCTGTGGGAGAAGGCAAGGATGGGATGATTTGAGAGATAGCATTGAAACATGTATATTACTATATGTGAAATAGATTGCCAGTCCAGGTTCAATGCATGAGACAGAGTGCTCAGGGTTGGTGCACTGGGATGACCCTGAGGGATGGGATGGGGAGGGAGGTGGGAGAGGGGTTCAGGATGGGGAACACATGTACACCCATGGCTGATTCATGTCAATGTATGGCAAAAACCACTACAATATTGTAAAATAATTAGCCTCCAATTTAAAAAAGAAAGAAAGAAACACTCCCTACTTTCAGACTCTTTCATCTGTGCCAAAGACCTCTATCCTGTCACCTAGAGTTTTTCCTCAACTCCTGCTCAGGATTTCTTCCAGGGACTGCTCGTTCCAGCAAGAAGCCTTTGAAGGCAAGAACCTTTAAAAAAGGATCTAGCACAGTTCTCTTCTGCAATGCCTGCTTGGCTTATAGGACAACTCACAGATCCTTGTTCTGCTGAACTCTGGAAATGTGTGCCATTCACACAGCTCTCTCTGCTTGCTTTCAGGCAAGGATCACACACTGGTCATCAGGCTTCCCAAATTCCAAGGGAGATTCCTCAAAGTTTCCAAAGACCTCTTTTATTGCATATAGCTATGGTTCTCTGGTGGTGTCCTAGTCCATGTGGTCTGCTATAACAAAATACCACAGACTGGGTGGCTTATTAACAACACATATTTCTTTCTCACAATTCTGGAAACAGAGAAATCCAAGATCAGAGTGTTGGCAGATTTGATATATAGTGAGGACCCACTTCCTGGTTCATACACAGCTGTTTTCTTGCTGTGTCCTCACATGGCAGAAGAGATGAGGGAGCCTCTGGGGTCACCTTGACAAGGGCACTACTTACATTCATGAGAGTTCCACTCTTGTGACCAGTCACTTCTCAAGGCCCATATCCTAGTTCTATCACATTGAGGGTTAGGATTTTGACATATGCATTGGGGAGGGGGACACAAACATTCAGTCTATAGCAGGCAGCAGCCGACCCACAGTTCCAAACCTCCAGAAATATTAAGTCTGGAGGTCAATATTCCTTTCTTCTGAATGCCTCTCAGTTTCATTTTCAGAGGTTGACTTGTTCCCATTTAGCCTGGAATTTGAAAGAAGACAGTCTCTTCCCTATGCCACAGTATTCTTTATTTTTATTAATGCCCTCCCATCATCCTTTCCTCTCTTATCAACCTCTCTTGAATTCCTTATCATATCAATAAGGGCAGAGGTAGAACATGGGCTAAGGGTTACAGAGGCAATTTTGTCCACCTTTTAGAATATCCAGCATGAAAGCTGTATTTGCATGTGTGATCCTTTGCGCTCAGATTTGGGACCTCACTAGAAAACCAGAAACATAACATACACATATGGACTGAGTCTCTTCATGGCAAATAGATGGGAAACAGTGGAAACAGTGGCTGAGTTAATTTTTCTGGGCTCCAAAGTCACTGCAGATGGTGATTTCAGCCATGAAATTAAAAGATGCTTACTCCTTGGAAGGAAAGTTATGACCAACCTAAACAGCATATTAAAAAGCAGAGACATCACTTTGCCAACAAAGGTCCGTCTAGTCAAGGCTATGGTTTTTCCAGTGCTCGTGTATGGATGTGAGAATTGGATTGTGAAGAAAGCTGAGTGGCGAAGAATTGATGCTTTTGAACTGTGGTGTTGGAGAAGACTCTTGAGAGTGCCTTGGACTGCAAGGAGATCCAACCAGTCCATCCTAAAGGAGATCAGTCCTGGGTATTCATTGGAAGGACTGATGCTGAGGCTGAAACTCCAATACTTTGGCTACCTCATGTGAACAGCTGACTCATTTGAAAAGACCCTGATGTTGGTAAAGATTGAGGGTAGGAGGAGAAGGGGACAACAGAGGATGAGATGGTTGGATGACGTCACCAACTCGGTAGACATGGGTTTGGGTGGACTCCGTGAGTTGGTGATGGACAGGGAGGCCTGGCATGCTATGGTCCATGGGGTTGCAAAGAGTCAGACACGACTGAGTGACTGAACTGAATTGATGGACTGAGTATGCTCCTTCCAGATTCATACGCTGAAACCCCTACCCCACCCAAATGGGATGGTATTAGGAGACAAGGCCTTTGGGAGATAATTAGAATTAAATGAATGGGATTAGTGTCCTTATGAAAGTCATGAGAGCACTTGTTTTCTGTCTCTGCTCTCTACCATGTGAGGATACAAGGCAAGTCTGGCAGTCACCATCACAGAGGAGGGTTCTCACCAGAACCTGATCTTGTAACATCTTGATGTTGGACTTTCAGGCCACAGAACAGGGAGAAATGAAATTATGTCGTTTATAAGCCAACCAGTGTGTGGTTTGCAATAGCTGCCTGAACCGAATAGTATGCTTGTAAAGACAGCCAGGCCCACTACTATCTCAGTTTGTTTTGCAATGCGCTTTATAGACTCACTGGAAAGATAAGGATAGTAGATGTCAGTTAATTCACCCACATAATGGTTAAATTTCTTCAGCAATATCCCTGACAATAATTCATTTGGCCTCAGTATCTCCAGTCGTGGTGACACCTCAGTCTGTTTGGGAACCACTCCCGTTTTGTCTGTCCATGGATCCAGCCACAGTCTGCATCTTTCTAATTTCCCCCCAATATCCCCCCTCATTCTGCTCTTTTAGCTAAATAGGACAAGCTGTTCTCTCTCTTTTACACAAGTATCTTTAAATGTTGAAGGAAAACACAGATGTTTTTCCTTCTTTCTTCCTTGAAGACTCTGTATTCCCACTGACTCCACTGAAAAAGAGCATTTCAAATCCTGTCAGAACAGAGATCTCTTTTGGACACAGTTTACTTGTCCAAGTAGAGTTCAACTTACACTGAGTAGAATGGGAGAATTGTCACATTTGTTTTTGGATATCCTGCTTCTAAAATCCCCTCCTGCCACCCATGAGTCATCCTTTCCTGGGAGAGTCTTGTCTCTTTTGTGGAATTTAGACATCATCCTCTAAATCTCCCCGTCCCCCTCCTCTGTTGTTAAAACCCTTTATATATACACTTTTATTTCGCATATATCACATTGAATGGTGATTTAATTATTTGTTCATTCAGTCATTATTTATTTACATCTGTGTTCTCATTAAATGCTAAGCTCCCTGAGATGAGGACAAGGTGGTACTCATCACTGGGTTCCCCTTTATGTTAGGCACATGCTAGAGAGTCAATAAACGATGTAGACTAAGTGGATAATTGACTATGGACTAAGATTCCCTTCAGCCTTTTTTAGCAGTTGTGGCACGTGGTTGAGTCGTGTTGAGCCCCTTGCCAATTTATATTTCCAAAACCTTTTCACTTCTGCTCAGATGAACCAGGTTTTCTCTACCACACTTACACCTACATATGTATATTTTAATTTAACATATGTGTTGAAAAAACTGAGATCTGAGGAGTATATTTTAATTAATATAATTATTAATCCAACAACAAACTGTGGAAAATTCTTAACGAGATGGTAATACCAGACCAACTTACCTGCCTCCTGAGAAATCTGTATGCAGGTCAAGAAGCAACAGTTAGAACCGGACATGGAACAACAGACTGGTTCCAAATAGGGAAAGGCGTATGTCAAGGCTATAATAAGAGATGTGGGTTTGGCCCCTGGGTCTAGAAGTTCCCCTGGAGGGGGGCATGGAAACCCACTGCAGTATTCTTGTCTGGTTTAGGTAAAACTTTCTGAAATGTAAGCCATCAAAAAGTGGAGAATCTACAAAGCCAACAAGGTTAGGAAGACTTTTGTTTTCACTTTTGCTCTATTTTGATAGCAGAGAGAAGAGTGAGGGCAGAGCTCGTTTTCACTTCTGTCCCCAAGCCTGTATTTTGGGCAGTGTGATCCCTTTGTGGGTTCGTGTCCATAGCACATCAAATAGATTCCTTTACTGTATTTCTGCGTCTTTTCCACCCTGAAGCCCAGATCAACTTGCTCATTTTTCAAAGCAGTCATTTTCATTTGGCATAAAGTGCTACAAAACATCTGAACAACCAAAGTGTGTTTTCAAGCCATAGAATGCTGGACAGATACAATAGAGACCCACTTCCCCATTTGGGATTTTCTGTTCCTTTGAACTGCCTTTATTTCCCTTTGATTTTTCACGTGGCTGGGTAAAAAATAATCCTGGTTAATTCCATTCATAATTTCTATGGCACGTCTACTTGGTGCATAGAATTTATTATGATCCATCATATTTTAAAGACTATGTATGCTGTGAGAGCTATGGTCAAAAAACCTTATAATTCTACTTTAACCATTTATCATAAAATTATCATTTTTCCATTAACCATGTCATTATTTACAGGATGCTCAAGTTTGCTTTGCTTCTCTTCTGGATCTGTGCCTTCCTTCCTACCCCACCCTGGGAGTAAGTGCTTCTAGTTATATAATAGATCTCCATGGGAAAATCAGATCAGGTTATATTAAACTTATTGGACTTTGTTGGTACCTGAAAACACAAGAAAGAATGAGAAATAAATGTGAGGAATCAGGTAAAAATTAAGAGAATGTGTTGAAATGATTCTAAAATATCTTTTTCTGTGGTCTAAACTATCACTTTAACATTTTTAGATCATTCATCTAAGGGTCCTTTTTCTTCAACCAAAGGCAATTTTTCAGACCCCTTCATGATTATATTCACTAGAAATGATTCTGTTCACTAGAAAGTCTGTTCCAGTAGTAGTCTGATTTATGTTTGTATGTCATCAAGATTTTAAGTAGTTTTCCTCTATTTCCTAATCCTTGTAAACTCTCTAAATTCAACTTTTGCATTCTCTCAAACATTTAGCACATCATTGGTGCTCAATAAATGTTTAACAGTTGCAACACTTACATTTAACAGCTGCAACATTGACTCCAAGGACAGCTGCATTTTAATGATGTGTGAAATGATTTATATGGAAGCTGCTCAAACTCATAACTAAAGCACTTAGCACTTTAGGCTCCCCTGGGATGAAAGGTGATAGATTAAGGTAAAATGTTATTATTATTTAATTCCGAAAGAGGTAAATTACACTGGCAAAATGCTATTTGATGTTGCTGGCAAACCGCTGTGGTCTAATGCTTCGTTGACACCAGGAAACATGGTCCAGTGGTTGAAGCTGTGGTGTAGGAGGCAAGAGTCCTGGGTGCTATTTCTGGTTAATTCACTGACTTCCTGGGTGACCTTGGTCAACTCACTTAACCTCTTCATGCCTCAGTCTCCCTCCTTTGGAGGGGAGAAGGACAAAGCTTTTCAAGATTCTGCTCTGAAGGGACATTTTAACAGTAAAACTTTGACATGCTTCATTAATAGTATTTCTGTGGCAATGTTTTTGTCTGTTTTTCTTACAGCTGTGCTGTTGGCTATAGGAAGGCGGTACGTATTAACATGCCCTTAGCTGGCACACACAGCGCTCAGAATGGCCATGGGCTCAGGATTCTATATTCCAGAACAGACCCCCCACTCCCTTATCACTGCCTCGAGACACTTTGATTCCACACCTGTCCATGCACAGGTCTTACCACTTTGTCCTCATCATTTAAAAATAGACTTTGAAGGAAAGAAATAAGCACTCTTCCTGAATCCATGGTTCTTAGAACAGTCTGGACTGTGAATCAATTTTGGCATAAGCAGGGAAGAACTTGTCCATATGTTTGAGGAAATTAACGAACAAGCTCCCCAAATTAAAGCTTCTGCCGCCTCCTAAGTTTAGAGCGGAGCCAGTAGGGGGTCATTATTTCTGTCTGTTTCAACCTCGTGAACCTATTGAATGAGGATGTTCTGTAGTGGAAACAGAGAGCATTTCAGATTCTGTAGGAAAGAAAGCTGAGCGTCGAAGAACTGATGCTTTTGAACTGTGGTGTTGGAGAAGACTCTTGAGAGTCCCTTGGACTGCAAGGAGATCCAACCAGTCCATCCTTAAGGAGATCAGTCCTGGGTGTTCATTGGAAGGACTGATGCTGAAGCTGAAACTCCAATACTTTGGCCACCTGATGCGAAGAACTGCCTCATTTGAAAGAGACCCTGATGCTGGGAAAGATTGAAGGCAGGAGGAGAAGGGGACGGCAGAGGATGAGATGGTTGGATGGCATCACCGACTCAATGGACATGACTTTAAGTAAACTCCAGGAGTTGGTGATGGACAGGGAGGCCTGGCCAGCTGCAGTCCATGAGGTTGCCGAGTCGGACATGACTGAGCGACTGAACTGAACTGGTCTTGAATTCTGACCGCTTTTCTTCACTCTGAATTCCCGGAATGGCTATTTAGGCTGCTGTGTAGCAAGACAGACATATTGCAATTTATCCACACCACCTGTCAGATGTAAGTTCTTTAGGAAATCAGTAGTAAGAGATGTGAAATATGGAGAAGAAAAAAAAAGGGAGGCTAAGAGAAGATCAGTATATAAAATAAATTCAGTTTTCTTGATTAATTGACTGAAATTTTCCAATGAAATTCTTTCTTGATGACTTCTTATCACTTATAAAAATGTATTGCACTTTTCTGAGTGCAATGAAGATCTCTAACTGACTTGGACTTTTATTTTAACTATCTTTAGAAAGACAACAATTAGCACATGCTTACAAAATGCAGTGGCTTCTGTTCAGGGAAATTTAAGTGGCCTTGAAGGATGTTGAGAAATGATAGTGGTCTTAAAGGGGAAAAAAAAGATTATATGGTTAAAAATACATGTAGCTTCACTTTTGAGGTTATAAGTTATGGCTGCTGGACTACCATCATAGTTCTTCTTTACTTACGGTAGTTACAAATTATACTAAGATTTATTTCTATTTCATGATTTCTATTACTTTTCAACAAAAGTATCTTATGTAAAATCTGTGCTTTGTATATTATAAGCACGAGTGCTAAATTTTATGACTCATACATGTGAATTGAAAAGCAAATAAAGAATTGGTTAGTTTCCTATTTCCACTTTTAGTCAAGAAATTTATCATACCTGAAAATAACTTTTAATCATAAAACTACTTTTTATTAATGTTTTAATTAAAGTCCCCATAGGAAAACAGCTTGATGTCATAAATCTAAAACACTGATTATAGCACAATATTGTCTAAAACTCTGTTTTACCCCATTATAATCATTGCTTTTTTAAAGTTTTCGGTTAATTTAATGTTTCTTAGGAATGTAACTTTTAGATTTTGGCAGAAAAGGCAGTATGTGCTAAGTGCTCACAAATCCTCTTCTGAAAAAATATGTGTACACACACTACTTAATACAGGCAGTAAAAAACCTAAAGATTTTATGCCAAATGAACTAAAATGTTAGGCAAGGAGAGAGTTGTTAATGATTATTAAATAATTTCCTTGTTGATTTCAGTATGTTGACTATGGGAGTATTCTGAGGAGATATAAATACATTTGTTACTGCTGGCAAAGGTGGCTATTAACCTGTGAAAGAGATATTAAACAGAACAGTAGTTTTTAATTTAAAAAGCAGTGTATTTTATATAATTAATGCAGAAAGCCAGATTTATCCCATAGGTAGTTTGCCTTAAATCTTTATGCCTCAATTAAATCAGACAAAACTGAATTATTTTTATTTGCTTGACTTACTATGGTAAAAACAATACAGTAACTGACTACCAGGTTTTATCAACAACCTTATGAAATATGTATTACTAACTACAAAGATGCTGAAGCTGAAACTCCAGTACTTTGGCCACCTCATGCGAAGAGTTGACTCATTGGAAAAGACCCTGATGCTGGGAGGGATTGGGGGCGGGAGGAGAAGAGAACGACAGAGGATGAGATGGCTGGATGGCATCACTGACTTGATGGGCATGGGTTTGGGTAGACTCCAGAAGCTGGTAATGGACAGGGAGGCCTGGCGTGCTGCGATTCATGGGGCCACAAAGAGTTGGACACGACTGAGTGACTGAACTGAACTGAACTACAAAGAAAAGTGCAGTAACTTGTCCAAGATGACACTGCCAACAGATTACAGAGTTGCTACAGCATGATATCACTCCAGAGTGTGCACTCAGAACTTTTACACTGTATTTCCATCTTTACAGGTCTATGAATGCTGCAGAACTGGTGGGACTGGCCTTAGGCATGCTATGCTGTTGCCCATGTTAGCAAAATTACCTTTCGGAGATTCTGATTCAGCTCTTTTCCCCACAACATACATAAGCCCAGATACACGCACAGTCACATACATTATCATTTTGTAAGTGTAATAATACTATCTCAGAAGTTTGAAAATCTACAAGTAATAAAAAAAAGTTCAGAGTAATGTATTTATATCAAGAATCATGAGGGTTTGAGATATTATCCTACTTTTAAACTAGCCTGCCATACATTCATGGATGCTAGGAGAAAACATGAGATTCTTGGGTCAGAGAAAAAGGACTTGATTATTCACGGCAAGATGGGCAACCTAAGCTTCTTGATTGCCTTGATTTCCATCTTCACCCCCAGATCCCAAGTTGGTCACTTGGAGATGGACCCAGGGAGATGCTGGGCACCTAGTGTATTTGTGTCACAGAGAAAAAAATTCCAATCTTTACGGTGGGTTACAAGAAAACTTGCTCAACCTTTGCCCAGAGGAAGACCTCACTATGTTTTTATTATCATTATTATATTGGGCAGCAAATAGATCTGCCCTCTGCCTAGGAAAGTGATGCTATTTCTATATCCCAAGGCTGTTTTCCACTCTTGAAAAGAATGCCTTGAAAATACGTTTTTGAAATTACTGTTGTTGTTTACTCATTTGTGTCCAACTCTTTGCAACCCATGGACTGCAGCATGCCAGGCTCCCCTGTCGTCCACTATTTCCGAGAATGTGCTCAAACTCATATGCATTGAATCACTGTTGCTATCCCAGTAGTCATGTATGGATGTGAGACCTGTATCATAAAGAAGGCTAAGCACTGAAGAATAATTGAAATGATAGTCTGAAATAAAAGCTATCAGTGACTCTGCTCGTAGTGAAAGTGAAAAAGTGAGAGTTGCTGAGTCGTCTCCGACTCTCTGCAACACCATGAACTATACAGTCCATGGAATTCTCCACGTCAGAATACTGGAGTGAGTTGCCATTTCCTTCTCCAGACTCTGCTTATATGTTTATATACAAAGGGAAACCATAAAAAAAAATTTCCTCAAAATATATTTTCTATAATACATGCTAAATTAATTGACACCCATTCTGTGAAATTGATAGGCAAATCTTATATTTTCTATTTTATAGATTTTTATACTTATACAATGATTCTTTCAGTACTAATATAGCTTTCATAACCTAAAATTAATTTAGTTGATAAAATATATATACAGTTGTTTGGGAAAAATTCCAAGTATACAAATTGAAGTTTAAAGGAAATAATTCAATACAATAAGGATTAGTATAAAATATTTTTATCTAATACTATTTTATATTATTTGTTTATTTTTTACTAGGAGTTGACCAGGGGTAGAGATGCTAAGTGTCCCAGGGTATGTATTGGGATCACTGGCAATCAAAGAAGGACTAGAAATAAAGATAATGGCCTTCCTACTTTATATAACAAATCAATAGCAAAAGATGATCTGAATTGATACCCTATGGAAGACTACATTTACTATGTCAAGCAACAAAAATCTGTATTAGAATACCATCATATGCATAATATATTTGTTTCCTGGATTCCAAGATGTGTAACTTCTAAATGCGCTCAACCTGGGACTAAGGGATCCTTTAATTATGGGAAGAATTTGAACCTAATGAATGTGGTCTACTCCAGGAATTGCAAAGGAATTAAATTCCTATTACTAGGTTCTTTTATTTAGACAAGGCAGGTTAGATGTTAGCCCATTGTGATGGGCAAAAACTAAGCCACAGACAATTATTTGTCTAACATTAATAAGCAAAGAAGAAATATTAATATGATGTTGCTGCATAGAGGATATGGAGGATTGGAGATAGGAAGGCTCAGGTTTTCTATTGCAGCTCCTACCTAAAAAGAGGCAAGGGAAGAAGTGAAAGTCACTGGCAGCTTGAGGTGAATTAAAGCAAGCAGCCACAGGGCAGGACATGATGTTGATCATTTACTCAGCAGCACTCTTTGGAGCTGTGAATATTTCAACACGAAATGAGATTATTGTTTCTCATTGTGGGTAGATCTTCTATTATTATTGATGACTGACACAAGCTGAAAAATGCCCACAATTGTACAACATCCAAAATATGTTTGTAGTAAGTTCTGGAAGATTTGGCCTCATCCATCATTTGAAAAGGTTGTCCTAAATACACAAGATCATTCAACCCACAGCACCTTTGTAGCAGTTGACAAGCTATCCCAGTTCAGTGGGAGATTTAAACCTTGTCCTTCTGCCATGTGAAATGAGAGGAATGTTCTCATCAAAAGTCAAAATCTAAAAAGCAAAATCTGATCTGTCAAATGGTCAAGTATGTTAAAGCTGAAAACTATAGCTGCTAAGACACTGAGGTCTTTTTTTTAGACTGTTGTTTTCCTGGCAAGTGAGGTGTCCTTTTATTCACAATTCACTCTCCTTTATAATGACAATTCATAATTCTTTGTTCACCTACATGGAAGCTCTGGGCTAATAACATTAAGGTCAAGTTAACAAACTTACAGGCTTCTAATCACTATGTGATTATCAGTCTGGGATATATTTTAATGACTAGATTTTCAAACCTTATCTGCTTCCTACCAGTTCTTAGCTCTAGATGCATCACGGAATGAATGAGAATTCCCTATGAAAAACCAATATGGACTTTGATTCAACGCCTAAGATATTTCCATTATTATTAATTATTCTTTTTCTGCTGTTTATCATACCACCACTGCAATAACTGTCATGGTAGTGAAGACGATACAAGTAATATATTTCTCTCACAGACAGCTTCACTTCAGGTTAGTTCCAGTAGAAACTTGTCATCTAAAATTGTGTCATTACTTGGGAGTGAGGCAAAGTTGTCAAATAAAAAAATACAAGATGGTCAATTAAATTTGAATTTTAGATAAAGGATGATTCTTTTTAATTTTAGTATATCCTAAATATTGCATGAACATCCTTATACTAAATAGGTGTTTAAATTCGACTGTGTCTATCTACCCATATCAATATCTGCTTATATGTGCTTGTGTGTTAGTCACTCAGTCGTGTCTGACTCTTTACCACCCCATGGTCTATAGCCCGCCAGGCCCCTCTGTCCGTGAAATTCTCCAGGCAAGAACACTGAAGTGGGTAGCCATTCCCTTCTCCAAGGGATCTTCCCCACCCAGGGATAAAACCTGGGTCTCCTACATTGCAGGAGGATTCTTCTCCATCTGAGCCACCTGATGTATTAACTTGGCAGTCTTAGTGTAGGGGAAACAGATGTTTGCAAAGAGAAAGATACCTATTGAAGTCTCAGATGGAAAAGCTGAGGACACGCTTGTAAAGACAGCAAAGCAGTTCTGGAAAGGTTTTCTCTGTCCTTTTTTTTTCCCAAGGAAGAAGGAAGCTGTTTACTAAGGCAAGAAACATTTGTCCCCATCACAGTTCTGGCTCATTTAGGCAGGAATTGTTGATCTCTGCAGGACACTGGTTTTCAATTGCATGGGTCAACTTAAACGCAGGTTTTTCTTTTCAACAAATACAGTACGTGTATTTTCATTTTACAGATTTTAAAATTAACTCAGTGTGGGAAAACGTTTGTGTTCGATTAGAGATCACAATATGTGAAACGAGAACTAGGGTTTGAGTTCTGATTTGGCCTAAACTGTTCCAGCTTCCTACCCCTGGATGAGTCATTTATTAATCCCTTTGTTTTTGAAGCTGATCTAGCAGTGGCCTTTTTTCAATTGCAGGGGTTGGGCATCCCTAAACACCACATCATTCAAGTGCCAACTGTATTCTCTTTTTCCCTAGAACTAAAAAAATAAACGCATCAGTCCAGGAGGAGGGAGACTGATTTAGTATTTTTCTCCGAGCGTCGTGAAGCCACTAGATGGCAGTATCAGCTCATCATAACCCCACCCCCTCCCTGGCAATCTGGCGCCGGTTTTCTGTACCTCATCCTCTTTCTCTTTGCAGGTTTCAGCTTGTCACTTTTCTTCTCCCTCTTTGTTTTCTATTTTTACTTTTATTCAAATGCCAGGAAAGCCAGCCGGTGGAAGAAGTCATGCATGGAAAAGCGAGGCTGCTGGAGCTGAGTCTCGGGCAGGAGAGCAAAGGGCCATTTGCCCTGGAAGTTGGGGCAGAGTCGACGAGCACATGGACTTCTGTGCTTTGCGAAGCCTTGTGGAGCCAAGATCCAGCCTCCTGTGTGGGAATCGGCTCAGCTGTTGGCAGACAGCCGGCTGAGAGGAGTGGATGGGGGGCAAGACCTCACCTGGGATTTCCTGAAGACTGGAGCTGAAAGTTTAGTAGTTGTAAGGTGCTTGCTCTCAAGACACCAAGTTTATTTTTCTAGAAAAAGAACCGTTGAATTGCAAAACTGTCCACATGGAAGAGTTTGGAATTGATCTGGAATTTGTAGAGTGTGTACTCCTTGCAGATTTTTCAAGTCGCAGGAGCGCCCCATTTGGTTAAAAGGCAGAATGCC
Source organism: Hydropotes inermis (assembly GCA_020226075.1). Taxonomy (NCBI): domain Eukaryota; kingdom Metazoa; phylum Chordata; class Mammalia; order Artiodactyla; family Cervidae; genus Hydropotes; species Hydropotes inermis. Next base: position 9,073,917 of record CM035295.1, on the reverse strand, counting down.
CTGAAATTCTTTCTGAGAGGAAGGAGAGGGATAGCAAATACTGTGTAGAAAATGTGTTAAATGAGTTCGGGTTCCATCTCGTTCTTACCAAGAGTATGTTACCCGTGTGGTGAGGTTGCCCCTCGCAGTGAAATTCCTTCCACTCCCGTCTCTTGTGTTGGTCCCAGCCACCGTGATGCCCAATAAGAGCTGCATGAGGCGAGATCTATGCAGAAGTCTTTGCTAAGGATATTGGCTAAAACCCCTCTCTCAGAATCCATCCTTTAGTTCTTCCCAGGGAAACAACTTCTTTCATTTGAGTATTTCAGAACAGATTATGAGCACTGTTAGAATCTTACTTGTACTCCTTCATTATTCTTCACGTTTGCCAGCCTAAAACTAGATATGATATTTTTTTTTTTTAGCTTAATATTTTTTCTCGTCCTTCTTTCATGTAGTGGGGAAAAATAGGTACACCAACCATCTGACATGTCAGATATAAGATGCATATCTCCTGCATCCTTTTCTGAGCTTGGAAACAGTAGGTCCTACCAAGAGGGTCTTCTGCAAGTACAGTGGACCTTATCTTTACCACCACTGACACCAGATGCTCAGCGGTGAACATGTCTGAGGAAAGGGGAGCACCTGCTCCCTGGGAGTCGCCCTGGTGGCCAAGCCTCCGTTCACTTTAGATTTTCCGTCAAGAATCGTCAACCCCTGGCTAACTCCTGGCTCTAGGAATATGTCAACTGCCAGGTCCTTCTTGCCTGGAACATTTTTTAAAAGGAACTCTGTATGTAAAATTCTATTTTGCAGTTATTCACAATTTATTTATTTTATTCTGCACTGATAATTATGAGGAAATGGTTTTCCTTAAAGGAGCCTTTAATACCATACATCAGGAGATTGACAAATGAACAAACACAAGTTACTTTTCAAAAATGTTTCCCACTGATCAATAATGCGAGGCCATTTTTCATTCATTTATTTATCTCTTATTCACTTATTTGACAAATACTTATTAAACATCTTCTATGTGTCAAGCACTGTACTAAGAGTTGAGAAAACAAACTGCAAAGATTGAAATGGATATTGCCCTAGCCTTCACAGAACTTAAAGTACATGAGCTGGTTTATTTTAATGGATGTTGTGAATGCACTTAAGACTTTAAAATTAGAATCAGTGTAATGTTGTGGAGGGGAAAACAACAATTTATGTATGCCTCCTATTTTATGCATATGTTATCTCATTTTGCACCTTTCACTCTAGCACACCATCTTAGGTCATGAAAGCCTAGATCAAACACATTTACCTCTTTTAAACAATTATTTTTAAAGTTCATCTGGTTATTGTCAGTGTCTGGAAATTGTCAGTGTATTTCCTAACTATAGTTTCTATCCATATACTTATTCAACAACAAACATTTGTTGAGAGACTATCGAGAGTCACATATGCTCTAGATGTAGGGAATGGAGCAATAAATGAGATGGACATTATTCCTGCTGTCCTGGAGATATCTGCACAGCCATAAAAATTATACATTAGAACTAGGAATTTTGCTGTTCTAGTATTAATTAACGGAGAAGGCAATGACACCCCACTCCAGCACTCTTGCCTGGAAAAACCCATGGACAGAGGAGCCTGGTGGGCTGCAGTCCATGGGTTCGCTAAGAGTAGGACACGACTGAGCGACTTCACTTTCACTTTTCACTTTCATGCATTGGAGAAGGAAATGGCAACCCACTCCAGTGTTCTTGCCTGGAGAATCCCAGGGACGGGGGAGCCTGGTGGGCTGCCATCTATGGGGTCACTACAAATCGGACACAACTGAAGAGACTTAGCAGCAGCCTGAGCAGTATTAATTAAAGCTAATTCATCTTCTTAGTGAAGAAGAGATATTGTTTTTTTCCTGTGGATACTGGATTCTTATATCTACATTCCAGAAATCAATGAACCTATTCTCAGCACAGGAGAGTAAGTGTGTGACTAAGTGGAGACAGCAGTCTTCTTCTGCATTGAGGTTTCCAAAAGAATGCAGACTGGAGGTCTGATGCCCAAGATGAAGTGTGTAGTCCCTACTCCCTCCTCTACCCACTTCATAATAAAGATATTATCTAGGGTGAAACAGATCCCCAGCCCAGGCTGGATGCATGAGACAAGCGCTCGGACCTGGTGCACTGGGAAGACCCAGAGGGATCGGGTGGAGAGGGAGGCGGGAGGGGGATTGGGATGGGGAACACATGTAAACCCATGGCTGTTTCATTTCAATGTATGACAAAACCCACCACAATAAAAAAAAAAAAAAAAAAACAGGAGACAGGATTTATAGAAATAAATAGACATTTGCCCACCCTCTTCTGTAAATGTTGAAAAGTGATATTTGTTAAAATGGCTTTTTTTTTTGGTAGAGTTTTATTTTATTTTATTTTTTTCATTTATTTTTATTAGTTGAAAGCTAATGACTTTACAATATTGTAGTGGTTTTTGCCATGCATTGACATGAATCAGCCTTGGATTTACATGTGTTCCCCATCCCGATCCCCCTTCCCTCCTCCCTCCCCATCCCATCCCTAAGATGGCTTTTTTTAAGAGAATAGTAATAATAATTTTGACATTCAAAGCAATGTTTGGTGGGTTGTCAGATATCTAGTCATTTACTTCCCTTAAGGCTCTCTCTCTGTTTGTGTCTGTCTCATCTGATCCCTAAGAGAATTCAAGAAACTTCTCCTAGAATCCAGAGAGGCGATCAAGCATCCTATAGTATAAATTGCTTAGTGATAGGTGGTGAAGAAAATTTCTCACAAGGATATTGACACAAACTTTCCTTTCAAAATTCAGCTAAAATGCTGGTAGACAATTTTCTTTACAGGCAGAGCGTGATGGGCCTTCAGGTTTTATGGTTTTCTGAAATCATATGGGTTTTCATTGTCTCTCAGGCCAAAACTTCAGAAAACTTTGCTCCTATTTCATCCCAAAACTTGAGCTTGCAAACTCAATACAGCTAAATATAAATGTAAATGTGGATGGAACTTTTACCCCTTAACATAAAATGTTTTTCATTTGATTTCTCTTCATAGCTGCCAAGATGAGTAGATAGATACATTGCAGCTTGTGATTTTTTAGATTTTGTTGCAAATGTTGGAGCAAGAGGTTGATTGATTGGTATAAACATGTGGCAATGGCAACAGCTGCTTTAAAAAAATCATAAAAGGGGATGAAATGATTTAAAATAAACAGTAGTTACATTTATGACATACATACTGCCTGAATATTTTTAATTTTCCTTGCCTTTGCTAAAAATGAAACACTGGTACAGATAGTAAAATAACTGCATTCTAAATTCAAGTGTTCATGCCTCAGAAGTGTGAGCCTTCTTTCAGATCTTTCTTAAAATTTTATTTCAGTGTCTTTCTCTATTGAATTAGGCTTAATTTTTCAGTAAATGGGACAATATTTATTCGCATTTTGAAAATGCAGCAAGTTTACAGCAAGTTATAAGACCTTCCTTAATCTTGACCTTTATAAAGTAGATAATATCAGTGAAAAAAATTATTACTAAGTATTTACCTTTTTATAATTAACTACCTCTTATTTTCATCAGTCAATGATGTAATCAGTCACAGAACAGCTGCCATCTGAAGTGGTATTTTGGTTTTACAAAAATTTTCTAACTTGGATCTTTGAGTGATCTTCCTTTAAGTATGGAAACATTGTTCCTAAGGGCAGTTGGCTTTAACTAGTCTGATACAGAACAGGAATTTACTTTTTCTACTTTGGGATTGGTAAAAAGAACAATTGTCTCTAACGGCTTTTTTAAATGAGTGTTTTCTGGTTGTCTTGTTCACAAAATGAAAGACTGTGACATCAAGATGGACATTAAGTGACCAGGTGGTCCCAACCTCCATTATTCTGCTGTGAGTCTCATTGACCAGAGATACTGAAGGACTTTCCTAAACTCTAAGAATCTAAAGAAAATAAGGGAAAGAGCCAGAATTAAACCCCAAATTCCAGTAGTCTTTTTACATTTTTAAAACTGCCTTCTCAGGGTATGATATCAACCAAAAGGTGTTTCTTCTTCCTAAGATTTTACTCACACAGAGACATTTGTGGCCTTTTGCACTCAGAAAAAGTAAAACCAAGTCTTTAATTTTAGGTCTTAATTATCCCTTTCATTTCTCATCTTTTCCTGGGAAACAAGCTGAATTGTTACTTCTGTATTGCTGACAGAGAAATTGAGGTACTAAAAAAAGAGGTAAGAAGCGCAATAAGACCCTTCAGGTTCTGATTGAAGGAAAGGTTTCCTTTTAAAAGGACTTTTGTAAACCTCTTGTTTGCAACTCAGAATTCATTTCCCCATAAAAAGTCAAGTTATGCATAATGGTTGAGTTTCTCAGGGAAACATCCAGAATACCTATTTAACATACCTTTTACCCAGAACATAGCTCTGACTGTAGATTGATGTGGAACATATAGTCATCTGTAATGACATTTCTATGGGGAAAATGGATTCAGAATTTCATCATGGAAAATACAGGGTTGCACAGAATATTGTTTACATGACTAAAATGAGATACAAGATAATCCCCGTTATAATACTTGGCATAAATTATATGGACTTTCCAGGTGGTGCTTGTGGTAAAGAACCCGCCTGCCACTTCAAGAAACATAAGAGATGCAGGCTCAGTCCCTGGGTCGGGAAGATCCCCTGGAGAAGGACATGGCCACCCTCTCCAGGATTCCTGCCTGGAGAATCCCGTGGACAGAGGAGCCTGGCGGCTACAGTCCATGGGGTCGCAGAGTCAGACACAACCGAAGTGACTTAACACACATGGACTAGGGTATACTGGTTTTTTCATTCCCATCCCATTCCTTTTTATATCTTTTTGTCTAAACTTTTGTCAAGGGAACAAAAAAATGGCCTTTCAGGTATCTTGGTTTGGTCCTGCCTCCATACACATTGAGAGCAATGGAGGGCAGAGCGAATGGAAGGAATGGGTGTTTCAGGTCAGGGTAAGTAGAAGGAACTGATTTCACATGTTTTTTAAAGGGTCGGGAAGGGGTCTACCCAGATTTTTAAAAGTGTTAAAGGTTATATACATTTTGGTGGGCTTTCTTCAAAATTTTTTTGAATTCATAAATATAAAATTAGGATAAAAGTAAACATTTATTTAATATGAAAACAAAAATAAACCAAGTTAAAGATTTTCAAAAGAGGAGGAATACCACAAAAATCCAATATTTTAAAAATCTAACATTTTAATTAATTCTCTATTGCAACTTTATTACTCCTTTTTCTCTACATGTAAATGTATATACATACATATATATATATATTTGCTGTGTTCTTTTTAACACCTTATATAAAAATGACTTTATTATAGCACTTTTACATCAAGAATAGAAAAATCTTTCCTCTATCATGAGTGATTAAATTTTTTTTATTAATACTGAGGGTATATAAACATATGCGACCTCATATGTTTGTGATCTCAAACACAGAATTCCATGCGTTCTATTTAATGTGATTCCCATAATAATGTTATTCTTTTATACTTATATATGATGTATTGTTAAATATATTCTTCATAGATGGAACATACAGTTTGACTAGGTGTTACTGGGAAATGAATCTTGTGCTTATAATTTTACATCTATGATGACTGGAAGAATTTTCTGTAAACTGGTTTCTAACACTTTATTTTTCAAATCTTTATTCCCTACTTATCACTTGCTTCTGGTGCAAGGTGCTGGGGGAAATATTCATATAGCAATCTGTCAAAGCACAGAGGAATTGATAGAGTAGGTAATAGAAATATTCTAGAAATCTTTCCTACAGTAGGATGGTTAGCAACAACTTATCAAGAATGGGAATGACTATGAAACCACAAAAATAATACACTAAATATTTACCCAGACTGCCTGCCTACCAGAGTTCCTCTCTTCTGCCCTGCCTCCTTCTTTTCTTCCCTCATCCTTCTCCTTTTTCTCTTTCTTTTCTTCTCTCTTATTTACATTTTGAATTTAAGAACTTCAGAGATACAGAATTAGTTTAATCATGATTTTAGTTCATTATACATCATTATCTTTTGTATATATTATCTTTTTATACTGTTTTCTTTTGATTTTTAAATAATATAATAACATAATGAACATTCCAAAGAGTATCTAAAATAAATCAACAATTCACGCAAACTCTCTTCCTCCACTAGCCCTCAACTTCCCCATAGAGATCACTGCTATCCTAAATTTTGTGTTCATCATTCTCTTGAACATTATTATATATCTAAAGAATACATTGTTAGTTTTGCTTGTTATTGAACTTTATAAAAGGATGTCATATAGTTATAATCTTTGGGAGCTTTGTTTATTGTTTTGTATTATTAAAATCACTCTGTGTGATTCCATGCCACAACATTTGATTGTGTTAAATTGCTATATTATAGTTATTAATCTTCCTCTTTGTGGGAATTTATATTGTTTTCAGCCTCTAATAATTACAATTAATGTTGCACTGAATATTTTTGTCTCATGATGCTCGTATGTAAGATACCCTTGTATTTTCCTAGGAGTGAAATTATGGAGCCATCTGCCATTGTTTAGCAGATAAATCTTAATTTGTTTTTAAGACAACTTATAACCATCACATTCATATCTGTAGTGTAAAAGGAGATCCTCAATCTATTTCTCCTTCAACACGATATTGTTAAATTTCATTTAAGTTGATTAAACAAGGGGGGTTAAAATGATATCTCATTGTGGTATTGCTTTCCTAATTACAACTGAGATTTTATCTTCATATTGCTCAAATGGATTTTGTTTGGCCCACGTCTTTATTGTTGTCTTTTTAAAATCTTTTTTAAAAGGTGTTTATATGAGTTCTTTGTATGTTCTTGATACTAATCCTTTGTCAGTTGTTATATATTATAATTGTATATAAATTATAATTATATAATTATATAAATAATTATATAAATTATGTCTATATAAATTATAAAATATATTACACTTTTTGGAGTGTGACTTGAGTTTCTTCATTTCCTTCAAAAATTTGTTTTCATTATTATAATTGATTAATATATATATTATATTCACCTTTTTCTCTCATCAGTGACTTTTGTGCCTTGTAGATAAAATTTTTTTAAAACGAAGTAAAATATATGAATTTATTTAAATTTTTAAAAAATTTTTTTTTCACTTTTTAAAGTCTCAGTCTATTTGGCATCAATTTTCATTGCTGAAGTAATAAGCTTTTAATTCCATTTCACTGCTGTACAGAAAACTGTATTTCCAATTTTTATTTATTGAACCATTTTCTGACACTGCCCTTTCCAGTGACTTGTTATGATCTCACACTTCATATATGAAATGTAAATTTGAGGTTGGTTTGTAGGCTAAGCTATCTTCTATTTATTAGACTATTCCTGTTCCAAACCACATTGTTTTTATTGTTACAGATTATAACAATTTACAACATACAACATAATACAGTTAAAAATATAATATTTTAATACAGTTGGTATCCATTAAGCTGAGTTCCTTTGACATTCTTTTTCTGTGTGTTCATGTGTGTTTTCTATCCACAGCTACACTAACATGAACACTTTTTAAAATCAAGATCCTTAATACTTTTGCAGTTATGATTTTAACAGAATCCTCATGACCTATAGGGGTAGGTCAGTTAATGTCTCCTATATATAGTAGTTTGAAAAAGGGCCTGAGTCTGCTTACTGCCTTAGATGACAGATGTTCAAGCTTCATTCAACCTGCCTTAAAAATCAACTGAATGGCTTGTTCAACTCAAGATTAATGGGTCCCAACCACATGTTTTCTGATTCAGCGATTTGGATGAGGCCCAAAGATTGTGTTTCTTTCAAGAATTAGCCCTGGCAAGGTTAATTCTGCTGGTTTGGGGACCTTATACTGAGACTGACTAAACTGAACTAAATTTGCCTGAAAAGTCCTTATGAAACTTTCTTTTTATTCTTGTTCTTTCTGGCCATGGTTTCAGTATCTGTTTTTTTCATCATGTGGAAGCAGCGAGGTGTGTTAAATTCTGCTTCTTTGGGAAGATGGAGAGTCTGCTGAACATTGTCTCCCTAGGAAGATAATTTAAATATTTAAAATAACAGGCCATTTATTGACCTTGCAGCATAATATCTTGTAACACTCCTTGCTGGTTGCAACAGCTTGGGTTTTTACCCTTCAACCATTTCACATCCACTGTTGGAAATAGTATAGAGGGCACTTGAGTTCTGCAGGGGAGGCTATGAAAAAAGCAAGAGGGAGTTCACAGCTCATGTTCTCAGAGGAGAAAGGGAAACATCTGTTCTAGAATAACTATTCATAGGTGACTATTCATAAAGCAGTTACTTAAGCCAGTTAAAGGTAATTTGGAGATTTAGAGGATATTCCCAGGATTTTGGTACTAGCAGCTTCCTGACCTTATTAGCTATGCTTATAATTATTTGCTTTGGTTTCAGCAGAGTCTTGCTCTAACTGAACATCGTGATTAATAAAATCTTACTTCACACTCTAGCTATTAGCTTTGCAATTGTATTTAAAATTGAATGAAGGATATAGAACTTTAACCCCACCAGTGGAATTTCAGATTCATGAATGCTGAGTTCAATCTAGTTTTTTAACTACTGAAGGGAAGTCCACCATGGAGAACTTATTTTTCTTGTAAACTCAGTTGCTTTATTGCAATTGTACGTAAGAGAGGAAACCAAGTTAACAAAATAAGCCCTATTATTCATGGATAGGGTAAAAATTAAGTAAATGCCACCCTGTGCCAGGTCTTCTGTATGGCAGTGGTATTAAAACGATGAGCAGGACCGAGATGATCCTTTCTGGTCTTAATCTCATATTCTTGCAGGGAAGACCAAGTAAATATCAATACTTACCAATAAAACACTGTATGGTGAGTAAAATGGTAAACGTGTTCCAGGTTGGGCTGATGGGTCAAATGGTATCTAGCAGTGAAGAGATCCAGAAATGCTTACCATCATGAGGAGTGTGACCCCCCCCACACACACATACACACGCGCATATAAAGGAAATGAGAGGCATCTCAGTGCAACCTCAGATAAACAAATTGTTACCCTTTTCCATATAACATTTCTTTTGCCTTTTTGCTTTATGTGCCCACAATCCCTATACTTGTCCAGCCCCAGCATTGAAGAAAGAGCCTGGAGTCAGCAACAGAGACATTGTTCAAGCCAAACACTCCGGGACACAAACTCACTCAGAAGGACAGTGTGGGTAGTGGCGTGCAGTTTATTACATGGGCGGTCCGAGGCAGAGTTTCCTCTTTAGCCAGGAAGCCTGACAGACTTTTGTGAAAACAGTATATATCTTTTATTTTTTTCCTCTGAAATTCTTTTTATTTTTATTTTCTATTTTTATTTGTAGTGGATTTTGTCATACATTGAAATGAAACAGCCATGGGTTTACATGTGTTCCCCATCCCGATCCCCCCTCCCACCTCCCTCTCCACCCGCTTATGGAATATTACTCAGCCATTAAAAAAAATTCATTTGAATCAGTTCTAATGAGATGGATGAAACTGGAGCCCATTATACAGAGTGAAGTAAGCCAGAAAGATAAAGACCATTACAATATACTAACACATATATATGGAATTTAGAAAGATGTTAATGATAACCCTATATGCAGAACAGAAAACAGTATATATCTTAAGTATATGTGCTCAAGCCCACATCCCCAAATTCCTTAAACCTAGCCTGGAAAATGTTAAAGGGAGATATAACCAGGTTACAGCCATGATTCACAATCAGAAGGCTCAGCTGGTCATACATTGTAATCTCCACCAATGGGTTCCATAAAGGTTACAAAGGTTACATAGGGGATTATTACATTCTTTCTGGCACAGGGAAATCTTGGTATGGAATCTGGTGTCTATCAGTCTGGGAGGCCTGCTTGGCTGTAGGTATGTGATCTCCATGGCTACCAAGCGCAGAACCCAAACTTCACTGGGAATGTAAGACAGAGTATCCTTCTTTTTCAAGATGGAGTCAACTTGGCCTGTTGCTTTCCTTCTTCAACACCAGTGGTTTAACAGATAGAAGATTTTTACATGTCTGAGGCAAAAGGGTCCTGGAGAGACACCCCACCATGAACGGCCAATAGCAGGAAGGAAGCACAGAGGCATTCTTTGCCAGGAAAAGTGGGGTGGATAAGCAGACTACCCAGCCTACCAGTTGTTGGGGGAATTGACCTCAGATTGGCTCATCCATTATCCAGGAAACCAGCAAAGGGGCACTTCCTGCTTAGCCCTGGGCTCCATACCTTCTTGGAGCAGAGGCCCTCCCTTTGTTAACTATCCTAAGTGAGCCAATCTAATGATTAGAACAATGACTAGCAGGTCAGGGGTGGGGGATGTGAACAAATTTGCAGGTATTTACTGATTAGGCTTTATGATTAAAAGGCAAGTTCAATGATCTGAGTTAGGTGTATATGAGGCAGGGGCTGGTGGAGCTGAGGGTGTACAGAGAGCAAGAAAAGACCCATTGCAAATGGCCTGAATATGCACGTTCAAAGCTGCCGAAATTTTACAATCAATAAACATTCATGAGTAAGTGTATTGTGTGGAATTCTGTCTCAAAGGGCAAGCAAAGGAGACTTACATCCCTCAGGAATAGTTAGTATTCCCATAAAGAAGAGCAGGAACAGACTCTTGGTTTAGATAGCAGGAGCTAGGCAATCACCAACCAGCTAAAACAGAAATGGAAATTCAGAAAGACTTAATGGCCTTCTACAGTGGAGCATTTGGCAAAGCTTGTCCAAGCGCAAGTAGGTTTTAGAGTGTTGGACCCCCTTACTCTTTCATTGCTATTTTTTTTAATTAATTTTATGTGCAGCCTGAATTTCACAGCAGTGATCAACTGTTGTAAACCAGAGAAATAGCATCTTTGGCAGAATTACTTGCAAAAATAACAGGGGAATAGCAGGAGACCTGCCATGAGCTCTCTAGGGGGCTGAAATGCAAAGCTTCCAGTACTTGTAAGATAATAGGATAAAATTCCCCTTGACCACCTGTTGTGCAAAATAAGGTCCTTGTAGGGTAACATCCCACAGGCAACCTGCCCTTCTTTACCAGCCTTGTCATTCTTCCCACCTTGCCTTTGACTTCATTTTTTGTTGTTGCTCAGAAATGAAATGCAAATACCTTAGTCTTGCAATAATTAATATGCTTCTATTTTTAAATGAACATCTGCAATTGCAGGAAGTATTCATAAAACTTGTCTTTTACTTGATCCAGCATCATCAACTCTGGCACTGTCATCTTCCTTCAAGCCCCTTGTCAAAGAGGTGCCTGAATGACTGACACTGATAAAGCAAAAGAGTGTTTTAGAAGGGTAGCAAAAGAAGAAATGCAAATCTCTCCTGGAACATCAACACAGTTCACTATGCTTGCAGACTTCATAAATCAGATTTGGCAAAGATGGTTGCAGGCACACACTATATGAGGAAACAATGGCAAACTCATGGCTGAGAACTGAAGGGTTCTGATGATGAACTGAGAATTCCTGAGTTAATCAGAAATTAATGTTAAATCTGTGTAGGTATAGGGATATAAGGATCATATCTGTCTCTTTGTGTTAAATATATCTTCAGTGCTCTAAAAATGTTTAGTGTTACTATTTATAACATTATTCTGAAAGTTATAGCACTTCAGAGACAAATATAAAACTATTGTATGGCCTTTGAGGTATCAATCTAACAAATCACTAACAAGTAAGAAAAATGCCTATACACACATCTTTAGATATTAAAGCTGAAAAATAAATCTGTGCATCCAGGTAGAAACACGATCCAGTGGAGAATGGGGTGTGGGATGAATATTTGTTTCTTAAAAGTTAGTTCATTTTGCATTACATAATTGTTTCACTTATCTTTCTTTCCACTGTCTGAAAATCAAATGTATAATTTTTTTTTCTATGATCATTCCAGACACAACTTAGTGTCTGAGCATGCATGCACATATTTTGAGCTGGGTTTAGTTGCAAATGAATTTCATAATCTTGCACTGGAGGTGTTCCTTTGTACTAAAGCTAAAAAATTGTGCCATGTAGTTGACAAGAACTTTTTAAGGTATAGTAAATTAATGCTTTGGCTCTCTGCTCCTGAGGAGCAACATCTGGATCTTGACTGGCTAGTGGTCAGGAGTGCAAGAAATCTTGCCAGCCTTAGTTTTTCAGCTTAGTCATGTTAGACTCTTTTGCGACCCCATGGACCATAGCTTATTAGGCTCCTCTGTCCATGCAAATTCCCAGGCAAGAATACTGGAGTGGGTTGCCATTTCCTTCTCCAGGGCATCTTCGTGACCTGGGAATCAAACCCTGGGGTCCTGCATTGGCAGGTGAATTCTTTACCATTGAGTCACTAGGGAAGACCCACTGATTGATTTAGTACTAGGCAGTTAGAGACATGAATAGACTTTTCTCAATCTAGTGTTAATAAGGCATCATGATGCTGATTCACTAGGTTCATAACTAACCCCAGGGCATTTATTTATTAATACTACATTGGTACAAAGGTTTAGGACATGGGATTATAAATCTTTTTGACTCTTGAGATCAAATTGGCCCAAATCCCACCATTATAGTCACTCTGCACCCTGAACCTAGTATTTTCTCAGTTAGAGAACCATGATGATATGGAAATGGAACTTAAATCTACTCTCTCCTGAATGGACATGGATGCACTGAGAACTGAGGCTGGAAGGGAGTATCTGTATTCATTTTCTAACTTTTAAATGTTTAGACCATGTAATCTATTGATATAATCTATTAGGATCAAAATATTTGATGTGAAGAAGACAACATTCTTAGATGATAAACTCTGAATTGAAACATACTATCAAATACTTTGGAGCTGAGTACTCAGCTATTGACCCTGTTAGAGAATTGATCCTGAGATTGAATTTAATACTGAAGTTTTAAACCTATGCTCAAGGCTAAGCACATAACAGTGATATGATATAAATTTGTTTGAGAAAATGATGTATAAAGTTGAATAACTTTTTAATGCAAATTTCTCCATAGCATCCCATTTATACTAACCTCTGCTATGAAGCAACTCTTCACAACACAAAGTATAAAAACCAACAACCAAAAATGATTAAATGCCTTTGATTAGATATTATTCCTCTTGCTTTCTTTTTCTAGTATTTGAAGTAATTCTGAGCTACATCAATCTGGGTTTCTTTTCTGATGAATGTATGTATTTATATGTATCATTTGTTCTTTTTTATTGGAACATATTTGACATACAATTTTATGTCAGTTTCAGGTGTACTACATAGTGATTTGATATTTGTGATACAATCACTATGATAAGTCTAGGAACCATGTGTCTTATACCAAATTATTACAATATTATTAATATAGACAATATTCCTTATGCCATTTGTTACATCCCCATGATTTATTTATTGTATAACTGAAGGTTTGTACTTCCCTTCACCTATTTTGCTCACTCCCCAACTATCCTCCTTTCTGGCAAGCCCTATTCTCTGTATCTATGATTCTGTTTTAGTTTTGTTTTGTATTTAGATTCCACATATCAGTGAGCTCATAGGGCATTTGTCTTTCTCTGTCTGACTTATTTCACTTAGCAACATATACCCCGTAGATCAGGGGGCCCCAGCCCCCAGGCCACAGCCTGGTATTGGCCTGCTGTCTACTCAGAACCTGGACACAGGGCAGGACGTGAGCAGCAGGAGAGTGAGCAAAGCTTCCTTATCTGCTCCCCATTGCTCTCCATTACTTGCATTAACACCTGAACCATCCCACTTACTCACATTACTTCCTGAACCATCAGTCACATTCCTGCCTGAATCATCTCCCCTCCCTCATCCATGAAAAAACTGACTTCTGCAAAACTGATCCCTGATGCCAAAAATGCTGGGGACTGCTGCTCTAGATTGATCCATGTTGTCACAAATGGCTAGATTTCATTTCTAATGACTAAATCACATTCTATTGTATGTATATGTGTATGTATATATATGTGTGTGTGTGTGGTATGTGTAACATCTTCATTATGCATTTATCTATTGATAGACACTCAGATTGCTTCCATATTTCCAAATCCTGGCTGTTGTAAATAAGGATGCAATATACATTGGGGTTTATATGTATTTTCAAATTAGTGTTTTACCTTTTTTTAGGTAAATACCCAGAAGCAAAGTTGCTGGATCATATGGTAGTTCTAGTTTTAATTTTTAAGGAAATGCTATACTGTTTTCCAAGTGACTGCACGAATTTACAACCCACCAACAGTGCATGAAGGCTCCCCTTTCTCCGCTTGTTATTTGTTGTCTTTGTGATGATAACCATCCTCATGGCTCAGACAGAAAAGAATCTGCCTGCAATGCATGAGGCCCAGGTTCGATCTCCGGGTCAGGAAGATCTCTTGGAGAAGGAAGTTGCAATCCACTCCAGTATTCTTGCCTAGAGAGTTCCATGGACAGAGAAGCCTCACGGGCTACAGTTCATGGGGTTGCGAAGAGTCAGACATGACTGAACAACCATACTTTCACTTTCATCCTAGCATGTGTGAGATAATACATCATTGTGATTTTGATTTGCATTTCCCCAATGATAAGTGACATTAAACATCTTTTTCATAAGCCTGTGTACCATCTGTGTGTCTTCCTTGGGAAAATGTTTGTTCAGATCCTCTGTCCATTTCGTAACTGTTTTTTGATGTTGAGGTATGTGAGTATATTTAGTATATTTTGGACATTAATCCCTTATCATATATGTCATTGAAAATATCTTCTTGTTTTCCATAGGCTACTTTTTCATTGTGTTGATAGTCTCCATTGCAGTGGAAAAGCTTTTTAGCTTGATGTAGGTGCATTTGTGTTTTCTTGCTTTCCTTAACCTTGCCCGAGGAGACATACCCCACAAAATATTACTAAGACTGATGTTCAAAGAGCGTACTGCCTAGATTTTATTCTTGGAGTTTTATGGTTTCAGGTCTTACATTTAAGTCTTTAATCCGTTCTGAGTTTACTTTTGTATATGGTATGAAAAAGTAATCCGCATTTATTTTTTTGCATTTAGCTGTCCAGTTTTTGCAACACCCTTTGTTGAAAAGTATATATTTTCTGCATTGTGTATTCTTGACTTCTTTGTCATCGATTAATTGACCATATAAGTGTGGGATCATTTCTGGGCTTTCTATTCTGTTCCTTTGATCCATGTGTGAGTTTTTGTGCCAGTCCCATAGTACTTTGATACTGTAGCTTTGCTGTACAGTTTGTATGTAGCTGTTGTTGTTGTATAGTTTGTATGTAGCTTTGCTGTATAGTTTAAAGTTGGGAGTGTGATACATCCAGATTTATTTTTCTTCCACAAGTTCATTTTGGCTAACTGAAGTCTTTGTATTTTCAAGCAAATTTTGGAATCATTTGTTCTTTTCTGTGAAAAATCCCATTGGTATTATAATTGAGATTGCATTAAATCTGTATATTATCTTGGGTAATATGGTCATTTTTAACAATATTACTTTGCCCAATCCCTGAGTATATCTATCCTGGAGAATGTTCCATGAGCACTTCAAAAGAATATGTCTTCTGTTGCTTTTGGATGAAATGTTCTATGTGTGTGTGTGTGTGTGTGTGTGTGTGTGTGTGTGTACAATCAATCTGAGGTAAGGTGTAATTTAGAGCCAGTGTTTCCTTACTGGTTTTATGTCTAGATGTCTGGATTTTCTGTCTGTTTATGTAAGTGAGATGCTTTATTTCTCAGTATTTTATTCTTTTTGATGCAATTGTAAATGGGATTGTTTTCTCAGTTTCTCTTTCAGATAGTTCATTACTAATGTATAGAAATGCAATAGGTTTCCATATATTAATTTTTAATCCTTTAACTTTATTGAATTAATTTAATTATTTTTTCTGATAGTTTTCTGTAGTGTCTTTGAAATTTTCTGCGTTTACTATGATGTCATCTGTGAACAGCGATAGTTATACTTCTTTTCCAATTAGGATTTCTTGTATTTCTTTTTCTTTTCTGATTTCTATTGTTGGGACTTCTAAGATCTTGTTGAATAAAAGTAGTGATGGTAGGCATCCTTGTCTTGTTCCTAATCTTAGAGGAAATACTTTTGTCTTTTCACTGTTGAATGTGATGTTGGCTTTAGGTTTGGCATAGACAGTAAGTCCCCTACATATAAACACATTCTGTCCTGAGAGTGAGTTCATGAGTCCAATTTGTTTGTAAGTCCAGCAAAATTAGCCTAGGTAGCCATCTAACACAATCAGCTATATAGTACTAAACAATAAGAGGCTTAAAATATTTTTCACACAAATAATATGTATGTAAAAAGCAAACAAAAAAGAAAGAAAACATTTTAAATCTTACAGTACAGTACCTCATAAAGTACAATAGTACAGTTCAACAGCCGGCATGCAGGGACGAACGCACAAGTTTGCAACTTTGAAAGTTCACAATTTGAAGATTCACATATAGGGGACTCAACTGTATTTTGTTTCTGTTTTCATTTTTCTTTAGATGTTCTTAAATTTCCTCTTTGGTTTCTTTACTGAAAAGTGATTGCTTTAGTTGCATATTGTTCAGCTTCAAGGTATTTGTATTTTTGCAGTTTTTTCCCTGTAGTTGATTTCTAGTCTCATAGTGTTATAGTCAGAAAAGGTACTTGCTATGATTTCTATGTTAAATTTATTGAGATTTACTTTGTGGCCTAGCATGTAAAATATCCTGGAGAATGTCCCATGAGCACTTCAAAAGAATATGTATTCTGTTGCTTTTGGGATGAAATGTTCTGTGTGTGTGTGTGTGTATACAATCAATCTGGAGTAAGGTGTAATTTAGAGCCAGTGTTTCTTTACTGGTTTTATGTCTAGATGTCTGGATTTTCTGTCTGTTTTTGTAAGTGAGATGTTTAACATCCCTATTATTTTTATGTTACTGTCAATTTCTCCCTATATGATTTTTAATATATACTCTATATTTTGGTGCTCCTATGTGGGGTGCCTATATATTTGCAACTTCCTGTTGGGTTGGTTGATTCTTTTATCACTGTATAATATTCTTCTTTGTCTGTTATTATAGTCCTTGTTTTAAAGTCTATATTGTGTGATATAATTATTGCAACCTCAGTTTTTATTTCCATTTGCATGGAATTATCTTTTCCATCTCTCCACTTCCAGTCTATGCGTGTCTTTAGATCTGAGGTGAATTTCTTATAGTCTGTTCCCTCTGCCTGGCAAAGCACAATAAAGCATCTGCCTGCAATATGGGAGTCCCAGATTCGATCCCTGGGTTGGGAAGATCCTCTGGAGAAGGAAATGGCAACCCACTCCAGTACCCTTGCCTGGAAAATCCCATGGACAGAGGAGCCTGGTAGGCTACAGTCCATGGGGTCACAAAAAGTTGGACACGGCTGAGCAACTTCACTTTCACTTTCTTCTAGGCTGTACCTATATGGGTCTTGTTTTTGGATCAGTTCAGCTATCCCTTCTTTTGATTGGAGAATTAATCCACTTATATTTAAAGTAGTTATTGTATATATACTTATTGCCATTTTATTAACTGTTTTCTAATCATTTCTGTAGTTCTTTTTTTTTGTTCCTTTTTCTTCATTTGCTCTCATCTCTTATGATTTAATAGCTGTCTTTTGTCTTATGTGTTATGTTTCCATTTCTTTCTCATTTTTGCATCCAGGATAGGTTTTTGATTTGTGGTTACCTTGAGGTTTCTATATAGCAACCTGTATAAATATGTGATTATTTTAAATTGATACTCTCTTAAGTTGAAAGTATTCTAACAACTTTGCATGTTTACTACCCCTCTTATATTTATTATTTTTGATATAATATTTCACATTTTTTTTCCTGTGTATAATTTAACCAGTGTTATTTGGATATAGCTGATTTTATTACTTTTGTCTTTTAACTGTCCTACTAGCTTTATAAGTGGTTGTTTTTCTACCTTTACTATGTTTGCCTTTACCCGTGAGATTTTTGCTTCTGTAATTTTTTTTTAATAATATACTGTGTTCTTTTCTTCTCCACTTAAAAAAGTCCATTTAACACATTTTGTAAAGGCAGTCTAATGGTATGGAACTGTTTTAACTTTTACTTCTCTGTAAAACTCCTGTCTCTCCTTTAATCTAAAATAAATATAGAGTATTCTTGGTTGTGGGTCTTTTTTCCTTTTATCACTTTGAATATACTGTGCTATCCCTTCCTGGCCTGCAAAGTTTTTATTGAAAAGTCAGCTGATAGACTCATTCTGAGAGTTTCCTTGTATTTAAGTTATTACTTTTCTTTTACTCTTTTTAAGATTGCCTTTTTCATCATCATCATCATTATTATTTTTTGCCATTTAAATATAATGTGCCTTGGTGTGATCCTCTTTGGGTTTCTTGCTTGGAACTCTCTGTGATCCTTGGATTTTGATGTCTATCTTCTTTCCTAAGTTAGGAATATTTTTAGCAATTATTTCTTTCAGTAAGTTCTCTCTCTTCTACTTCTGAACCCATATAATGGGATTGTTAGCTTTGTTGAGATATCCCAGAGGTCTCTTAAACTGTCAGTTAAAATAAATCTTTTTCTCTTCATTTTGAATAAACTATCTTTTTTTCTGTTCCTCTATATTGTCTAATCTGTTGATTTCTTCTAGTGTTGTATTTTTATTTCAGTTATTGTATTCTTCAGCTCTGTTTGGTTCTTCTCTGTATTGTCTACCCTGTTGAAATTCTTACTGTGCTTATCCATTCATCTCTCATCTAAAGATGTTTGTCTAACATCTTTACGACCATTACTTTGAACTCGTTAGCATATAAACTGTTCATATTTACTTTGTTTATTTCTTTCTCTGAGGTTATGTTTTTTGCATTCATATGAAACACCTTTGTCTGTCTCCTCATTTTGCCTAATTCTCTGAGTCTATTTCTATGCATTAGGTAGGTGTGTTACATTCCCCAATTATATAAAAGTGAGTTTATGGAGGTGATGTTCTATGGGACCCAGCAATACACTCCCCTCTGGTTACCAGAGTCATATACTCTAGGGGTGCCCTCTGTGTGGGCTGTGTGGGTCCTTCCACTGGCAGGTTCAGTTAATGTGGGTGTGCTTGTAAGTGTGGGTGTGCTAGTAATAATGGTTGGCTGTGAAGTCCTGCCTTGTGTGATGGTTGCTATTCCACTGGTGGGCATGACAAGGTCTTTAGATGGCCAGCTGCATGGGCCAGAGGGCTCTTGGGTGGTGCCAGCCCTTTGGTGGGTGAGGCTGTGTCCTGGAAGTCATCTTCAGGACTGGGGGAAATTCTAGGACTGGTGCCAACATAATGAATGAATAAGTTCTTGGCACTAATAGACTAGAGAGGGAATTCCAAAATGATGCTCGCCAGCGTGAGTTTTCTCCTGGTAGGAAAATCTCCT
Organism: Hydropotes inermis; assembly: GCA_020226075.1. Taxonomy (NCBI): domain Eukaryota; kingdom Metazoa; phylum Chordata; class Mammalia; order Artiodactyla; family Cervidae; genus Hydropotes; species Hydropotes inermis. The sequence goes on along the minus strand of CM035295.1, from coordinate 9,054,498 downwards.
CCAAATGACTGTCACCTGCATCTATGTCCCAGGGGTGTTCAAAGTTACCTCCTGCCTTTCTGATGGTCTCTTCAAGACCAGCAAGTGGGTTGAACCCATGCTCTTTTCCAACGAATGCCTCTGCATTGGCACCCAAGAGTGTGTGAGACTTTTGTGCATGCCCTTTGAGAAAAGCCTGTTTCCTCTAACTCTCTGGCTCTCCCATTCACAAGCAACGTGGGCCTTCGAAGCCAGTGGGTGGGGGCTCCTGTTCATGTGCAGGAGAGCCGAATGTGGGGCTTGCACCCTTCACGCCTTGGACAGAATTTTGCAACTGTGATTATCCATCATTTGTGGTGCCAAAGGGTATGGATCTTGACTATCATATGTCTTCACCCCTCCTACCAATCTCGTTGTATTTGCTTCTTTTTATCTTTAATTGTGGGAGGTATTTCTGGTATTTTTCAGGTCATTGTCATAGATAGTTACTCTGTAAAGTGTTATAATTTTGGTAAACTCATGTGTTCGTGAGAGAAGATGAGCTAAAGGTCTTCCTACTCTGCCATCTTGGCCACATATACCCCTTATATATAATTTAAAGGTGTGTTAACTTCTAAGATAATAAGACTGGAAGTAGTATATCTTGTTTTCATGATATCTAAAATAATCTGCATATCATGATGAAACAAACCACCTTTCTATATTTTTTTAGCTCTGGAAGTTACAGAGTTGCCCAGAGGCTTATAAATGATGGGTGAATCTCATAAATGTAATAAATACATGATCATTAAGTAAAAAAATAATAGATATATAGTTTTGATATTGGCTTTTATGAGAGATACTTGTATATAAAAAGGAGACACAGGTTAAGAGTTTTTTAAATTCCTTTATGAAAGGAACCATTTAAATATAATATGTTGCTATTATTATAGAGGCAAATACTTCCCTATAAGTAAGGGTCTGTCAACATTTCTTTTGGAAGCCTTCATTTTAAGGGTGTGGAACTCAACCCTAAACTGTGCTGCCAACTGAAATATGGTATATAAAGTTTCAGTGTCATTGCCATTTTTTTCTATATCCCAAATCACAAAAGCCCACTTTTTTTTTTCACATGTGGACATTAATCTAAAGCAGAAGTCAGTAATTGCCAATGCTATCAAATTTTATTCTGTCTGAATAAGATGATATTTCCTAAGAAATCAAGGCTGCCAACACTAAGGAGCATATATAAACAGACTTCTGTGATTCTGCTTGATGTCAGTGTTTTGGTCAAATATAATGTGTAGGTGGATGCTGTAATTCTGGCTTCCAAGTCATTTGGAGAAAAATAATTATGCCTGGAGTACTGGAAAAATTTCAATTTTGAACTAGAGATGTGAAAGTATTAACAATCACGCCTACTGAGATGAACTATCTACTGGTGACATTTAAAACTAGCCTATTCATTTCTATTCTTTATGGGCTAGATGTCTATTTCAGGAATTTATGGCAACCATCTGATCCAAAAGTAGTTATGTTCCTGACAACAAAAAGTGATAAAGAAGCTGTAGAGAGCAATGAAAATTGATAGGGAAAGAGAGTGATAAACAGCAAAAAAAAAAAGACCCATTAAGGGCCAAATGATTGGTAAAGCCTGAGGAAAAGGAACTCAGAGGTAAATTGGAGCCCAGGTTGATCATTTCACAGGTGCAATCAGCCACTTCTCACCTGGTATTTCTGGTTTGTTCGGAATTGAAATATGAAAGCACCTTATTAGAGTTCAGGTCTGACGTCATTCTGGACTTGTGAGAGGAAAAGGACTGTGGCCCCTGCGTTTATGGAACTTATTATAATAAAATCCGCAAGTTTCAAGGGAAGTTCACAGAGTATTTTTTTTTAAGCGGGATTGGGAAAAATAGAATTAAATAGAAATGAGAAATGTAAGTTCCTGGAGTGTGTGATTTCTAATGAGTTCTTACTTTTGAAAGGATAGTATGACCTTCTATTCAGATATTAGGGGCTCATATTTGGTCAGTTTTCCTTTTCAAGAGAAAACTTAAACAACCGCACTGATGTTTTAGAAGTAAACTTTAAGAATAATCTCCTCTTCTTTTCAGCAAAAAAACCCAAGACCTCATCATATTTACTTGTAAGTCTCATAACCACTGTAGGAAGGAATTTGATTGTTTCAGAAGCAGATAGATAGAATGCCTACTAACTTGCTGGGTGTTTGGAACATATTAATTCATCAATTCTACTCATATATATCTATCTGAAGAAAAAATTCAGTTCAGTTCAATCTCTCACTAGTGTCCGACTCCTTGTGACCCCATGAATTGCAGCTTGCCAGGCCTCCCTGTAAAATCACCAACTCCCAGAGTCCACCCAAACTCATGTCCATTGAGTTGGTGATGCCATCCAGCCATCTCATTCTCTGTCGTCCCCTTCTCCTCCTGCCCCCAGTCCCTCCCAGCATCAGGGTCTTTTCAAATGAGTCAGCTCTTCGCATCAGATGGGCAAAATATTGGAGTTTCAGCCTCAATATCAGTCCTTCCAATGAACACTCAGGACTGATCTCCTTTAGGAAGGACTGGTTGGATCTCCTCGCAGTCCAAGGGACTCTCAAGAGTCTTCTCCAACACCACAGTTCAAAAGCATCAATTCTTCAGTGCTCAGCTTTCTTTATAGTCCAACTCTCACATCCATGACCTCTGGAAAACTCACAACCTTGACTAGACCGACCTTTGTTGACAAAGTAATGTCTCTGCTTTTTAATATGCTGTCTAGGTTGGTCATAACTTGCCTTGCAAGGAGTAAGCGTCTTTTAATTTCATGGCTGCAGTCACCATCTGCAGTGATTTTGGAGCCCAAAAAATAAAGTCAGCCACTGTTTCTCCTGTTTCCCCATCTATTTTGCCATGAAATGAAGGGACTGGATGCCATGATCTTATTTTTCTGAATGCTGAGTTTTAAGCCAACTGTTTCACTCTCCTCTTTCACTTTCATCAAGAGGCTCTTTAGTTCTTCACTTTCTGCCATAAGGGTGGTGTCATCTGCATGTCTGAGGTTATTGATATTTCTCCCAGCAGTCTTGGTTCTAGCTTGTGCTTCATCCAGCCTGGCATTTCTCATGATGTACTCTGCATATAATTTAAATAAGCAGGGTGACAATACACAGCCTTGGTGTACTCCTTTTCCTTTTTGGAACCAGTCTGTTGTTCCATGTTCAGTTCTAACTGTTGCTTCATGACCTGCATACAGATTTCTCAGGAGGCAGGTCAGGTGGTCTGGTATTCCCATCTCTTTGATAATTTCCCATAGTTTATTGTGATCCACACAGTCAAAGGCTTTGGCATAGTCAACAAAGCAGAAACAGATGTTTTTCTGGAATTCTCTCGCTTTTTCGATGATCCAGTGGATGTTGGCAGTTTGAGGCCTGGTTTCTCTGCCTTTTCTAAGTCAAGCTTGAACATCTGAAAGTTCACAGTTCATGTATTGCTGAAGCCTGGCTTGGAGAATTTTGAGCATTACTTTGCTATGTTGTGAGATGAGTGCAACTGTGTGGTAGTTTGAGCATTCTTTGGGATTGCCTTTCTTTGGGATTGGAATGAAAACTGACCTTTTCCTGTCCTGTTGCCATTGCTGAGTTTTCCAAATCTGCTGGCATATTGAGTGCAGCACTTAAACAGCATCATCTATTAGCACTTGAAATAGTTCAACTGGTATTTCATCACCTCCTCTAACTTTATTCATAGTGATGCTTCCTAAGGCCCACTTGACTTCACATTCCAGGATGTCTGGCTCTAGGTGAGTGATCACACCATTATGATTATCTGGGTCATGAAGATCTTTTTTGTACAGTTCTTCTGTGTGTTCTTATCATCTCTTCTGAATATCTTCTGCTTCTGTTAGGCCCATATCATTTCTGTCCTTTATTGAGCCAATCTTTGCATGAAATGTTCCCTTGGTATCTCTCATTTTCTTGCAGAGATCCCTAGTCTTTCTCAGTCTTTTGTTTTCCTCTTCTTCTTTGCACTGATCACTGAGGAAGGCTTTCTTATCTCTCCTTGCTATTCTGTGGAACTCTGCATTCAAATATGTATATCTTTTTTTCTCTTTTGCTTTTTGCTTCTCTTCTTTTCACAGCTATTTGTAAGGCCTCCTGACAGTTATTTTTCTTTTTTGCATTTCTTTATCTTGGGCATGGTCTTGATTCCTGTCTCCTGTACAATGTCACAAAACTCCGTCCGTAGTTCCTCAGGCACTCTGTCAGATCCAGTCCTTTAAATCTATTTTTCACTTCCACTGTATAATCATAAGGGATTTGATTTAGGTCATACCTGAATGGTCTAGTGGTTTCCCCTGGTTTCCTCAATTTCAGTTTGAATTTGGCAATCAGGAGTTCATAATCTAAGCCACAGTCAGCTGCCGGTCATGTTTCTGCTGACTGTATGGAGCTTCTCCATCTTTGGCTGCAAAGAATATAATCAATCTGATTTTGTTGTTGACCATCTGGTGATGTCCATGTGTAGAGTCTTCCCTTGTGTTGTTGGAAGAGGGTGTTTGCTATGACCAGTGCATTCTCTTGCCAAAACTGTATTAGCCTTTGCCCTGCTTCATTCTGTACTCCAAGGCCAAATTTGCCTATTATTCCAGGTATCTCTTGACTTCCTACTTTTGCATTCCGGTCCCCTTTAATGAAAAGAACATCTTTTTTGGATGTTAGTTCTAAAAGGTCTTGTAGGTGTAGGAGGTCTTGAAGCAAAAATTACTTCCCATTTAATTAGATGAGAAGCTTAAGCTCGAAAAGGTGAAAGCTTCCTGCCTTGTTCACATAGCTAGTACATTACCAGAGATGAGTCTGGCTTCAAAGTCCATTCTCTTTCTATGAAAGCTAGTTATCTACCATGTTATGCAGGAATTGTTAACTGATATGTTATTTTTTGGATTACAATTTTCCTGAAAAGTTTAAATCTATTGATTTTTATTTCAGCAGTTTATTAGTATCTACTAATAAATGCATAGCATTTAAATATTTACAAAGTATCTTTTAAAATATTATCTCATTTGAAACTCATGACATTTTTTTTTCTTTTTTTTTTTATGGGACTGTTAATTACTTCCAGGCACAAATATAGTCTTCTTTTTCTATGTAGCACTCCTTCTCTTAACTTGTCATGCACTACTGGGCTTGAAATAGGTCCTCAAAGAAAATTTTCTGGATAGATTTACTTGTCATCTGCTAGCCTATAGAAAGAAATAGATGGTTATGTAGCTTCTTTTGTATCTACAGTGAAGTATCAGCTCTCTCTGTTTTATTTTCCTTTGGGATGTGGCAGATGCCTGCATTTGTGTTGAGACTTGTCTTTGCATCAACTTGCCCCCCAGCAGGATGTTCATTGTCTATTGGCTTCTCTTTGCATCCTGGCTTCTGGATTGAGCTTGGGTACAAATATAAAACCCCTTTGCTCAGCTGAAGTGTGAAGAACAAAGAAGGGAGTGCCAATGGACACAGCATCCTTTGCCTTGGATGGAAAGCAGCTTTTGGCAGCTGTGGAGGTTCATGTGGTTTCTGGACCACGAAGCCCTGTACTAGCCCTTTATAAATCTCCTGTCCAGCGGGGAGGTAATAGGAATGAACAGGAGGGAGCCAGAAGAAGATGGATGCCAAACACAGTGATTTAGGTCTGGAATCAGGGATCAAACAGTTAATAGCTTTTTCAGCAGGCCCCTGACTCCAGATTAATCCCTTTTCTGAACAGGTCCTTCCTGGTACCTCCTCCCTTAAAGGCATCTCCCAAAGATAGTGTATTTCCTCCTCAGAGTCAGTCAGAAGACTGGGAGTTCAATTACCATGGATTCTATTATGAAGATACACTAGATATTTACATGTTTGTTTAACCTGTGAAAAGATTTTCTCAGATTCAAGGTATGTTAAAAAATGCTGTTTACCTAATTTCATGTTACTAAACAAGGAAAATTATAACAATATTCAGCAGTAGAATTTCCATTTTACAAACACGCTTGTGCCTTCCTTTTCCTTTCTCTCCAAAATCAAATAGTAAAAACAATTTAAAGAATATCCTGTTCCATGAAATACTTAATCCCAAAATGGGATTGCTTGAACTTGCATAAATCTCTTTTAATGTTCTATCCTGAAGTAATGTTTAGAAAGTTTTAGCATTTTATGTTTTATGAATTTTAATTCACGATGGCTACTGAGTATAGAGAAATAAAAAACCTCCCTGTGTGTCTCCTGATTGTCCAAATCCCTATAGTCTAATAGTCTAGGTGTGGCCAGAACAAGCCCTAGCAAAAGGGTCATGCAAGGCACTGTGCTAAGACCTGAAACCTTGATGTTAGACTTGGAATGCAAAAGGAATAGTGTCCTGGAGAAAATCGGCCAAGTGTGAGACGAATGGCTCTTTGCTTCCCTATTTTATTCTTTTGTGTTATCATACTGACAGAAGCAATGAAAGAAAGTAAAAGAAATGGTATGAAATTTTATTTTATAATATGTTAAAGAAGACAAGTGCCTTCTGGACTGAAAATGAATGTAATATATACTAAGTTTCAGCTGAGAGCAATTTTTTCCCTCGTAGACAGTTATAATAAGTTTGTTCTGGAAGCTTATGGGTTTTTTAATGGAAATGCTGAACCAAACTTAACAGAGGCATCATGTGAAAGCGTGGATATAATAACAGCTCCGAAACCTCCAGAACAAGAGGACGATAAGATCCTCAGTGAGTAGGAGGGAAAGACTGAGAAGTACATAAAAAATGCATGCCAAAAAAAGAACAAATATGTGTTTTCAGTATTGCAGCCCAACAGTTGGAATTATTTGGGGGGGATGATTTGGGTGGCTGTCTTTACAATGGAGTGAAATTGGTTTCTTATTTTAGCCACTGCATTGGTTCAGCTTCACTCTGTTCCATTCTAAAAATGCACCAGCGTATCAGTCAGCTGCAGGGCACTTGACTCCTTGTGCGTGCCTGCTATGAGATTAGGGTAAGTGGATCAGAACTTGAGAGCACAGATTTTGAAAGTTCACTGTGATAGGTGGTCTGTATAAGCTAAGCAAGGCAAATCAGAGCAAGCCTCCATCTCTACCACTTGTCATAGCATTAGCTATATTTTGAATGGATCCACTTGACTTGGGTCTTTTGGGTTATGTTACACTGAACATTTATCTGAACATTTATCCAAAGCTATCTTAAAACTCTTAAATTTTATTGTTGGATTTCCTGCTTATTAAATCATCAAGTAAAACAATGATGTGTTAGTAAGGAAATCAGTTAAAACAGAATATATTAATAAAACTGAAGACTATCAGAATCATCTTTTTCCTTTTAAATTTGTGCATGTGTGTAAGCAATCACGGATTAAAGAAGCAATTAGCCTGAATAGGGAAAACATGAAACTGATGCTTGATACACCAACAGATTGTGAGCTTGAGAGCCTCCATTTTTGGTACAGTTGCCAGAAGAATTGCAAAATCTGTTCTATCAAAGTCCATCATTCTGATCAGGTTAAAAAAGACAGTTCTGGTAAATTGCATCCCTAAGTCATAAATCCACATTTTTGGAGATTTATGGACCCTGGAGTTAACTGACATGATGATTTATATCATCCGTGATTAAAACCTGGATGGCTTTATTTAGCTTAATGTTGTTTCTAAAGAATTATACTCCTAACTAAAACAACAAAATGTCAAAGATCAGCATTTAGTGCTTTTCTCCATAGATGACATCTACAGGAACCTGTTTATGAGCAAGTGAGGCTAGGGGGAAAGGGGAAGAAAGTAGGATAACAATTGTATTTATTGAAGTAAAATGTATGGAATTGTTTAATGCAGGCAAATAGAGGAAGAAAATTAAGGCAGTTTTCATACTACTGTTTCCTATTGTTCTTTTCTTTGCATCAGTCACTTGATTTCCCTCCTGCTCCACTGACTCCTCACTCCCCTCATCCCATCTACACACACACACACACACACACGTGTGCACACACACACACACATTTAATAGAAATCTGCTAATTAGAGGTGAATAGAGATTAGATTCTACAGGTACATTCTCAGTCCTCATGCTCAATTGCAATTGATGATTCTGAAAGATCTTAAATTTCTGAAGGTGATTCTGAGCAGACAAAATGAGCAGAATGTGTAAGTTACTTGTTGAATTACTGATGAAATCCACTAATTTAAGTTTTCCTAAGTTATGAAGGAAGAATGTACCAGTACTTCTGAAACATCTTTTCTGCTCACTGGTCATCAGACCTAGGGCAGAAACCATTGATTTAATTTTAAAAAATCATCACCCTTCCTATTCAGCTGGAGTGACTTTTCAAATATGTTTGGTGAAATCTTTTTTTCAAATACCGCTCTATTTTGAAACTGAATGATATTTTAAAAAAATTAGATATTAAAGAATAAATTATCTGGAAATAGCTAAGACAATTATCAAAGCAGAAAAATAGTGGGGAGAGGAACGCTTTATCAGTTATTAAAATATACTCTAAAGACATAGCAGTAAAAACAGTGTCTTGTTAGCATTAGAAAAGAAAAAATAAGGGGTGAATTAGAATATAGAACCCAGACAAATAAGATATGATAAAGATTCATTTGGTAAATAATAGTTTTGCTTAATCAGTAGCTCCAGCACAATTGGCACTCTTTAAGAAAGAAAATAAATCTGGATTTTCTTCATATAAAAATTGAACAATGGATGAATTATGTATTGAAATTTAAATATTTAAAAATTATATGAATCTATGTACAACCTAGAAGTTTGCAAAGCTTATATAATAAAGACATAAATCTCTACTGGACAATGCAAAAAAAAAACAACAACAAAAAATAGACATATTTAACCACATAAATGTTCAAAAAATATTTCTACTGCAAAATACACTGTGAAGAAAGTCCATAATAAATGATTGACTGAGGGAAGTAGTCACAATACATATGAGAAATCAACAACTTTTGAATAAAATGAACTCTTATAAATTAATAAAGAAATCAAGAAACAATATAAAAATGAACAAAGTTCATCATGAATAGATCACAGAAGAATATCTCCAGAGAGCCGAGAAATATTCCAACAGAGGTCCAACCTCACTGGTAATAAGGAAAAGTTTAATTTTTGACATACTCCTATGCTTGTAAGATTAATAAAAATTGTAAGAGATGACGTTCTTTGTTGGGTCATAGTATAAAGAGTAGTTTCATCCTTTGCAAGTAAAAATTCTATTTATGATAATCTTATAAACAAATCTGGAAAAAGTATTAAAATTGAAAATGTAAATACTCTTCAACTTCAGCTGGGAATTTATTCCACAGAAAAATAAACCACTAGGATATATGATAATTTAAAGTGGCTGTCCCTCAAAAGGAGAATGATTAAATTAATTATTATAATTTCACAACATTGATTAATACAGGTAAGAAAAATAAAAGATTTTCTCTAGGACAGTTAACTTGAGAGAGATTTCCAAGGTGTAATACTAAATGACAAAAGCAGAAGACAGATAAGCATATGAAAAATAAGCATAAGATTATGGTCACTGTTAGTAAAAAGAAACTATTATTATGTGTCACTATTGTGAGTTACAAAGGGCATACACCAGGTTGTCAATACTGGCTAGTCAAGTGAGTGGGAAAGAGAGGAGAAAGGCGGAGGTGTAAAAGACAAGGGGAGAAATCAATGGTAAGAATAATGTGTTTGCTATAATCTTGATTGTGGAAATGTTCAACATGCTGGTAGTAATTTCAGAGCAGTGAATTTTCAGGGAATTTATATCCCTTGGTTATAGCTAAAGACCTAAAGCTACAAAAAGGATGAATCATGCATCATCATAACTCAAGATCCATATCCAAGCTATATAAAAGAAAATTTCCATATCAGAGAATTTTTCTATGTTTTTAAAAAGGCTTTTCTCATCATTTTTCAGTTGGAGGATGAGATGGCTAGATGGCATCACCAATGCAATGAACATGAACTTGGGAAAACTTTGGGAGATGGTGAGGGGCAGGGAGGCCTGGTGTACTGCAGTCCATGGGGTCACAAAGAGTTGGACATGATTGAGCAACTGAACAACAGCAAATGATATTCCATTGTATGTATACATGTGTGTAGTATATATATATACGACATCTTTATGCATTCATCTGTTGATGGACACTGATGTTGCTAGCATGTCTTAGGTATTGTAAATAGTGTTTCAATGAACATTGGAATTCATGTATTTTTTGAAGTATTCTTTTCTCTGGATATATGCCCAGTAGTGGGATTGTTGGAGCATATGGTAGTTCTATTTTTAGTAGAACTACTAGTAGAACTAATAGAACTTTAGTAGAACCTCCACCAGTTTACATTCCCACCTACAGTGTAGAAGGTTTCCCTATACTGTTTACTGTTTGTGGACTTTCTGATGATGGCCATTCTTACTGGTGTGTGAGGTGACACCTCTTAGTAGTTTTGATATGCATTTCTCTAATGATTAGTGATGTTAAAAATATTTTCATGTGCTCTTTGACCATCTATATGTTTTCTTTGGAGAAATGCTTATTTAGATCTTCTGGCCATTTTTGGATTGGGTTTTTTGTTTTTTTTGATATTGAACTGCATGAGCTGTTTGTATATTTGTGAGATAAATCCCTTGTCAGTCACATCATTTGAAATTATTTTCTCCCATTCTGTGAGCTGTCTTTTTGTTTTGTTTATGCTTTCCTTTGCTGCACAAAAGCTTTAAGTTTAATTAGTTCCCATTTATTTGTTGTTGTTTTTATTTTCATTACTTTAAGAAGTGGATCCAAAAAGACATGGCTATGATTTATGTCCAAGAATGTTCTATGTTTTTCTCTAAGCTTTTTATAGTATTTGGTCTTACATTTAGGTCTTTAATCCATTTTGAGTTTATTTCTGTGTATGATGTCAGAGGCTTTTGACATTTCAGCTCTTTATGTTGTGATACCATGTAGCTTTTAGGGTTAAAATGGAATTTCTGGAGTTCACAAGAAAATTGATTGCCAGAAACCCATTGCTTTTTGGCCAAGAGGCAGAACATAAAGATTCTTGAAAGAGGACAGAATCATGTCTTGCGATCTTCCACTGCACTAACATCTATTTCTTCCACCTAATAATTTACCCAATGCAAAGATTCACCTTTTAAATGATATGAGAAGGCAGTGAAATGCTCTGATGAGGTAATGAGGGAAATGAAGAGAATTTGGTTCATTGACTTGTTTCATATCTAGGAATTATTCCTTATATAAGGGTATAATTATATTCTCTTTCCTAAATCTGTTAAAGGAATGGGTAAAAGAGAAAACAACCCAGTTTAGAACTATGCAAATGAACTCTCAAACAAGAAGGTTGGTTTGAGTCACTTGTTCACTTATTTAACCTGTCCATCAACAAAAATTTAGAGTATATACTACATTCCAGGTACTAGTTGAAGAATAGAAAATATAGTGAAAAACAATATCAACGAAGGTTGTGCCCCAACCCTGCTCCGATCTTATGATGTAGTAGAATTGAGAATGGGAGAAGGCAATGGCACCCCACTCCAGTAGTCTTGCCTGGAAAATCCCATGGACAGAGGAGCCTGGTAGGCTGTGGACCATGGGGTCACTAAGAGTCGGACACAACTGAGCGACTTCACTTTCACTTTTCACTTTCATGCATTGGAGAAGGAAATGGCAGCCCACTCCAATGTTCTTGCCTGGAGAATCCCAGGGATGGGGGAACCTGGTGGGTTGCCATCTATGGGGTCGCACAGAAGCAGACAGGACTGAAGCAACTTAGCAGCAGCAGCAGTGTCTGAATTGACAGTCAAAACCAAATAAATAAGGAAGTAAATCTTGCAGCTCTATGGGGAAAGGCAGAGGAAAGAGTAGGTATGATACCCTTAGGCGTACTTGGTATTCTACAGGAATAACAAGAGAGCCAGAGAATAGAGACATGGATGAATTAGTCTGAGAGTGCTAGGAATACAGTCAGATAGATAGTCTAGGTGGATCTTGTATTATAATGCTACAATGTTGTGGTCCATCTTAAAACTCTAAAGTCTTATATAATATCTTCCAGGATAGGAGAGCCACTTCCCATGTTATCTTTGCCCAAGATTGCCCTTCATTTATTCTCTCTTGATTATGGAACTTTGATAATAAATATCTATAAGAATAGACTCTGGAAAGATGAGGATTTGAGAGGGCAAAAATACCTTTGTCCCAATAGGACAATAGGAGAGAACTCTTGGGACACAAAAGGAAAATAATTTGGAAAAGAAGGATAGAATGACAATTTACAACTAAATCAGTTCCTTTCTGTTCCTTTGTGAACTGCAGAATTGACAAAGTTCATTGACAGGGAATGACAATTTGGTTAAAACCAAGCCAGTAAAATAGCATGATTTTATATGGCCAGCTCACTGAAAGGCAACAATTAAAGGTATTGTCTTCCAAATGCCTGAGAGACTGGTTGGTAATGGCTGAACACAAATGGTTGTGCAATAGGAAAAGATTGTGTCTCTGGGATAAAAATCTCTCAGATTCTCTGTAGTTCTGTTTGTAAGAAGTGCAGGGGCCTGAAGCAGAGCTTTCCATTTCATAGCAGGAGAGCCCAGAAAAATGGACATGTGTGGCCAATAGCATATCCCTCAAACACTCTAATGTCAATGTAACAGGTGGATCCAACTAATCAAAATCATTCTGGGATTCTCAGTTTATGGCCACATATTACACTTAATGCTTTTACGCCAGTATTATACAGCAATAATTTGTAATACTTGAAATTTTTCTATCTTGTGATGTGGGGGAAGGGGATAATTGTCTTACTCTGATGTTACCGCACTCTTATTTGGGAGATATTGTACATGGCTTTCTTTTATAAACTATATAAGTTCTAGCTTCTGTAAGAGTCAAGATGGGGCTGTTTTTTACCCTGTTATTTGTCATTTTAGTCATTTATTTCTCTCTTGTAAAATGACTATTCTTCTGTTTTATTGATTAAATATCACACACACACACGTATATATATATACATATACACGTACATATATGGACATCATAATCACCCCCAAGAAGCCTATAGTTTGCATAATGGTTCATTCTTAATGTTGTACATTCTCTGGGTTTGGATAAATGTATAATGATGTGTATTCATCATTATGGTGTCACACAGAGTGTTGTCACTGCCCTAAAAGTTTTCTCTTCTTTGCCTATTCATCTCTCCCCTCAACTCCACTTCCAGCTCCTGATCATTTTATTGTCTCCATAGTTTCACCTTTTCTAGACTATCGTAAAGTTGGAGTCATACCATGTCTTGCCTTTTCAGATTGGTTTCTTTCACTTTCAGTTCAGTTCTGTTCAGTTGCTCAGTCCTGTCTGACTCTTTGAGACCCCATGGACTGCAACACACCAGGCCTCCCTGCCCATCACCAACTCCCAGAGCTTACTCGAACTCATGTTCATTGAGTCAGTGATGCCATCCAACCATCTCATCCTCTGTCATCCCCTTCTCTTCCTGCCTTCAATCTTTCCCAGCATCAGGGTCTTTTCAAATAAGTCAGCTCTTCACATCAGGTGGCCCAAGTATTGGAGTTTCAGCTTCAGCATCGGTCCTTCCAATGGATATTCAGGACTGATTTCCTTCAGAATGGACTGGTTGGATCTCCTTGCAGTCCAAGGGACTGTCACGAGTCTTCTCTTTGAACACAGTTCAAAAGCATCAATTCTTTGGTGCTCAGCTTTCTTTATAGTCCAACTCTCACATCCATACATGACTACTGGAAAAACCATAGCTTTGATTAGATGGACTTTTGTCAGCAAAGTAATGTCTCTGCTTTTTAACTATGCTGTCTTTGTTGGTCATAGATTTTCTTCCAAGGATCAAGTGTCTTTTAATTTCATGGCTGCAGTCACCATCTGTAGTGATTTTGTAGCCCAGAAAAGTAAAGTCTGTCACTGTTTCCCCATCTATTGGCCATGAAGTGATGGGACTGGATACCATGATCTTAGTTTTCTAAATGCTGAGTTCTAAGCTGACTTTTTCACTCTCTTCTTTCACTTTCATCAAGAGGCTCTTTAGTTCCTCTTCTCTTTCTGCCATAAGGGTAGTGTCATCTGCATATCACATATCTGAGATTATTGATATTTCTCCCTGCAATCTTGATTCCAGCTTGCTCTTTGTCCAGCCTGGAATTTCTTATGATGTGTACTCTCTATAAAGTTAAATGAGCAGGGTGACAATATACAGCCTTGACATACTCCTTTCCTGATTTGGAGCCAGTCTGTTGTTCTATGTCCAGTTCTAACTGCTGCTTCTTAACTTGCATACAGGTTTCTCAAGAGGCAGGTCAGGTGGTCTGGTACTCCCTTCTCTTGTAGAATTTTCCACAGTTTGTTGTGATCCACACAGTCAAAGGCCTTGGTATAGTCAACAAAGCAGAAGCAGAGTTAAGAAGATGCACTTGAGATTCCTCCATGTCTTTTCATGACTTGCTGCTTCATTTCTTTTTAGTGTTAAACAGCATCCCATTATGTTATTTGGATATGCCACCATTTATTCATTCACCCAATGAAGGACATCTTATTTGCTTCCAAGTTTTGGCAATGATAAACAAAGCTGCTGCCAATATCCATGTGCGGGTTTTTGTGTGGACAAAAATTTTTAACTCCATTGGGTGAATATCGAGTAGTGTAATTGGTAGATCCTACGGTAAAGACCCTGATACTAGGAAAGATTGAAGGCCAGCAGAGAGGGGACGACAGAGGATGAGATGGTTGGATGGCATCACCGACTCAGTGGACACGAGTTTGAGTAAACCCCGGAAGCTGGGGTTGGACAGGGAGGCCTGGCGTGCTGCAGTCCACACGGTCACAAAGAGTTGGACACGACTGAGCTACTGAACTGAACTGAACTGAATGGTAAGGGTACGGTTAAATTTGTAAGAAATTGCTAAACTATATTCCAAAATGTTCCAAATTTTTAATTCTCACTTAAGTGAATAGGAGTTCCTCTTGTTCCACATCCTTGCCAGTATTTGGTGATGTCAGTGCTCCGGAGTTTGGCCATTGCAATAGGTACAAAGCTCAATATTAAACAAAATAATTGGCCTATGAAATCCCAAAGGATAGGAACTCTCATTCAAAAGTTTTCTTTTATAAATTTGAGGTTCTTTTGTATTTCTTTGTATCATGGGTGTTTTCTTATATTTTATATAGGCTTAGGAGTACTATTCATTGTAACACCTAATATTTTATAAAACTACTTGAATGAAAGTATAAATATTTAAATGAAAGAATATGTAAAAAGAGATGGGTTTAAAACATTTGTACTGTTTTTATACGAGGGTCTTGACACAATCGACACTTTTAGATCAACATTTCACTGTTTGTTTAGAACTTGAGAGGTTTGATTCCTACACCTAACTAGACACTGGCCAATTGTACAACTCTTTGATCTGGTTCGGCCTTTTTGAGCCTCAGTTTTCTAATCTCCAGAGTGAGAGAGGAATAATCTTATGATTTCTTAGGACCACTTCATTGCCATATTCCATAATTCCTGGCCAATACAGTCAATATGGTCAGTTTCTCTTTATCTACCAAATTCAGTGCGGGTATTAATTGTTAAAACAGTTGACTAGTTTACTGTTTTCCACATTGGACCATTTGTTACATCTGTCTGAGGGATAGAAGATTCATATTTATGTATTTGGGGGGCAATATTAAAGTGCCTAAGCATTCCCTAAACATTTAAGCAATATTTGTAGTAGAAGAGACAAGTCAGTCTAGCACTGTTAATTCTGAATTTAATTGAGAGTAGATTGAATTATACTGTTTTATTTGCTTTTTCCTGTGTTCCTACAAGGTTCAGAGTCTTTGAAAAATAGCAGTGAGTCCAAGTTCTAAGCACCAGATTCTAATAGGAATTGATTGAGTACTTACCACATGCCAGGTACTTAGTAACAAATCTATGAAGTAGGTATTATCATCCCTCTTCTACAGATGAGCAGTCGAAGCATGGACTGATTAAATAACTTGCCAAAGTTCACATCAATTATAATGAAAGCAGGCAATATATGAGCATAGGATGGAACACATTAAAGCATGTATTAAACTCTAATGCCAAGTAGATGTTTTCACACAGAACAGAGCTCATCATATACTCAGTGCTCAATAATGTTGATCATTTTTATCTGCTAAAGAGATACAAATGGTGATCATTGACAAATTGCTTGATTTTTCTAAGATTTATTTTCATTTATCACTCAGGTTCTTGGCAGAGAACATAAGGCATACACAAACAGAATAATTAAAGGGAATTTAACAAAGGTACTCATTAGAACACCATGGGAAAAGCCTAAGGAAAACGTAAGAGGGATGTTGCTTCACCTCTGGGCTAACAAGGGCTGGATTAGCACCAGCAGGTCTGAAGGGCCAGGGGAGCGAGTAGTTTCCGGGACCCCAGAAGAGCTATAGTTATAGCTACAGCTGCCTGACAGGTGCTGTGACTTTCCACTGAGCAAGGCAGCCACTGCCAACCCCCTGAGCAGGAGTGATGGAGGCAGAAAAAGAACTTGGATCTCCCTCTCTCCTGCCTTTAATCTCCTGCTTCCTTTCCACACTAGCCAGATCCCATGAGAATCCAGAGTGCAAACGGGCCTGCCTGAAAGAGTCTGCAGAGGTCAGCTTCCTGAGGGCCCAGGGCAGAAGAGAAAAAAGGAGAAAGATCCAATGGGACACAGAATTTGCTGGTGCATTCACCTTCTGCACAATGAATTTGTTACCCAGTACTTGTGTAAGCCTACCAAACACTGTTAAGTGCTGTGGAGTATTTCAAAGGTAAACGATAATGTTTGTGCCCTTGAGGAGCTTACGTTTTAGAAACAGTTTGTTATGGCACCGATATGTAGTTAAAATGTTAAACTCTAAATGTTAAAACTTCAAAGTTCAGGCTCTGGTGTTAAGGTATAAATTTGGATAGCTAGCTTAAAACATTTAGACGTTAACGTTCTCATCTTGAAAAATGAGAACAGAAACAGAACCTTTCTCACTGGCCTATGTTGAGGGTTAAATAAGCTGATTTATGTAAAGCATCTGGAACAGTACTCAAAATAATTGTAAGACTTCATAACATTGACTATTATTATCTGCCTAATGTGGTATAGAAGGTGTGAGCAAAACCTTAGAACTATTCCCTGAGAAGACAGCCTGACCCTGGAGGGGCTGAGCTAGACATCTCTAAGGTCTATCCTATGTCCTGAGGTTCCATGACAGTTCCTCAAGGTCACTCTGTAGGTATAAGCGATGTCAGAAATACTGCCAGTTTCCGATATGCATTTAACCACCTAACCAGGCTTCTTCCCTTCTCTGAGTCTATAGACTACAGAAACCAGCCTTCTTCAGGATGGTCATAAATGAAATACTGCATCAGCTATTTAGATGTCTTAAAAAGCATGTATTAAGGATGATGGTATTGGTGATATTTACTGGCACTTGAACCCAAGGCAGTTAGGCATTTTATAAATCATCCAACATCCCTTGTGCTCCTGGAACTAAGTTGTGAGTTCTCGGGCTATATATCACGGATGTCTTTTTGGCCTCTATGCTTTTCTCCTTGGAAGGCAATTTATTATTTTTTATCAATATTAATGTTAGTTGCCATTATTATTTTAGATGAAGTGTATGGCGTATCCATATGTGGCTTGAACAAATTTCTTTTGATCAATTAGAAGCATGCTGTTGGCTTTTTCTTTTTCTCTGCAAAAATGTTCAAATGTTTGTTGCTAATTTTGTTGTTGTTGTTGTTAAACCAAGTATCATTACATAGTTTAAGTTTTGATTTTGTACTTTGATGAAGAATAATATCTAATCAGTGAAACAACAGGAATTATCCTTTTGCAAGAGAGAAATAATCTTCTAACTACAATGGCAGAGTAAAGAAACCAGCCCCTACTTCCCCAGCTGCAGTGTTCTGAAGGCGTGGTTTTCTCCCCTGGTTTTGCTATGCACAGCTGTGGCAATGAAGAAAGCATGGGTAGTCTTCTTTCCCATGCTATGATTTGCTTTGTTAAGTGACAGTGATCTTTTTTTTTTAAAAGATTAAAGTCCGGAAGGAAGCTCAGAAAATTCTGAAAGAAAACCCTGCCTTTTATAAATAAGAGTATGTGAAAATTCAACTTGGTAACTTAGTTTGGCCAGCTTTAAAATTTTTCTCTGTTGCTAAGGTTGCCGAATGGGAGGTATAAAAATGAACTTAAAACAAGTTCTTAGGACAAGCTTTTGCCCAACAGCAGTCATAGCGTTGATAAGCGGCAACCCTGTCCACACGGCAGACAGAAGAGCTCAAAGTGAAAACTGCATCACCCCTTCCACATTAGACAAGTTAATTCGTTGGTCCATAATCACAGCCTCTGCTTCAAATGAGAAGAACAGCTTTTTTCTTTTGAACGGGAAAGGCACAGAAGCTGTAATACCAGCATAATTCATTAACAGTAAGAATGTTTTGGAAGAAGAAATTCTGAATTTAGATTACCCTGAACTTCTACTTGTAATAGCGAAGGTGGTACTGAGACCTCTGCAGTTTCCTCAAACAAATTTAAAATGTGAGAGTTTCTTTTGTGTCTATCAGAAGCAGTTCTAAGTCATTTGGAAGTTTTATGAGATTTCTTTCTTGTTTTTTGTTTGTTTGTTTAAGATATTAGACTACTAGTGTGCTGAATAAGCTATGGAACTTTGTAATCAAAGAAATAGTTAATAATGTCAGATCCAAAGTAGTTCCCAAAATAACTTGAAAAATGGGAAATTCTGGATCCAGGTTTCTGACTGTAATGTGTCACACCCTTGCCCCATCTAGAACAATTTAAGGACTTCATGTGTATAGTAACATCTAAGACTTCAGAAGTTTCCATCACCAGAAAGAGTGGCTTGAAGGTCATGGAAACACCCTGTGGTAGCAGGAAAGATGATGCTGACTGACAATGAATTTAGGAAGCCAGAAGATTGAAATGTACCAAAGGGAGGAGCCAGTGCTTTGCTGTTTGGAAATAAGCCTGATCAATCCTTTTTCTGTCTAGGTAATATTGGCTGACTTTTCCTCTCATCCTTCCTATTCCCAAATAAAAAAGTCAGAACAATCCGAAAGAATGGCATTTGGTTCCTGAGAAGAGAGGGAACTAGCCCATTCTGTTGCTTTGATCTTCACATCTACCTGGAGAAACTACAGAAGCAGAGAGAAGCCTGGATATGGAAAAGACATAAGAACTCTGAGAGATCCCTGCAGCGTATGCAGGAGCAGAGAGTCGAGGGCAGTCTGACGGAGATGCAACTGTGGGAGGGAAGCTTGAGAGAGAGGTTTTTCAGATATCCTCAGCCTTGCTCTTCTGCAACCTGGGGCTGTTTTCTCAAAATGGGCAGAGAACTCAGCAGCAGCCTGGACTTGGCAGTGCCCAGGGGCAATGTGAGAGTGCAGAAACTCTGGCTGGGGCCAGGTGCTCACGGAACAGACGTCAGCTGTGAGGGATCTTACTCCCTGCCCCACTTTCTCTTGCAGTGTTAGGGCTGGGGGATTTTCCCATCTTGAAGATGATGCTGAAGATCTGTCTGGTGGAACAGCAGCAAACAGACGTGATTGACAGAGACTGTTAGATACACTGACACCCACTCAGTCTCACCATTTCTTTTGCTTACATTCATCAGGAGGAATATAACTTAGGCCCTTCCCTAATTTTCGTGGCAGACAGTGCCATGAAATCACAGGGAAAACAACAATGAAAACAGGAAGAGCAACCTGTGAAAGAAAGATGAGAAACTGATATCATTTGAAACAGAATTCTTAGAACAGATGGACTGACAATTTAAAATAAGTTTAATTGAAATAACGAGATGAGAATGATGCTAATAAAATGTTGAAGTCATTAGAAAAAGAACCAAATGAAAACAGTAAATATGAAAAAGATAACAGTTGAAGAAAAGAACAGAATAAATAAGAAAAAGAATCCAAATGATGCTGCTGAAGAAATAATTTGTCAGATGAGCAGATTGAGCACTCTCAGAAGGTAACGGAAAATAAATTAAAAGAGAAACTATAATAATAAACTATGGGATTTGGAGACTAGAAATAAAAGTTCTATTATACAATTAACAATATTATTAGCATTAATATACAGAAGAAAGATGCTGGCGGTCATAGTGTGGGACAAAGGGAAAAAACTGAAGAAATAAAGAATATTTATTTATCCCAGAGTTAAAACAAAATGGCAGACTTCTTATTTGAATAAAGTAAACCATCTATATCTCAGTTTACCCACCAATAAAATGAGAATAGTATAATGCTTCCCTTACTCTTAAAAAGTTAATGTGAAGAGTAAGTGAATTAACTTATATGTAAAAAGCTCTTAGAAAAGTGCCTTGTACATAATTGCTATTTTAATATTAGCTATTATTACCTAGATTTATTGTAATTAAATTCTAGATCATCAAAGACCAAAGAAAATGCTTCCAAAGAGAATAGCATATCACCTAACAAGGAAAAGTGTTTAGATTGATATCAGACTTTGTAACACCATAATTACATAGTAAAAAAGAAAGAGCATTATACCTAGTCGGGCCTCAAAATATTGACCATATGGAAACCCACTGTGAAAGGCTTTTAGAGAATGTATTAAAATAATAAGATACATAAAAGTTCCAGGGTGCTACAAGAGATACATGAAGTAATGGTGGCCAAAAGACTAGAGGATATCACAGTTATTTTAAAAACCTCAGACTGAGGAAAATAACTTATAAGTAACATCAAGGGTATGTTAGAGGTGGGAGGTAGGGAGGAAGAGCAAAATAAGGTGAAACCTTCAAGATACTAGTATTGTTCTATTTAAGAAACTAATAAAGGAAGCATAAAGGGAAAACCTATAAATGTAGATCTTAAATTAGGAGCAACTGCCCTGAGAATAAAAATAACCAGTAAGGATTTTCACATATTCTGGCAGGATTAGCACAGCTATTCTGGGAAGCCTCCTAATAGTTTCTTGTCAGATGTTAAGTGCATATAAACTGTGGCCCAGCAGATTTATTCCTGGTTCTGCAGCACAGAGGGATGACCACAGGAGCCCACGTGGGGACAAGTAAGGAGGATACAATTGGGGTCTCCTAGACTGACACCGGATGATGCATGAATCAAGCAGAGTGACATCCGCAGCCACTTCAGCAGCAGTGCTGGAAGCCCTGAAAACAGTGCACGGCTGGGCAGTGACTTTATTAAAGCGCCACGTGGCATATACAACCTGCGGCAGGGTTCTTTCAGGGTGCCCTACTAGGTAAGGATTAACTCCCTAGAAGTAGCAACATAGATGGAGAAAGGAAAGCCATGATGGGCCATGGACAGGACACTGGCAAGACATGGAATCAGCCTGTACTTAAGTTGGAGCCATGTGGTTGTACTGGGTGATGTGTTTTTGCAGACTTTGGGCATCATACACTTATCAGTATCACATTGCTGAAAGCAGAGTCACAAGACGAGAGGAAAACTGAGGAAAATAAGACTCGTTTCAACACTTGATGGGTTAAGGCAACCTGTTGAAACTTGAGCTATTGGAAGGGCTCTTAAATATGTATTGGAGTTTTCAAACAGATTTAGGATAAAACAACACCCTTGGTTCAAACTCCCAATTTCTGCACACTTTGAACTCTTACATATGATAGAATAACAATCCCAAAATCTTGCAGTAATTTGGAATCAATAATTTTATTTGTATAAACTTAGCTATCTCCTAGTATAAGACCCATAGTGTAGTGGTGAATTGCCTGACTCTGGAAATATATTATGTGAGTTTAAAGCCCAGTCTATCATGTACTATTTTAATGAAATAATATATGGAAAAGACCTGGTACTTACTAACTCTCAAAACCAATTTTTTCCTTATTGCATTTAATTATTCATCTGATTCAAGAGGTCATAGCCAGGACATGGAAGCAAGCTAGATGCCCATCAGCAGACGAATGGATAAGGAAGCTGTGGTACATATACACCATGGAATATTACTCAGCCATTAAAAAGAATTCATTTGAATCAGTTCTAATGAGATGGATGAAACTGGAGCCCATTATACAGAGTGAAGTAAGCCAGAAAGATAAAGACCATTACAATATACTAACACATATATATGGAATTTAGAAAGATGTTAATAATAACCCTATATGCAGAACAGAAAAAAAAAAGACACAGATTTATAGAACAGTCTTTTAGACTCTGTGGGAGAAGGAGAGGGTGGGATGTTTCAAGAGAACAGCATCGAAACATGTACAGTATCTAGGATGAAACAGATCACCAGCCCAGGTTGGATGCATGAGACAAGCGCTCGGACCTGGTGCATTGGGAAAACCTAGGGGGAGCAGGTGGAGAGGGAGGTGGGAGGGGGGATCGGGATGGGGAACACATGTAAATCCATGGATGTTTCATTCCAATGTATGACAAAATTCACTACAAAAAAAAAAAAAAGGGGTAACTCTTCATGTAGGTGATTCATAAATCACATTTTATATCTGTGTCCAGATTGTGCAGAGTTAAAAGTGTTGAATTCATCTGATGCTTACTACACAGTTTGGGTTCAACTTAAGATCTAGATTGGTCTCTAGAGAGGAATTAGGTTGGTTAAACAGAATTTTGGATTTTATGTTTTATCAATTTATATGGATCATATCTTTGTTCTATTATTCCATAGTGGGCTCTGAAATTCTTGGTTAATGAAAAGCTATGCAAGTTGCAAATAGCTATTTAAGGTGTGACATGAATTTATACCATTATCCTCATGTATTAATTTATAAAGCTATAGTATATAATTATAAAATTATTATTGTCATTTATAAATTTTAAATATGTATTTTTAAGCAAAATTAAGTACCTACTCTACTCTATAATTTTTAATCCCTTCAAGTTTCATGTGTAACTATACCCTTTTTGACATTAGGATGTGGACTATCATAGTTTATGATATGTACAGTGATGTTTATTGCATCTTTACTCTTTTCTCTAGCTTGAAAGGGTATAATTGATATTGCCAATTTAGCATGAAAAACAAATTAGAAATTCAAAATGAGGAAAATGCTGGAAATAATAATTATATTTGTCAAAGCATATATAAACATTAACTAATAAAATTTATAAAGATTTAGGTGCTTAGACTTGATTTTATGCTATTCCAATAGTAGGGGGAGACCAAACTGCTTTAATAGTGGAATGTGTAATATATGCAAAGAAATGGAGGTGGGGAGTCTAGCCTCTTTTATTTTTTTTAACTTGGCTTTTGTGTTGATATGGAAAAAAAGGAAGATATGTTTAAGAAGGAAAAGAAGATAGGTCTAAGTTACTTTCAGTTTAGCTGATTATTCCAAATTTGGAAAATATAAATAGAACTCATAATATTCTCAAAGATAGGAAAGAAGGAAGAGAAAAGCAACCAGAGCTGTGGTTATGTCATAGTTATGATGCGAAATAAAATTCCTTTTCCTCTGGGAAGTTTTCCCTGGTCCTCAAGAGGAAGTTATCTCTTCCACTTCTGACTTTCCAGTGCATCTCCTAAAGTACTTAGAACCTCGTATGGTAGTGATTTATGGATACTCTCCAGGGTCTTACGATATTGCAAGATTATAGACTGAGTAGAAGATTTATATCCAATTCTGCCTCAGTGTGGAAGGCAATGGCTTCTAATAGAGGAGCATGTCATTTAGAGTCAGCAAGAACCTAGTTTCAAGCCAACCTCTTCTACTTCCTAGCTATCTGTCTACACATTAATTTTTCTGTACTTCAATTCCCTTGTATATAAACTGATGAAAATGACAATTAAGTTTATAGCATTTGGGAAGGATTTCATGAAACAGTTCCTGCACTGCTCTATTCCTTCCATATGTTCAATAAATGTTAGCTCTCTTCTTTCATGTCTCTGATAAGCATTCCTTTCCTCCATGTGGGAGGCGTTCCTATGAACAAGGAATGAATCAGTCATTTTGCAGCTGTATCTCTCACTATTGGAAAGGCAATGTAAACATTATGTTTGACAGGTATGGCTTGTGGGATATGATCATAAAGCACTTTTATTCCTTGCCTCCCCCACCCCACCCCACACACACTGCTCTTTTAGTTTGTTCGATGGGACTAATATTTCCCCTTCTCTTAAATAAAATTTAGGGGAAGTCCCACGACTTTTCTGATCACTTTTGGACAGTCAAGTTCTCTGGCTAGCAATATATAGGTCATATTTCATGTGATAATTAAAACTTCAATTTTAATTTTAGTTCCACCTCAAAGGAGCTGTTTTCAGCTCAGTTCTATTGCCTGTTAGCCATGGCCTAAGGGATTGGTGGAGGGAGGAAATGATTGGCCTCTTATGCATCTAATTTGAAAGAGGCAGAAAAATTGTAATTTGGCTAATATTGTCAGAAATTGGTGCTAGATTCTCAGATTATTGGTGTTATTTTGTTATATATACATATATATTTAAAATTTTTAAATATAGAATTTTATCTTTGAGAACAGTTTTAATGGATTCTTCAGAGACCATTACAACCTAGGCCCTCTCCATTGCTGCAGATTTTCTATCTGCATTTCCTTTGATGTGAATGAGATACTTTTCTCTGGCTACATATGAGGTCCCTATTGGCCTCACATTATTGATGGGTCTTTCACACTTTAATTCATATAATATTTCTTGAACTACTATGTATCACCTAGTAATGTCATCACTCTTCTAAGTAGATCAGTTAGTGAACAAAGATTGCTACTTTGGGAACGTGTGTTTAAAGGAAGAGACAGAATAACAAACAACAGACCTAATATGTAAATAACATAGCAGGCTAGAATGTGACATGTATTACATAAGCAAAAGCGAGTTAAAGGGGATCAGTAGTGCTTGCGTGCATGCTAAGTTGCTTCAGTTGTGTCTGACTCTTTGTGACCCTATGGACTGTTGCCCACCAGGCTCCTCTGTCCATGGAATTCTCTAGGCAAGAATACTGGAATGGGTTGCCATTTCCTTGAGTGGGGCTAGATTTTCATTTTAAATAAGGTGATCACTTGGAGGCTAATTACTTTACAATACTGTAGTGGGTTTTGTCATACATTGACATGAATCAGCCATGGATTTACATGTGTTCCCCATCCCGATCCTCCCTCCCACCTCCCTCTCTACCCAATCCTTCTGGGTCTTCCCAGTGCACCAGGCCGAGGAAACCAGATCTGAAAGAGACACGTGCACCCCAATGATCATCGCAGCACTGTTTATAATAGCCAGGACATGGAAGCAACTTCAGGTCTTATTGGCAAAGTCGATTGCAACTCTTCCCTTTCCTATATGCTCTGCCCCTGCTGCTGCTAAGTCGTGTCAGTCGTGTCCGACTGTGCGTGACCCCAAAGCCGGCGGCCCACCCACCTCCTCTGTCCCTGGGATTCTCCAGGCAACAATACTGGAGTGGGTTGCCATTTCCTTCTCCAAAGCATGATGCATGATAAGTCGCTTCAGTTGTGTCTGACTCTGCGTGACCCTATGAACAGCAGCCCACCAGGCTCCTCTGTCCACTGGATTCTTTAGGCAACAATACTGGAGTGGGTTGCCATTTCCTTCTCCATTCCTGTATGCTCAGCCCTTTGCAATGTGATTTTGCTGCTTCAACTGTAGAACCTCTCCTTCCATCTTCTGAATAGAGGCTTGACCTTGTGATTTGCTTTGACTAACAGGCATTAACAACCATGAAAAAAAACCCAAAGATTTGAAAATGCTTGTGCATTGGGTTTGCCCTCCCTTGCTGCTACGAAATTCTCTACCACCAAGTGAAGAAGTCTACTTTTGCCTACTGGAGGATGAGAGCCCAAGGAGTGTTAGATCTCTCAGTTTTCAAATCATTTTAGCTAATGTCCCGACTGAATCTGAAGGCATCCAACTGAGGTCTATTCTAGATCAGGTTTCAGCTGAGCTGACATGGACAAGAAGATTAAACTTAGACAACACACATAGTCATTATCGATAACAAACTGCAATGGCTTTAAGCTACTGCAATTTTTGGGAGGCTTCCCCAGTGGCTCAGTGCTGAAGTATCCACCTGCAATTCAGGAGATACAGGAGACTTGGGCTCCATCTCTGGGTTGGGAAGATCCCCTGGAGAAGGGAATAGCTACCCACTCCCGTATTCTTGCCTGGAAAATCCCATGGACAGAGGAGCCTGGTGGGCTACAGTCCATGAAGTTGGAAAGGATTGGATACAACTGAGCATGCAGGCACCTTACTGGTATGATGACATTTTAACAAAAAGGAAGGTTATCCTTCAAGTTGGAAGTGCATTAGCTTTCTCTGAGTACCTTGATTTGTGGATGAGTTTGGCTACTTGAATACTTTTCAGGTTCTGTTTGGTAGAAAGAAGGTCTGAATTATGCTTGGTTGGTAAGAGTACCCAACTGCTGTGTATCCCAAACAGCTACAGGAATTGAATTCAGTCTGGGTGGTAAAGATGGATAAGGAAATGAGTCTATATTTGGGTAACACTTAAAATCTAGGTAGGAATTCTAAGTAACAGTTCACCAAGGCAGTTGTGAGTAATAGGGCAATGAATCCTTACAGTGGAAGTGGGCAGCTTGGGGAAGGCACAGTGGTTGGTGAATCATGGGACTCTGAAGGAAATGCAAGTTAGTTAACTTGTCTGAAGTAGAATTGTACCCAGATTTTTATAACATTTATCTGAAGGAATTCATCATCTTTGTCTCTGGTACAAAGGAACATCCAGGAACAGGAATATTGAACTTCAGCTATGATAGCCTTTCCTGAAAGATTTCCTGGAGAATTAGATGCCCAGGGAAGGTCTGGGCAATGGGACATGTATCAGCTTACAAGTAATATCTGATATGGTATTCCCATGCAGAAGCCGAACAATTTCCATTGAACATTTCTTTCAGAAGAAATAATATTTTGAAGGACCCAGGACCTCTGAGTACAGACTGAAAGACTTTGAGTCCCAATCCTGCCCTTTTTAGCATACTGGTTTTTGTCAGTTTAGGTAACCTTTCTGTTCCTCAGTTTCTTTTTCTGTGAAATGGGCATAATGGGTTTCCTTCCTGTTCCCCACTGCCATCCCCTGCCCTTATTTCCAGAGTCTAAGGTGTAACATTTCACGACCTGCTAGTGCCTAACTGCTTGACTTGGATGCATATACTTCTTTAAAGGAAAAAAAAGTCTTTCTTATATGGAGGATGTCAGGATTCATAATATTTGCATACTTGTTCTTGCTCTGCGCAATCATTCAAACGGATTTCCTTCCCTATAACCTCATGATAACATTTAAGAATTGAATCGATTGCTACTGCTCTGAGAGCAATTTCCTTCACCTAGTCCTGTCTTCCAGGTTCAGAGAATCCAAATATGCATTTCACTTATTTTTAATTGGTCAAATTGCATTCTCTAAAAAGATATATTCAAATTCTAATCCCTGTTACCTGCAAATGTACCCTTACTTTCGAATAAGGTCTTTGCAAATGTAATAAAGTTAATATGAGGCCATCCTGCATTAGGGTGGGCCCTAAATGCTCTTAAAAGAGAGATTTGGAGACATACAGACACTCTCAAAAGAAAGAAGACCATGTGATTACAGAGAACAGTTGGGGTGATATAGTTATATGCCAAGGAACACAAAGGGTGACTGGCAACCACCAGAAGCTGGTAAGAGTTGAGAGATTCTTCCCCAGAGTCTACAAAGGGAGAATGGCCCTGTTGAACCTTGATTTTGGACTTCTAACCTCTGGAAATGGAGAGAAGAGATTTCTGACATCCCAGGTTGTTAACATCCCCACTTGGAAACAAATTTACCTTATTGAAATGTGCAAAGACTCTAGATAATAGGCTCTAATAGTATGTATTAAATCTATTGGGTATAAAAGTCAGATTTTTATATCACACTGCTGTGATTTTTACAAAAGCTATTATCAATATTCTCATCAGGAAGAAATGGATTATGCAAGAAATGCGGCATTTGAATAAAGACATGAAGACTGTTGGCAAGAAATAACTATTTTTCCCTTTGTATCTTACAGCTACAAGATAACCTTCCTGCTGCCAACACTGATATTTATCATTATATTTTTCTTAAATTTAAAAACAATTCTATTAATGATCCTTTCACTGTATCAGATTAATTGGGTTGGATAAGAATAATAATCACAGCCAGATCATCATAAGATAGCGTTATCGGTTTTGTTATTTTTCAGCAGACTTAATGAAGCAAATCAAGATTTACCAGTCCCCTGGACATGTCTTTATTCTTTAGCAAAGGAATTTGAATGTAACAGTTACTGATTCAGAATGACAGTGTTTTGGTTAGTGCACATAAAGTTGTTGTTTGTTCAGCTTATAACAAATACATTTTAAATTTAATTTCAAGTTTCCTCTCTCTTTTCTCTATGAACCTTTGCTCTGAAATGCTTCTCATGGCCAAGGTGCTTTCCCAAATTGGATAGGCACACCATTGCTTCTGAGACCAAATCAGCCTCCTTTGATGGGCTGCCTGGTGTTCACACTGCCAGCATCACCCTGGCCTGCAGGTCAGGTGCCAGTTTGGAACAATGTCCGGGGAGATATCAGCTTCCTAACTGAATTCCCCCCTCTTCCCAAACTAATTATTTGGAGGCCTTCAAGCTTTCCAGAAATATCTGCAATTAGTCAGATGGTGTCTAGGGCTTTGTTTAAAATTACAAAAGAAAATCTATCAAGACCATTTGGTCTAATCTCTCTCATCATCTTTCCTGTAGATTTTTCTTCCTCTCTCTGGAGAGTTAGAAAGGAGGTGTTATGGGTATTATATAATTACAGAGAATAATAGCGATAATGCTTGAAATTATTTTTACACCATGAAGAAGAATGAAGTGTAAAGATAAATCCTTGTCAGATTTAGAAAGATTTTCTTCTGGAGGCTCAAACAATGAATACTTCCTAGCTTTAAAACCTTCTTGTGCTATGGTGGGAGCCCTAGTTTCATAAACCAGGGGTCATGAGTTCATATCTCACTAGAGTGTCAACCTATATCTAGTACCTAAACAAAATGACTTGTGTCAAACAGTTGTTCAATAAATATTGTGCATTAGTTAATGGATAAATTAATAATAGAGAAAATTAGGGGACAAAAATAGATTATATTTCACTGTAAGTAATCTCCCTTTTGAAATTATTTTTGGGCAGCTGATGTGTATATAGCAAATATCTGGTTAGGCAAAGTTTAAAAGGAAAAAACACTGGGTTTAGAATATTCAATTTTGATTTCTAGTTCTTCTATTTTCTGTGTTCTTTAGTAAGCCATACCTCTTCAAATTTCAGTCTGTACATTGGAGTTTACACACGCACACAAAGCAATAAAGGTTTTCTTTAACCCAACTTCAAATATAAACTCAAAAGCCGCTAGTCCCCTATCCTTAGTCTTATTTCAGTCTTATTTTCACTTGTGTCTTCCAAGAATCAGCTCCTTCATGCATTTGGTATGAATTCTTCCAGTCACATACAGGAATAGACATCTAAGTGAATGATATAATAGTGTGTGCCTATAATTTTTAAAAACTTGCATAGATGCAATCCGAGAGTATATAGTGTCCTGAAATATTCCTGTTTTTCCCCTCCTCAGTTTTCAAGATCATTCTTGATAATACATACCATTTTCTAGCATTCAGTTCAGTTCAGTCACTCAGTTGTGTACAACTCTTTGAAATCTCATGGACTGCAGGACTCTAGGCCTCCCTGTCCATCACCAACTCCCGGAGCTTGCTCAAATTCATGTCCATCGAGTCAGTGATGCCATCTGACCATCTCATCCTCTGTCATCCCCTTCTCCTTCTGCCTTCAATCTTTCCAGCATCAGGGTCTTTTCCAATGAATCAGGTCTTTGCATCTGGTGGCCAAAGTATTGGAGTTTCAGCTTCAGCATCAGTCCTTCCAATGAACATACAGGACTGATTTCCTTTAGGATTGACTAGTTGGATCTCCTTGCAGTCCAAGGGACTCTCAAGTCTGCTCCCACACCACAGTTCAAAAACATCAATTTTTTGGCGCTCAACTTTCTTTACAGTTCAACTCTCACATCCATACATGACTACCGGAAAAACTATGGCTTTGTCTAGATGGATGTTTGTCAGCAAAATAACATCTCTGCTTCTTAATGTGCTGTCTAGGTTGGTCATAACTTTTCTCCCAAGAAGCAAGTTTTAATTTTAATTTCATGCCTGCAGTCACCATCTGCAATGATTTTGGAACCCCCTAAATTTAATTCTCCAATATATGAAAAGCAGTATAGCTTAGTGGCTTCAGTGAAGACAAAAACTCTGCAGTCATACCATCTGGGTTTGTAAACTGGCTGTACCATTTGTTACTGTGGAATCTTGGTTTTATAAGGGGAAGTTACTTAAATTCTACTAACCACTTCATTATTCTCATCTACAAAACTGGGATTATAACAGTACTTGACTGGAAAATTCCATGGACAGAGGAGCCTGATGGGCTACAGTCCAGGGGATTGCATAGAGTCAGGTACAACTGAACACACATGCATGCATAATAGTACCTAGATGATAGAGTTATTATGTGAATCAATGAGTTACCAGTCTTTAGTATAGTGCCAGCACACAGGAGGGTCAACATATGTGCTTTCTAAATGAAAGAAAACAACTGATGAACATTTATTTTCCATTTTTTACTATTACTGACAGTATTCTAGATAATGTTCATATATATATATTTATACATATATACACATATATGTAGGTTCCTTTGTGGGAGTGTTTCCTCAATAATATATTAGATATGGAATTATTAGCTTATAGGGCTTGTGTTTTTCCAGCCTTAGTTTTATTAGATGACCTTGAGTTGTTCTTCATACTGATGGTGGTAATTTATGTTCTGATAGTGTTTAAGGATTTCCATTTTTCTTTATCCTTGCTCAACTGAGTATTATCAAACCTTTCAAATTTTTCCAATCTGATTCATGTGAAATGATTTTATTTTTCTTATTATTTCTTTCTTTGATGACTGTTGAGGATAAACACCTTTTGCAATATCTTTTGGACATTCTGAGGTGTTTTTTTTGGGGGGGGTAGGGGGGATTGTGAATTCTGCTTTGCTTGGCATTGGGATCTAAGTTTATTGTTTCCCTATAGGAAATGTACATTATTCCCAAATAATTTCTTGAATCAATCCCATTGATGAGTGATGCCACTTCAAATATATACCAAATTTCCATAAGTGCACCCATTATTAGTTCTGGCTCACCATTCTGTTTCACTTTATTTAGTGCCTCATCAATATCACTTTGAAATTAAATTAACTTTACAAAGATCTTGATGTCTGGTGGGATATTTTCCTTCTTTTTCATTTTCAGATCTGTGTTAGCAATACTGTAGCTCTGACTCTTCCATGTGGATTTGAAGATCAATTTGTGCAGATCCGTAGGATACCTTATTGGGAAGTTGTCTGAAGTACCATGAAATACCTGATGAATTTGGGGCAAATATAAATTTTCATATTTTTTATTTCCTCTGAATTATTCTCCTTTTATTTACTTATTCTTTTATGACTTCAAAAAACATTTTGGAAGTTTCTCCTGAGGAATAAATCAGCAATACACGTGAACACACAAAATAAAAAAAAAACAATTTCTATTTAAGCATCATAATTGTAAAGGAGCTGTGTATATTATAGTA
Organism: Hydropotes inermis; assembly: GCA_020226075.1. Classification (NCBI taxonomy): domain Eukaryota; kingdom Metazoa; phylum Chordata; class Mammalia; order Artiodactyla; family Cervidae; genus Hydropotes; species Hydropotes inermis. The sequence continues at coordinate 9,022,825 of CM035295.1, read as the reverse complement.
TACAGGAAAATCCTCAATATCTGATTTTATCCAATTACATTTCCTTTTTCACTCAGTGAACATTTTATCAACTCTTTGCCTAAGGAGTAATATTATTTGATTTCCCCCATTTTATTTTCCTATGCCATATCTTAATAGAAAACTTAGGAGTAGTGAATTATGCAGAAGTCACCATGTGGTAAAGAAAAATAGGAGATGTAACCACCTTGAAAAATCATATCCCTCCAAACTGGAACTTGACCAGAAAGGTTTTTGAGAGGGATTATTTAAATAAAATAATTGAACAAATGCCCACAACACTTGTATTTGCTCTATTTTCTCACACTCTACTTTTGTGTTCATCTGTATAAGATAAAATTATGGATTTTTTTTCATTTGTGAAGAATTATGTTTGAAATTTTGGAAGACGGTAAAGAATTTAAAAGCACTGTCCTTGCCTTAATTGAAAGCTATCACATATTAATTAAATGGCATAAAGACAATGAAAAAAGAACATCTGTTTTATGACAGATATTGTAGGTTTCAGAAAATTTTATGGGTTTTTCCCTGGTTTTTATCTAATTAGACCACTATCTAGTTCAGCATCTAATTTCTCTGTGCAAGGATCCAGAGTCACAGTTTGAAGCCCCTTTTTCTTACGCAGAGAAGCTATATGTTGAACTTTAACATTTGCCCTGTGACTCTATGTATTTTCTGTTAGTATCCCCTACTGAATTAGAATGGAACTGCGGGTTCAGTTCCCGGCTGAGGTTCTGTGATAAAATGATTAACAGTGCTTTGGAACCTACGCTTCTGGTTAAAGTCCCAGCTCTTCACTTCAGTTGAGTAACCTCGGCGAATTGCTTAGCCTCTGTGCTTCCGTTTTCTGATTTATTAGATACAGATGTAATAAGATATAGGTTTATTAAATGTGAATATCAAATATTGACATGGTATGTAACTCATAAGATTATTTTGAGGACTAAAAGACATTACTTATATAAAACTATTAGAACAGCGGCTGACACATAGTAAATATTCATTAAATATTTATTATTATTTCTTTCTTCTAATTATGTTAGAGTTATAGGGTTATGTAGTCCTATATAGTTAGAGGATTTAATTAAATTAAGCTTTCATCTTTGTGTAATTACATGGGGATAAGTTACATCCTAGCAGCCCACATTTGAGAAGATTTTAGATAAGCCCTTTTTAAGTTTGTGAACATCCTGTGTTATGTGTCCTATATTTCAGAATGAAGGGAAAAATACTTTGGATGAAAAAGGAGGAAGGAGAGGGGAGAGAGTGAGGTTGGGCTATGCTTTGATGCATAGTGGGTCAGAAGAAAAGAGACTCAATGTTCTCAAGACAAGTACTCAATGTACTCAATATACTCAAGACAAGTGTCTTGGAAGATTTTTTAAATAAATTTCTCCTAGTGAAATACTGTGATCCACAGAATAAGGTGCTTCTCTTTTCCTGCAGAAATTTTCAATAAAGTGACAGAGTCCTGATTTATTTGGTAAACTGGACTTCTAATGGAAGAAGGGAAAGGCACTGGGGCTAAAGCAAAACATTTGCCATTTGTGTTACATATACATTTTGCAGAAACCTGCCAGGAAGAACAAGCATTTTGCAATTCTCTCTCTGAATAAAGGTGATGCGAGCAACTAGAGTTAGTGAGATCTTCAGTGGAACACCATGTTCTTTAGTAAATATGGACATATGTCAAAAGAATTCTGGTTTTAAGATCTAGGAAAAATCTCTTCCAAAACTACTGGATATATGATAAATAAGTTATGTAAAATTATGATTGTCAGGACTGATATTCAAGAAGAATATAGTCAACATCTTGTATTATAATTCTTCCATTAATATGTTTAGGTCCCAGATTACTTATTTCACTGATTGATGGGGCTCACTTTGTAGGAATAGTGTTGATTTTAGACTATCTCTTGGCTTCTGTTTAGTCTCTGTTCTCCAACTAAGAGTGACTCCTTGGAGAACAGGAGTATATCTTATGGCTTTGTATTCTCATTACAGAAAAGTATCTTACATAAAGTATGTGTTTCATACATGTTTGTAGAATAACTTTGAATAGTTGAAATCTTGATCCTGCTAGTGGAACATGTGTTATAGAAGAAAAACAATTGAAGTAGTTCCATTTAAGTCTGCGTCAAGAGACCTAGGATGGCAGTTTCCATGGTTATAGTGAAATACTGATTTATCCTTTGCTAGACTTTTCAGCAGGAACTCTCCAGAAGACCTTCCAGGCTGGAACATACTGCTTTGCCCTGCAAGTTCTATCCCTTCCTTCGGGATTGATGGTCTTTGTTAGGGACTGAATGTGGTGCTCCCTTCAAATGTACATGTGGAAGCACATAAATAAGCTTCAACAATGCTCTGCCCTGCCCTGCCCTCCCCCTCCTCCTCCCCCCCACCATATGATAGTAATAGGAAGTAGAGCATTTGGGAGGTAACTATGTTTAGATGAAGTCATGAGGGTGGGGTCTTCATAATGGAGTTAGTGCCCTTATAAGAATAAACCAGAATTCTCTTCCACCCCTAACCTACCCTGCCCCCTACCAGTGAGAGCCCAGCCAGGAAGCAGCCAACTGCAAGCCCTGGAGAGGACCTTAACTAGATTCTTACCACGCTGGCGTCCTGACCTTGAGCTGCTGGCATCTTGACCTTGAGCTTCTAGTCATCCGAGACTGTGAGAAATCAGTGTCTGCTGCTTAAGCCACTCAGTCTTTGGTGTTTCATTACAGCAGCCTGAGCTAAGACCGTCTCCCACATTTTGATAAGAATCCAGGCTTTAGTGCCTAATTCAAGCATCAACTTTGAAGTGTATGGGTGAGTGTGTGTCCACAAAATGGTCACACCCTTTTTAAACAAAGGCTATGCAAGAACGAATTGTCCCTGTAAAAGCTGTGGGAAATATAAAAAATTAAAATATGGCACCTACCCCTTTGTGCCCTCACAGAGTCCTCATATCAGGAGTAAACACTATCATTTTAATAGTATGAAGTATGAACTCTCAGTGCTTTTTCTATAAAAATGCCATCTCCAGTCCTTTCTGTCATTGTTATTTTCCCCTGCTTTTTGCACATGGCCCTTTTTTATATTTTGTTTAATATTCAGAAATGGATTTACAATAAATTAAGGAAAACTTACTTTCACAGACTCCTTCCAAAACTCTGGGAGTTTTATATATGTAAATATGGATATAAATATGTAATATGGATATAAATACATGTAAATATGCATATAAACATATACATATGTATGTATATAAATCCGTATATATGGTTTTTCATATTTACAATTTGGGAGAGTTCTTGTTTTTTGAGTGCTTACTAAATTGCGTATGTTTTAGGGTCCCACAAAGCCTGGATAAGACCTTGCTTATACAATGCTTATTTAAGTCCATGACTATCTTCCTCATTAGAATGGAGAATGCTTTCTTGAATGCTCCCCCCTGCAAAAAAAGTGGAGCTCATAAATTTGCTCATAGCAGGTGGGCGATAAATTTAGGATGAATTCAGCTTCAGTAGCACCAAGGATTGGTTACAAGAGTCAGAGTTTTCAGGACCAGAAAATATAAGTACATTATAGCTTGGATGTTTTCTTTTCTCTGTCATGTAATGTGTATTGATAAATAAATCCTAATTTGTTAATTTCATTTTCCATCTGCACACTTATCAACACATTCTAATTGGTATATATTGAATTCCTACACTGAGTATGGAACACAACAAAACCCCTCTGATTTCTTATACTTTGAGAAGACCAGGTTAAATTTCTAGCTCTTCTGTCTAGGAGGCTTCCTCTAAAGTAGTATTGTCCAATAGAACTTTATGAGATGATGGAAATGCTCTGTAACATCTGCACTGTCCAATATGGAAGGCATCACCTTTAAATGTGACGACACCTGACAAGTGGCTACCATTTTGGACAGTGCATCTCTAGATGATTACAAGCCATGTGACCCATGTGGGAGGGTTTAATTAAATGAATAAGTATGTCACTTGTAAATGATGAAAGATCAAGTTTGGACAATAGTGCAGCCCACTCTTCTGGCAGAAAATGTGGATATCATGCTTCCATTCAGTTCAGTTCATTCGTTCAGTCGTGTCCGACTCTTTGAGACCCCATGTTGCAGCTCGCCAGGCCTCCCTGATCATCACCATCTCCCGGAGTTTACCCAAACTCAAATCCATTGAGTCAGTGATGCCATCCAACCATCTCATCCTCTGTCATCTCTTTCTCCTCCTGCCCTCGAGCTTTCCCAGCATCAGGGTCTTTTCAAATGAGTCAGCTCTCCACATCAGGTGGCCAAAGTATTGGAGTTTCAGCTTCAACATCAGTCCTTCCAAGGAACACACAGGACTGATCTCCTTTCAGATGGATTGGTTGGATCTCCTTTTAGTCCAAGGCATTCAATTCTTCTGTGCTCAACTTTCCTTGTAGTCCAACTCTCACATCCATACATGACCACTAGAAAAACCATAGCCTTGACTAGACCATCCTTTGATTGCAAAGTAATGTCTCTGCTTTTTAATATGCTGTCTAGGTTTTCCTTCTTTGTCTTTTAGCTACCGCCATTCTGGACTCCTTTTTCCTATTCTATCTACCTAACATTTGTGAAGCAAAATTAGCATAAAAATATCATGCTTAGCTGCATGCAAACTTGAGCAAGGAAATCAACATACAGCAAGGTAGTGAATTGAAAAGGCAGTTTCAAAGCAAATGTAAATAACATTCAGTTTTTTTAAAAAGCTATGCTAAAATGAAGACAGAAGGGAAAAAATTCTTTCAAAGGTGAACGGAGCCAAGATTTACAGTAAAACATCTCTCTTTCTCTTATTCAGCTAGAGAAAAGGAGCAAAACAAGAGAGAGATTAAGAAGGCCTATGGATATGCCAGAAATCTCATTGTTTCACTGTGTGCAAGTATTTATATGGGGTGGGAGAAATAGGGCTGGTGGCTACACAAACAATAATTTGAAAAGGTATGAGCCAGCAGAGACCTATGGTCCAAAACATTAGTACCATTGTTATCTCCCAAGCCTCTGGAATTTGCAAATTGGACTATTTTACTTTGCTAGCATGACAGGGGAAATGTTCCAAATGATACGCTAACTATGGTTAGCACTTTAAAGTTAATGTTCTAATGTTTCCTGGTTTAAAAAAAATAGAAACACAAACAAAAACATCCTAGGCTTCTCATTTTTGTAATCAGTTGTGGCAGGTTATGAATATAAATTCTTTGGCAAGAAGATAAAACTATATCCCCAGGATGTGAATTAAATTAAGTGGCCCTGAAATCCTCATTTGGTATTATTTTAGAAAGTGCTGGCATCTGTCATTGCTATTTAGCACATTTTTATCATATTCTTTCAGTGTTGATGGTGGGTTTTCTATCAAGAAGGTAATCTTTCACATGTTGTTTTTGCAACTTATTTTTACTTGTGTAAATATTATTTGGTGACTTTTGGATTAAATATTGACTTTTAAATAGATGAATATTTCAGCATGCATTTCTAGCTGCAAATGAGAAAAAAATGCACATTTTATTGTTCTACTTTATTACATATTGGTGATATTTTGTTGTTGTTTGAATCATTAAGCATGAGAGAAATCTCATTATTTGACTACTTCTTTATAAAAGTGCACACAGCATAGCCTGAAAGCACATAAAATTTTCTGGATGGGTTAAAAAATAATTGAACATGTGCCTTACATCCTAAAGGATAAATAGCATGGGGATGTCCATGATGTGGGTTCAGAATTTCTTCTCAGCATAGCTTGCAAAATAAAATGAATGACTCCTGTTAGGCATCAGGACCCACTGTGAAGTAGGGCCAAGTTATGCAGATAGCGTGTTGCCTAAAAGGAAAGTCCATTTGGGTTTTGCTTGTGTTACAAAGCCAATCTTTCCTTCTAAAAAAAACACAGTAGTAGATGAATATTCAAGAAAATTATAGTACTGGAACATATCTCTTGCTCCTATTTTAGTTAATCTTTTAAAACTGTTTTTGTGTTTAGGCTTATTTTATGTATCTTCAGACATTTTTAATACTTACTGTTTCATATGGCATTAAATGACTAGTTTGTTTCCAATTGCTTTATAATTTTAGAAACATTATTTTCTTAACAGCTACATATTATCAGCGGGCTTCCCAGGTGGCTCAGTGGTAAAGAATCCACCTGCAATGCAAGAGATGCAGGAGATGCAGATTTGATCCCTGGGTTGGGAAGATCCCTTAGAGGAAGAAATGACAACCCACTCCAGGATTCTTGCCTGGGAAATCCCATGGATAGATCAGCCTGATGGGCTGCAGTCCATGGAGTACCAGAGGGTTGGACACAACTTAGCGAATAAGCACGCACACAATATTGTCAAAAAAAAAAAAAAATCCAGTGACTGAATAACTAACTCAAAGATTCAAAGAATTACTACCTAGTTTATGGATTATTTGTAACTCAATGTCTAAAATTTCCCTGCTTATTACAATCTTTTTTTTTTCATTAATTTTTTAGTTGGAAGCTAATTACTTTACAATGTTGTAGTGGGTTTTGTCATACATTGACATGAATCAGCCATGGATTTACATGTATTCCCCCTCCTGATCCCCCTTCCCACCTCCCTCTTTTTAATAGTAATAAGAAAAAAATATGAGCTAAAATAACATCAGTAAAATTTCCTTCTCAAATACAATCTAGCTGATGCACCTCTTTTAGAATGAAGACAAAACTAATTTCAGAAACTAACCTTGATTCTAGACTCCCACTCATTGTTGACATTTCTCCAGGAGATCTTGATTCCAACTTGTGATTCATCCAGCCTGGCATTTTGCATGATGTACTCTGAAAGTGAAAGTGAAAATTGCTCAGTCGTGGCCGACTCTTTGCGACCCCATAGACTATACAGTCCACAGAATTCTCTAGATCAGAATACTGGAGTGGGTAACCTTTCCCTTCTACAGGGGATCTTCCCAACCCAGGGATCAAACCCAGGTCTCCTGCATTGTAGACGGATTCTTTACCAGCTGAGCCACAAGGGAAGCCCAAGAATACTGGAGTGGGTAGCCTTTCCCTTCTCCAGCAGATCTTCCCAACCCAGGAATCAAACTAGGGTCTCCTGCACTGCAGGCGGACTCTTTACCAACTGAAGTATCAGGGAATACATCTACATAGAAGTTAAATAAGCAGGGTGACAATATACAGCCCTCATTATTATATTCTTTTCCAAATTATGAATCAGTTTGTTGTTCCATGTCCAATTCTAACTGTTGCTTCTTGAACTGCATACAGGTTTCTCAGGAGGCAGTTAAGATGGTCTGGTATCACAATCTCTTTAAGAATTTACCACAGTTCGTTGTGATCCACATAGTCAAAGGCTTTAGTGTAGTCAATGAAGCAGAAGTAGATGTTTTTCTGGAAATCCCTTGCTTTTCCAATGATCCAGTGAATGTTGGTGATTTGATCTCTGGTTCCTCTGCTTTTTCTAAAACCAGCTTGTACAACTGGAAGTTCTCAGTTCCATATTAAGCAGGCTACCATTTACTATCTTCCTTCTCTATGAAGAAGATAGGGAGTACACAAAAAATTAATGAAGGCAGTAGATACTGATTACAGTTTGGCGGCTCTAAAATGTATAAGGGGTTAGGGAAAAAACAGAGGAGGTGGCAACATTCATAAATATCCTTTTAAGATAAAGAGTATATCAGTTTTTTGTTGTTGTTGTTGCTACTGTAAGAAATTGCACAAATTTAGTGTCTTACTATAATGCAGTTATATAGGACAGAAGTCTAACATGGGTCTCATGGGAGTAAAATCAAGGACTAAAATCAGTAGAGCTGAAACCTTTTCTATAGGCTCAGATGAAGATCAGTTTTCTTAGCTCTTCTATCTGCCAGAGGCCACAAACATTCCTTGGTTTATGGCCCATATTTAACCATTGTTAAAGTAGCAAAGAAAGGTCTTTTTCACATTGTTTTTGTCCTTCTTGACCTTGATTTTGTTGTCACATTTCCTTTCCCTGCCTCCCTCATCACCTTTAAGGACCCTTGTGATTATACTAGGATCACCTAAATAATCCAGGCTAACCTTTCTATCTCAAGGTCCTAACTTAATCCTGTTTCAGTTCAGTTCAGTTCAGTTGCTTAGTCAAGTCTGACTCTTTGCGACCCCCATGGACTGAAATATGCCAGACTTCCCTGTCCATCACCAATTCCTGGAGCTTGCTCAAACTCATGTCCTTAGAGTTGGTGATGCCATCCAACTACTTCATCCTCTGTCATCCCCTTCTCCTCCTGCCTTAAATCTTACCCAGCATTAGGGTCTTTTCCAATGTGTCAGTTCTTTGCATCAAGTGGGCAAATATTGGAGTTTCAGCTTCACTATCAGTCCTTTCAATGGATATTCAGGGTTGATTTCCTTCAGGATTGACTAGTTTGATCCCCTTGGAGTCCAAGGGACTTTCAAGAGTCTTCTCCAACACCACAGTTCAAAAGCATCAATTCTTCAGTGCTCAGCTTTCTTTATAGTCCAACCCTCACATCCATATGTGACTACTGGAAAACTCATAGCCTTGACTAGATGGACTTTGTTGGCAAAGTAATGTCCCTGCTTTTTAGTATGCTGTCTAGGTTGGTTATAGCTTTTCTTCCAAGGAGCAAGCAACTTTTAATTTCATGGCTGCAATCACCATCTGCATGATTTTGGAGCCCAAGAAAATAAAGTCTGTCACTGTTTCCATTGTTTCCCCATCTATTTCCCATGAAGTGATGGGACCGGATGCCATGGTCTTCATTTTTTGGGTGTTGAATTTTAAGCCAACTTTTTCACTCTCCTCTTTCATTCTCATCCAGAGGCTCTTTAGTTCTTTACTTCCTGCCATCAAGGTGGTGTTATCTGCATATCTGAGATTATTGATATTTCTCCTGGCAATCTTGATTCCAGCTTGTGCTTCATCCAGCCCAGCATTTTGCATGTTGTACTCTGCATAGAAGTTAAATCAGCAGGGTGATAACATATAGCCTTGACGTACTTCTTTCCACACTTTGGAACCAGTCTGTTGTTCCATGTCCAGTTACAACTGATGCTTCCTGACCTCTATATAGATTTCAGGAGGCAGGTAAGTTGGTCTGGTATTCACATCTCTTTAAGAATTTTCCACAGTTTGTTGTGATCTACACAGTCAAAGTCTTTGGCATAATCAATAAAGCATATGTAGATATTTTTCTGGAACTCTTTTGTGTTTTTGATGATCCAGTAGCTGTTGGCAATTTGACCTCTGGTTCCTCTGACTTTTCTAAATTAAACCTGAACATCTGGAAGCTCATGGTTCACATACTGTTGAAGACTGGCTTGGAGAATTTTGAGCATTACTTTGCTAGGGTGTGAGATGAGTGCAGTTGTGCAGTATTTTGAACATTCTTTGGCATTGCCTTTCTTTGGGATTGGAATGAAAACTGACCTTTTCCAGTCCAGTGGCCACTGCTGAGTTTTCCAAGTTTGTTGGCATATTGAGTGCAGCACTTTAACAGCATCATCTTTTAGCATTTGAAATAGCTCAACTGGAATTCCATCACTTCCTCTAGCTTTGTTCATAGCGATGTTTCCTAAGGCCCACTTGACTTCTCATTCCGGGATGTTTGGCTCTAGGTGAGTGATCATACCATTGTGGGTATCTGGGTCATGAAGATCTTTTTTGTATAGTTCTTCTGTGTATTCTTGCCACATCTTCTACAAAGTTCCTGTCTTTGTAATCCTGTCTACAAAATTCCTTTTACCAAGTAAGGTAACATTCACAGATACTAGGATCAGGATGTGGGCATCATTAGGAGATTGTTAATCTGCCTGCTGCTGCAAATATGTGTAAACTGAGACCGAATAATTCAGTTATGAGAATCAGATTGAATTGCTGAAAAGAGAAAATATATTTGTAGCAGTGAGTTGCTGCAGAAGTCCAAAAGGGCAAGCTAACCTGAGTTAGAAAGTGTGGGTCATCTTGGCTATCAGTGGAATGAAGGCAGATACAAAATATGCATATAGACATAGATATACAGTTAGACATATATATATGTAGACATAGATATACAGTTAACCCATGAACAACACAGGTTTGAACTGCATGGATCCATGTCTATGCACATTTCTTTAAATAGAAAATATTTCATTACTATAGGACTCTTAGGACTGTGGATGTGAGCGTGTGGATGAAACTTGTGTGTGGAGAAACTTTGTATATGAAGGGTTGACTATAAATTACTCATGAATTTTGACAGTGCAGGGTCGGTGTCCCTAATCCCATTGTTTTTTCAAGGGTTAGCTGTATGTTTGTATCTATCTACACACACACACACACACACACACACACACACATAAAGAGAGGAGAGAGAGAGTTACTAAAAAGGAAAGAAAGGGTAAAACCTGGAGATCAGAATATATGATCAGTGAAGGTGACAATGTAAGATGAAAAGGTGCAGAATGAGAGGCTTCAAGTGAAAGGTAGTCTTAAATAATGTTTTAGGGCCTTGGAGAATTTTTAAAAGGATGCATAAAATGATGGCAAGGAACATTCAGGATCCCAATGATGCTTAGTAGGATAAATGTGTGGTGGGTCAAATCTTCATGGTTCTAAATATTCCTTCAACTATACTCAGCCCAAGCAGAAACAAAGGAAAACAAAATTCAGGAGAGGCTGAGGGATGAGAAATGATGTATAGTGCTTTCACAAGTGGCCTAAGCAGCTTGGAATACACTGATATTAAGTAAGACACTGAAGTTTCACAAGTTATGCTTGGTCACATCTTATAAATAGGTAAGAACATTTAGGAATTTAATTAAGGAATCTAAGCTTTAATTTTATAATTATATTTATATGAAGATTTCTATTATCTCCAGAGTTAAATATATATCTGAATCCCTAAATGGACTCACTTGAGAATATAGGAGCATTGACTTTGAATTCAAAAGTACCCATATTGGAGTTTTGGCTGTCACTAAGTAGCTAGTCACGCAAACTGATGAATTGCAGCCTTAGTTTCCTTATGTGTAAAGTAGAGATCATGTTTAACTTGCTAGGTTTTAGGATTAAAAGGACTATAACATTGCTAATAATATTTGAAATACAGAAGATACTTAATCAGCTATTTTATGCTATTTTTATAGCAGCATAAATGGAAAAATTCTAAAAATCTTTATTATACTTTTGATAAATCTACCTGTCTAAAGTGTTGTTAACCAGTTCCAAGAAGTTCTTTTATTTTTCACTTTTACACTCAGTAAATGATACATTTGAGAGATTTCCTTTGGGTTTCACAGTAAATTGGCACAGTAATGATTTTACATTTGGTTCTATTCTTAATGTCTAATGGAAGTAAAATAACTTCTAGATTATTTCAAATGCACTGAAAACATAAATAGCAATAGTTTGCCAGCTGCAAATTGATTCTGAAGGTGCTTAAATGGCACATAGGATGTTGAATGCCCATAATCACAAGCTGATTGAGTGCTGCCACTTGGCTGAAAACGTGAGTTAATATTTTAAAGTAAGTAGAACTGGAGTAACACTTCTCCTTTAAAGTGGTCTGCTATATTGAGGTATGAGATCTTTGAACAAGCACATATGTTATATGATTTGTATCAGTTCCTGAGTTTTTTCTTGTTTTCTTCCCAGTAAACCCATCCCAAGTAAATTTTAAGGATTATATGAGCCTCCCTGGTGGTTCAGAAGGTAAAGAATCTGCCTGCAATGCAGGAGACCCAAGTTTGATCTCAAAGTCGAGGAGAGCCCCTGGAGAATGGAATGGCTATCCACTCTAGTATCCTTTCCTAGAGAATCCCATGGACAGAGGAGCCTGGCGGGCTACAGTCCATGGGGTCACAAAGAGTCAGGACTGAGCTTTCCCTTCTCACTTTCATACCTATATGGAGCTTGACCAGCCTCTAGATGGCACTTTTCCTTTCCTGATGATTGTATTAGTGGTTCGTTTACTCCGTGGATAGACTTGCAGGTGACAGAAGACACACATCCCATTTTTTCAAGTGAATCAGCACTGCAGTGTGTATGTGTGTGTACACGTGCGCACGCGTCCGCGTGGGTGCTCGGTTGTGTCCAACTCTTTGCAAGCCCTATAGCCAGTTGCAAGCCCTTTGCAACTCTCCTCTATCAGTGGGATTTTCCCAAGAATTAATACTTAGGGAGTTGCTATTTCTTTCTCCAGGGGATCTTCCCACTCAGGGATCAAATCCGCACCTCCTGTGTCTCCTGCAATGCAGATAGATTCTTTCCCACTGAGCCACCATTGTGTAGGTAAATTCACATATTTCGCATATATGTGCATTCTTAGAATATCATGTATACAGAGCCCCCCACCATGAAAATTTGGTGTTAATGGAAAAGTTATTAAATTTGAACACTTGCCATTCTACCTCCTCTGTAAATTTTTTGATGTCTCTTGGATAGCTATAAAATAAGCAAAACAAAAAATTTTTTTACATATTTCTTTTGGTTAGAAAATACATCAATTTCTTTTTGTTAACATGTCCTCAAGAGCACTCTGCAGTGACACATTCATCAACAAGGCTGCTGGATCAGGATTCACAGCTTTGCCTTCATTTAGTTAATGAAACCCTTAGATTATGCATATGATGCTCTTATTATATTACTTATTAGTATCCCTGGTGGGAACCTCATCTCTGCCCCTTTTATGCATCATCTTTCGAGTGCATAGTACTTCTTTCCCCTTATGATCCTAAAATGCTATAATCTGGTGATAAATAATGGGTAGGAATCCATTATACAAGTCAGCCAATAATCAGGTTTTTGTCCCCTCCCATACTTTTATTTCTTCCTCAATACAGATAAAACTTAAAGTAGAGAAAATTAGTATTGAAACTGTATAGAAGTTTTTTTTTTTGCACAGATTTCCTTGCTTAAAAAACTATCTTCTTGCAAATGAAAATCTCTCTATTTGTGCTTCTGCCTTCACTCTCACTGCCTCAGGAACATGGTGAGATATTGGGTCCTTTCCTCTACCATTTATCTTTAGCTACTGTGCTTTTTACTAGCTCTTGGTCTGTAAAATTCTCCAATCTTTCTCATCCTAAAGAACAACAAAGCAAGCTTTTCCTATACCCCATGTTTCCTTTTCATTATAGTTTGATCTCTTTCTTTCTAACAAAGCCTTTGTTCCTAGAAAATAAGATACACTTGCTATCCCAAGTCCTTCAATTCCCATTATTTTTCAATCTGTGAGTAGGACATTTGTTGGAACAACAGAAAGCTTATATTAAAACACACATTTCCTCTGGCATATTGCATTTTGACATTTCCTTTGAGAAAGAGCTACTTCAATTCTGAAAAGTACTCCCTAGCTGATTTTCATGTGAGAATAACTATCTTAAGGCAATGTTTCCTAGTTAACACTCACCATCCCTCAGTCTTCTTACTAAGATGGCTCCCAACTGGCAAACCCCAATGCTACTTTCCAGTCCTATTGTGGCTGAGCTTCCGGAAGCCTTTGAACTCCTTGACTTCTCTGCAATCCTTCCTTACGTAAGCTTCCTTTGTATCACTTCTTTTCTGCTCACTGTCTGCTGGTACTGCCGTTCCTCCTCCTAGCCTTTTCTCACTCTATGCTCTCCTTAAAGGGTCTGTGTCTGCATACATCTTTAGCTCACTACATGTGCCTACTACTCTCAGATATATTAATATCTGTCTAGGTCACGTCTTCTTCCTGGGCCCTAGATTAATATATGTTACTGCTTCATGCTAGTTGGAAATAAATCCAACTTCTGATCAAATTTCAAATTACTTAGCTTAAATGTTTTAATTATCTACCTGCTTGTCTTTCCTACTATTCTGCTAATTCTTTAAAAGCAGAACCTAGATTATATTTATCCTAATACTCCCAGTACCTTTCACTGTGCTAGGTGAAGAATAAAATATGAGAAAAAAGTATTTCATAATCATCTTGTCTATGTTTATAGTGAAGGTAAACTCTCTATTGAATGGTCAGTTAATATGAACACTTTCTCGAGAATTCTCAATTAACAGAGAAGTAACAGAAGAATGTCCTATGAGGGAAGTGACGAAGAAATAGTTTAATTGAATTTTTATGGACATCTTCATAACTGCTTAAAAAATTTTATTTTGGGATAGCAATAGATAGTATTAGCCCCTCCATTTAGTAGCTATAAGCTTTTTACAAAGGAAGAAAAACAGATTAAATTGAAACAGTTTTGGTCTGATATAGGGGTCAGCAAACTACAGCTGATACTGGCAAGGCAAAGGTGATCTGTGGCTTGTGTTTGTATGGCTAATGGGCTAAGAATAGCTTTTACATTTTTTAAAGGGCTAGCAAAAAAAAGTAGAAGAAAGAGGGAGAGCAGAAGGACGAAGAGGAGGAAGTGGAGGAAGATGAGGAGGAAGTAGAAGAAGAGAAAGGAGGGGAAAGAGGTGAGGTAAGAGAGTCTTTGAGTTGGTCGCATTCAGCAGTGCCACATCGGAGCTGATAGCTATTGAATATATTTATTTCCAGTGCACAGCCCAAGTCATAATGATTAACTCAAGGTACATATCTACTTATTAGTTCCACCAAGTAATTAAACGAACAACCTATCCTATTAGATATCAGATATATCCAAAACATACCAGTCTTTCTCATACCAGCGAAAAGCCACAAAGACATTATATTTTAATGTTTAATAAAATATGAGAACATACTTAAGGCCTTCTGTTTTTTTATAGTGTCTGTACATAAGGAAGTTGTTGAATATCACTGAAAACATTAGAAAGTATAACTGGTCAAATAAATAGACAAACAAAAATTTATCATAAAGTTTGGTTTAGATTTATTTTACCAGCCATGCATTAATTAAATTTACTTATTCTTAATTTTTACATTCACAAAGTGCATGATAAAAATTTTTTAAATTAATTATTCTAACAGATTAAAAATTGGAATTAAGAGAGCCAAGACTCTGTAACATCCTCTGAAATGTAGAAGCACATATTCTGCAACTGGTGGCATTTGTTGCTGATTTTTCCACCCCTGGACAATCTGGTGAGGTTTAGAGGAGTGGTTTGGGCTTGATTTATCTTTGGAAGCCTACTCTGTCGTCTAAGTCATGAGGCACTCGGGGGATTGCTTAGCTACCACCACAGTTGCATTTTTGCTGTGCATCAAGCCCAGATCTGCATTTCCCTTATATATCCTTTAATGTGGCAGTGCTAGTCACTCAGTTGTGTCTGACTCTTTGTGACCCCAAGGACTGAAGCCTACCATTCCTCTGACCATGGGATTCTCCGGGCAAGAATACTGGAGTGGGTTGCCATTCCCCTCTCCAGGGATCTTCTTGACCCAGGGGTGGAACCCAGGTCTCCGCTCCTGCAGGCAGATCGTTTGCCGTCTGAGCTACCAGGGAAGCCTCTATATCTTTACTTGCTTCTTATTGAAATACCAATTGAAGATTGTGGCAGAAGAGGCCAATGAAGCATTTTGTGGCATAGTCAGTATTTCTGGCTCTACCTCTCCTTCTTTAGGCTTCCCTCAGCTTATCCCTTTCAATATCTTGGCTATACGGCCCCAGGACTAACATTCTGAAGAGTTATATTTGATGATGACTTACATGGTTCTCAGAGGTTGGGAAGTTTTTCCTTGTCTTTTTTTTTGGCCTGGGGACCAATAGGTTTATAGCTGGCATATCTGTTTCGTGATTTAATTGAATGAAAATGATCATATAAAATGACAGTTAAGTTGTACGAACCTAAATGTTAACAGCACTAAAGACTAAAATCCAGGTTTAGAATCATGGCAAGGGCAACAAAAAGTGTAGCTTAAAATTGAATTAAAAATTAATATAGAATCCAGGCTGGGTATATCGCAGGCAGCTGTGTTACATTCAGAACACCTGCAAATGCATCTCACTGTATTGAAGTCATGGCAAAACTGAACCTATTTGATTGTTGAGGTTTCATTACATAGGATGTATAAAAAAGGAATCGTTGTGGTTTTGTGAAAGGGAAAGTGAGAAATATCAACTGAGAGCATAATGATTTCATCAGGAGCAGAATAGAGATGGCAGAATCTGAGTTACACTCATGGCATATGTATCACTTGCATGGAATTTCAGAAGCAAAAGAAGTCACCACAAGCTTCTAGATTACAGGCAGAATTTACTAGAATAGATTTATTTACCTATATCAGGAATAAGCATTTTATCATAATGAAGGATTACAGAGGATATTTGAAATAATACAACTTCCCACCACAAAATGCTTTGCAGTCAGTCACCTACAAACTGTAGAAAAGATGGTTTACACTTAGCGGTTGATCACATGGAAAATAATAGCTGAATTATTGAAATAAAAAATGTAGTTTGAATGATTATAAGTCTGTTCTACTGCCTGGTAAAACTCTTTAGCACTCAAGAGTATGAAATAAGTAATTTACAAGGCTTAGCAAACACGATTCCTTTCCAAGGTTGATGAGAAGTTTAAAAAAATCCTAAAAGGGTTTTGAAAATTACTGACTCAAATAGAAAATTCATGAAGGCTGAGACCAAAACAAGTTAAATAGGTCCAATTCAACTCAGCATTAGAAAACTTTTTTCAGAATACTTCTCAAGTGAAAGTCACAGGCAGCAACTTTGTTTATATACAAAATCACTCAGGTGCCTCTGGAAATCAGTTACTGTGAAGTGCAAAGCAAAACCTCCCAATTCATGCATATAATATTTGAACTGTATTGCTAGGATGGCCAAGTATAACAGAATAATGAAAATAATCTGGAGTTATAGAAAATGGGTGAGGGTTTTCAATTATTTTAACCACCAGTGAGGATAAATTCAAATGTATCCTTAAGTTTTACAGTTGCAAAAAGTTTTATTAATTTCCATTTGGGAAAATGTATATCCCCCATGTAATAAATTCATTTATTCAAAATAATTGAATTTATTTTTTATACATTGAAGCTGTTTTTGAAAAAAATCTCAGAAATGGCAAGGATAATGAGGAATGTTGGTGATGGGTAAGAATACAGGAAAAGTAATGAAGGAAATATTTGTGATAAGGACCTAATTACATAATCATCAAATTAGAGAAAATTAGTGCTTAAAACATTTTGAAAACTGTCAACTACTCTGTCTTCTCTGTCTTTAAGAAAACCGAATTGAGAAAAACATCCCATACTTTTTTGAAAGGCTAGTAGATAAATAGATTTGTTTAAGCTTACATTGAGGACTTAACACATCCCTCTGTCAGCAGATTCTTCCCAAATTCTGACTTAAATCCCATAAGCTTTCGTTTAAGTCTATCTGTTCCAGTTAGAACACAGAGAAAATAACTTGTTATCATGATGTATATAAAAACAATGAAGTATAACTTCAAGAAAGAAAGAACAATAAATATTCACAGACTGTAACTATCATTCTTTTATCTTAATCGATATCACATTTTTTGTTCAATCCTTAACCCATTTTTGTAAATCCACCACTAAATTATGAAACATGATCATAATTTTAATAAGACAATTTTAAAGAATGCAGTAAAGATTTTTGAGGGTGGCATAGCATCACTGTTAAGAGATGGCAGTATACACAATTCAGCATAATGCGTAGATTGAACTGATCTTGAGTGAATTATAAATTAAGCCATTTGAGAGGCACTGTGTTGGACTGTTAGCTAAGTCTTCCTTCTTTTTCCCTCCATCTGTTCCTTTCCTTCTAAGACACAGTTATTTAGGTTTATTCCCTAATTGCTTTCTGAAACATTGTCTACGAGAAAAATGCAGAATTGACTAGCATACTTATACTATTAATGATTACATGGGACAAATAATTTTATTTCTGCAGTGCTGGCATCATTTGCATTTTATGGAGAGGGAGTTCAGATTCACACCTAAACGTTGTAACACTTTGCAGAAATTTAGCACTTATTGTTCATTAATTTTATTTATGTATTTATTTACTTATGTGCTTATTTTGGGAGACGGCAATGGCACCCCACTCCAATACTCTTGCCTGGAAAATCCCATGGATGGAGGAGCCTGGTGGGCTGAAGTCCATGGAGTCGCTAAGAATCGGACACGACTGAACGACTTCACTTCCACTTTTCACTTTCATGCATTGGAGAAGGAAATGGCAACCCACTCCAGTGCTCTTGCCTGGAGAATCTTGGGGACGGGGGAGCCTGGTGGGCTGCCGTCTTTGGGGTCACACAGAGTCGGACACGACTGAAGCGACTTAGCAGCAGCAGCAGCAGCAGCAGTGCTTATTTTGTGGAGTTTCATATAGCTTCATTTTATCTTTTGTGTTTAGAAACAACATCACTGAAACATCACAGATATGGAAACAGGAGCTAGGAGTTAAAAATCTTCT
Source organism: Hydropotes inermis (assembly GCA_020226075.1). Taxonomy (NCBI): domain Eukaryota; kingdom Metazoa; phylum Chordata; class Mammalia; order Artiodactyla; family Cervidae; genus Hydropotes; species Hydropotes inermis. The sequence continues at coordinate 9,004,451 of CM035295.1, read as the reverse complement.
TATCTTCTGAGACAAGTTAATTTCTTGTGAAGGAATATGCCACAAGTTTCCATAATTAGGTTAGCATGTGGACTGTTTTTCCATGAAATTATATTTTAGAAAAGACTAGACACAGAATTTCACTATGGAGATTGTGATATTCATTTACATGTTTGGTTATTTTCACCAACATTCTTTAGGATTCTTCTATTATTCTTTCAAGAAAAAAAAAACGAAACAAATCAGTAACTGTGACATCATAGCAGTTTGGGGAAATAGGCCTCTATTATGTCTTATGAGTTTCACACTTAAAAAAAATAGCATTCTGTTTTATTCTCAGGATTGTGTTCTGGTAGTTTGCAATTTTGAAAGGGGCTATAAATAAAATCAAAATCAAAATAACTGAGTTTCTATTTTGCAAGGAATTTTAACATACGGTTTCATGAACTTCAAAGCATGCTGAATCCGTACTGATAAGCAGCTGTCACTGAATTCCTGATAAGGAAGGGAAAATGTTTACTGACTGCTCTAGAGTTGTATAAGGCAATATCTTTAGAGACTTATTGATATAAGAATGGGAAACACTGACATTTGACTGCACAGGAATTTATGCTATTCCAGAAAAAAAAATAAGCATTTTATTTATTAGACAATCATATGCATTATGGAACAGTCACTAAGTTATTTGTGGAGTAATCATTTGCCTATAATCCTTAGACTTGACTGTTAAGGCTGACTCTAACATGCCAGATGCCTTCTTCTCTTTCATTGTCCCTCATCACAATTTGGGTCCTTCCCAATATTTACAATTTATATATACAATATATACAATTTCTTTTAAGTCCTCTTAAGTCCACTGGATCCACATACAATTGTGAACATAGTTTAAATATTTTCCCAAAGAGGCTATTCTGTTTTTCTGTAAATCGAGAGTGTAGCTTGTCACTTTGAAGAAAAAGAGGTAGATTTATCTAATTCCATGATTCCAAAGTCCTATCTATTCATACTCTCAAGCCTTAAGCTAATATTCTGCTTTGTCTTATTTCCATTGTTGGAAGAAATCCACTTTACACTTTTATGCTCTTCTGATTGGCCTAAGAGTTAAACTGACATGAGATAGATTAACAGGAGAAAAATCAAAGTTTAATAACATGTATACCCAGGAAAACTGGGTAACTTGCCAAAATGACAAAACCGCCTCACTTTAAATACTAGTTTCAGTGAAAGACGAAACAGGATATTAGGGGTAGTGGTTTGGGATTTTAGAGGAGAGGAAGGCAACTGACATAGAGATGAAAAAGCTAATGTTTGGTAAACAAATGTTTGCTGGGCCCTGTGGAGACAGTGAGACACAGAAGTGAATTTTAAGCAACAGACTGCTAGGTTCATCTTGATCTATACCCTAGATTCATACTATCGGTACCTCTGGGGATAGCTCCCTTCCTGGAAGAGGTCTTTTGTATACATTCTTCAGGCAGATGGGGGAAGGTCAAAGTTTCTTCCTGAGTGTTTTGGGCCTTGGCTTTTTTTTTTGGTTTGAAAGAATACACTTGCTAAAGACATATTTGAGGTGGCTAATTTTTTCCTTTACACCACACATTTGGGAAGAGAGTAACTGTATGTGCTTTGATCTAGTTAACAATATATAAGTGGAAAATACTGTGCATCACTTTTGGAGTGGGAGCATTTAAGAAGTAGCCAGTGGAACTCCAAGTTTCTACCCTCCTGGGTTAACATAGATGTGCGAACAGGTGGTTTTAAAACTTTCAAGGCACATTAATAGAAGGATGTACAGATGTTCTGTGGCTAAGTACCTGGCACCAATTTTTTTTTTTTTTTCCCTGAGCCTTCATCTCACCTGCTAATTACCAGGATGCAAAAGTTTTCTCCTGGTAGGGTAAGAGTATCCATTTAAGGTTCATATTTCCTCTAAATATTGATTTTTTAAAAATTTTTCTGCATTTATGGTTTTAGCTTTTACCTCTGTACTGTCAGTGATAGTATTTCAGGAGGAGTATTCACCACAAACCTTAGAGAAACTGCTCTTGAGCTCTCTGGCTTACATGGCAGGAAATATTTGATTCCGTTTCCTGACAAATTGGATGAGATTTCTTTTATGATGAGATTCACACTGCCAATGAACGTGCCATATGTTTAGACACATGGTTTTATTTTTATGATCTTTAAAACATATTATTTTATGTAGCCCATGGCTGAGATAATCATTTATAGGTTTCTGAATACTCAGGCTGCTGCCTGGTTTGAAGGTATTCTGTTTTGGGAAGGAATGAAAGTATTACTTAACTGCAACGCATGCATTCAAGAAAAACTATATTAATATATTATTATTAACAGGAAACTTCTCAGAAGTTTCATTTTAATGAGCATTTAGTGGGTTAAATATTATATAGGATAGATATAAGGGAAATGTGCCCATATATTGATTTAAAGAGACAGCATTACACTGTATTATAGTTTGCCATCTATGCATTATTGCCCATGCCACTTTAAAAATACATGTTATAATTGAGTAAAAAAAAAAAGGAAAGATTATTTTCCCCTTGTTTTAAATGTCATCATTTCTATGTCATAGTTTTATTAGGACAAATGAATGCACTAGAAAAGCTATGAAATATGACTAAAATAAATTAATATTCAGTCTACTCAGGAGAAAGATATACCCATCTGAATGCAGTTACACAGAATAGCAAGGAGAGATAAGAAAGCAATTTTTCAAGTGAATAATGCAAAGAAATAGAAGAAAACAATAGAATGGGAAAGACTAGAGATCTTTTCTAGAAAATTAGAGATACCAAGGGAACATTTCTTGCAAAGATAGACACAATAAAGGACAGAAATGGTATGGACCTAACAGAAGCAGAAGATATTAAGAAGAGGTGGCAAGAATACATAGAAGAACTTTACAAAAAAGATCTTCATGACCCAGATAATGTAATCACACGATAGTGTAATCACTCACCTAGAACCAGACATCCTGGAATGCAAAGTCAAGTGGGCCTTAGGAAGCATCACTAAGAACAGAGTGAGTGGAGGTGATGGAATTCCAGTTGAGCTATTTCAAATCCTAAGGGATGATGCTGTGAAAGTGCTGCACTCAGTATGTCAACAAATTTGAAAAACTTGGCAGTGGGCACATGATTGGAAAAGTGGTTTTCATTCCAGTCCCAAGGAGGGCAATGCCAAAGAATGTTCAAACACTGCACAATTGCACATTTCATATGCTAACAAACTAATGCTCAAAATCATCCAAGCTAGGCTTCAACAATATGTGAACCAAGAACTTTCAGATGTACAAGCTAGATTTAGAAAAGGCAAGGAACCAGAGATCAATTTGCCAACATCCAATGGATCATCAGAAAAGCAAGAGAATTCCAGTAAAACATCTGCTTCTTCTTCACTGACTACGCTAAAGCCTTTGACCGTGTGGATCACAACACACTGTAGAAAATTCTGAAAGAGATGGGAAGACCAGACCACCTGACCTGCATCCTGACAAATATGTACTCAAGTCAAGTAGCAACAGTTAGACCTGGATATGGAACAGTGGACTGGTTCCAACTTGGGAAAGGCGTATATCAGGAATTTATATTGTCACCCTGCTTATTTAACTTATATGTACACTATATCATGTGAAATGCCAATCTCAATGAAGCACACGTTGGAACCAAGATTGCAGAGAGAAATAGCAATAACCTCAGATATGGAGATGACACCACCCTAGTGGCAGAAAGTGACAAGGAATTAAACAGCCTTTTGGTGAAGGTGAAAGAGGAGAGTAAAAAGCTGACTTAAATCTTAACATTGAAAAAACAAGGATCATGGCATCTGGTCCCATCACTTCGTGGCAAATAGATGGGGAAACAGTGAAATAGTGACAGACTTTATTTTCCTGGGCTCTAAAATCATTGTGGATGCTGACTACAACCATGAAATTAAAAGATGTTTGCTCCTTGGAAGAAAAGCAATGACAAACCTAGACAGCCTATTAAAAAGCAGAGACATTACTTTGCCAACAAAGCTGTATGTAATCAAAGCTAGGATTTTTCCAGAGTCATGTATGGATGTGTGAGCTGGACAATTAAAAATGCTGAGCACCAAAGAATTGATACCTTCGAATTATAGTGCTGGAGAAGACTCTTGAGAGTTCCTTGGACTGCAAGGAGATCCAACCAGTCCATCCTAAAGGAGATCAATCCTGAATATTCATTGGAAGGACTGATTCTGAAGCTTCAACATTTTGGTCACTTGGTGTGAAGAACCGACTCATTGGAAAAGACATTGATGCTGGGAAAGGTTGAAAGCAGGAAGAGAAGAGAAGACAGAGGATGAGATGGTTGGATGGCATCACTGACTCGATGGACAAGAATTTGAGCAAACTCCAGGAGATGGTGAAGGACAGGAAAGCCTGGTGTGCTGAGGTTCGAAGGTTCGCAAAGACTCAGACAGGACTGAGCGACTGAACAAGAACAGCTCTACTCATGCCTATTTTTGGCAAAGGATCATGTAAAACTGGACTTAGAGTCTAGAGGATAAAATTTATTTTCTTGCAGATAAGCTAAAACAGTTCTTAATTCCAGAAAGTTATAAGCGTAAGCCCAACTGAAGGAGGAAACAGACAGAACAGGCTCCATCTTGAAAGCAGAACTCCATCTCGGCCAGGACTATGGACTTTGAGCTCTATGCCCAGTATCTATGGAAATGATATACTAACTGGAAAATCAGACCCCCCGGATGGAAGAGCCCCAGGGCCTATCTAGACTCTCTGCCGCCTAAAAGAATACCCTAATTACCTGTGTAACTGAGTAGAATTATAAATTCTATTATTGTTATTGGTGGTATAACCACGAAGTGAAGTGAAGTGAAGTCGCTCATTTGTGTCTGACTCTTTGCGACCCCACGGACCGTGGCCCACCAGGCTCCTCGGTCCATGGGATTTTTCCAGGCATGAATCCTGGCGTGGGTTGCCATTTCCTTCTCCAGGGGATCTTCCAAACCCAGAGATCGAACCCAGGTCTCCTGCATTGCAGGCAGACACTTTTCCATCTGAGCTACCAGGGAAACTGTAGGGTATACCTTAGGGTATGACCATAGGCCTATTGAAGATTGTCCACTCTTGACTATCTAGGCTCATGGCATACGAATCACGGGTTTAAGGCATATGAATCATGGGTTAACTTTGTAGCTTTCTTTTCCTTTGTTCAGACTAGTTTCAGAGAATTTGGGGAGGTGGGTTTGAGCACGTACACTTAGAGTATATAAGGTTTTCACAAAAACTGGTTGGGGTCTTTGGCTGAGAGGAGACTCTGCTTTGGGCCCGCTGGTGTAATAAACTGCACTTCACTAACTGCATTGTCCTTCTGAGTGAGTTTGTTTCCTAGAACGTGTGGCTACAACACAACTATACCAGTTCTTGGTTCTAAAATAATAGATATTTGGAGACCCTAGCTGGTGTTCTGGGTATGAAATAATGAGTAAGACAGACTCCTATCTTGAAGATTCCTGTGGCTACTTTTTTTGACAAGGACCATTATAAGGGGAAAATACTTTAATGAGGTTAATGAAGCATCATGCAAAAAATGAAATTTTGAAATGTGAGACTCTATAATATTTAATGTTTATTAAAGTATTAATATATATCAGAGTGTTTCCAAAATTTTAACTTGTGCAAAATTTATTTTTTTAATTAAATATAGTTGATTTTTCATACCGTTCATGGGGGTCTTAAGGCAAGAACGCTGAAGTGGTTTGCCATACCCTTCTCCACTGGCATCACTGACTCATTGGACATGAGCTGGAGCAAACTCAGGGAAGTAGTGAAGGATGGGGAGCCTTGCATGCTGCAGTTCATGGTGGTGAAAAGAGTTGGACATGAGTTCATGACTGAACAACAACATAGTTGATTTACAATGTTGTGTTAGTTTCAGGTGTATAGTAAAGCAAACCATATATATATTTATTTTCAGATTCTTTTCACTTATAGGTTATTCCAAGATATTGAGTAGAGTTCCTTTTACTATACAGTAGGTCCTTGTTGGTTATCTATTTTATACAGATAAAAAACATAGATGTTAATCCCAAACTCCTAATCTATCCTTCTTCCTTCTTCCCCCTTCCCCCTTGTTAACCATGAGATTGTTTTCTATGTCCATGCATCTATTTCTGTTTTGTATATATGTTCATTTTGTATCATTTTTTAGATTTCACTTATAAGCAATATCATATGATATTTGTCTTTCTCTGTCTGGCTTACTTCACTTAGTGTGATAATCCATGTTGCTACAAATGACATTATTGTGCTTTTCGTGGCCGAATAATATTCCATATATATATATATATATATATATATATATATATATATATATATGTCTGTGTATATATGTCTGTGTCACACTTCTTCATCCATTTATATACACTTCTTTATCCATTTCTCTTTTGATGGACATTTAGGTTGCTTCCATGTCCTGGCTATTGTAAATAGGGCTGCAATGAACATTCGGATGCATATATCTTCATGTCTTTTTTCAAATTATGATTTTCTCCAGATATATACCCAGGAGTGGGATTGCAAGATCATGTGGTAGCTCTTTTAAATCTATTAAGGGAGAACGAGGGATTGAGGGTATAAAATTCCAATTCTAATTACATCATGGAGATTTAATCTTCTTAGCTCTATAAAACAAGATAAAGGGGTTGTAAATTTTATAAATTCTATGTGATTTTCCAGTGGACCTCATTAATATTCCTTCTTATTTTGATCTTATCATATTTATCTGAAAAAAGCATCTAGGGAGGATTCCCTCCCTTCCTCCTTCTTTCATCCAAGGCTGCTAAAGATTTTTTCATATTATCATTAATTATTTTATATTTATCAATTCAAAGGCATGGTCTTATTGGCTATTTCAGAGTATGGTTATTAAAAAGGAAAATCCTCTGTTCCAAGTAAAGTATAAAGTATCCCAAACAAATTGTATAGCTTATCTTTAGCACTAATCTTGAATATTCAGAATGATGCTGAATCCAGCCTCTGTACTTTGACACTGAATTAAATCTCAGACACAGCATTTTGAGTGAAGTAGAAATGAATTTTTCGCTTTGCCAGGCAAAAGGAGCCGTGGTGGGCTACTGTGTCCTGACCTGGAGGGGTTGTGAGTAGTTTTATGGCAATGGTTTAAAGAGGATATGGACACTCTTCTGATTAGTTGATGGTGAGGTAAATAGGAGTCAGCATCATCAACCTTCTGGTTCCAACCAGTCTGGGATCTGTGTGCCTATGGGCAGCATAGGGTTAGCATCTCCCACATGGTGAGATTTCAGTACCTGCCAAAAGGTTCAGAGAAACTATTATGAATAGCCCTTGAGGGGGAACCAGGACCCTGCCCCCAGGCTGCAGCATTTTTTTCTTGCCTGCTCTTCCCTAGTCTCTGCATCCCCTCCCATCCCAATTAGCAACTCTTTGGAATGCAGCAGAGTCTATGGAAGCTGAATGAAATCTTTTTCATGTAATCAAGAAATGAGATTCACAGAAAGGCTTTTGTGCCTAGAAGCCCCACAAGGTCCTGCTCAGTCTCAGGAATAAAAATAATACAATAATATTTACCCAAGGAACAGGAAGGTGATGGGGGCAGCTTTAGGGTCTTTAGAGACAGGCATCTCTTGTTGCATTCTTTATTGCCGCATCAAACATACACCAGGCAAATAAATCTGCTATTTTCTCAGCTTCTACCTCAGCAGTCCTGAGTGATAGGCAGGTTGTCATTATCATTAAAGGCCTACCTGGTGACTCAGATGGTAAGGAATCCACCTGCAATGCAGGAGACCCAGGTTTGATCCCTGGGTTGAAAGAGCCCATGGAGATAGGCATGGCAACCCACTCCAGTTTTCTTACCTGGGAAATCCCATGGACAGAGAAGCCTGGTGGGTTACAGTCCATGGGGTCGCAAAGAGTCATACTGTCATTACAGACCCATTTGCTACTTGTGGAAAGTCACACCTTTGTACTAATGCACTAATTAGAATTGGTAGGGCAGTCTTGTGAGGCAGACTTAAGTTTCCAAAGGTGTAAGAAGTATGTTTTGTTCTGTCTTTAAAAATGTGTTTTTAATGATCTGACACCACTTTTTGAATAGTAACTGATAGGGCCTGAGGGTGTCTCATTGTTAAGATGGATCATTATGTTAACCTCCTCACAAACAAAGAATAAAATCACAGTAATCCTTGAGACCGACCAAATTGCCCAAATAACATTCTATTATCTCGCTGGTGCCTAGCTTCTCAAAGCTATGAGACCACCAGATTCCAGACCTCTGGCTATGTGACCACAGGACTCAACTACAGGGTAAAAATTAACCATCCCTTCAGAGAATCTTTCATTGGTGGGGTATAAGAAAGACCTTTCTCCCCGCCTGAGAAAGGGAGGACACTGGTTCTCCTTAAGGGCCAGTGACCCTCTCATTTCTTTCTAATAAATTTTCCTTTTCTTGCCTGGCTGCCAGGCTCTCTCTCTTTTTCTCTGCACTTGCCCCACAGTAAACACCTAACAGTCTATTTTAACTTTATCAGTGAATTTGATTTGTTCAGAAACATTCAATCTTGCTTCCTAATGTTTTTCCAAGAGAAATACACTACTGACTCTAACACAGAGCCAATTACCTTTGACAGACATTTTCGCTGCTTTTAACAGGTTTATAAAAGTCAAAGCCAGAAGATAAATTACCTCATTTGGTTACTTTGGTATTCTTTCATAAGCAGTCTATTTAGAAGTTATTCTGCTCAAAGGTAGGCATTCTATGCATATACTCCTGAGAAGTTGTTTTGTCTGAGGAAGTTGTGTTTATAATTACTGCTATTTTTTTCAAAATAAAATAATTTATGTTTTATGCAATAAAATATTGCATCCTTGATTTCTCTCTCTCTCTCTTTTTTTTTTTTTTTCTTGCTGGCCACTGAAGTTTATTGTCAACTTGGTTCAAGACACCTGATTGGGGGTGTCAGGAAGGCTCAAGAGTGCCTTGGAGAGTAATGAGCACAGTTTTCTCAATCCTTTTTGGTGTTTTGCTGTTCTCATATAAAATAGCCCAATGACTTCTGGCTTGGGCCTGCCTAGTTTCAGGGTGGGACCCAGAGAGAAGGAGCTCTAATAAGCTCAGCGTCTGGGAGAGAATTTTGGCGGTTGGTGGTGGCCACTGGAGAAGGGGCCCCGACTTGGTTTTGCAGGGCTGACCACCGGGCTCCTCATTCCTGTGGCTTCCAGAGCCGAATCACAGCCATGCAGCTGGAGGCCCGGGAAATTCAGAGAGCTCGGGACTCCAAACAGTGTGGCCAAAATGGGAAAGCGGACTTGCCACAAGGAAGCTGCGGTACCAGGGGCGTGGTTGGCCTTGGGGAGATGGCAGAGGTGGCTTTGCCATGGTGCTCTGCACTTCTGCGGGAGCTGATACTGGAAGTGGAACCCAGGCGGCCCCGGTGGTCGTGAGCGAGCTTCGAAGCACGCATGTGGGCAGGTGGAAATCTTGGCTGCTCTGCTTCTCCGGCCTCGATGCACGGTCGCGTTCTTGGGTGGTGGGAACAGGGGCAGCTGGCCAGCGCGCCCATTTGCGAGGAGATTTTGGGAGTCCGCTCCAGTTGTGAAACTTACAAGATTGATCTCTAATTTGTCTATGCACTGGGCTGTATAGACCTGTCTGTAAAAGATGCTGGACAACATCCCTACAGAGCAAAGGCAGGATGGACTTATATTTAGGTAACTGTCTCTATTAGAGACCTTGACTTCTAGCAAATGATTTTACTCACAATTTTGTTTGTTAAGGAAAACAGTTATGCTCAGATCGCCCTCCTGGCTTCTTTTGCCAAGAATGCAATCTCAAGTTCTGCCACTCATTTTTCAAAGCATTAACTTGATGGAGAAAGTGCTCAAGGAGGACTGCTTAAAGTCAAGCTGTCTATCTCCTCCTTCTCGGTATAAATTGTATTCCTTGAAGAGAAAACAGCTGAAAGCAGGTCATTTAGCTAATTAACACCTGTTGGTGGAGGTCACCAGGAGGACCTGCCACTTGTTGACTCTCAAGTGGACGCAGATGGTAGGAGTCTCCTCACTCCTCCCCTGGTCCCTGTGATGTACTTTCTGCCCACTATTTGCCTGCTAGGAGCTGTTTCAAGGATGAACCTTGAGAGACTAAATGCCGTTGAGACCATCTGAACTAAATAAGTGATTGAATCCAGGTAAGGCTGTATGATCTTTGAAAACTCTGGCTGGCAGGTGCAGAGACCTACTGGTCTTGTGACTAACCAAGACAAGCCTGGTATATCTTTTTATGAAAACTGCCATCTACCAATCTGGAGTGGCCTGCTTCTTTCTTAGGCCTCTCTCTGCCCTCTTTGTACAGGGCCAGTTTAAGATTTGACCTCCAAATCTCTTCATTTTGTGAATCAACATCAGCTCTTTGCAGAGTCTCTTCTTAATTGCTGTTCTGAATCGGACTCTAGTATGATGCCATCAGCCTGTATTGATATTTGGAGTTGTCATTATGCTTGTTATATGGCTGTTGTGAAGACTATTGTTTATTTCATTATACAGTGGCCTTTTTATCAGGAACCCTAGAAGAAATTACTGTTTGATCTTACCACCGAGGTGAATTGAACTTTTTCTGAGCAGTTGGCTTATTTCATCTATTTTGTTGTGATAGAATTGAATTATTAATTTTTTCTCACAAAATATTCTTTAGTTACCTAACTCTGAGCAAAGTGCAATGATGAGTCCTGGAGTTTGTAAGTAGGAATAATCTTGATAATAATAGCTAGTACATTTGACCCGTGAACAACCTGGAGGTCAGGGACATCAATCCTTACCACGTGCCAGTAGAAAATCCAAGTATAACTTTATAGTTAGCCCTGTGTATCCAGTTCCACATCTGCAAATTTAACCAAAATCAGACAGTGTAGTCGTGTGGGCCATATTCGTTGAAAAAAATTCCCATGTAAGTGAATCAAACTGTGTTGTTCAGGGATCAACTCTATTAATTACTTTCTATGTTGCATCAATGTTCTTTGCAAGTTAATGTATCACCTCCTTGCCACTGTTGTTACTGATTTATAGATAAGGAAACTGAGGTGCTAAGAGACTCAAAGAAATGTTTAAAACTTGCTCAAATACAGAAAGCTGGTAAGTATAAGAGCTATCATTCATGTCCAAACAGTCTAGTATAGTCACTGCATTATGTTACCCCTCAATTCAAATGATGATATTTGAACTGATGATATTTGATAGCCTATTTTCACTTACCCTCTCTTATGTCACCTATAAAATTCAGAATTGTGCACTTAGGCATCAATCATTAAATATCATTTCATGGTTTGGAGCACATAATGGACACTCAGTAAATGTTTTTTTCTTACCTGGGGAATGTTGAGACATAATGAAGAAGGTATATGGACCCTAAATTCAAGAGCTTATAAAGTCATTGTCATGCTACTATAGCCTTTGTACATCTAAAACAAAATGCTCAAAGTATTTTGATTAAGGAAAAGAGGACAAGAAATGCAAGATTGGGTTTTCTCATGAAACACATATACTTTCTACAGTGAAGTGTACCTCTGGTATCACAATGCTTTATCCTTTCAGATAGTTTTGTCTTTTCTTATTGAAGTCTAGTTGATTTGCAATGTGTTAGTTTCAGATGTACAGCAAAGTGATTCAGGTATACATACACATATATCTATTTTTCAGAGTCTTTTCATTTGGAAGTGAATTGAATAGAGTTTCCTATGCTCTTTACTAGGCCTTTGCTGGATCTTCATTTTATATATAGCAGTGTGTATATGTTAATCCTAAACTCCTAATGTATCCCTCCCTACTCCCTTTCCCCTTCGGTAACAATAAATTTGTTTTCTCTGTCTTTGGGTCTGTTTTGCATATTAGCTCATTTTTACCATTTTCTTTAAATTCTGCATATAAGTGATATCATATGATATTTTAGTCTTGAATGCATTCATCCCGTTTCTGAGAAAAGTGTGTCCTATGGGCCTAGGGACTTTGGTTGGTTGACAGTTGCTTGCATTTGACAGTTCTAACATCCTTCCTAAATGTTGTGATGAATTTAAATTTTGAGGGACAAAAATATTATTTTATTCTCCCACTCTTAGAGTTTAAAAAGGATGGGCTGGGACTGTTATCTTCAGAAATTCGATGTATAAACTGCTACAGATTTTGTGTTTGAACCCCTATGAGGAGCAAACCTCACTAGCAGCAGGAGGCTAGTAGTTGATTTGTGCTCAACCAGAATGCATCAGAAGTTGAGTACTCCCACATCAGTGCTTTTTAGAGTAAGCATTTGACTAATTTAAATAAGCTCAGTGCTGAAAGCTGGCTGAGATCTTATGCAGTCCAGATTTTTATTCAATGTGTTTCTGGGAGAAGTCTTTTCCAGACAATATGGGACCATCAGAATGGGAAGGAGTTTTGCTCCCTAGGATCCTTTTCCAAAAGGCAATTGCAGAATAACGAGTAAAACTCTATTCTCCTTCTACATAGTTCGATAATATGAATTTTTGAACATAGATCAGTGAGAGCCTTTCTTTTATTTCAATGTGTTCATCAAGTAAGAAGAAAAAAAAGGCTTTCTGAGAATATATTAATATATCATTCATTTCACTCAACCAATGTTTTCTGAGTACTCTTCCTATGCCAGGTACTGCTCAAAGATCTAGAGATCATATTTCTCAAATTTTGAGATATATTAGTGAACAGAAGAAAAAATGTTCTGCCTTCATCATGTAAACTAAGTTGAATAATAGTTTGTGATAATGTGACTTCAAACTATACTGAAAGAGTATCATGAAGAAGACTTTTTCTAAGTAATCACATAAAGAAAGTGCACAAAGTCATTTCTAACTTTGAGAGAATAAAACAACATGAACCAAGTGATAATTGGGTCCTTTTGCCCTATCAATAGTGGGGCGTAATATTTCAGTTTCCAAATATAGTTCCGGAATTATGTTTCTACGCTGTCAAGTTTACAGAACAATTTGTAATTCTCTGTATGTCAGATTCTTTTTGGCTCTGTCCCCTTACCCTTGTCCTGATAATTAATATAGGTTTCCTACTTTCAATCTTACCTCTCCTTGCCTTGGTTAGTGATTATCATTTTTCGGAACTCATCTCAGACAGCAAATCCTCCAGGAAACCTACTAAGTCCTCAATACTCCCCATCGTACCATAGTTACTTGTTGTTCTTCTAGTAGCTGTGAAGGACCAAAGTGAGGTTTGTATTGCTGTTGTTGTTCAGTTGTGTCCAACTCTTTGTGACCCCATGGACTGCAGCATGCCAGGCTTCCCTGTTTTTCACCATCTCCCAGAGTTTGCTCAAACTCATGGCCATTGAGTCGATGGTGCCATGCAACCATCTCATTATTTGTCTCCCCTTCTCCTCCTGCCCTCAATCTTTCCCCCCATCAGGGTTGGTGTTATCAGTGCTATAGATAGTACCTGAAACATGGTACATATTTGTTAGGTGTGGTTTGAAGGTTGACTTTCCTTGATAGAATGATTAATATTTAATATTTATATCCCTCCATAATTTGAATTCTGCCCATCTTTCCAACTTTATTTTTTCAGTAGCTCCATACACAGCCAATCTATCTTAACCAAACTTACCTACTCACAGTTCCCTGAACATTGATTTTATGCCTATGTCCATGACATTCCTAAAGCATTTCCAGCAATATTCTATTTGTGTGTCAAATCTCAAGTCAAATTCCACTTATTCCATGAAGTCTTTTGTGACACTTTGAATTTATGCAGTGTTTAGTGATGGTATAACTTGTAGACAATTAATAAAAATAATAAATAAAATTAAAATGAGACTACTTGCTTATCAACATGGATTGTCATGAGAAGGCCATCAGCTGTCTGTAAGAGTCTTTATTTGCAAACATTTTAGTGGTGTGGTTTACCTTACATTATAAACACTATACAAAGTCATTTTTAAAATCTTTGCCTGTTGTAGAGTTTTCAAGCATTAACATTGAACATAGAAAAGAGAACTCAGAGATGTGTACTGTTTTTATCTCATTCATGCTATACTTAGTGTAAAAGGTGATAGAGTTGATACAGTTTTAGATGATGTTTAAAGTATAATTTGTGAGTTAATATATTAAAATAGTAAAACTTTGAAAAGTTTATGGACCTATTTGTGTAAAATTGGTGAGCTTGTCTCATAATTTAAATGGACCATACAGAAAACCTCACTATACAACAGTTTAAGAAATGAGTGAGATTTGATCATGGATTGATTTATAATCTGTTAAGGGTAGACATAACTTGAATGATTTTGCAATATGAGTTTAAGTATTAAATATTATCCTTAGACTAATACCAGTGATTTGAGTGGACTAATATGACAGTTGAAAGTGAACAATACCTGGTATTAGCTCTGTTGAACATTGAGAATAATCAGCTTGACTCTAAGTTGGGCATTATTTGGGTAATAATGCTGGGGTAATACAAGTGACAGTATTATATATTTCCACAAATCAAGTGGTGCTGGAGTGTGGGTTTCAAGGAGTTTAGCAATGCAACTAAAATTAACTTAGGTAAAAATAAAATTATCCAATTCACTATATTGAAGAAAGGGCTAAGGAACCCAATCTACAGAAGGTAGGCCCCATGTATCTTAAAGCACCTCAAGAATGATGCCAATAACCCTTCTTCTTTCCATCTTTCTTTCCATGACAACTTCAATATCTCTAGCCACTAACCTATACAAAATAGAACTGTGTTGGCTAGCAGCTTGTAAGCTCAGCCCTCATAGTTTGTGATTCCCTAAAGGATTTGTTTTTCCAACTACAAAAACCAAACCAAACCAAAAACAAAACCCACAAGCAAAAATATAAATATCAAAACAAACCCTCGGAGAAAGACTCTGGAACTGCTTAGGAAAGTGTTCACCTGCTGGACCACAGGCTTGAGGACAGTGTGATGATGATGGGTTCTGCATGGATCAACCAGGATCTCCATGGCTGGATTACCAGCAAATGTGTTCATTGAAAGCCACCACTGGAATCATGTAGTTGGACTAGAGGAAGAGAGACTTATCAAAGGAAGGAGTCTATTTCTCTAAAAAAACAGAAGGAGGTACTGAAAAGAAAGGAATTTGTGTGAAAGATGGCATGGCCTTGGAATTCTGAGAGAGCTCTTGCCACAGGTCGCCAGCTAGTGTTTGCCAGGAATGAGGAGACACAAAAGCTAGGAATCTGGCCCCACAAGGCAGGTCAGTCAGCCCTCCATTCCCAGATCCCTGTTAAGGATGGAAAATGAGCCAGTGCTCATTGCTGTGTGCACCAACAAGACAGTGGGACCCTTCCTGGAGCTGTTGGTCATGAATTGTTGGTAGAAGGATATAATGACTTGGGAGCTTCCCATTTCATCCCCGACGGGCTTTATATTTGGGTGATTGACATCTGGATCTGATCACCTTGTGGACAGATGATGAGGATAAACATTTTTTCCTGATTAGGATCAGTTCTGGTGGATCCTTGTAGTAACCCCATCTATAGGAGGCTGGGTAACTAACAGGGACAACAAAAAGATTTTTGTCCTTCTTTCTGAGGTCTAATTGAGCCACACAAATATTAATATAAGAGAGATCAGTTAATCAATGGAGACATCAGTGGCTATTAAAATAATAGTGGTCCTTGGCTACTTGAATGTACCTAAGATTCAAAGGAGGATTTAATTTGTTCCATACGTTTAATATGGGACAATGGGCAGATAAAAAGCAAGGGCTGGATGAAGGGAAAAGAACAGAGCATAACAGTCATTAGTAGAACATATATTTTAAGAGAAAAAAGCTCTTTTTTGGTCTGAGGAAAAGGAGTAGGAGATGTGCTAGAGAGTCATGGAAAGTTTCTTTATTCTAAATGTCTTTATTCTAAAATCCTCTCATCTATAAATATTCAAGAAAAACATTACAATGATACTGAATTCATTTAACTTTGTTTTCCTAGACTTTAGACTTTGATATTTATAGCTTCCCAGATTATTGTGGGGGAGGAGTGTCCCAGTGAAGAGCAGGAAAACTACTTAGGTAACTTTTGGGTTGCTTTCTTGTAGTATTGACTTAAGAGTTATTTTTAGTACTTTCTATGGACAGGGAAGCCTGGCATGCTGCAATCCATGGGGTCACAAAGAGTTGGACACGACTGAGTGACTGAACTGAACTGAAAGAGCTAGTGGAAAGGATTTCAAAATTGACAGAATAGTAGCTATTTTTTAGCTTTTATGTAAGATTGATATATCCCTCGTGTATATACTTATAGAGTTAATGAAATACATATTTGTAAGACATCACATTAATAAAAAAAGGTGATTGGAAAAAGTGTCACCTGTATTTTGTTAGTTTTCTGCAGGCTCACTCTCCCTGCACCTGGCACATATTTTTAATCTTTTTATTTGGCAGGGGAAAACTATCTGTGGTGGGAAAGCCAGCAGTCATTTCTTTTCATAAAGGAAGGGATGCTGGAAATCTTAGTAATTACAACCCCATTTTAATTTTACTCACAGCAGTTAAACTATTTAAATGTCTCTTCTGCTGTCAAAATGAATATTTTTTAGTTTACAAATATTTTATTACCATTAGAGCAATTTTGTTTCCATTATCTTAGCTTGCCAATTATGTTTATTAAAAATGAGAACTCTCATAAAATGATACCAAATTAGAGTTCTGGGGTCAGATATTATTTATTGATTTTCTTTAGTTCTCTGACTAGGGAGACTATATATATTTTGATAGATAAGATACATTCTGTTGTATATATATATTTTGAAAATTGAGTCAAGAAAGAAGCATTATATTTTAGGACGAAAAAGTCTGTTGTGTGCCTTATAGTGTTTCTTCATCAGAAGTCTTAATACAACCCAGTCTTAAATTAGAATTTATGCTATGACCATTTATAGGTTATATGATGAGTTTTTCTTGGGACTGTTCATATTTTAAAGAAATAATTAAGTTTTTTTCATTTTTATCCCATTATCTTTTGTGAACCAAGCTACATTTAACTTTGGAAAAATCATATTTTAATAGTGAGATTATTTACATGGAGGATATGAGAGTAAAACTTTGATAGTTTTGGTTAGGTTCATAAGTTTACAGTTCTTATTCTGTTGATCATGATAAAATACCTTCTCTTTCTCTCTATGGTTTAGAGAAGGCAGCCTTCTTATAAGCCTTCAACAATGCTTGTTGTCTATGTGGAACATCACAATGAGATGCTAAGATAACTAAAATTTTTGTTTTATGTGTAGATTTTTTATAAACTTAAGCTCGAAAAATCAACTACACAGAGATTTTCAGTTTTCATTATTTGACATTCTATATTATTATTTCATATTTGATGGATATTTGTATTTTTGCATATTGACTTACAAACTAAGTATAATTATACCATTATCAATGTTTTGTACTTTTATTTCTAAGGTTGGATCTTAGAGCAGTTAAGTATCCCATTGCTTAGTGATTAGAAATTAGGTTCTGTTGTAGCACTTTGGGATTAGGGATGCTTTTGTTTTACCTCATAAGGTAAATTACCTCGTAAGGAAAAGCAGGTATGAAAAATACCTAAATTATCTATTTCAGAAGCAAGACTTCTGGAATGACAAAGTAAGAAACTTAAAACTATCTACTTCTCCATACAATCATTAAGGACACTGGGAAAAAAATTCTCAAAATCAACTTTTTCAGAACTCTGGAAAATAACAGAAGGCTTTTATATTTATCATATATTTAATATAATATCTGAATTATATTTTAATAAATTGGCTATAAAAAGTATCCAATCCAAGTTTGCCAAAATAACTTCCCTATTTCTCTCTGTGGATGGACATTTAGATCTCTCCCATTTACAGATGATACTGTGACACATATTTTGGAGAAAAGTGAAAAAGCAGAAATATCCTGAAAAGTAGACAGCCAGGCAATTAGGAGTCGTGTTCACAAGCATAGCATATGAGCTGTCAGTGCTTGGGAAATACCAATATTTAATAAGAATTGAAAGAGATCTTGTCAAGCCACACCATGAAAGTTCAGCCTTGTTGAAGGGCTGACAGAACACAGAACAGAACCCTTGAGTTGAAGCATTTGGGTTTAATGAAGAAAATCAGAGGCATTTGGGTCCCAGTTCATGTCACATTTCAACCACTTGTAAGCTCTGTGACTTAAATTATTCACACTTAACCTCAATTCCTCGTTTGTAAAACAGGGACACCAGTAGATACACCAGTAGATGCACCAGTAGATACACCAGTAGATATACCAGTAGATGCACCAGTAGATGCACCAGTAGATACACCAGTAGATGTTAAATGTGACAACTGTGAGTAAATACCTAGCATAAGTCCAGCAACCTGATATTTACAGCCTATTTTCCCATATCTGAGCTGAAATTAAGCACATCATTGGCCAGCTTCTCATTCTTATCCTACTGAGTTGCTCTAGGAGAGTCAAATTTATCAATGTGAATTTCAAAATTTACACCTAGATGTATGAGAGATGTAACCTTATTTGGTTTAATTTGACTTGACGCTGGATTTACATTCAACCTCAATTATTAATTAGGTCCCCTTTCTTCCTGTATTTTGCAAATGATCTTATGGTCTGTATAATTTACTTTATGCATTATGCAACCATTTGCAGCTCAGTCTCAGGTCACAGGGTCCCTTACAGTCCAGCAGCTTTCTCCTTCTCTGCCATTCATAGGCCCAGAGCAGGTAAACTGGGCTTTTGGGCTCCAGATTCCCTTGGTACATTGTGTACCTTGTCCTTTCTGCAATTCACCCACTTTTTGATGGAGTTACTCCATAGAGTTTTGCTGGGATTTCTCTCTTCTGTCTCCATTCTAGGTAGCTTTGTAGACATTTCCACACTTAAAGGCAGTTTCCATTTGCTTCCCACCTCTCCTCAAAACCCAGCATCCCTTCTGTAATGAGCAGATTTTAACCAAAAATGGACTGTCCCTGAATTAGAATTTTTCAACTTCATGGTGATGGTGAAGTGATACACATTCAGGATAAACTGTTCTTTGAAGTTTGAATTCTGATCTCTCAGGCAACTGATACGCAGTGCGATGCTCTGGAGTGCTGGGCAGTGGCAGAGAGCCGCAGCTCCCAGCCAACTGCACAACTGTGAGGGTGGACAGTACACTAAATCATCAGTACCCGTACGGCCATGCTGTTTTCCCTTTCAGTACAGCATTCAATAAATTACATAAGACATTCAACCCTGTATTATAAAATAGGTGTGTGCTAGATGGTTTTGCCCAGCTGTAGGTTGATGTAGTGTTCTGACAGAGCCTATTTAAGGTAGGCTAGACTTAACTGTGATGTTCTATAGGAGTGGAGTATTTAATGAAATTTTGACTTAGGATACTTTTACCTTAGGATGGGTTTTTTGGAACATAACCCCCTGATAAATTGAGAAATATCTGAATACGAAGCAGTTCTATAATTAAACAACTTCTGCTTTCAGCCCTTTGAAACTTCCTTAAGCAAGGAAATACAGTATCTGACCACATGTTGGAATTTGAGGGTGCATGAAAGGCAAGTTGAGTGCACCTGTACAAACACACATGCACACACAGAAACCATTTTATCAATAAGTTCCCTTCTGTTATTTGGGAAGAAATATGATACTGTAAGTCACACATGACTTAGTGACTAAACCACCATGATACAGTAGAATAAACTCTTCTGACAGCATTTCAGTGAAAATTCTAGCACAATACTCTGAAAAAGCTGATCATGACAGACTCATTTTCTAGTGGTAATTAATTACCCCTATATTCCTAATTCTCTTCTTTTCTCAGCTATTTATAAGGCCTCCTTAGACGACCATTTTTGCCTTTTTGGATTTGTTTTTCTTGGAAAGGTCTTGGTCACCATCTGTTTGTAAAGTATTATGAACCTCTGTCCATAGTTCTTCAGGCATTCTGCCTATCAGATCTAATCCTCTGAATCTATTTGTCACTTCCACTGTGTAATTGTAAGGGATTTGATTTAGGTCATACCTGAATGGTCAAGTGGTTTTCCCTACTTTCTTCGATTTAAGTCTGAATTTGGCAATAAGGAGATTATGATCTGAGCCACAGTCACCTCCCAATCTTGTTTTTGCTGACTGCATAGAGCTCTTCCATCTTTGGCTGCAAAGAATATAATCAATCTGATTTCAATATTGATCTTCTGGTGATGTCCATGTGTAGAGTTTTCTCTTGTGTTGTTGGAAGAGGGTGTTTACTATGACCAGTGCATTCTCTTGACAAAACTCTATTAACCTTTCCCCCCTTCATTTTGCACTCCAAGAACAAACTTGCCTGTTACTCTGGGTGTTTCTTGACTTCCTACATTTGCATTCCAGTCCCCTATAATGAAAAGGATATCATTTTTGGTGTTAGTTCTAGAAGGTTTTGTAGGTCATCATAGAACCCTTTAACTTCAGCTTTTTCAGAAATAGTGGTTGGGGCATAGACTTGGATAACTGTGATATTGAATGGTTTGCCTTGGAAATGAACAGAGATCATTCTGTCATTTTTGAGATTGCATTCAAGTACTGCATTTCAGACACTTCTGTTGACTTATGAGAGCTACTCCATTTCTTATAAGGGATTCTTGCCCACATGACTAGATATAATAGTCAACTGAATTAAATTCACCCGTTCTGGTCCATTTAAGTTCACTGATTCCCAAAATATTCATGTTCACTCTTGCCATCTCCTGTTGACTACTTCCAATTTCACTTGATTCATGGACCATTCCAAGTTCCTACCCAATGTTGTTCTTTGTAGCATTGAATTTTACTTCCATCATCAGTCACATCCACAACTGGGCATTGTTTTCCTTTTGGTTCAAACTTTTCATTCTTTCTGGAGCTATTTCTCCACTCTCTCCAGTAGCATACTGGGCCTCTACACACCTGGGGAGTTCATCTTTCAATGTCATCTTTTTGCCTTATGGAACCACTGTTATAGCAGAAAGTAAAAAAGGAATTAAAGAGCCTCTTGATGAAAGTGAAAGAGGAGAGTGAACAAGATGGCTTAAAACTCAGCATTCAAAAAACTAAGATTATGGCATCCGGTATCATCACTTCATGGGGGAACAATGGAAACAATGAAAGAGTTTATTTTCTTAGGCTCCAAAATCACTGCAGATGGTGACTACAACCATGATTAAAAGATTCTTACTCCTTGGAAAAAGAGCTATGACAAACCTAGACAGCATATTAAAAAACAGATACATTGCTTTGCCAACAAAGGTCCATATAGTCAAAGCTATGGTTTTCTAGTAGTCATGTGTGGATGTGAGAGTTGTACCATAAAGATGGCTGAGTGACAAAGAATTGATGCTTTTGAACTGTGGTATTGGAGGAGACCCTTGAAAGTCCCTTGGACTGCAAGGAGATCAAACTGGTCAATCCTAAAGGAAATCAATACTGAATATTCATTGGAAGGACTGAAGGTGAAACTCCAATACTTTGGCCACCTGATGTGAAGAGCTGACTCATTAGAAAAAACCCTGATGCTGGAAAAGACTGAAGGAGGGAGGAGAAGGGGAAGACAGAGGATGAGATTGTTGGATGGCATCACTGACTCAATGGACATGAGTTTGAGTAAGCTCTGGGAGTTGGTGATTGACAGGGAAGCCTGGTGTGCTTCAGTCCATGGGGTCGCAAAAAGTCAGACAGGACTGAGTGACTGAACTGATATTTCTAATTCAGTTTCCCATTTATTTACAGAATCATGTGATTGGAATTTCATGGGAAACTTAAGAGCTTTTGGGGTGGCCATTTAATAGTTGATGTAACCCAATGCTTTGTATGTGGTGAAAGTGAAAGTTGCTAAGTCATGTCCAACTCCTTCGGACCCCATGGTATATATATTCCATGGAATTCTCCAGGCCAGAATACTGGAGTGGGTAGCTGTTCCCTTCTCCAGGGGATCTTCCAAGTCAAGGGATTGAACCCAGGTCTCCCACATTGCAGTAGGATTCTTTACCAGCGGAGCCACTAGGGAAGTCCAAGAATACTGGAGTGGGCAGCCTAAAGTTAATGAGATCACTAGCATCTGATATTTATATCTTAATTGCATATGTGATGGTTAGTTTTATGTGTCGGGTTGAAAGGTGTTTCTGAAGGAGATAAGCATTTAAGTTCATAAAGTTTGAATAAGCAGATTGCCCTCTCTAAATAGGTAGACCCCATCCAATCAATTGACAGCCTGAATAGAACATAAAGAACTTTCTCCCAAATCAAGAGGGAATTCTCCAGCAGACTACACTCAGACTTCATTTGCACCTAGATTTATCTCCTAGATCTCTAGTTTGCAAGCCTATACTGCAGATTTTGGACTCACCAGTATCTGTTACTGGTGGATCACTGAATAATAATAAATCTTCTAGATATTTACAGTAATTCTGTTTCTGTGGAGAACCCTGACCAATAAATGGAGCATGTATCAACTTTTAGATATGGAGGGAAGAAAGATATTATGTTTATCAATGATGTGGAAGGAAATACCCTGCTTTACTCATTTTTAATGTTGATGCTTCTTGAGCAGAAGGATTTTCAATTCACTTCAGTTCAGTCACTCAGTTGTGTCTGACTCTTTGTGACCCCACGGACTACAGCATGTGAGGCTTCCCTGTCCATCACCAACTCCCAGAACTTGCTCAAACTCATGTCCATTGAGTCAGTGATGCTATCCAACCATCTCAATCCTCTGTCATCCCCTTCTCTTCCTGACTTCAGTCTTTCTTAGCATCAGGGTCTTTTCCAATGAGTCAGTTCTTCACATCAGGTGGCCAAAGTATTAGAGCTTCAGCTTTAGCATCAGTCCTTCCAATGAATATTCAGAGCTGATTTCCTTTGGCATTAACTGGTTTGATCTTGCAGTCCAAGAGACTCTCAAGAGTCTTCTCCAACACCACAGTTCAAAAGCATCAGTTCTTCAGTGCTTAGCTTTCTTTATAGTCCAACTCTCACATCCATACATGACTACTGGAAAAAAAGGACTTTAGGATATACCAAATTGGAATAAGAACATTATCATTTAATATGCATACAAAAATACAAGTGATATGGATAGAATCAACACAAGTAAAGCCAAGTGAATGTAAATGAAAAAGTGCATGACTTTTCAGAATGTCAATACTGACATAATGGGCTACCCTCTGAATTAACCTGATATTTTAATGTGAAAAATTTTCAGAAATCATGTGTCAAACTCTAAAGAAATAAACAAAACAGAGTTTAGACCACCTAGTTATAATTTGATTGCCCTTTGGAAAGTTGGAGAGAGAAAGTAGCTTTATGCTTACAGCCTCATTATATTCTTACCAAAGCAAGAAACAGACACTCATGACCTCAAAAGCTTCTCCCATCAGGATACAATTATTACAATCAGGAAAACTTTGCACCTAGAGCCTACAAGATATTAAAATTTAGAATATTAAATAATAAGATCATATATAACAGTGGTACACTACTATTAGCTTCCAATAAATTAAATTTGCAGGAATTAAAGTATCTAGTTATTATGTTTCATTGAAAGGAAACATTAAAATTCATGAGTATTCTAAAGGACACCCTAACTAAATCAGAGTAGATTACAGTTCTGCCAATAAAGAACTGGAAACTTCTAATAGGTCTTTACCATGAAGTTATCAGAAATCAATAAGAAAATAAATATATTCATTGAAAAAATATGTAGAATTAGCTTGAATGATGGTTATAGAAGATAAAAAAGTTAGATAGGTAATTTAAAAATAGCTGATATCCTTTATAGCTACTAGGAAATACCAGAAAAGAGGTTAAAGAGAACATGAAGGACATTTTAAAAAGTTCAAGAATATAAAAAAAATTGAAAATAGGCCCTTTTTAAAAAATGATTATAGGAGCCATAGAAATTGCAAATAATAATTAGATTTAGAAATAGCATAATTTATAATAGAAAGAATATTGAAATTTTATAAACTGCTGTCAAAATATATATTATAAAATTGAGAAGTAATATGAATTCAGAAAAAGTAAATCTAAAGAAGAAAACTTTAAAAAGTTATATAGAATATTGTTTAAATGCTCTCTCTTCAGTAAAGGTATCTCATTGCTAATGATTTATTTTTTTTTTTATGCTGACAAAATATTTCAGCATTTAAATAGGAATATTCATGATTTTCAGGGACATTATAAATCTTTTTATCACAAGGTTTTTTCACTGTTACTATCATAAAAACATGATAAACTATTGTGCCTGAGTTGCATCAGTCAACTGAACTGACAAATTGATTTACCTTTTAACTTAAGCTTTCTTGGTCATTCACCTTACCCAGCAAGCATGGCTAGTGCATGGATTCATGGTGGGAGATGTTCATAAAGTAATCATTTGGGGATGCTTTAAGTTATTAGATTATTTTGCTTTGGAAGATAGGAACCATAATAATTAACAAATAGGTTTAAGCTTTTTCTTTATGCTATAATTCCCTTTAAGTAGTTCAGTACTTCATTAAAAGATTGAATCTCTTTATAGTCTTGTGGGGCTTGCATTTTATTTACACATTGAGGGAAAGGACGCTGTATTGAGAAATTTAGGATGGTGATTAATTAGCACAGAGCAAGCAGTCACAGTTCTGGGATCAGCCATGAGGACACATGGTGTTTATGAATCTTTCCAAGTAAAACAGAATGGATATAAACCAATGTTTTCCTTTGTAATGGATCTTAAAGATAAGACCTGAAAAGGGGAATATGTTGATGTGTCTATTACATATTTTAATACTTGTATTTTTAATACTTTGTTTTACTCTTTCTCTCATTTTTAGTCAGGTAGGTCACTTTAATTTTTTGGTAATAAAAATGCAAAAACATGGCTTTGGTCATTAGATTTTAATTCATTTATAATCCCTGTCACTTAATCTCCTTGAGTTTTCTTATATCCAAAACAGAAATGCAATACCTATGTCTTTGGCTAAGTATTATGACCCATGTGTCAGCTTGTAGAAATGTCTAGCCCAGTGGTTATCACATAGTTGATAATAAAATGTAATTATTTCCCTATCCAACCTTAGC
This sequence comes from Hydropotes inermis, assembly GCA_020226075.1. Taxonomy (NCBI): domain Eukaryota; kingdom Metazoa; phylum Chordata; class Mammalia; order Artiodactyla; family Cervidae; genus Hydropotes; species Hydropotes inermis. Next base: position 8,979,351 of record CM035295.1, on the reverse strand, counting down.
CTTTCAAAATGACTTAGGAACTTGGAACTGAACTTACAGTATGTAGGGTCTAATCATTACAGAAGCTGTTAGGGCTGTTATCTTTCCATCCATAACACTGTTCTTAGATAAGTATAACCTAAGATTGAGTTAGATTTTTCTCTTTCATATTATTTTCTTGTACTGTTCACTTATATTGAACTTGTATGTCTCTAAAAAAAAAAACCCGACATTTAATTCTTCTGAGTGATTCAAGCCAAGCCTTGCCAATAATTTGTTCAATAAATTCTTTTAAACAGAATATCTCCCATTTCCCTCCAGTAATTTCTTTTCACAATCCTCTGGCTTTCTGCTCCTTCCAAAAGGCTGTGTACTATGTGAAGCTCTCTTGGGATCCTCTTTATCCTGCAGAGAAGAGAAAATCTCTGATTATCTAATGATGTTGAGACGTCAGTCAATAAGCAATGTGGATTTAGTAACAACAAATAAAGCCAAGCACTAAGGCTTTGTTGTTTGTTGCTAAACTAGTGGCATCCTGAAAGAAAAGTATTTCTTTTATACTAGCTGTCAGGTAGACTCTTAAAAAAATAAAGACCAAGGCCAAATTGCATTTAATGGTGGTTAAGTCATGAGACTTAACAAATAAATAATTGAGGCAAGAATTATTTATCACTGATTTATATAAAAGTTTAATATGCTTAATTATAGTAACAATCTTGAAGAAGTGACTTGATAAGTGACTTGATGTCCTTGAGCACAGCAAAGAAAAGATATAATGACTATTGTAGGTGAAAAAAGTGCAGCTATGGAGAGGAAATGAGCTAAAAACATTCAGACTACAGAAAAGACCAAAAACAAATCAGCTATATAAGATATTGAAGAGGAAACATCAGATACTCTTTCATAACTCTAAAATGAAATGCAAACAGATAAAGTATATGATTTGCTGTAGAAAAATTTTGAAATTAAGCATCAGGATTCATTTTAGCATTCAATCAAGAATGTGCATGTGTCCTAAAATGCTTCAGTCGTGTCGACTCTGTATGACCCCATGGACTGTAGACGACCAGGAACCACTGTCCATAGGATTCTCCAGGCAAGAATACTGCAGTGGGTTGCCATGCCTTTTGCCAGGGGATCTTCCCAACCCCGGAATCGAACCACCTGCATTTCTTACATTTCATATATTGGCAGGCAGGTTCATTACCACTAGTGCCACCTGGGAAGCTGTCAAGACTACGAGGAGATTTCTGTCAAGAGTATAGAGATGCCCCCTCTTTGTGAGTGAAGTCATCATAAAGAGATTGGTTTATTGATATTCATGTGCTGATAGGCTCTCTGCCCCTGCAGTTGCTCTGCTTAATTCTCTTCATCTCCCCTTTCTAATGATTCAGTCATTGGAACTGATCTCTATGAAAAAATGATTGACTTCCAAAATGTTACAATTCCAACTTGTAACAGTACATTTAATAAGAAGTTTATATTTGCTTACTGAATGATTTAAATATTTGTTCTGGAAAACAATGACATTTGTCTATTATGGTTTAGGTTGGGTTCCTCATTCTAGTCTGGATCCTTATCCATAGGGATATTGTTGTTGTTCAGTTGCTAAGTCCCGTCTAACTCTTTGCAACCCTATGGACTCCAGCAGGCCAGGCTCCTCTGTCCTCAACAGTCTCCCAGAGTTTGCTCAAATTCATGTCAACTGAGTCGGTGATGCTACCTAACCATTGCATCCTCTGCTGCCTTCTTCTCTTGCCTTCAATCTTTCCTAGAATCATGGTCTTTTCCAGTGAGTCAGCTCTTCTCATTGGGTGGCCAAAGTATTGGAGCTTCAGCTTCAGTACCAGTCCTTCCAATGAATACTCAGGGTTGATTTCCTTTAGGACTGACTTTTGATCTCCTTGTAGTCCAAGAGACTCTCAAGAGTCTTCCCCAGCACATCAGTTCCAAAGCATTAATTCTTCAGTGCTTAGCCTGTTTTATGGTCCAAGTCTCACATCTGTACATAGTTACTGGAAAAACCATACTTTGACTTTATCGTCCAAATATCCCTAGAAAGTTGGAGCAAAGGGAAGCCATTCCTATAGAATTCTGTGGAAGCATATCTAAGAAGGGATTGCAGACTTAGAAAACCAAAATCATTAAAGGCAAACTCATGCCTTGAGCATGAAGAGCTGAGGGTAGATGCCAGAAAGAATAGCAGGACAGGGAAGTGAGTGGCAGGCAGAATTAAAGTTTGGCTTGCTCAAAAAGAAGACTTAGGTGAGAGAGCTGTGCTTTTGTCATCCAAGAGTAAGTCATGATGATTCCTCTTAGGAGCGCCTGTTATGTGTGTGTGTCAGCTTAAAGCAATTGTATATGCATCTTTTGGAGAGCATCTTTAAGTGTTTAAGCACATTCTTCTGTCTCACTAGCCTGATACTATGAAAGTGAAATCAGTGAAAGTCAAAGTTGCTCAGTCGTGTCTTTGCGAGCCAGGCCAGAATACTGGGGTGGGTAGCCTTTCCCTTCTCCACAGGATCTTCCCAACCCAGGGATCAAACCCAGGATTCCAGCATTGCAGGCAGATTCTTTACCAACTGAGTCACAAGGGAAGCCCATGAATACTGGAGTGGGTAGCCTATCCCTTCTCTAGGGGATCTTCCTGACCTAGGAATCGAACCAGGGTCTCCTGCATTGCAGGTAGATTCTTTATCAACTGAGCTATCAGGGAAGCCCCAGCCTGGTGCTAGAAAATGAGATTATGCTCCATTGTTACTGGATATGTTTAGGGGGTGGATTCATCCCTGATATCCTTCTGGGAAATCAGCACGTCTTGAAAGGAGAAGACCCCTAGTTTTGCTCTTGAAGTTTCTTAGAGTAATAACCCTACTGTGCTCCGGTAAAGTTCTTTCATTTCCTCTGCTCTGTGTTTTTGGTCTGGTTTGGAGCCGTGCCAAGCCCATGCCCCTCCTTAGAATGTGTTTTTTTGTTACAGGAGCTGAAAGTAAGATCAGGGCTGTTCAAAGGTGTTAATATACATGCATGTTCTTCCTTAGAAAGATGTACATATTCTAAGTACAGATGACTTACAAAAATTCAGATTTTTGAGAGGAAAAGTAAATTGATGAGTAAATACAAGATTTTCCAATTCTCTGTGGGTACTTCTCTGCTAAGGAAAACTGTTAAAGTTAATAGACCAAAGATCAAATCCCTCTATCTCTAAAATTCTCCTGAGGAACAGTAAGAGAGGTCTGTTCCTTACATATGTATAAATTGAACTGTATAAATGTATAAAAATTTCAATTAATCCACCCAAACAGATCAAAGAATGCCTTCCCTAAAAACAAATGCTTTTTCTATCCTGGAATATAAAGTGAGATTTGTGATTTTCAAAATGGCAGTCTTCCAACTTCAAAATTGAAAATGACATTCTTTATCACATGCATCATTGTAAGGATATTAAAGAACTAAGTGCTGAGAATTGATAAGCCTGAGTCTGACTGTTTCATTAAGTGGAAGTGTTGACTTGATAGGATCCTCCCGAGTTTAGTTTTCTTCCTGAATGTGAAGATTGTGTAGCTAATCTGTTAAGTTATGGTCCTGATGTGGGACATCGTTTCAGTGATAGTCTTTACTTTAGAAAATGTAGAGCTCCTACAGATTCGTGATGTTTTCTTATTGGGGCATGGAATGAGGTATATAGAAAATCTTTAATTTTTCCTCCAGAAGTAGCTATGCCATAAACATTTATATCCATGGCTATATCTATATCTATGCTATATACATTTAAAAGATAAGGTTATTATTTATTTTGATAGTTACATTTTTGGACTCCTTTAGGACTGCTTTTGTAAGTAGATAGATTTTCTTGGCACTGACTATAATTATAACATCATTAGAAGTTACTCTGTCCTTTCAGATGCATATGAACTTGGTCTGCATCCTCAATTTTATGTCCAATAAAACGTCCACTGCTTTCTCCGACACTTCTGTGAATTTCCAGGAGTGCGTATTTTCGGTTACTTCTAATTTTAATTTCTGATTCACTTTGAATGTAATCTACCTTTTTGTTATTCTCCTAGCTGCTTTCTTCATGATCTATTCAAACAGGAACATTTTCCATGTACTTAAGTTCTCTCATGCACCACATACAGAGAGCATTTGTAGATATAGCAGATCATACTGAAAATTTAGAGTTAACAGGGAGTGAGAGGGGACATGGCAGTACACACAGGAGTTCATGTCAGATGTAGAAGACGTCCTGTTCTTTGAAGTTCTTTGCTTACTACCCCACCTTTTGCATCAACAGCCAAAAATCTGTAACTGGCAACATTTTTCTATGGGATCCACTGGGGGTAAATGGATTTTCATGTCCAAAGTATTTTATGAAATAAAATAGAGAAGATAATTAAGCATCAACTTTTCATAGAGTACAGTTCATCTATTAAAATTTTAATTCTTATTTATTAAACTTTTTATACGGATTTTAAAGGTGTACTCCATTTACATTTATTGCATATTATTGACTGTATTCTTGGTGCTGTACAATGCATCCTTTTAACCTATCTCACATCCAGTAGTTTGCACCTCTCAACCCCCGGCCCTATATTGCACCCCCCCCACTGGAAGCCACTAGTTTGTTCTCTATATTGGTCAGTCCTTTTCTTTCTTGTTATATTCACTAGGTTTTTGTATTTGGAGATCCCACATATAAGTAGTATCACATCTATTTGCATCTCTCTGGCTTATTTCACTTAGCATAAAGCCCTCTGAGTCTATCCACGTTGCTGCAACTGCTAAAATCTTGTTTTTTTTTTTTTATGGTTGAGTAGTATTCCATTGTGTGTGTGTGTATACACACATTATAAATATTGCTGCTATGAACATTGGGGTCCATGTATCTTTTTGAATGAGAATTTTTGACATTTTGGGGGATATATATATATATCCAGAAGTATAATTGCTGGATCTGGTGACCTACTCCAGTATTCTTGCCTGGGAAGTCCCATGGACAGAAGAGCTTGGCAGGCTGCAGTCCATGGGATCCCAAAAGAGTTAGACATGGCTTAGCAACTAAACAACAACAATGGTAACTATATTTTTAGTTTTTTGAAAAACCTCCATAGTGTTTTCCACTGGAGGTGCACCAGTTTACATTCCCACCAACAGTGTCCAAAGCTTCCCTTTCCTCCACATCCTCATCAACATATATTATTTGTATACATTTTGATGATAGCCATTCTGACAGATGTCAGGTGATATCTCTCTGCAGTTTTGATTTGCTTTTCTGTGATGATCAGTGATATTGAGCATCTTTTCATATGGCTGTTGGCCATCTGTAGTCTATTTGGAAATATGTCTATTCAGTTCTTCTGCCCATTTTTTTAATTGGGTTGTTTCTTTGATCTTAATGTGTATAAGCTTTTTATATATGTTGTATATTAATTAATTAATAATGGTTAATCTCATTTGCAAATATTTTATCTCATTCAGTAAGTTGTCTTCCCCTTTTAATGATGGTTTCCTTTGTGTGCAAAAGTCTTAAGTTTAATTAGGCTCCATATGTGTATTTTTGTTTTTATTTCCTTTACTTTATGAAATAGATTTAAAAAATATTGCTTCAATTTATAGCAGAGTGTCCTACCTATGTTTTCCCTGGGAGTTTTAGATCTGGTTTTACATTTAAGTCTTTAATCCATATTTAGTTTATTTTTTTACACAGTGTTAGAGAATGTTCTAATTGCATTCTTTTACATGTAGCTGTCCACTTTTCCCAGCAGCACTTATTCAAGAGACTGTCATTTCTCTATGGTGTGTTCTTACCTCCTCTCTTGTAGGTTAGTTGGCTGTGGGTGTGGGGGTCTATATGTGGGCTCCGTATCCTGTTTTGTTGATTTGTGTCAGTTTTTGTGCCAGTGCCAGGTAGCTCAGTTTGTAAAGAATCTGCCTGCTGTGCAGGACACCCGGGTTCGATCCCTGGGTTGGGAAGATCTCCTGGAGGAGGAAATGGCAACCCACTCCAGTATCCTTGCCTGGAAAATCCCGTGGACAGAGGAGCCTTGTGGGCTGCAGTCCACGGGGTCGCACAGTGTGTGGGGTCGCACAGCTGAGCAACTAGCACCACACATTTTGATTCCTGTAGCTTTGTAGTCTAGACTGAAGACAAGGCATGTGATTTTTCCAGTTCTTTTCTTCTTCCATAAGATTGTTTTGAATATTTGGGGTCTTTTTTGTTTCCACACAAATTTGAAAATTTATTTGTTCTATTTCTGTGCAAAATGCCATTGTTATTTTGATAGGGATTACACTGAATCTGTAGATTGCCTTGGGTAGTATGGTTATTTTAACAATGCCTCTTCATGTGGTCACCTTTACTCTCATCCTCTATTTAAATCTCTACTTGGCATACTCTCCAATTTTCATTCTATCTTATGAAGAGCAGCTTAGAGAGCTTTACATCTCCAGCTAAAATCCTGCAGTTTCCCACCTAAAGCAGTATGTTCTGCTAGATATAAGAGCATCTAACCTGGAGAGAAATTGCCCCCTTCCTTAGGGGCAAAATTAATTACAGAAGGTTGTGGTGCTCCTTGATTGAGTGAATTACCCTGTTATATTTCCCTTTGAGCTTATTCCAGTGGCATCTTCATTCTCCTCCCCATCTCCCAGCAGTCTTTCCAAGTGCTTCTCTTTGCATTCGCTTTTCTTGTTCCTAGTTCTATTAGGCTCTTGTTTTCTGTAGAGCAGAATATTTCTACTCAGGAACCTCCTCACTCTACCACAGTCTATGTATTTATTGCTTGAGGGGATTTTCAGGGCTGGAGCTTGCTGGTAAAGATGATTCTGGACACTTCTTTCCAGGTGGTCCTGCTCATATGATGCCATGTGTATGTGTTATCTCATTTATATATAAGGCTGGCCTTAGAAATCCAAACCTTTGTGAGAATAAACTTTACAGAACATACTATACTTAAAACCTCTATTCAACATGAAGAATGTATTAGAATGTGCTTTTATTACTCTGTTTTCTCAAAGCTCAGCATTTGGAATATAATCTTGTTTCTTCAGTAAGCCTGATAACCACTGCATTTTCTTAATATTGACACCAAATTGAATAAATGATAGAATTTTATGTCATTTGAAACATCCTGTTAAGTTTATGGCTATATTTAAATATAAAATACCCATCTCATTGTTGTTTAAAGCACATGCACATATTTGAGTGGGGACATTTATTTATTTATTTATTTTAAAGTCCTGATGCAAATCCATTCAACCATACTTTCTTGCTCCAAGCTCTAGCCTACACATAATTTTTCACGGAAGTATTATTTGAACTGAGGACATTTGCAATTATCTGGAACATATTTTCTCCAATACTTGATTTTAACCTCTCTATATATCTTTACATTGTTCCTGGTGGTTCAGATGATAAAGAGTCTGCCTGCAATGCAGGAGACCCAGGTTTGAGCCCTGGGTTGGGAAGATACTCTGGAGTAGGAAATGGCTAATCATTCCAGTATTCTTACTTGGAGAATTCCATGGATAGAGGAGCCTGGCAGGCTGCAGTCCATGGGATCACAGAGTCAGATACAACTGAGCAACTAAATATACATGCATACATCTTGGAATTCTCTAAAAATTCCTATGGCATGTTTGGGTATCATTGAACAGACAACAGCTATGCCTAACAAGAACAATGCTAGTCTGAGTGAAAAATATGCCATTTTTATTAAAAGCTTCTTTGATATGTTTAATTAAGCTCCTTATTCTGCCAATAGTGCTCTCTGAGTAAAGAATTTCTCCATACATAACACATTATATATTATGAAATGGTTTAAGCAATAAAAAATTAATGAAAATAATAATATCTACCATCACATAGCTTTTTATCATGTATGCTTCTGTTGTTTTAATTAAATATTACACATTCATTTGACTCACATTGCTCAATTATTCCCTTGTCCATTTCTCTTCCCTTCTTTCCTAGAAGTAACTGATATCTGTTTATTAAAACAGTGCATATTTATACTTTTATTATATTGGTATATAGTCTGAATAATTTTTACTTTTTTATGTTGTTAAAACATGTAAATCTTTTTACGGTATACTCATTATTACAATATAACAATTTTTTCACATTAAGCTTTTTAAGATTGTTTTTCCTGTTAATATTTGCTGATGTAAGTCATTCATCTTTCACTGTATAAGGACTTCATTGCATGAACACAGCAGAATTTATTTCCCTTTGCCTTGTTTTCCTTAGTGTTTTCACTTTTCTAACAGTTTCACTTTAAGAGCTCTTTGATAGAAAATCATGTGAGCTTTAATAAATGATCGCTTGTTAAAGTCATTGAGATTTGAAACGGTTTGTTACACAGCAATAGTGCCAATTCCTCCAGTTAAAAATGATAGAGTATTTCTTGTTAATCTCTGAAGCACTCTCTTTCATTGGATTCATGTTTGTAATGTCTTTGATTGCGGTTATTGAGGGTCTCTATCTTAGTTCACCACTGAAATGTGTGTTGTTTGCAAGATGGGCCTGGAATCTCCATTTAATTGTTTATTCCCCTACACCATGACTCCTCACTTGGCAGAAGCAGCAGTTATTTTATTTCTAAAACAAGTTAATGTTAAAATAAATTTTGCTAATGGTTTTCTTTTCTACAAAAGCCTATGCCTAGCTTTCATTTGAAACTGGTATACCCACATTTCCTTACTGAGTTTTTCTAGGCCTAGTGCAGACATGCAAAAAGAGCCTAGTTTTGGTCCTTTCATCACCCTCTCCAGTGCAGTCCACTGATATTTTTCTCTGCTGTCTCCAGCTTAGTCCTCTGGGGGCATAAGAGCTTCCTCTGAAATGATGAAAAGTCTATTTTATTGATGATACAACCAACTTGTTTTTCCCTTTCAGCCTGAGACCATCTTATGGACTCTTAACTCTGAATTTAGCCCTGCTTGCTCTTTGATATTTAGGGTCACTTAATTTTTAAGAAAAGAAATTTATTTATTGTTGTGTTTTCTATTGTGACTTGTGATTTATCAGTTCAGTTGAGTTGCTCAGTTGTGTCTGACACTTTGTGACCCCATGGATGCAAAACTTCAGGCTTCCCTGTCCATCACCAACTCTCGGAGTTTACTCAAACTCATATCCATTGAGTTGGTGATGCCATCCACCCATCTCATCCTCTGTCGTCCCCTTCTTCTCCTGCCTTCAATCTTTCCCAGCATCAGGGTCTTTTCCAGTCAGTCAGTTCTTCGCATCAGGTGGCCAAAGTATTGGAGTTTCAGCATCAGTCCTTCCAATGAATATTTCATGAATATTCAGGACTGATTTCCTTGAGGACTGACTGGTTGAATCTCCTTGCAGTCCAAGGGACTCTCAAGAGTCTTCTCCAACAACACAGTTCAAAAGCATGAATTTTTCAGCACTCAGCTTTCTTTATAGTCCAACTCACATCCATACATGACTACTGGGAAAACCATAGCTTTGACTAGATGGACCTTTGTTGGCTAGCTTGTGAAAATTTGAGTGCTGCATTTAATTAGAACAGTAAATTATACTGAACTACTTCAGTATTTCTTGGATCTGAACTTTTCAAATTGTTTTTTATTCAACCTAATGCTATATTTTCATTCAAATTCATGACTTTTTTGTAGTGTGCACTGTGGCAGCAGGAACTTTCTAAGTTGAAATTAACTCTGAGTTTCTGAAAGAAGTTTTGTTTCTGAGAGTGATTATTTGCAGTAATGGCTCCACTGTTTTACGAAAAGTTAAGATTCCTGGTGTCACATGGCAAGCTTATCCATGGGTCTCCTGCTGGCCCCTGTCAGGTTATTGCATGCTACTCCCCTGCTGAAAAACCCACAAGGATTCTCTTCCAGGCCACCTGTGGAGGAAGAGAAGGTTTTTAATTTTTTTCTTAAATTTCCAAGAGAATGAGAATATCTAGAATGTGAACTGGAGGACAAAGTATCATTTACAATAAGCTGTTCTTGAGAATATTTAGTCTCAGGAAGAAAATACATTGAACTCTAGTCTCATGTTATCTTACAATGTCTCTTAAAGAAATTGACGAGGTTTTGTTGCATCTACATGTACTCCAGAATCTGCTCAGATCTTACTGTCTTCTACTTCCTTACTTTACATCAAGTTATCTTTAAGAAGGAGTAAATATTGGCTCTTGGTAAAGTTTGAGAAGATTCAGACATGAGTCTGGTAGCTGGGTTGATAATCTCTCTACTTTTTCCCCTCTTTCCATTATTGTTAAAACTTTTCTCAAAGTGAAGCCACCATGGGTGAACTTTAGGTGCTAGAAGCTCTTCCTCATTGTTTCCCCTTGCTGGAGAGGGAAGGCAGTTGCAGGTGAGGATGGCTGCATTTTTGTCAGGCAGTGTCAGACTACACTTCCTTTTAAAAATCACAAGACCAGTATGGATCTGAAATACCAAACATGCCACCTGTGAGCACTGGATAAGTCTTCTGGATCTGCCATAAGAGGTATTTGAAATCAATTGCAAACCCTGCTGGAATGTCTTTTCTGAAAAGCTCAACTCTGGCCTCCCGGAATATTTATTTGTTTCTTATTTCCCCTATTTCAGCGGACTCCCTTCTCTGCAATTAGGTGAGTTTTGGGAAGATTAGTTGGGTTTGATGTGGGAAGGTCTTTATGAGTCATTCCTTATGTTTTCAGGAATTAGGCCCTTTATGAACAAAATTTCCAGACAACATATTCCTCACTTCTGGGGTAAGTGTTAAGCTTTAAATATTTGTTGACTGAAAAAAATATGTAATAACTGACTGCTATAAATTTAGTAAAGATTTTGATTGTATTTTATTAATCACCAAGTCATTTAACATATATGATAAGGAGTATGCATGTGTGTGAAGTATATTTTAGTCAGTCTACAATGTTGAGAGAGAAAATTGATGCTATGATCTTTCATTCTATCCCATCATTGTTCCCCTAAGACACAGAGAGGTTGTCTCTTACTGTAGGATAATCTGTGATTGTGTTGTTTATTGGGGCTTTGCTGCATTGCTTCAACTGTGTCTGACTTTTTGTGACCCCCATGGACTGCAGCTTGCCAGACTCCTCTGTCCATGGAATTCTCCAGGCAAGAATACTAGAGTGGGCTGTTAGGGCTTTACATATATGTAATCATTTACTTATGAGATGAGTTATGTACCAAAAATATGTTCTATGTGAAATATACTTCTTAACTTTCTAGGGAAAATTAAAAGATAGATAAGATGATTTAAGATTGCAGTTTATACCAGATCTGATGTTTGTTACAATATATGGACTTTTATTCAACCCTAATTCTTAAACAATTCCATGTCTTGTGTGTATGTGAACTGTTCTCTCCTAAGTCCCACTTTCTCATTGCTTAGGAAGGCGTAGTTCCATTGCTAATTACTCATAATATTTGACAAAGAAATTATTTTCATTTCTTGAGTTTATGTCTGGTGAATTGCTGTTAACAGTCATCTGCCTTATTGGAGACCTAAAAGGAATTTCCACCAGGTTTATGTGCTTGACTTTGCTGGTAGATGCAGCTAGCAGGGAGTGTGCTAGGCCACTAGCCCAGCCTGGCCCAAGATAAATCCTGCTCATTTCTTCCCAGATTCTTATTGATTCATGTCTCCTGCTCAAAGAGTCTTACTCTTGACTTTTTGTTCTGTGAGTGTAAAGTTTTCGTGTTTACGTGAAACTGGGAACATATTCTTTCCCTTGATACCCGATTGTGACTTAAGGCATAACTGCTTCTAGAGATACTTCTCTAAGGGTAGGGAGTGTGCCTATTTTGCCCATTCTGGTATCCTAAATGACTAGAATAGGAAACTGAACCTATTAAGTCTCAATAAATATATGAATGAATGAGCCAGCGCTCAAATGACTCGAGTAGCAAAACCCTTTTCAGCATATATTATATTCTGAGTCCTTAGATCATACTACTCCTCTTATCTACTAATGGAGCTATGCAATTGTGAAGTCTAGGCATAGGGGCCTTTTTTATTTTTTTTTTTTTTTGCTTTCCAGAATCTAGATCATTATTTTACAGGATGGCTGTTCTCTCGTTCTCAAATGCAGTCACCTGATTTTGGTATTTGTTATTTTGTATTTTGTATTTTGATTTTTGTATTTGGTATTTTGGATATTAGGTCTTATTTTATTTTCTCCATAAGACTGCATGCATTGGAATGGACCAAAGACAGAGTTATATATATCAAAACTTAGAATATAAATCCCATAATTACTGGTGAGCAGCTCTAGCAGTGATAGATTGCTCATTTAATGGAAGGATCTATGATGGTATGTGCTGAGATCAACAGCATTCACCTAGGTAGTGTACATGAAATTACCACTTTATCAAATGATAATATGGCTATTAAGACATTGATGGTCTCGTGTTTCCCTTCTCAAGGAGTCATAATAGAGTCCCGGGGCACAACTGAAAGTAAATCTGTAGAGACAGAAAAAACGCTGCCTTTCTTTCTCTTGCACCTTCCCTCTTGCTATCAGAGCTATGGAGAAAGGATATGCCTACAGCAAATAGGATTTTTCTTTTAGTGACACTTATCACAGTGACATGACCCACTGAAAGGTGTATAGGATATTTTGCCAAAACACCACTGGGCTGACCTTTTGCTCAGGTTCTAATAGGTTTTGGCAATTATCCATGTTGGGAAGCCTGGAGGCTCTGAGAAAGGTCGGGGTCTTCATAGCTTCTCAGACACCTTGCTGTGACTTGGAATGAAATTGATCTGCTCAGCGGCCAGAGAAAGGGGAGAGGAGAAAAATTTGATAAAAATCTTCATCTACCATTGAGATTTCTTTCTTTCTTTCTTTCTTTCTTTTTTTGCTTTGGAACCTTGCTTGTCAGAATTTGGAGAATTTAAGGAAAAACAAATGTCCAAGTCTGCTATAAGGTTGTATATGAAAGGTACATCTTTGCAACATGACATACTAAAAGGTCAATTGAACTTACATATTATGCCTAAGGAGAGATTTTATTTATGCCTATTGCAGAAGAAATAATTGATAACTTTCACCTCTCCCCTGAATATACTTGAGTTGCCATTACACATGAAAAAAGAAATCAAGGTCCTATTCATGAAGGTCGCTTGCCAATCTCAATTATTGAGCAGAGTTGTCATGGCTGTCACATACATGCATATAATATATTTGATAATGATAGAAATATTTCCAGGGACTAATAGTAAATATTGGGTTCTGATGGTTAAATCCCTGGGATTAAAAGAGCAACTAAGTAGTATCTGTCAATACTGAGGTCTTCAGACAAATGTGCAAGATAAGCAAGGTTCTTTTTCATCCATTTATTTAGGAGGAGGATCATATTCAGAAGTGAGCATTTTTATGCCTCTAAACTCAGAGAATCTGATTTTCATGGGATTTACCTGATTGTGGTATTTTTGTGAATCAGTATTGACATGACTCTGGTATTACTGTGTACTGTGAGGGCATCCCAGTGAACAAAGCTGCTTTGCCTAAAAAGAGCTGGGCATTATCTGGGCTCTTTCTGGCCATAGTTACTGTGAATGTTTCACAGAGATCACACCGACAAGACAGTATACACTGATGGTGTAACTTAGCTTTCATATCACCTACTTACTTGTGCTACTTATGGTAGACTTTGAGCGTTCATAACTATGGGATGTTTTTTGAATGTTGTAATACCTCTTCCTGTTCGTTATCTCTCCTCCCAACAATGGGCTTCTTTTCCTTTTCTGGTAGCTCCTACATTTTAACATGAATAAGAACCACCTTGGAAACTTGTTATAATGAGATTTTAATTTAGTAGGCAGGGATGATCTCAGGAATTGTATTGAAAAGAAACTCTGAATAACTCCAGTGAATAACTTCACACTTGGAGAAACATAGTTTAGACCATTCTTTGGCTAGCATCCTTCTTCTGATTAGCATTGAACTGTGGATTCTTCAAGCTCTTAGCTGCCTTTTTCTTTGCCACCTATACTTTGTAGAATTGCAGAGAGGTTAAAAATAGTGTGATTGAAGATGGGTGAATTTAAGAAGTGCTACCTTCTATGGCAAGAGGGACTTCACAGTGTGATTTAATTAGGGATTTTGCAATAGGAAGATTATGTTGGATTGTCCCACTGGGCCCAACATAATTACAAGAGTCAGAGAGGGGCAGTGGGGTCGGGGGGGAGAGAGAGATGGCATGAGGCTGGTCGTGAAGATGGAGGAAGGGACTGGGCAAGCTCTTCTGTAGACCTTCCAAAAGGAACACTGGCTTGTCAACACTTTGATTTGGGGCCAGTAAAACTGATTTCAGACTTCTGACCTCAAGAAGTGTAGATAATAAATTCATGTTGTTCTAAGCCATGACGTTTGTGGTAATATATTGTAGTAGCAAATAGGAGGCTAATAGGTTGTCTTTAAACTTGTTTGTTGAGTTCAATGAAAAAATAAGAATGACAACAATTCCTATTCCTCAAAATTTTTGAGCAGATCAGATGAGATACATCATATAAGACATATGAAAGTGTTGGTTGCTGTCATGTCCAACTCTTTGTGACACCAAGGACTGTAGCCCATCAGGCTCCTCTGTCCATGGAATTCTCCAAGCAAGAATACTAATAGCCATTCCCAGTGGCTACTGGGAATGGGTAGCCATTTCTTTCTCCAGGGGATCTTCCCAACCCAGGGATTGAACCCGGGTCTCCCACAGTGAGGGTAGGTTCTTACCATTTGAACCACCAGGGAAACCTGTAAAATATACAGGTGCATATTAAATGCATACTGCTGCTGAAGATGATGGTGATGTGAAGATGCCCACAATGTTGCTGCTTCACTTTAGCTAAGCAGAGCCTTCTTGTTCAGTCACCAAGTTGTGTCTGACTCTTTGTGACCCCATGGACTGCAGCACAGCAGGCCTCCCTGTCCCTTACCATCTTTCTGAGTTTGCTCAAGTTCACGTCCATTGAATCAGTGATGCCATCCAACCATCTCATCCTCTGTCATCCCCTTCTACTCCTGCCTTCAATCTTTCCTGGCATCAGGGTCTTTCCCAATGAGTTAGCTGTTCATATCACGTGGCCAAAGTATTGCCCTTTCAATGAGTATTCAGGGTTGATTTCCTTTAAGACTGACTAGTTTGATCTCCTTGTTTCTCGGGACTCTCAGGAGTCCTCCCCAGCAGCACAGTTTGGGAGCTTCTCTGTATCAACATCTAGCATGTTCTGAAATGATGTAAATGATTTTTAAAAAGTTATTTGCCTCTTAAGGAGCTGATCATCTATTGTTATAAGTTTAACATGATCAGGTACCAATTAAATGGAGTATGATTGAAGAATGGTAAGAACTCAAAATGGTATATTGATAGCTTTGGAAAAAGCTTTAATGAGGAAGTAAGTCTTGAGCCCTGATTTGAAGAATGCATGTAATTTGGATAGAAAAAAAGTAGTGAGGCAAAGTACATTAAATTAAGGGGACAATGAAAAATCCATTGAGGCCATTTACAGATGAAGGTGAGCAGGGATTGCCTTGGAGAGAATCAGCTAATAGGGAACTGGAATTTGGCTGACTCACTATATGCTCAGGCGTTACAGGCCTTGTAAGCACTGCTTATTCTGTTGTATTCTTGAACCTCCTTTGAAATCCATACTAATGCATCTGTAAATTGAAATCAAAATATATTTGCTTCTTTTTCTTTTGTAACAATTGGATACAATAGTGTATGTTGTTATTCACCCACACTGATTCTCAGTTTGAGAGATCAGGGTTAATTGACATTCATCCTCTTTCCTGATAAATAGCCTGAACCCTTTAATACCAAATGCTGTTAATGGTGTTAAAGTTGAAATTTTAGATAGTTCTAAAAGGAAAAAAAAAAAAAGTCTGATAGGCATCCAGAGAGTAGAGAGCAGGACTGTTCTAAGTGTCAAGGGAACTGTTTTGGAGAAGGAACAAAGCAATCAGCAGTTTGTTTCAGCTTCTTTCCAGTCTCATTAATCTAAAAGAGGCCAGTGCCTCAGTGAAGTAGTAATGCAAGAGGCATCAGCACCAGCAACCCTGGCAAAATCCCAGCTGCCTTCTGGATGGGGGTAAAACAACAGGAAGCAAATGAGATAATTCAAGAAAAGAGCAGAGATGGTGAATCAGAGTGGTAATGGGCTGCTTTCAGGGAAATTTATGTTCATGTTCAGAACACAGAGACTCCTTCTTCAAAAACACACAATCAAATAAATGAATAACAGAAGATACTCCATTTCATGAGCCCGGGGTAAGTAAGGAAAGACGTGGGATTTTTAGGCAAGGGGTACCTGCAAGTCCATTTCGGAGATGTATCAGAAGAGGTAAGGGATTTCCAGGCACTGGGCCTGCACTGGCTATTGCAATGTGCTTCCCACACACTCCCATTCCTGAGTCTTTCATGAGCCTCCCACTCTTTGCATCAAGATAAAATTAATCAGCACAATGCTCTGAGGTTTTTGTTGGCATTTTAACACTTGAAAAGTATAACATACAAAAAAGTACTTAAAGCAAACAACTTCTTAGCAAATAATCATAAGATAACCACAAATGGCATGGCATAGTATATTTGTTAGTAGCACAGGTGCAGCCAGTACCCCCACAGGGCCCTTCACATCCTTATTCCCTTCTCTCCCCCAAAGGTTATCACTATCCTGAATTTCTTGGCAGTCACTTTGTGTTCTTCTTTATACAACTGGCACTTATGTATATATTCCATAAACACTGCAATTTTGTTTTCCCTGTTTTCTTAATGTTATATAAATGGAATTGTATCATAAGCATTCTTTTGTGTCTGGCTTTTCTTTTTTCCTTTTAATGTTATGTTTATGAGATTCATCTTTGTTGTTGCTCATGGTTCTTGCTGTTGTTTTTGAAGTCATTCTAATGGATATAGGCAGGCCTCAGAGATAAAATGGGTTTGGTTCAAGACCACTGCAATTAAGTAAATATTGCAATAAAGTGAGTCACACAGACTTTTGTTTCCAGAGTGAATTCAAGCTATGTTTACACTACACCATAGTCTATTAAGTGTGCAATGACATTATATCTGTTGGGGGAGTTTGTAATTTCCTTGGTTCTGTCTTGCCACAGCAAAAATTTGAAGCAATGGATGCACCAGTGTTGCAGCTCAATTTTATTTGGCAAGTAAAGGAAAGTCATCCTCGAGGTGTGAGGGCAGGCCGACCCAAAAGATGAGAAGAGAAGAGAGAAGCCCATGGCCCAATTTTGGCTCCTCTTTTTAAATGTTATTTCTCCTCCGCCTGAGCCTGCCCTATGTAAACTGGGCTAGCCAGGAGAGCTGTTTGTTTCACCTGAGGTTCTCACTCCAATCCTCAGACCTTCCTTTATTCTATTTGTTCTATTTTTGGGGGCTTTTCCATTCTTTGTCTTTTTTAGCCACCACCATTCTGGGCCCCTTTTTTGGATTCTAACTACCTAACATTACCCACTAAGAGATGGGAAGCCCGATTCCTTGAGAATAGGGGTGTCGAGGTCTTTCTGGCTATTTCCCGCTGAACTGGGATGGTGAGTGGCATTGGGCATCCCCCTCTTGCTAATCTCAAGCCTCAGAGTCCTTATAACGGGGGCCATCTAAGGGTGAGTGATATTTTCCATGGTTGGCTGTGGTTTTATATAGCCTTGTTGAACTGGCACTGCATATTGTAGCTTGTTGACCTGGGCAGAGACAAAATGGGTTAGACAATTGGTGTTACATGGAACAATCATGAGCAGCATCAATATGGTGATGGCAGGGATTAGTAGGGGCATTAGCCAATTCAAAATTCCCCATTGCCAGGAGAAGGGTCCCCCAAAGAGAGACTGCATCCACCTGAGAACTCTACAGCTTGTTCTTTGAGTTCCTGTAGGATCTGAACGTTTTCCTTGAGGACTGTGAGACTTTCTTTAACTTAGCTGGAGGTATTTTCCCAGAAATAATATGTCTCATTCAAGATGGGTCAAATCGCTCCTTGTTCAGGGATCAGGAGATCTATCTCCTGACTGTTTTGGAGTACAACCCCTGCCAAGCTGTGTTGGCTCTTTAAAGCTGTTCTGAGAAGCCTTATCCCCAGAAACTTAATTTTGGGGTGTTCATTAGAATGACACTCATTTGTAGTCCTGAATAGCTATCTGAGATCTCCCAGGGGCTCACAGGTGTATTGAGTGTCCTTCTTCCATGGCTTGACTCATGAGTAGTGAATCCAGGAGTTGTGTCCTGGTACCTTGACTGCTGCGGGAGTAGAAAGTATTAAAGGTTAGGCGCTCTTCCATGTGGACTGGAGCTGAGCCTTTGAGGACCCATCTTTCCAGACTTTAATTAGGACTTGAGTCCCTGGAGCATATAGTGGCGGCTCTTTAGAATCTTTTGGGCCCTGGTTGGTACCCCACAAGTGTATATCCTGTTGGAATTGCCCAATGACTGTGGTATAAGACTGGAGAGTCTGTGCCTCTGGAACTAGGAGGTCATTGACATAAACAGAAGGTCTCCCATATAGCATCT
The DNA here is from genome assembly GCA_020226075.1 of Hydropotes inermis. Taxonomy (NCBI): domain Eukaryota; kingdom Metazoa; phylum Chordata; class Mammalia; order Artiodactyla; family Cervidae; genus Hydropotes; species Hydropotes inermis. The sequence goes on along the minus strand of CM035295.1, from coordinate 8,960,868 downwards.
AATAAGGACTAAGATCAACCTATTCCTTAGGGGCAATACACATGCGGAGGAGAGCTATTGGTAAATCCCCTTTCCATCACTGGGAGATCTCCTGGGTTATTTTTTTTTTTTTTAATCGCTGATTTTAAGAAATGGTTGGCTCTTTCTACTTTTCCTGAAGGCTGAAGCCTCCAGGCACAATAGAGATAATAAGCAATGCCCAATGATTTAGAGATCCCTTGGGGGCAGGAGGAGAAGGGGATGACAGAGGATGAGATGGCTGGATGGCATCACTGACTCGATGGACGTGGGTTTGAGTAAACTCTTGGAGTTCGTGATGGACACAGAGGACTGGCGTGCTGCGATTCATGGGGTCGCAAAGAGTCAGACACGACTGAGCAACTGAACTGAGCAGAACTAAACTGGGTGACCTTAGAAGTAAATGATGTCTCATTGTCTGTAATGACCTGGGCAGGCCAAATCTCAGAATGATTTCACGGGGCAGTTTTTTTTTTTTTTTTTTTTAACCACCTCCTCAGCCTTCTCAGTCCAGGTGGGAAAGCCTTCAATCCATCCTGTGAATGTATCTATCATGGCTAATAGGTATTTATGCCGTTGAGAAACTGGCATCTGGGTGAAGTCCATCTGCCAGTCCTCTTCTGGGTAGGTCCCACATCATTGGACAGCCTGGGCTAGCTGGGGTCTTTGAGCTCCTTGGGGGTTGTTAATTGGCAAATGGGACAAGAGGACACAACTTGCCTTATACTCATTTGGAGGCCTGTCCCCCTAAATGTGTGGTGGTATGTAAGGAGTTAACCAACTTCCATTGGAAGTTCCCAGGCAGAAAATAAGAGTCACTCCTTTTAGAACCACCCCATATGATCTTCTTGAAAGCCCCTACTCTTAGCTTTAAGAGTCTCACCTTCAGTATATGAAGGAGTTTCTATCAAAGTAGTCTGTGGGGTTAAGGTGGCAACTCCTATTAGGCCATGGTTCTGTAACGCTGCTCTCTGAGCTGCCTGGTGGGCTGTTTGGCTCATTTGTGCCACTCTGTGCTCTCTTTTTGGTGTTCTTTACAGTGGGAGACTGAAACCTCAGCGGGCAGATGGACTTCCTCCAAGAGCCTAAGGATTTGATCACCATATTTGATTGGGGAACCTTGGGTGGTCAAGTGGCCTCTTTCTTTCCACAGCATGTGCATGTAGCACCAGAAAGGCACACTTGGAGTCAGTGTAAATGGCTACTCTTTTTCCTTTTCCCAGCTCTAAAGCTCGAGTCAGGGCTATGAGCTCAGCTAATTGGAAGGACTGATGTAGAAGCTGAAACTCCAATACTTTGGCCACCTGATGTGGAGAGCTGACTCACTTGAAAAGACCCGGATGCTGGGAAAGACTGAGGGCAAGAGAAGAAGGGGACAACAGAGGATGAGATGGTTGGATGGCATCACCGACTTAATGGACATGGGTTTGGGTGGACGCTGGGAGTTGCTGATGGAGAGGGAGATCTGGTGTGCTGCTGTTCATGGGGTTGCAAAGAGTCAGACACAACTGAGCGAATGAACTGAACTGAACTGAACCTGGTGGCAAAGGTTTAGCCTCTATGGTCTCAAAATTGGAGACCACTGCATATCTGGCTCTTCTATTTCCACCCAAGACAAAGCTGCTTCCATCAATGTACCAAATTTTCTCAGGATTGATCACAGGATCATCTGACAACTCCTCTCAGGGTTTTGTTCAATGGTCCAAAGTTTCTAGGCAAGAGTGGAAGGGGAGAGAGCCCTCAGGGGTAGGCAGGAGGGTGGCTGGGTTAAGAACCTCACAAGGGGATATAGTCAGGCCTGGATTTTCCATCAGCACTACTTGATATCTGAGGATCCTTTGATCAGACATCCATAAATGCCCTCTCCCATTCAGGATTTGTTTCACTTGATGGCTGGTAAAAATAGTTTGCCTCCAAAAGAGAGTTTTAAAGCATATTTTCGCAGGACTACAATAGCTGCAAGATTTTGAAGGCAGGGAGAGATCTCTTCCCAATAAGGGAGCAGGACACTCAGGGACCACCAGAAACTGGTGGGAAAATATTTGTCCATCCCAGCAACAAATAAGTACTTGGGTGAATCTTTTTGTAATTGTTTGTCCTGTAGCACCTAAAATGGTACAGGTTGGGGAGGAGAAGGCTTTGGAGAAGGAGGTCAGGATAGATTAGGTAGCCCCTGTGTCAAACAAGACATTTTCAGACCTATCTGCCACATCCAGTGCACCCTTGGATCCAGCTCTCTGATGGTTGTCTGTGACAGGTGGGCTGGCTGAAGTGGGCTGCTTCAGTCCTGTTGAACCATCGTGTGGGAAGGCTTGGTGCTTGACCTTGAGGGTCTTGGGTCCCGAGGGCAGAGTGCCGCCCAATGTTCCACTTGATAACATTTGTAGCAAGCCATTTTAGAATACTTGTCATGGTTTGGACAGTCTTTGGCCCAATGTCCCACCTGTCTACAGAGTAGACATTTGCCTCATGCCTTGTCCTTCAAGGACTTGGGGTTTGCCGTAGGGCTTCCCTGTAGGGTGGCCAGCATCTGGGCATGGCTTGTCTCTTTCTTTTTCTCCCTTTCCTGGGCCCTGGCCTCCCTCTCCTGTTCTATGTTGTATAAAGGTATTGGCGGGTGGACCATCTCATCTAAAGAGGCAGCAGGGTCCTGTTGCTATTGCTGTTGTAACTTTATCCTGATGTCTGATGTACATTGGGACACGGATTTGTCCTTTAAAATCACCTGTCCCTCTTAAGAGTCGAAGTCCAGATTGTTAAGCTTTTTCAGAAAGGCAGTGGAGTTCTCATTGGGCTCATGAGTTGTTTCTGAGACTGGGCACAGTACCACAACTAATAGGCTTCCTTCTCTTTCCATGAGTGGACTTCCTTAGGGGTGAGTCTTTCTGAAGCTTATCCTACCCAGTACTGTTGCAACCTGAGAGCTGGGCATCCCCAGGTCAGAGTGCAGATTGCCAGGCAGATTGAGGTGTGACAGCCTCCGAGAAATCAAATCCCCAGGCAGGTCGAGGCAGGTTGGCCTCTCTGGAGTTGGGTCCCTGGGCAGGTGGAGGCATATCGACCTCCTGGGACTCCTGGACTGGCAGATCCCCAAGCAGGTTGAGGTGTGACAACTTTCTGAGGACCAGATCCCTAGGCAGGTCGAGATAGGTCGACCTCCTGGGAATCCCAGACTGGAATTCGGCACCACCAAGGTCTCCAGCATGACCAGTGCTGGGTAGGATTAAGAGGTTGTAATCTTAACTCATTGCTGGTTTGTCCACTGCGGATGGGAATAGATACCATGATGTAAAGCAATCCAAGTCTGTGCTCTGAGACTGGAAACCTGGTAAAAAAGCCATAAGCCTTACCTCTTATTGCTCTGAGGGAATATAAGTCACTGATTTCCTCACTAGTCCTCAGTAAGGGCAATTTAGGGTGTTTCCAATGCTTCAGGGTAAGCATTTCATTGTCCTAGACCCTTTCTAGGTAATAACAGAAGTAATGACAAAGGATTGGGTTATCCGGACCTGTTGGGGGTGTTAAAAAGGATTTTAATAATAAGCTGGGTGAAGCGATGCTGCCTGTAAGGGAGCAGGGTCCTGATTGCAGCAGTTAGTAAGTGGCTTAATGACAAATTGATGAGGCAACAGACCAGATGTTCCACAAAAGTGGAGTGGAGATTTGATCCAGGAGTATGTTTGTAACTTTAGGAGAAGGGTGGTAAGGGTTTGGGCCCAAATGGCTTGCTGGGCTAACTCCCAAAGTGGTAAACATCACCCCTGGAAGCCCAGTTGCCCTTGGTGGCATTGAAGAGATGCCACCAATAGGTGGACTTCTAGCAGGCATGGTGTGCCTGTCACCTGCCCCAGTGGGTCCCCTGAGAGATGCTGCTGCTGCACATGTTGTAGGAAGCATGGAATATGAAGGCCTG
>CM035295.1:8941107-8956537 GCA_020226075.1 Hydropotes inermis | reverse complement strand
TTGTGGGCCCCGATGGGGCTCAGGAAACGAGCATGAAACAGGAGGGAAGGGGGCAGGGCAGGACTTTTGAGAGAATGACATAGCCCAAGGGCATAACATAAACAGATTAAAGTCAAATGGGTCCAAGATGACAAGTCAAATTCAACTAAACCTTGATCCTCAATCCTCAAGCTAAATGACAGTTCCAAGTCACTGTCGAAAGACCAAGGAGTGGGTGGTTTCCCAGTCGTTGGAATGATCTTCCCACTCATTAGCATATGAAATCACCCAGCTCTGGAAAACCAACCACTCCACATTCCAAGGCCAGCACATGGGATGGCCCACCCCCTGCGGAACCCGCCCTTCTCTCTGAATTGGAACAAATCCACCTCTTACCTATCTGTGTCTCTCACTGAATTGTTTTTGCAATGGGACATCAAGAGCTTGAGCTTCCTTAGGTCCTAAAACCAGGCCCTGTGGGTTTTGGCCAGGCCCAAGTCCCAGTTGGATATGACTGAATGACTAAGCATAGCACAGAGTCCGTGCCATGTGGCTTTGAGTCCCAATCGTAGGTGATGGTTTCAAGCACAACTTTCAGAAATGGAAAGATGATGACCTGCCCAATACTTTGTAAGCAGTGGCATAGATGGAGAAAGGAGATGAAGGATGGGAGGAAAAAGCAGTAGGAAAAACGTGCAGAGGAACCCCCTTCATAACCTGCTGGGAAGTCTGCTACATACCCGACCTGTGCTCACAGTTTTCATTGGCACAGAGAATATTAAGGACAGGAGAACCCCCACCCCCTTGGACAATAGCTACTAAGTAGCCCCTGCCAGAACCCCTCAACTGCACCCACTGCTGCTTGCCTGTTCATGGGGGGATTGAGGAAGCAAGAAACAAGAGATTGTAAAGGATTTGAGGTTTTATCAGCTATATGTCCTTCCAGCCAGAGGAGCGAGGACCTCCTGCCTTAACTGGAGATTTTCTGGAATCTGAGACTGAGCTGCGTGAGCTTTCTGCCAAGTTAGTTTTAGCTGTCCTGCTTCCTAGCACACTGGGCTTCTTGTCACTTCCTCTGCACTGGATTTTCTTTGAGTTCAGCTTCCACCGTGGGTGGGCGCTTTCGCCGAGTTGGGCTTCTGCTGTGCTTGGCCTCTGCCTTGCGGGGGCCGAGCCTAGGTTGTTTCAGCCAGGTTAAATCCAAGTCACGGCATTATATATGTTGGGGGAGTTTGGAATTTCCTTGATTCTGTCTTGCCACAGCAAAAAAATGTGAAGTGATGGATGGACCAGTGTTACAGCTCAGTTTTATTTGGCAAGCAAAAGAAACTACATCCCTGAGGCGTGAGGGCAGGCCGACCCAAAAGACACGGAGAGAAGCTCGAGGCTCAATTTTGGCCCCTCTTTTTAATATGTTATTTCTCCTTCCCCCCTGAGCCTGCCCTATGCAACTTGGGCTAGCCAGGAGAGCTATTTGTTTCACCTGAGGTTCTCACTCCGGTCCTTGGACTTCCTTTGTTCTGTTTTCCTGGGCTTTTCCCTTCTCTGTCTTTTAACCACCGCCATTCTGGGCTCCTTTGTCCTATTCTAAGTACCTAACATATCTTTAAAAAAAGCAATGCACATGCCTCAAATAAAACTAATGCTGTTGGAAAAATGGCTGATAGACTTGCTTGACTCAAGGTTGCTACAAACCTTGAATTATTTTTTTTTTAAAGTAGTATCTGAGCAACAAACTATAGTAAAATGAGTTATGCCTGTGTTATAGTCTGTACATGAATTATAGAACAGATGTGTAAATTAAGTGGTGCTAGTGGTAAAGAACCCACCTGCCAATGCAGGAGACATAAGAGACACGGGTTACATCCCTGGGTCAGGAAGATCCTCTGGAAGATGAAACAACAACCCACTCCAGTATGCTTGCCTGGAGAATCCCAAGGACAGAAGAGCCTAGTGGGCTACAGTCCAAAGGGTTGCAAGAAGTCAGACACGACTGAGTGACTTAGCACACATGTCAATAAGTAGATGTATGTTTCAGATAACATTTCTTTATAGAATCTCAGTTAAGCTTCTATGAGGGTTGTATTAGTTTTATTTCTACCTAACAAATTCCCACACATTTAACAGCTTAAAACATTACCTGTGTAGTATCCCACAGTTCTGGAGGTGAGATATTTGGTTGAGCTTGACTGCTTTCTCTGCTGTTAATCTCATGAGGCCAACGTCAAGGTGTTGGTTTGTCTATTCTTGGATCTGAGGCTATGGTGAAGAATTCACTTCCAGCTCATTCAAGTTGTTGTCATAATTCAGTTTTTTTGTGATTGTGGAAATGTTAACAACCAGAGTCCTTGGATTCCTTAATCAATAGAAATTGATGAGGCCAGACAAGAAATTCAGGCAAGGCTTTATTGGCACTCCTGCTGCAGCAGGGGGGAATGAGAAGAAGTAACAGGTTCCCTCACTTGCTCCTTGAGAAGGTGGTGAGTGGGATATGGCCCCTTAGATGGGGTGAGACTAGGGGTAGGCCCAGGAGTCAGGCTGGAGGGTGGCTTGGGAGGTTGGCCCACCCTGTTGGTGGTGCTATGTGCAGTGTTCATGCACAGTACCAGTTTTGCTGCCTACACCTCAGAAGTGGCAGTTGGGTTTTTGGTATTTTTGTATCTTGTTTATAATTTGCTCTAAATGCACAGTTACTTTAGTCCCTTGGAGTTTTTTTGTGCTTTGTTTTTGGACGAGGAGACACTATATGTCCAGGTGTGTGCACTGCAGCAAAGGGCAGCAGATCCTAGGTCCTGGCCTGTGTCAGAACTAAAGTCCCATCTCCTTGCTGACTTTTGGCAAGAAGTCACTCTAGCAGTTGCTCTCAGGTTCTTTTTCGTGACTCCCTAGTCTTCAGAGCCAACTATGGCACATCACATTTCAGGCTTCCAACCTTTATCACTTTTCTCTCAAGAGAAAGCAGGAGAAAGAGCAGGAGAAAATTCCCTGATGTGATTGCATGCGTGTGTGGTCAGTCACTCAGTTATGTCTGACTCTTTGCAACCCTATGGACTGTAACCTGCCAAGATCCTCTGTCCATGGCATTTTTCAGGCAAGAATACTGGAGTGGGTTGTCACTGCCTCCTCCAGGGGATCTTCCCGACCCAGGAATTGAGCTATCTCCTTTGTTTCCTGCATTGGCAGGTGGTTCTTTACCCCAAGCCACCTGGGAAGTTCCCTTTAAGGGATTAGATTCATGTAATTAGATTACTCACCAGGAAAATTTCTTTTGTCATATTATAATGTAACATAATCATGGGAGTGATATATCATTATATTTACAGATTTCACCCACCCTCAAAGGGCGGGTGATCATCAGGGGCATCTTTGAATTCTGCCTTGTACAGGAGAAGAAAATGATAATTTTATTGATTTAGAATTTAGTGTTTCTAAATACTGCATCTGGTGCATCCCACTGTTGCTATAGCTTGGCACTTTAAATGACCAGAGATACTCATATGTTGTGTAAAATTGATATTTATCTTCAACAGGGAAAGCTGATATTTTGTGTTTACTGAGCATATTCCATTAATAAAGTACTGTGGATGGATACAAGGATGATGTGATGGTTACATAATAACCTATGGAACAATAGACAACTGTAGTGATACAAAATTCAGAATTTGATATGTATTCAAGGGAAGGTAAGACTACATTCTGCTGAGGAAGTTAAAGAAGCCCTTATGTTTCAACCAAAATTTTTTTAATTTAAACTTTTTATTTCATTTTATGTTGGAGTATGCTGCTGCTGCTGCTAAGTCACTTCAGTCATGTGTGACTCTGTGTGACCCTGTATATGGCAGCCCATCAGGCTTCTCTGCCCCTGGGATTCTCCAGGCAGGAATACTGGAGTGGGTTGCCATTCCCTTCTCCAATGCTTGTGTGCATGCTAAGTCACTTCAGTCGTGTCCAACTCTGTGCAACCCTATGGACAACAGCCCCCCGGCTCCTCTGTCCACAGGATTCCCTAGGCAAGAATACTTGAGTGGGTTGCCATTTCCCTCTCCAATGTTGGAGTATAGCCAATACACAATGTTATAATAGCTTCAGGTAGTCAGCAAAGGGACATTACATATACATATATCCATTCTCTCCCCAGCTCCCCTCCCATCCAGGCTGCCACATAGCATTGAGCAGAGTTCCTTGTGCTCTACACTAGGTCCTTGTTGGTTATCACTTTAAATAGTGCAGTGTGTACATGCTGATCCAAAATTCCCTTCCCAAATTTAATACCCATCCTTTGTCTTTGGTTTGTTCCCCTCATGTTCTGTCCTCCTCATGAATTGTTAAAATTTATTTAACAAACATTTAATAAATAATACTTGGGTTTACTTCCCACTACTTTCTAAACCCTTTATATATATATATATATATATGAACTCATTTCATCTTACGACAACCCTATGAAGTCTTCTTATTTGATAGGTAAAAATAACCTGGGCAAAAAAATTAAGTAACTTGTGCAGTTTTCAACAATAAGTAATTAGCACATCCAGCGGCTGAACCCAGTCCTGCTAGCTCAGAACCCTTGCTTTTAAACCACTGTTTAAAGTTGCACTGGACCTACATGAAGATGGAATTCAGATTGAACCGTGTAATATTCAGGTTCATTTCATTATGAACCATGTAGACCAGTGGTTTTCATCAGAGTCTATTTTTGTCTTCTCCCGACTGAATTTGATGTTTGGCAAGATCTGGAGACCTTTTTGGTTCTCACATGACAACATGAGTACCCACATGAGTGGGTAAGAGGCCAGTGAAAAAAGTGAGAATGTTAGTCATTCAATCGTGTCTGACTCTCTTTGACTCCACGGACAGTAGCCTGCCAGGCTTCTCTGTCCATGGAATTCTTCAGGCCAGAATACTGGAGTGGGTGGCCATTTCCTTCTCCAGGGGAACTTCCCGATTCATGGATTGAACCAAAGTTTCCTGCATTGCAGGCACATAGAGGCTACAGATGCTGCTAAATATTTGATTCTTTGCCTCCCACAACAAAGAATTATCCAGCCCCAAATGTCTGAGGTTGAGAGATTCTTGTAGCCCCATGACCCTCAGGATTAAATCAAAGCTCTCTCCAACATGGCAAACACGGTAATTACCCACGTGGCCTGACCTCTGCGCTCATCAATCCCTTCTAGTCGTTCATGGGCACAAGATACATGCACAGAGCTCTCTCTTGACACCCTGGCTGTATTTGTTCTCTCCACTCTCCTCAGAATGCCTTCTCTGCACATCCTCTCACCCACAACAATTCCCAGTCGCTTACTCATCCTTCAGGTTGAGTTCAGCACATGGTCATTCTGGAAACCTTCACTCTATCCTCCCGTCAGCGTGAGGTGTCTCCATGCCGTGGTTCCACATTGTCCGCTGCTGTCATCAAGTGTTACACCCAAGGGACTGAACACCTTCTTTGCTCCCCGCTGGGTGCGTTTGGGGATCCCATGGGAGCAGGGACTGTTAGACTCACATCCGTGTCAGAAGCACCTGGAAGAGTGTAATTCCTGACACAGATAAGTTCAGTACATCTTAGGTGAGTGAATTAGTGAGTCAAAGTATTGTATTCCTCTGCCAGGGCTGCTGTAACAAAATTCTACACACAAGGTGACTTAAATATCAGAAATTTAGTGGGGGGACGCTGGGCAATGCAAGGTCCCGGTGCCTGCAGGCTTGGTTTCTCCTGAAGTGCCTCTCCTTGGCTCACAGCCAGCCACCTTTACTGCGTCCTCATGTCGCCTTTTCTTTGTATGTGCACTTTCTGTCGTTTCCTTTTCTGGTAAAGAGACCAATCCTACTGCATTAGGGCTCCGCCCTTATGACCTCGTTTAACCTTACTTGTCTCTTTAAATACCCTATTTCCAAATATAGTCACATTGAGGCTAGGGCTCCATTATATGTATTTTAAAGGGACGCAACTCAGCCCATCCCTGGAGAAGGGAATGGCTAACACGCTAGTATTCTTGCCTGGAGAATTCCATGGACAGAGGAGCCTGGTGGGTTACAGTCCTTGGGGTCACAAAGAGTTAGACATGACTGAGAGATTAATACTTTCAGCACTTTCAGTTCAGTCCATACCAAGTATGAAGTGAAAAAATACAGGATATAGAAATTGTTTCAGTTTTGATAGGAAAATGCTTCTCAAATCCAGTCATTTAATATAATTAAAATACTGTTTAAATTAGTATTTTTATTGTTCAATTTTCTCTTTCAAATGAATGTATTTATAACTGTAAATGAAAAACAAGCTTATATCCTTAAACAAAAGGTATCCATACAAAAGCATTTGTTTTGAAAACAAAATAGATATTCCATTATAGCCCCCAAAGTGTTGCCAATGGAAAGAACTGGGCTTTCATTTATGCTCTGTTTACTATTAAAAAGATTATAAAATGTTTGGGGTATGTAAAGAGTACCTTGCACCAAAGCAATACAGTCAGAAAACAGGAAAGAAAACTGAAAAATGAAATGTCATCCTTACCATTTGAGTCAATGCTTTTTCTTCCATATTTTCACCAAACTAGATGCATCCCAAACTTGGTCACAGATTAGATTAGAGCCTAGGATATGTGTGGGCTGAAGCTGATGAGAATGGGGAGGCAGGAGACAGTGTCCTGACGCATGGCAAAGCTTCTGTGTGTTTACTGGGGTCTGCATTATGTCATGTAACTAAACGGTACCTGGATTTCAAGTACTAAAAATTTTACCGAAGATAGTCTTTTAGTACTAAGAGAAATTTGCAGACATACTCTATAAAATACTGCTAAGTTAATTCCTGTTACATAATCATGTTTTATTTTTGGTGGTTTCATACTCCAAACAGTGCCTTGGAGTGATGTTGTAGTGATCTATGGCAAGGAGTCTCACATTTGGCATGCAGCAAAATCACCTGGAGGGCTTGTTAAGACAGTTTGCTGGGCCCCCTGTTCCCAAAGTATCTGATTAGGAGACATTGATGGGGTATTAGAATTCCTATTTCTAGCAAGTTCTCAAATGCTGCTGATGCTGCCTTTCTGGGAACCCTACTTTGAGAACCACTATTTAATAGTTCTTCTAAAGTACTTCTTGCCTCCTTACAGGAGCTGTGGATGAAAAGCAACCCTGTAATGCTCTTCCAGACTGAGAGATTAAAGCCATATGTAGATGCAGGTTTTCTGCCAGAACATTTTGGAAGCATCCTTGGTATTTTGAGTGCACTTCCTATTTGGACCTTCATCCAATAGCTGAAGACTGATTTATTGAAATTCTTCATTTGCCAGGTTCTGTGATAGGTAATTGATATGCAGCGGTGTGCACGGATAAGGCTGCAGACTTTTCACCAATGATAGCGTTTATAGGCAGCTATGTGGCTATTTTAGTCAATGTGTGAGCTCACAGACCTGGAAATGAGATCCTGTCTCAGTTTGCCAAACTCTTAGCTTTGTGACCTTGAACAAATCATGAAACTTGCACATATTCTAGGTCCCTCTTCTCAAAAATAAGGTTAGCATCACATTCAGTGACTTCACATATTTCTGAAAATTTATGACATGAAACATTCTGAAAAATAGAGTTTTGACATGATAACCTCACTTTTTTCTCTATCTTGGTGGCATAACGATACAAACTGAAACAGTCACTATTAGAAAAACACAACAATAGTTTATATGGTGTTTAAGACTGGTTCATTTAAATCTTATTTAATCAGAATTATTTCTTCTGCTTGGGACCTGATAGAGTAGAAGCTACCTGAAATGTGTCAAACAGCACTCAAAACAGAAAATTACATTGAGACTATCTGAATCATCCCACAGTGTGTCCACCATGAAGTCTTTCTTGTCTCCTTTGTGAGATTATGTCTACCTGTTGGCAGCTCTGCCATATCTGAGCACACATACTCTGAGATAAATCAACTTTCTATCTGCAGGCAACTGTAGCACTGCTGTCTAAGAGACATTTGACAGATAGCTCCCCATCCCCCCAAAGAAAAAATCCTGGGTTTTTGGGTTAAATCTAATGGGTAGTATATGCCATTTCATTCATTTTGAATGGTTATATTTTTCCCCTAAAAGTGAACCAAATATTGGCTTTGAAGCAATACAAATTTGAATTAGAGTCCTGACTAAGCTACTTATGACTTTGGTAATATCAGACATGTTATTTTAACTCTCTTCAGATTCATCACAGTTTTGTCATCTCTAAAATGGGGCCAATATAACTCAGGATTTTATGGCAATTGAACATAATAACACATGTAAAACATGTAGCAGCATTTGTGACATGTTGTAGATGGTAAATGCTATTTTAAAAGAAACTTGTAAACAGAACATTGTTTCAACTAGATTATAGATAATCACTTTGAGCTCAGAAAGGATAATAGTCTAAGGACATGGATTGCTGAGAATAGCTCCTGCACCAATAACTTGAGGCAGAAGCAAGGTTTAGGGAAATATCTTAGTTTGGGTTCTTCTGAAAGCAGAGCCTGAAAAATACCTTGGCTGTACTAGGAGGTAGGCATTAGGGAATGGGGAGAATTGGACAGGGAAGGATCAAAGGTCAATATTCAGATGTGTTTTTGAGGTTATCATGGTCAGTTCCCCAGGACTGATTCCCCTGGAGATCCTGAGAAGGGTGGGGACCTCCTCCTATAAGAGTAGCTGACAGGAGAGCTGCCAGGATCATGGTTGCTCCAGGGACTTTAACCCACACTTCTGGACCATGTTTATATGTGGATTGAGGGAATTCCCATAACCTTGGGGGAGATGCCTAATAGAAAGTGGAAAGTTCATCTCTGCATCCTTAACAAGTAGAAATGCCGCCAGCAAACCATCGACAGTCTGAGCTGCAGCTGAACTCAGAGGTTGGCTGAGGGCCTCTGACATGGGGGAAGCCAAGGTGATGAGGCTGCAGTAGTTTTGTTCAGAATTCTATAAGTCCTGCACTTTTTAGGATGATACAGCTAGAAGAGGTCCACCTCCTTCACTTTCCAAAATTCCCTAAGGTTATTAATCTTCATGTTCAGCTCAGTGAGTATTACCTTATTTCAAGTTTAAAAGAAAAGTATATCATACATTTTCAGGTGTAATATGCTCCTTGGTATAACGATGCACTAATAGACATTGGCTAGACAAGTATTTTGGATAAGGTGACCCATAAACTACCTGTATCAGAGTTACCTTTAAGACCCACTACATTAAAATCTTTCAAGATAAGGTTGCTGCTGCTGCTAAGTTGCTTCAGTCGTGTCTGACCTGTCCGTCTGTGTGACCCCACAGATGGCAGCCCACCAGGCTCCCCTGTCCCTGGGATTCTCCAGGCAAGAACACTGGAGTGGGTTGCCATTTCCTTCTCCAATGCATGAAAGTGAAAAGTGAAAGTGAAGCCTCTCAGTCGTGTCCGACTCCTAGCGACCCCATGGACTGCAGCCCACCAGGCTCCCCCGTCCCTGGGATTTTCCAGACAAGAGCACTGGAGTGGGGTGCCATTGACTTCTCCAAGATAAGGTATCTTTCCTTTAATAAGCTCTATGCTGGAAGCTGGGGACTTATTATGCTATGTTATTTTGTGCTTTGGGTTGTCTTATTTCTTGTTATATACACTGTTTTAACATTTTCTTCTTAATCTCTTATGTGGTACTATCTTTTGTTGAGGGTATGGGAAAATCATTCATGGAGGTATTTTCTGTGGTTGTGTGTACTATGTGTAGTTAAGAGATTCCCTCATCTACCCCTTCTAAGTGATTAAACATCCACACACTTGATGTAGGTTACAATCATTCCATCTGCCAGATACACCAGGGGGAATGAGGTTGACTACATCATTTAAGGAAACAGAGGTTCATAGCACCTGAATGTTTTGTTTCAGCCCAGATACCGAAACGTAACTCCAACTGAGATTAGAGTCTTATTCAGTGCCCCGATATCATTGGGACAACAGCTGTCTGGAAAACTGGCATGGTAAATGGATCTTAGGTTCCTTGTTTCATCATGAAAAGAAGGTAACAACTATACACATTTCTCAGAACCCTCTTTTCTCAGGCAGACTATAGTTTTCCTCTCAGGCATTTTATCAAAGTACTTAATCTTACTGAGCATATAGACAATGGTATCTAAACACAATGAACTTATTTAAGAATAAAGAGAATACTTAAGCTCAGGATTTACCTTCCTGTTAACTGGTGTCACTGGCTAGTTTTATGTAGGGTTTCTAAACATATATTGTCTATGACAGGAAACATGCACTCAATGTATGGTGGATAAATGTATAGACTGTAGGTTTCCAAGTTCTCCTTTGTTCAATGCCCTCAGAATGGCCTACCATTTTGGGTTCTAGGAACTCAAACAAGTTTTCTAATAAGATCAGAGTGAAACCTCTATTAAGTACTGGCTCATGGATGATTTTATGGTCTTATTATACAGTTACATTCTACTATCTTAAGACCGTCTTATATAGTTCCCTAAATTCCATGCTTTTGATATGTTCTGTTTCCAAAATGGCATCACTCCATTGGCAGTGTAATGACACAAGGAGACCTTAATGATTTTGGAACATGATATTTAATAACCGTTACCTGTAGTAGATAAAAAAAATGAATGTTTGGAATTTTAGATCATACATGGATAATCAAATATTTGGGTGGTAGAAAAGATTAAATAAGTAAGATGGAAATTACAGAGCTGAAATTCTTTGGGACTGGTTAAATCTCAGTGTTTATGTAGCTTCATTGTTTCTACATAGTTGCTTGAGTATTAAATATAAACAAAAAACATAATTAGCTTTTATTTTAATACCTTACTTATCAGGGAGATTCTTATTCAACTTTCACAGTGGTGTAGAACCCAACTTAGAACCCAACCCTAAAATTAAAAGTACTTTTTTTTGGGGGGGGATTAGGTGGGTGAGTGGATGTAAATGATTATAAACCATTACCTTTTAGGTTTATATAACTGAGAGCTACAGTTTTTCTGCATCTCTTCCCACTGCCAGACTATAAGCAACTACTTCTTTTTGTCTTATCTGTGAAACAAAGATAAATACAATACTTACCTCTTAATTGTATATGTATCAGTCAGTTCAGTTCAGTCGCTCAGTCGTGTCTGACTCTTTGTGACCCCATAGACTGCAGCATGCCAGGCTTCCCTGTCTATCACCAACTATCAGAGCTTGCTCAAACTCATGTCCATTGAGTTGGTGATGCCATCGAACCATCTCATTCTCTGTTGTCCCCTTCTCCTCCTGCTTTCAGTCTTACCCAGCATCAGGGTCTTTTCCAGTGAATCAGTTCTTCGCATCAGGTGGCTAAAGTATTGGAGCTTCAGTTTCAGCATCAGTCCTTCCAGTGAATATTCAGGACTGATTGTATGCACACACATATTATGTATATATATTTTGTCTGACATCACACTGTTATGGAGACTGCCTAAACCATTTAGAAGTGATTTGGCATAATTTTACACACAGTGTTAACAATGTTGGCTATTTTATTCCACAGAAACTTTTATTAAAGAGGATATTGACATGTAGGGAAACATAGAGCACAAAAATTATCATCAATAATACAAATATAGCTTATAGATGATACAATTGTAGTGCTTATTATGGGCCAAGTCCTACAAATAGTTTGTGTATAGGTTGATTTATTGTTCACAAATCCATTATGAGATAGCTAATATTATAATCTTTATTTTACAGATGAGGAAACTAAAACAGAATATAATGATTGCTCTCAGTCTGACAGTGGGAAGAGAGGCAGAAAAATTGTGATTATCTGGCATATTGATTTAAAAAGTTGAGGTCTTGAGTTACTTATTGGAGGCCAAGGCATCCATCAGTAATTTCTTCAGGCAAAGTAGTGTGTCAGGCAAGTAAAATATGTAGAGTTCATAGTGACCATCCTGTGAAACACGCTAAACAAAAGGAGCCAGTTGTTCAGATCTTTAAAACAAAGATGTGTTTAATATATTTCAAAACTATTTCACTTAATTTTTTCATGTTTTGAAAACTAAAAATTAAGTTCCTTTTCATTGGTTGGGATAGTAAAGAAAGCATTTCCTCAATTGTAGTAAAAATAATATTCATCTTAACTTTCATACATTAAAAAATAAAAACAAAGAATAGCAACCGCACACACATACATACACACAAATACACTCACAGAGACACACACATACACACACACAATTTATTGAAATTTAAGGAACTGATTTGGAAATTCCTTTTTCAAAAACAGGTATATCAGTATCCAAGAAACACTTGAATGATAGATGGGAAGGACCTATATTACTAGCACTAAAAAGTACTTTGTGGGAGTGGGGGCTTGGAAGAGAACAAAAAAGGAGAATCATTTAATAAAAAACAACAGTAAAAGTAATGATCATTATTTAAATCAATCCTGGCATAAGAATGATTATCTCAATCTGAATATGTTCACAAAAGGAAATGGATACACAAGCAACCATCTGTACAGTGCTATCTTGTCCCTTCATGCAGTTTATATGAATACACTAGGTGGGGATGGTTTTGGAAAAGAGAAGCTGGATTTCTGTGACCTCTGGAAGTCTTGTCCAAAGACCTTTGGTGCTTATTCATGAGCAGATTTCAGCTCTCAGATCAGTTTCGTTGGTTTTACAAACATTGCAGTCTTCCAGAATACTAAACCAAGACTGATCTATTTAATCCTTCTACTACTTTGATGATTCCAAGGGCCATGATTTCTGATGAGTAACCACTGTCACATTACAATGAAGAACTCCTTTTGGAAGATATGCTTAACTTGAGAAAGAGTGCAGATATAGTTTTAACCACCAAATGTGTTAGAGTTTAAATTGTAGCCAACATGTACCAGATATAAAGTTAAAAACAGGTTTTTTTTTCAAGAATGAAATATTGCCACTGAGTTTATTTTCTACTGCATTTGCTATTGATCATGGCATTTGCAGTTCTAATTAGTAAATGGAATTTAGCAAGTAATGCAAGTTTAATAAGCCTATCCTAAGAAGATATCAAATTATATTTATCAAGCATTTTATGTACCAATATAAATCATAACTGTATTAATATGTTAATTAGTATATTAACATATTAAAGCCTTAACATTAATATCTTAGAATTGATTTTTAAAAGTAAAATTGTTTTGAGTTTCATGAAATAAAATCTTATTTGTTTATAATTGAAAAGCAATAAAAGAGAAATATATATATTGTGTTGAAAATTTTATCTGTTTGGTAGTAGTGAAGAGATTTCACAATGGGATGTTATACTCGAGAAAAAGATTTTTAAATACAACTAAAAAAGCTAAGATTGAAATACCTTTTAAAACAATACTTATGACTTTGTATAATACCTAGGACTAGTTATGAACTGGTATATAGAAGTTTCAGTGATATAAAAGTGATTGAGCTTGACAGTGAATGCAATGACTGAAAACTGGCTACATGAAAATGTTTATTCAGAACAAGTGAGTGTTAACTGCCAAAAGAAATGGAATATTGGGTACATCCCAAGATGAAATAATTCCATTTTGAGAATTAATATTAACCTAAATTCAGCAGTGACTGATGACCTATAATAATGCTTGTCATGCAATAGTGTGATCACTTGATGACTGGATTCTCAGACCATCAAGATTCTTTCAAGCTATGTATTTTTTTTTGTTGAATAAAATAATAAATGCATGAATAAATGCATGGACATATGGCTATATTGGTGGAAAGATGAAAACAATAAAAAATATATTAAGTGGGAGAAGATGTGGTTTTATCTACCTATTTATCATTACAAATTGAAGAGTTTAGGCTGCATTGGTATTTAGAAATAATTCTGTTGGTGTTTTAGCTGTCATCACATGTAAAGTTTGGAGTCTTACTGAAATATATTTCCTAAAATAGCAACGGAATAAAGGAAAAATACAATAAAAGTTGAGAGCCTTGTGATTCTGTTCTCATAATTTGTAATCACTGCTAGAAATCAGCTGCATGAGCGAGGTGAGGGTGAGTGTCAAAAGGGGCTGTAGCTAATTTTTTAAAAATAATGGTATTGGAAGCATTTATGATCTCTATAAAGGTGTTTTATTTTTGACCAGTGGCAAAGATCAAGGTACATGACAGACTTGGCTATGCTACACTATTTTGGCCAAACATCAAATGGGAGACACAATCTCTTATTTATTTAATGCAATAAAAAATATGTTTTGTTTTAATTTGTTCCTTTAGATTAAACGTTAAGAAAAAATACTCATGATAAAATAGTTATGATCCTTAACTTGTACTTAAAATAATATTTATGACAAACACTCCATATAAATCATGCACTCTGGGATGTACATCTAAAAAGGAAATCCAGAGTAAAGATATTTTAAGACATTTTCCTGTGATTTGAAACACAATAATTATTAGATTTATTTAAAGGTTTGTATCCCTTGTTTCCCAAGTGTGTAACATTTCTTGCAAAGTGCATGTAATAAAGAAGAAAGCAAAATTTTAGATTAAAGTGCAAGTGAAAAAACAATAAAAATATGTAAATGCAGACTGTTTTGTGCATTTGCTACAGATGGATCTTGGAATGACTCTGTTTCTCACAGGAAAAGAAAATATATACAATTTTTGTTTGTTGGCTTAAAAACCATTTAAAAATCAGTTTGGTTTTTAATTGTACAGCTTTTCTTGATGTTGGATTTGATAGGAAATTCCCTCATGGCTTCCAGCAAGGATGTTGGAAGTTAATGATATTTCTAAACTTATAGTATGTATCACTGAGTATGTGTGTGTATCCTTAATTCACATATATATGTATATATATGTGTGTGTGTGTATATATATATATATATATACAGATAGATAGATATGATGTAGTAATGGAAGTTCTGTTGGGTGGGTTGCAAAATTAATTAGTATAAGTAGATACTCTGATCTCTGATAATACAATTTATTAATCCAAGAAATAATTTAGATTGTCTTTACATGGTTTCTTACCTCAAGTTGTACATTATTATACCAGTTGTACATTATTATACCAGTTGTACATTATTATCCCATCAGTGATGGGATGAAAGAATTTTGTAAAGTACCCAAAATTGTATGTTAACATCACATGTACCATTTTGCGGTTCCCCTACTTCTAGTATCAAGCAGCATTCTCAAAATAAATTGTACCATACAAAATTTAGAGAACCATTGCACACAATGTACTTATTAACTGCTTTAATTCTGAATTTAGCATGGATATTTATGTTCTTAGATGTTTTATTAATACTGAATTGTTAGCTTTTAAGTAATTTTCTGTTGGTATTAATAGTATCAGAAATGAAAACACCTTTATTTCGTGGTATTCATAATATCTTATTTAAAACTGCAGTTTTAGAAGCATTATGTGATTTTCTCCTAGAATCTCTCCATGCAGAGTTTAGCATATTTCTGGAAAGTCTCAACTATCATGAAGATTG
>CM035295.1:8928803-8941097 GCA_020226075.1 Hydropotes inermis | reverse complement strand
ATTTCTTACTATAAAAGTCACAGATATATTGTTTATGAATCATTATTTACAGAAGGATGTCACTTTTTGTATTTATATTGTTGTAATTAATGAAATTCATTGAATCGATTTCTTCATATAATACTCAGGAATCTATCTGGCTAAATCAGCAATATCAGTTAATTCTTATAGTATTAACTATTTTCTCCCAGATTGGAATATATACTTGCTACTTTGTGGATCATAATCTATTTAGCCTCTTGATGAAAGTGAAAGAAGAGAGTGAAAAAGCTGGCTTAAAACTCAGCATTCAAAAAACTAAAATTGTGGTATCCAGGCCCATCACTTCATGGCAAATAGATGGAAAACAATGGAAACAGTGACAGATTTTATTTTCTTGGGCTCCAGAGTCACTGCAGATGGTGGCTGCAGCCATGAAATTAAAAGACGCTTGCTCCTTAGACAGCATATTAAAAAGCAGAGACATTAGTTTACAGACCAAGGTCTGCTTAGTCCAAGCTATGGTTCTTACAGAAGTCATGTATAAATGTGAGAGTTGGGCCATAAAGAAAGCTGAGTGCTGAAGAATTGATACTTTTGAACTGTGGTGTTGGAGAAGACTCTTGAGAGTCTTTTGGACAGAAAAGAGATCAAACCAGTCAATCCTAAACAAAATCAGTCCTGAATATTCTTTGGAAGGACTGGTGCTGAAGCTTGAATACTTTGGCCACCTGATGCGAAGAACTGACTCCTTAGAAAAGACCCTGATGCTGGGAAAGATTGAAGGCAGGAGGAGAAGAGGATGGCAGAGGATGAGATGGTTGGATGGCATCACCGACTCAGTGGACATGAGTTTGAGCAAGCTCTGGAGTTGGTGATGGACAGGGAAGTCTGGTGTGCTGCTGTCCATGGGGTCACTAAGGCTCAGACAGGACTGAGCAACTGAACTGAACTGAACTGAATCTATTAACAATCCCAAAGACAAGTGGGATGACAGGGGTGGAGGATAGCACAACTGCTATCTATGTGCAAGGTAACTGCGTCAGGTGAGGTCATTGCAAATCATCAGACAAGGCAGAACTTCTGTCACTAGGCAGAATAGGCAGTTGTTCTGCTCTTTAAGAAATTTTTTTTGTTGCTTATGGGTTAAAGTCTTTAGATTCATTATAATTCATCCAAATGCCCCTTTCCACTATTCAGAGGCTTAGTCAATCCTTTAAATTTTGTGTGATCTAGGGGACTAATAAATCCATTTATGTTATACTTTAGCAACCCATAGAAGTTTCTGCTCTGCTTTTCAAATTTGGCAACCCAACCTTGCATCTACAAGAGGCATGAGATACTTTTAGGATAAACATGGGAGCTTTCTTGTTCTTCATTATAATGTAAGCTGAGAATTTAAAACCTTTTTTTTTTTAATTCTTTAAAAATTTTTTAAAATCCCCACTGCTATCAGAACAGCCAGTCACATTATTGATATTACTCAATTTCATCATAGCTTTCCAGGTGGCACCAGTGGTAAAGAATCTACCAGCACTACGGGAGATGCGGGTTTGATCCTTGAGTCTGGAAGATCCCCTCAAGGTGGAAATGTCACCCTACTCCAGTATTCTTGCCTGGGAAATCCCATGGACAGAGGAGCCTGGCAGGCTATAGTTCATGGGGTCACAAAGAGTCTGATGTGTCTGAGTGAGAGCACATGTGCGTGCACGCATGCACACACACCACACACTGCCTTCAATGAGCATTCCATCCCAGGGAATTACAGGATAAAACGTTAGGTAACTGTTTCACACACACCTGTGAACTAATGGTATCCCATTTGCCAACTTCCAAATTAACCAAGCCAGATAAGCCAGTTCTGTGAGAGTCAATTTCTTGCAACCTCTCTTGTTACCAAATACTCTCTCAAGCAAAGTTCTAGTTATTTTAAACAGAGAGAGGTTTAGCTCAGGGAATTTGGTGTTCAAATGGTATTAGAATTGTTTGGTTAAGAGCTGTAAACACAATGAAACGTTTGATTGAAAGACCGTTTATTCGGGAAGTCTGGAAGCTGCCCTTGTTACTACCTCCACATTCGCCTTCATTTATGACTCTGCAGCTGACACTGGAACAAAAGTCTACCGCCCACACACACTTATGTCTTTTAGAACTTGTTTAAGAGCTGTAGAAGGACGGCTTTTGTTTTATCATACCTTTCTGACATCGCATGAATGGATCTCAATGGCAGAAACAAAATTGTATCTAGAACCTTAGCCAAGCAAAGAATCTGAGGAAAGGCCTTTCAGCCCTTGCAACACTGGGTAGGGCGTGGGGAGCATGTTCTACTCAGTCTCTTCAGCATCTCTTGACATAGTTGATAGCTGTCTTTTTTAAAGCACTTTCTGCTCTTACTCTCCATATAGCCATATTTTGCTGTGTTCTCTCCTCATACATTGCTGGCTGTTTCTGAGGATCCTTTTCTGGATGAAGTGAACAAGGAAATTGGGGGCAGAGGGGTAGGTTCAATATCTTGGGCATGATAACAGGGAAGACTTCTCAGAACAGATACTCTTTAAATGGAACACACACAAATGTGAGGTGGGTTTAGGAATAAGGCCGAACTGTTTTCTTTCTTCCTTTCTCCCCCCTCTCTTCTGTGGCGACTGTGGAGACCAAATGCTGAAGGCGGTGCCTCAGCAGCTGCAATTCCCTGGCATTCTTGTGAAACTTCTTAAAGGGAGGCCCCATGAGAGAGCTCCCTGTCATGAAGAACTATATGGACCCTCATATTAAAAATAGGTAATTTTTACTTGTTCTTAGCTGCTTAAAAGAGGGCATTTAGTCTGTTTCATGAAGGTTTGAGGTTTATCAGATAATAATGCCAGAAGGGACAAGAAAAATGTGGGCATAAGCAATATAGTGATTATCATGATAGGCAGTGAAATTTAGGTCAAACAGGAACATGTGGTATTGTTGGATAGTTAGAAACTGATAATGTCAGTATGTTTCTGACATTGACAAGTACTAGCATTGTGAGGTATTTGACCAAGTGAGAAGAGTTGGAATGCTGTTTCAAAATGTACGTTTGCTGTTGAGAGTAGATGGGATATTCATTTTCTTGTGATATCAAGATTGAGTGTGTGATCATAGAAGTGAATGTCTGAGGAGATATAAAGGAGAAATGGAAAACCAACTATGAAAAGAATGGAAAGCCAAGAGGTCAGAGTTTTATAGAGGTTCATTTGAAAGACATTGATCTATTCCTGTATTTAAACTAAATAGCTTTATTGGTTGATGAAGCTAGAATAGCAGAACACTTGCATTGGTCCTTTCTGGGGCCTTTGCTATTTATATTTTGCAAACTTTCTTTTGGTGAAGTGAAGACAATGTTGCATATAAAAACATGGACATTAGTGTCAGACTGCCCAGTTTCTGCTTCTAGTTTAGTCAGTCACTAGTTAAGCAGCACTTGGAAACTGGCTTACTCTTAAAATACCTTTTTTATGTAAAAGAAATACTGAAGGTTAATTGAAGGCAATAATTTCAAATATCTTGGCTAATAAGGTACTATCCTTATTGTGTAATATTATGGTTCCTACTTTTCTTGATGACTTGACATTAAAATCCACCACTAAATTTACTGTAGGGACATTGGTGAGGATGATATCTACTGTTATCATTTATTGTCACCCACATAGCACCTCAATTCACACACACACACACACACACACACGCAAAACAGAAATAACCTTCCAGACTGAACTGACAAAATAAATTTGCTTCCACTGAAAAACTGCTGTGTATTCTCTAATTCTCCACAAATTATCCTGGTAAATATTTGATCCCTTTTAGCTTCAGAGACTGCATAATTAGAGACAAAATTGTGGCTTGACTTTAATATAGGAGATGATTATTTGAATATCCTATACACACTCCCTTTCATCCATTAATTGTGACCTTTTTATTTTAGATTCAACATTTGATCATTCTTATTGCTTACATTTTCCAAGTCACTTCAGTTCTTCATGTGCATATGTGTGTACAAGTACTCTCAATAGCCTAGAATTTGAGACCACAAGCTTTTGAAGGAAAATAGATGTGCAGAAGTAGAAGATTTTTACTAGTATAGAAAGATTTTTTAAAATAATTAAGTGTTTTCCATTTAAGGACTAGGATGGAATAGTTCTCCTGAGCCTGCATTCCAGTATAACTCTTTCTACATGTCCCATTTTGTATTAAAAAGTTAATTGTGCATCACCTATTGACTTTATTTCTTAATTTGGTCCAATCTATGTTATAATTATTGTTTATTCACATCATGATTCCTAGAGTTTAATGAGGGTTCTAGAGCTCTTTTCTCAATTACATCTACATGGATATTTTAATGGTAAAGACTGATAAAAAATAAGATGCTGTTTCTTCCTCTACTGTTGAATTAAGCAGATATCATTTTAATAATGTCATATTTCTATCCTTGCAAGTAGAGCTTGCTTTACTGTGACTGAGACACTATGCTAAGTAGGACGACTATGAGCATCTTTGAGAAATTGCTAAGAGATTAAATGTCTCTTAATTTTCATACCAGCAAATGATTTCATCTTTGACCTGTAATTTGACATTATAAGCATAGGATATTCTGTATTTTAGTGTCATGTGTGATGAAGCTCATTGGATTTCATCCAGTGTCCTATTAATTTTGACACTGGGAAGGCTGAGGATACAGCATTGAATTTTAAGCTTATGTAAGTTTCCAGGAAAGGAAATAGAGAAGCAAATAAAGAAATATGCATTTCCTGTCAGTCCTGACAATAGATCTGTGAAGTCGCATACATGATAAACCACTTAGGGTACTCATAAACTGTTCTCTCTGGACAGACTTATATTAGTTTTAGGAGACATCTGTTGTATACCTACTATGTGGAAAATTTTAAGTTCTTAAAAGACAAAAGAAATGAAAACAAAATAATCCAGGCTTCAAGGAGCAGCTCTTCTGTGCATAGTATTTATCCAAGTTAAGAGGGAAAAAAAAAATACGTTCTCTATAATATGTATTTGTTGAAGTAACTTTTTGTGAATCTGTAAGTGACAGAAAATTTGGAGTATGAGATAACTTGGCACTGAGGTAACTTTAGGAAATAGGAGGTCAGGGGCTATCTGAAATTAAAGGTCACAGCCTAACTCAAGTTCAGAAACACTATTCATTTGCCTGATTTTTGAGTTCTCTAAACTTTATCCCTACTGCATATTATTCAAACTGATTTTAAACTGCATTTTTTACATTTTCTGATTTATTTAGGCTTATATATTTTAATTCATTCATTAAAAATGAAATCAAAGGAGATCTAAATAAACAGATATTTCATATTTATGGGCAGAAAAACTTGATATTGTCAGAAAGTTTATTTTTCCAAGACCTGATTGTGTTCATTATTGTTTCCTTTCTTATGCTTACTGTGGATTTAGTTTGCTCTTTTTCCACTTTTCTAAGATTGAAACTTAGATATTACTTCTTTTCTAATATATGCATTCAATGCTACGAATTTCCTTCTGAGTGCTGATTTTACTGCACCACGTGGATTTGGATACATTGTGTTTTCATTTTCATTTAGTTCAAAAATAGTTTTTAATTTCTCTTGAGATTTGTTCCTTTTCCTATGTCAAATAAATGCGTTGTTTAATCTCTACGTATTGTGGGATTTTTTGTTTATCCTTCTGTTGCTGATTTCTAATTTAATTCCATTGTGGTCTGAGAACAGACATTGTATGATTTTTATACTGATAAGTTTGCCAAGGGGTATTTCATGGTCCATGATTTGGTTAATATTCCATATGAGCTTGATGAAAATATATTCTGTTATTGTTGTATGAAGTAATCTACATTGTTGTTCAGTCACTCAGTCATGTCCAAGTCTTTGCGACCCCATGAACCACAGCACACCAGGCGTCCCTGTCCCTCACCATCTTCTGGAGTTTGCCCAAGTTCACGTTCATTGCATCTGTGATGCCGTCCAACCCCCTTATTCTCTGATGCCCTCGTCTTCTGCCCGTGATCTTTCCCAGCATGAGGGACTTTTCTAATGAGTCTTCTGTTTACATCAGATGACCCAAACACTGGAGCTTCAGCTTCAGCATCAGTCCTTCTAGTGACTATTCAGGGTTGATCCCCCTTAAGATTGACTGGTTTGATCTCCTTGCTGTCCAAGGGACTTTGAGGAGTCTTCTCCAGCACCTTAGTTCAGAAGCATCAATTCTTTGACATTCCGCTTTCTTTCTGGTCCCAGGCTCACAATTGTGCATGACCACTGGGAATACCATAGCCTTGATTATATAGACCTTTGTTGGTAATGTCTCAGCTTTTCAGCACACCGTCTAGGTTTCATTGCCTTCCTGCCAAGAAGCAATCATCTGATTTCATGGCTGCAGTCACTGTCCATGGTGATTCTGGAGACCAAGAAGAGGAAATCTGTCCTTACTTCCACCTCTTCCCCTTCTATGTGCCATGCAGTAATGGGGCCAGATGTCATGATCTTAGTTTTTTTTAGTCTTAAAGCAGCTCTTTCACTCTCCTCCTTCACCTTCATCAAGAGGCTCTTTAGTTCCTCTTTGCTTTCTGCCACTGGAGTGGTAGAAGTAATCTATTGTTGTCTATTATGTCTAGTCAGTTGATGGTATTGAGTTCAGCTATGCCCTTGCTCATTTTCCATTTGCTGAATCTGTCCATTTCTAATAGAGGAATGTTGAAGTCTTTGACTATAATGGTGGATACATCTGTTTCTCATTGCGGTTCCTTTTCTAACTCATGTATTTTGACACTCTGTTGTTGGATGCATACACATTAAAAATTATGTCTTCTTGAAAAATTACCTTTTTATCATTTATAGTGCCTTTCTTTAATTCTGATAACGTTCGTTGCTTGGAATTATGCTTTGTCTAAAATTAATATAGAGTCTTCTGCTTTTGGATTCGTGCTAGCATGGTATATTTTATTCCCTTCATTTACTTTTAATCCTTATTTTAATTTATATTAAAGTGAGTTTTTTGTAGACAATGTATAGTTGGGTTTTGTTTCTTGACACACTCTGACAATCTGTCTTTTCATTTGTGCATTTAAACCATTGATATTCATAGTGATTTTTGTATATTTGAATTAATATCTACCATATGTGTTAGTATTTTTCTGTTTGTCGCTTTTGTTATTTATTCCTATTTTTGTCTTCCACTCTTTTGTGTCTTTTGTGCTTTTAATCGAGGATTTTATAAGATTTCATTTTTTAAATTTTTCCTTAGCATGTTCATTTTACTTCTATTTTTAATTTTTTAGGTGATTGTAATATATATTGACAGTTAATCCAAGTCCACTCTTAAATATAATGATTCACAGATAGTAAGTAATTTGGTGAGTAACTTAGTGATAAAACAATCCTTATTCTTTTCTTTTGACCCTTTTATCATTGTCATTCATTTTACTTATAAGTAAGCACATCAAATATGCACAGTATATATGATAGAATATAGCACTACCATTATTATTTTGAACATACTGTTAGCTAATAGATCATTTAAGAATGAGAAGAATAATTTATTTTATTTTAAAAAATAATTTTTTAAAAATTTACCTTTACTTATTCCTTCCCTGATACTCTTTCATTTCTTTATATGGATCTGAGTTATCATTTGCTGTGTCTCTAAAGAATTTTTATAACATATCCTGCAACATGTTCTACCCTCATTACTGTTTCAGACATTTCTTCTGTTCTTTTCTCTCTTTCTTCTATTGGAATTTTCGTTAGGAATACGTTAGGCCGTTTTCAGTTGCCCCACATTTTTGGGGATTTAGTTTGTCCTGTTTTCTTCCTTCCTGCAGTCCTTTTTCCCATTGCTTTTTAGTTTCAGTGGTTTATATTCATGTATTCTCAAGCTCGGAGGGTGTTTCCTCAGCTCTATCCAGTTTGCCAGAAATCCCATCAAAGGCGCTCTTCATTTCTGTTTTCTTTGACAGTGATATTTCTTTGTTATAATTTCTCTCTACCTTCATTGCCCATCTGTTCTTGCATGTTGCACTTTATCCCTTGGAGGCCTTAGCATCTTTTTCACAGTTGTTTCAAATTCCCGGTCTGATAATTCCCACATCCTTACACTGAGTCTGGTCCTGATGCTTACTGTTTCTCCCCAGACGTTGATGTTTGTCTTTTAATATGTCTTACACCCTTCTCATCATAGCTGAACATGAGGCACTTGGGAAAGGGAACTGTTGCAATTAGGCCTTTAGTGCTTAGGTGTGGGTGGGCAGGGAGTGTTCCCTAGTGTTGTGAGTAGGTCTTAGTTTGTGAATGAGCTTGTATTGCTGAACTGTGAACTTCACATGTGCTTCTCAATTTTTTGCCCCCTTTCATTGGAACATGATGGGTAGAGGGGGCTTATTTGGGTATATCCTTTCTTCTACATGGAAGTCCAGAGGGGGCTGGAATTGGGTTTTTCCTTTCTCCAAGTCAATTAAGCTCTGATTAACTCCAGGGGCTTAGGCTCTAGCTAAATAATTTCACCTGAGGGCTGACCTTTTAAAGACAAACAGGGTGCTCTGCGTATTTCAAAATGGCTCCATTTCCTCTCCTCCTGCCAGCAGCACAAAGGGATTTTTCTTTGTTCTTCACTGTGAGAACCTGGTCTACTTCCTGGAGGTAAGGCACAAAAATGTGGGGGTCCCCTGATGTTGAAAAACACAGATAGTCTTTTATTTCAGTCTTGGTTTTTCCCGTTTTACAAATAACCTTAGGTGCAGGTAGGTTTTGTAACTTAGTTTCTTTACCTGAAGATTGTCCTTTACTATGCATTCTGGTAAGTAATACTGAATTCTCTGTTTTTGTCTATGAAAGTTGTTATTTAGCTTTCCTTTTTGGAAAATATTTTTGCTTGTTACAAACTCCTTGGGTTGATTTTTTTTTTTTTTTTCTTTGAGAATTTGAAAGTTACTGGTCAGCTGCCTTTTGGCTTCCATAAAAATTGAGTGTGGGTTTTGTTGTAGCTGTAGTTGTCCCTAGTGCTTATTTTGCTTGAGATTTTTTCAGGGTTCCATTGTGCACAGGGTGGGAGTTGGATTGTCAGAGGGGTTTTCCCAGGGCTCTTGTTCTCCTGTTACCTTTAGACTTTCCCTGCATGCTTCCACATGAGAACGGGTACCTCTCCATAGGCTCTCTCATCCTAGGGATGGACAGCCGCGTCGTCAGCACAGGGTAGTCTCCGGCTTCGATTGGCTTGGTGTTCCTGGTTCTGGGAATGGGGCTCTCCCGAAGATGTTGCTCTGCTTCCTTTCCTAGAAGTACACACCAGAGCCGGAGTCTGGAGAGTCTCTTACTCTCCTTTCAGGGGCAGCATTTTGTTTGACTCCTTGCCACAGATGCAACTGTTTGCTCCTTCCCCTTCTCTTCCTCCAGCTCAGGACTTTTTTTTTTTTTTTTCTCCTGTTGGACAGAAGTTTTCAAACAGCTTTGTGCTTCCCTGCAGTGATGGCTGCTTTTCTTGTTCCAGCTTGAACCATGCAGGGGCCCTTTTTCTAATGTCTGACTCTGCTCAAAATTGTTCTTGCTGCCTTGTGACATCCATGGAAAGCTCTGAGATTGAATGTAAAATCCCTGTGTCTTGGGCTCTTGAGAGCTCTGTATTTTCAGTTTATCCCACCCTTGGTCTTTAGGAATTTATTAAAGTTTGTCAGCCCCAGTTTCCTACCCTAGATAAGCCATCACTTGTATTTCCTTGAAGGTTTCTTTCCTCAGATTTCAGCCTACTTGTTTCCTCTGTGACGTTTGCTATTTTATTAACTAAGAACAAATTATAATTTTGTAGATTATTTGGCTTTTTCTGTTGTCTGAGTGGGAACGATGCACTTTCTACATTTCTATATCCTAACTGGAAGCCAAACCTTTCTGGAGAAGAGTTTTGGTTCAGCTGGAAACCATTAAATCTGACACCTGCTTCATAAAATGAGAAAGTTACTCATAAATGTTTTGGGCTATTGATACTATTGCTTTCATTAGCAGATGTATTGGTATCATCCTTTGGAAATGTTGGCCTTTAAAAGGGCAGAACACAATTCTTCTATGACTAAAATGTGTATGTGATGTCATTTTGTAAATGTGATACCTTTGGTGTATCATTATTAAACTGTGAGCTTGAAGTTATATTTTTTAATTAGAGTGACATAAAGTGGATGTTTTTATGTATAAAAAATCAGAAATTATAAAAATGGCTATTAATACTATTTCACTGTTAGAAAGTTGATTTTATTATCTGTTCATTTACATTTTGGAAATTGTAGTTATCTGTAGTGAATGTGAGCACAGTAGTTCCTTAAATAATCAAGTAATTAATTTTTAGCATATCAGAATTCTTAATTCTAATGTATTGCATAATTTCCATTATATTCATTTTCATCATTCTGGCCATTATGACATTTAAGTTGATCAATGTCAAAACTACTTGAACATTCAGTTATGTACATACACACACACACATAATATACTAATGCACTCTTGACTTCTGGCTAATGCACTCAGGAAAATGTTTTTACCAGTGCTGTTATGAGTGATAGACAGAAGTGTTCTGTACTTACCCGGTTGGGTCAAAAAGCTAGAAGCAGAGTGACATTGAAAAATATAACCACCATATAAAATGAATGTGTTGTGGTCTCTCATTATCTTTCTATGCTGTCATTTTCAACAATTAGATGGAGAAATAAAAGTAAAATCAGTTTAACCATGTGTCCCTTTTTGAGGAACTAGGTGTTTATCATTTTAATATATTTATTGAGTGGCTTTTATGACAGGTGCTATTCAAGGAATTGTGGAGTCAGCAGTTACTGAAAGAACAAGGCCTGCTTTATGTAAACCTTACCATTTTTCCAACAAAATTTAAAAATACTTATTGTTTTGCAATTGGTGGTTTAAGCTCTGACACATTGGAGTATCTTATTATAGTGGAGGCATTTTATTATTGTGTTTTGGAGTCCCTAGAGCCATTCTCACATTAAAAAATTACCTAGAATGATTCATGAGGGCTTGAAATTGTATTGCTCAATGATTTATGACACAGCTATCATTAAGATAGACAGCTGGATGAGGGAAAGAGACATCGGTAGAGCGTGGAGGAGTCTGTCTGCAGACCTCTTACACTCTCCCTCTCATTAGGTGTCATGTGGAGCAAACTCTTCCCTAGCAATGAAAATGCAGTACATGTGTGCTGTCCTTCTGCTGAGGGAGGCTGACTAGAGACTCGTGTCCTAGGTTTTTATTGGGATTCAATCACATAGGCACTCCCTGCCTAGCAGATACCAATCTTCCAGACTCCCAGAAGTTAAGCAGATGTAGTTTAAAGCACATTGCCATCTCCTTCTCCAGGAGATCTTCCCAATTCAGGGATCAGGCCTGGGTCTCCTGCACTGCAGTTAGATTCTTGATGGGAGCTGAGCAACCAGGGAATTCCCTAGAGAGTTAGCTCACAGGTGACAGAGAGGGGGAAGGGAAAAATGGAAAACATATTTTAGGGATTTGTAGTTCCTGTTAACATCTTTAAAATTTCCCCTGAATGGGAGAAATCCTAGGGATTCTTGGGATAAAAGTGATATGATCCTACATACATTTTAAAAGTTAGAGCAAATAATAGACTTAAAGGATGAGGATGGATTACTAGAAGAGAATATACAAAGAGACTATTAGCAATATATTTCAATAATCCAGAAAAAAGCATCACAGAATCAGAAGAGTAGCTGTGAGTAGAAATGGTTAGAAGATTTGGGCTGGGTATATTTTGATATCAGAAACAATAGGAAAAGAACAGAACAAAGCAAATCTTCTTGGATGCTACTGTTAAGGTCCTTTAAGATTTTTGGTGGAGATAATTTAAAGATGTTGATATTAATTGAAGTGAGGGCAGTTGATAGAGAAGTATGCTTTGCGATAATGAAGAATTTTTATCTGGATGTGTTATGCTTAAGATACATATTTGACGACCAAGTGGAGATATTCAGTAAACAGCAAGACCTGGGGGTCCAAAGAAGGGTGGAAGTGAGGACTTGGAGATCAAAACTTGGGCATCATCAGATTAAAGATGACATTTAGAGCTATGAGAATGGAAGACATAACAAATTGTAGTTAGAAAAAGTTAAAAGGTCACAGTTGTGGGGCGTTCCATTTGGTACCAGGAGAAGATGAGAACTGTCTTTAGTGGAGGCTCAGTGGAGCAGTACTCAGTGAAGGAGGAGAACCAAAAGAAGGTGGTAGTGTCTAGAATCAGTGTGGAGAAAGTCTTTCAAGAAGTGATCAACATTGTCAGATTTTTCTG
>CM035295.1:8703879-8928793 GCA_020226075.1 Hydropotes inermis | reverse complement strand
ATTGCTTGCATTAGGTGAAGTTTGAGAATGAATTGACAGATTTAATGTAGGTGTTCCTGATATTGGCAGGAGCAAGTTATACATGTTATAGTAGCAGTATAAATTCATGTGGGCTCAAGAGGGAATAGGAGAAATGGACAAATGGACTGTAAATACAGATTGTAGTTCCAAAAAGTTTGGGACTCAGGAGGATTTTTTATGGGTACTAATGCACATGTTTAATTATGTTAAATTGTTCAGGTGAGAGAAATCTGATAAACCTGAAATTAAAATAACATCAAAAATAAGTGAGATGGGATGGATGCATAGTTGGAGGGATTCATCTTGGGCAGGAATACTGGTACCGCAGCAGCAGGAGAGAAGACAGAGGACATAAGAATCACAGTAGGTAGGATGGTGGATGTGGTATTGGGTGTTTCTGAATGCTTGTATTTTGTCAGTGAAATATTTACAAGTTGAACACCTCAAAATAAGGAAGTCCCTGGGGGCAGGGTGATGGAAGATGTTTTGTTAATTTAAGGAGAAAGAAAGTTTGGGTGTATGAATTGACTAAGGAAATACAGCAGGATTTAGGTTAAAGACAGATCCTGAGAGATGGGGTCAGCAAGTCAGTGAGTCAGTTCAGGTCCTTCAAGTAGCAGATGCCATGCTGGGATTGTGCACAATATTTATTGGGGAAAATGCCTGCAAAGAATACAGGGGAGGGTTAGGCATAGGAGAGGGGAGTCTTCAGACTGTGATGCAGGCTTGACACCTATGAAATGAAAGGAAAGACGGGAAAGCTGGGTAAGAGAGCATCGGACTGAGTGCAGACCTGAGAAGGTCCTGACCAGGCTGATGTGAGGTCCCCCAGCAAAGGCTGACTATTGGGAGAGTCAAGTCAGAAACAGCCCAGCAAGAATAGTCTTGTCATTCTCAGCTACTGGCTGGAAGAAGTCTCGGGGAAGCCCAGCTTTGGTGTGCATCCGAGAGAGGACCTGAGGTGCTGCCGGCAGCGGATCCGGGTCAGCGTGTTCACTGCAGCTGGCTCTCCTGAAGGCTGGGCTGAGCTGAGCTGAGCTGAGCGTGTGTCCACGGCTGACACGTGTGATATGCTGATGCTTTCCTCCATCTCTGTTTCGCTGCTCTGATGTATTTGGGGAAGAAATAAGAATGTTAAATTTAAGTAGATGAGAGAATATCCAGGGTAGTGGTATGAAGGGAAAGAGGGAAATGCAAATTGAACTATGCACTTTAAAAGAGGAAACCGTTTAAGCTGGTTCTGGACGTGAGTGCCTCAGGCACTACTGTTATAACCATGCAAACACGAAACTAAGGTATCTTTAGTAAGGTTTGCATCCTTAATTCCTTAATTTTCTTTGCACATTTCAGGGTGTGAAAGTATGAAAGACTTATAATCACATATACATACCTACATATGTATATTTATATACAAAGAGAGAGAAAGAAAACAATTTCAAGTTATCAATTTTAAGTATATACATGTGACTTAGATGTAAGCGGAGAATTTGTTGCTTCCTGCTTAGGCTTCAGTTCCCATGTGTTTGCTACATTCTTAACCACAATGTGTTTGATTTTAATTTTCTTCCTGTTATAACATGTGCCTCAAATTCTAATAAATTAATCATATGCTCATATGAAGAGGAGAAACTGAGTGCATTGAACTTATTTTGGGAGATGACATGCCATTCTACAAAGTAATTAATGCTTTACAATGAGAATATGAAGGTTGCTTTAGGGAATTTAAGGTTTTCCAATGACTTCAGGCTTAAGATCGGTTGATCAGTTTTGAAGCTACTGCCTATACCTGGATTCCCACTTAGTTTGCCTCAACTTGGCTCTTTGGATCTTCTGTTCTCCTAGTGAACATTGTGGAGGTAGCACGTCCTCCACTACCTGTGGCTTTGCCTGCCAGATTCTAACTGTAAGACTGTAATTTATTCTGATCTGTCCTGAATCTATTGCCTCGGTTATTTTTCTACTTTAGAGGGCAGGTCTGGTGTCCGATCTGAACCTTCTTCAATATATCTTGTCCTGCTCCAAATGACAAAGCCATGCCCTACTGTGTTAAATATACTTATGTGTGTGCTAAGCACTTCAGTTATTTTGACTCTTTGTAACCCTATGGACTGTATAGCCTGCCAAGCCCTTCTGTCCATGGGATTCTCCAGGCAAGAATACTGGAGTGGGTTGCCATGCCCTCCTCTATTGGATCTTCCTGACCCAGGGATTGAACCCATGTCTCTCATGTTTTCTGAATTGGCAGGTGGGTTCTTTAACCACTATCACCATCTAGAAGTCCATGAAATACACTTAGAAGTAAATAACAGTTATAATTAGTACTGCTGTCATGAGTAGGTCCTGTTTTAAGAGTCTTAAGAAAGATTCATATTCAATCCTCATAACAACACTATATTTTATTATTATCCCTATAGACAGATGAAGAAAACAAAGCCCAGGTAATATAATTTGCCTAAATTTATGCAATAAATTCTGGAACCACAGAGAAACAAAACTGATCCCAAATTTTTCTTTAAAGTGATATCTTATTCTCTTAGTTTTAGACATTAAATATAGCAATTAATATCTCTTGGTTCATGTTTTCAATGAATTCACAGATTTATCTACTTTTGAAGCTCTCCATTTTAATAGATAAAGAAACAGCATTGTCTGTCTACTTACAAGGAAAAAACAATAACATTCACATATTTATACAAGGCCATCATTAGGTACCTATTGATTTCTTTCAGGCCCTGAACACTTGGCTTTCCGCTTACATTTATTGATGCTTCAGGGTAGTGATTTTTTGTTTATGGCAATAATTATAACCCTCAAACAGAACTGAATGTAATTTTTTCATTCTAGTTTCAAGTCCTATTTTCATTAGAATTATTGCTATAGGGCTTGAGTCTTTCCAAATCATAAAGTTGGTCTCCTAAATCAGAGACAGTCTCTTCTAAGCAGGGTGATGTATACTTTCAGATGTATATGTCAAAATAAAGAAATATTCTTGTCAAAGCATGATCTTTACTTCTTTATTTCTCTTTCGGTCTGAGTTATGCTTTCTTAAACTACATTGAAAAATTAATTTCTTAAAATTGCAATGGCCTAAAACCAAATTGAAACTTTAGAAGTCAGTGATAGTTTTCACTACTAAAGTAAACCAGTTACCTGTAAAAGACACTTCTGTTTCTTTAACACTTTTCTATCCATCAACTGTGGGGTCTGTTTCTGAATGTCTTGAAGAAATAGGTTACAACAGTTAAGTCAAGGATTTTATTTTAAGTAAAGGATTTTATTTGATAGAATTATAGTCTTTTCTTCTTTTCTGTCATAGTCTTTGTAGCATCTGAGTTTTATTTGACACAGAGTTTTTCCCACTGGATTGAATGTTATGTAAGAGTATTTCACTGGCAAACTAATACAAAATTATGTCATACTAATTTTTCTCTTACATAGGAATTTATAAAACAGTTTGAGCTAATTGTGTTTGGAATAATTTAGGAATTAGTTTTTCAGGAAAAACAATAAAACTTTGAATGTGGTAAGTATATATATTGTAAGAAATATTTTCTATTTTTATGATGTATTTGAATTTGATATGAATAGTCTGGATATGGAGAAGTAGCAGTTAAAAGGAACAAATAATGCTTTTTTTTAATATTTTATATTCCTTATGTATCATGCAACTGATTTTGATTTTACAAATTAAGTGAAAAAAGATGGAAATAATTATTCATATAATACAGCAGTTTCCAAAATTAACCATAATATTGGAAAGATAGTTTTACTTCCTGTATGCAATAAATTCTTAGTTTCTCCCTGTGTAGTCTTCAATATGCATTTCTTCCTTTGCATTATTAATAATACCATTTAGAATCTGATAACTTTGCATTTATGTAACTTCAGTTTGCTTATTGTTGCTACCAAACTCTTGCTAGCTTCAAACTGCTTCCAGGTGAATATTTTTAAAACCTCACTTTCACGTCCCTCTTTAAAATTCCATATCCTTTACTACCCACACAGTCTCTCTGTGGTGCTCTGCCCAGCTCTCTTTAGTGAGGACATTCTCTGCGGATAACCATGAACATTCGGGTCAGGTTTGTTGCTATTGTCTATGCTGTTCTCAGATAAACCAGATGCTACCTTTCCTTTATTTCCAGAACTATCCATTTCCTCCGTCAAGTCTCACCCAATTGATTTATCTGTTAATGATTTTTTCTTCTCTCATTATTATCTCAGACTAAGCCTTGACTTACATCTTCTGGTTGCTTCGTGTACTTTAATATTTCTCCAGTAGGTTATACATCTTTGAATATTACTATGTTCTCTACCAAGGCTGTGTAAACCAGGAAACAGATACTTGAGTAGTTATGAATATAAAACTTTTCCAG
The DNA here is from genome assembly GCA_020226075.1 of Hydropotes inermis. Lineage (NCBI taxonomy): Eukaryota > Metazoa > Chordata > Mammalia > Artiodactyla > Cervidae > Hydropotes > Hydropotes inermis. The sequence goes on along the minus strand of CM035295.1, from coordinate 8,924,399 downwards.
TACATGATCTACCATAGTAATAAGATGCATTAAAATACAGTAGCATGCAGCATAAGATAGTAAGTGGGTAAAATGTTCAAGATCTTCACTGTCTTTTAACTGAAGTACAGTTGATTTGCAATATTTGTGATGTACATTGTAGTGATACAGTATGTTTACAGATTATACTCCATCAAAAGTTTTTATAAGGTGATTGCTATAATTACCTACTATACAGCATATCCTTGTTACTTTTTTACTTTATACATAGTCGTTTGTATCTCTTCCTTCCTCACCCCTAACTTGCTCCTCCCCCTTTCCGTCTCCCCTCTGGTAACCACTAGTTGTCTATATCTGTGTTCCTGTTTTGTGTTTATATTCACTTGTATTTTTTAGATTTCACATATACATAATATCATACAATATTTATCTTTGATTTTTTTCACTAAGCATAATATTCTCTAGGTCAATCCATATTGCTACAAGTGGTAAAATTTTGTCCTTTTTATTGGCTGAGTAATATTCCTCTCTGTGTGTGTGTGCACCACATCCTTATCCATTTATCTGCTGATGGACACTTGGGTTGCTCCCATGTCTTGGCTATTGTACATTGTGCAGATATGGACAATGGGGTGTATGTAATTTTTTGAATTATGGTTTTCTCCAGATATATTCAGAAGGACAATTAATGGATCATATGATTGGCTCCATCCCTTCATTCTTTCTGGAGTTATTTCTCCACTGATCTCCAGTAGCATATTGGGCACCTACCGACCTGGGGATTTCAACTTTCAGTGTCTTATCTTTTTGCCTTTTCATACTGTTCATGGGGTTCTCAGGCAAGAACACTGAAGTGGTTTTCCATTCCCTCCTCCAGTGGACCACACTCTGTCAGACCTCTCCACCATGACCCATCTGTCTTGGTGGCCCCACACGGCATGGCTTAGTTTCACTGAGTTAGCCAAGGCTGTGGTCCTGTGATCAGATTGGCTAGTTTTCTGTGATTATGGTTTTACACTGTCTGCCCTCTGATGCCCTCTCGCAACACCTACCATCTCACTTGGGTTTCTCTTATCTTGGACATGAGGTATCTCTTCATGGCTGCTCCAGCAAAGTGCATCTGTTGCTCCTTACCTTGGATGTGGGGTATCACCTCATGGGTGCACCTCCTGACCTTGGATGTGGGGTAGCTACTCTCAGCTGCTCCTGCACTGTGCAGCTGCTGTGGGAAATAAAGATAAAATGGAAAAAATGGAAAAAAGAATACAAAAAAGCAAAATGGCTGTCTGAGGAAGCCTCACAAATAGCTGTGAAAGACAAAGAAGAAAAGGAAATATATACCCATTTGAATGCAGAGTTCCAAAGAAGAGCAAGGAGAGATGAGGAAATCTTCCTCAGTGTTCAGTGCAAAGAAATAGAGGAAAACAATAGAATGGGAAAGACTAGAGATCTCTTCAAGAAAATTAGAGATACCAAGGGAACATTTCATGCAAAGATGGGCACATAATAAAGGACAGAAATGGTATGGACCTAACAGAAGCAGAAGATATTGCGAAGAGATGGCAAGAATAGACAAAAGAACTGTACAAAAAAGATCTTCATGATGTTGTGATCACTCCCTAGAGCCAGACATCCTGGAATGTGAAGTCACGTGGGCCTTAGAAAGCATCGCTACGAAAAAAGCTAGTGGAGGTGATGGAATTCCAGTTGAGCTATTTCAAATCCCGAAAGATGATGCTGTGAATGTGCTGCACTCACTATGCCAGCAAATTTGGAAAACTCAGCAGTGGCCACAGGACTGGAAAAGGTCAGTTTCATTCCAATCCCAAAGAATGCTCAACTACTGCACAACTGCACTCATCTCACACACTAGTAAAGTAATGCTCAAAATTCTCCAAGCCAGGCTTCAGCAATATGTGAACTGTGAACTTACAGATGTTCAAGCTGGCTTTAGAAAAGGCAGAGGGACCAGAGATCAAATTGCCAACATCTGCTGGATCATCGAGAAAGCAAGAGAGTTCCAGAAAAACATCTATTTCTGCTTTATTGACTATGACAAAGCTTTTGACTCTGTGGATAACAATAAACTGTGGAAAATTCTGAATGAGATGGGAATACCAGACCACTTGACCTGCCTCTTGAGAAACCTGTATGCAGGTCAGGAAGCAACAGTTAGAACTGGACATGGGACAACAGACTGGTTCCAAATAGGAAAATGAGTACGTCAAGGCTGTATATTGTCACCGTGCTTATTTAACTTATATGCAGAGTACATCATGAGAAACGCTAGGCTGGAAGAAGCACAAACTGTTATCAAGATTGCCGGGAGAAATATCAATAACCTCAGATATACAGATGACACCACCCTTATGGCAGAAAGAGAAGAACTAAAGAGCCTCTTGATGACAGTAAAGGAGGAAGTGAAAAAGTTGGCTTAAAGCTCACCATTCAGAAAAATTAGATCATGGCATCTGGTCCCATCACTTCATGGGAAATTGATGGGGAAACAGTGGAAACTGACTTAATTTTTTGGGGATCCAAAATCACTGCAGATGGTGACTGCAGCCATGATATTAAAAGATGCTTACTCCTTGGAAAGAAAGTTATGACCAACCTAGATAGCACATTAAAAAACAGAGCCATTACTTTGTCCACAAAGGTCTGTCTAGTCAAGGCTATGGTTTTTCCAGTAGTCATGTATGGATGTGAGAGTTGGACTATAAAGAAACATGAGGGGTGAGGAATTGATGCTTTAGAACTGTGGTGTTGGAGAAGACCATTGAGAATCTCTTGAACTGCAGGAAGATCCAACCAGTCCATCCTAAATGAGATCTGTACTGGGTGTTCACTGGAAGCACTGATGCTGAAGCTGAAACTCCAATACTTTGGCCACCTCATACGAAGAGGTGACTCATTGGAAAAGACCCTGATGCTGGGAAAATTAGAGGGCAGGAGGAGAAGGGGACGGCAGAGGATGAGATGGCTGGATGGCATCACTGACTCAATGGATATGAATTTGGGTGGACTCTGGGAGTTGGTGATGGGCAGGGAGGCCTGGCATGCTGCAGTTCATGGGGTCGCAGAGAGTCAGACACGACTGAATGGAAATGATGATTGTTCTGTTTTTACTTCTTTAAGGAATGTCCATTTCATTTTCTGTACTGGATGCACCAATTTACATTCCCACCAACATCATACAAGTGTTCCCTTTTTCACACCTCCTCCAATTTTTGTTATTTGTAGGGTTTTTGATAGCCATCTGACAAGTGTGAGGTGATAGTTACGCTGGTTTTGCCTTGCAGTTTTTGATTAGTGATGTTGAACATCTTTTCATGCCTCTGGCCATCTGTTTGTAGTCTTTGGAAAAATGTCTATTCAGCTCTTTTGCTCATTCTTTAACTGGGCTGTTTGCCTTTTGATACTCAGTTGTATGCACTTTTTATACATTTTGGATATTAGCTTCTCATTGTTATATTCTTTGCAAATGATTTTCTCCCATTCAGTAGGTTGTCTTTTCATTTTGTCGATGGCTTCCTTTGCTGTGCAAAGGTGTGAACTTCAGTTAGGTTCCTTTATTGTTGCTTCAGGAGGCAGATCCAAGAAAATATTCTTGCAGTTTATATCAGTGAGTTTTCTGCCTATGTTCAGTTCTAGGAACTTTATGGTTTCTGGTCTTACACTTAGGTCTCTAATCCATTTGGAGTTTATTTTGTATATGGTGTGAGGAAATGCACTTATCTTATAGTTTTACATATAGCTGTTCTTGTTCCAACTTATTGAAGAGATGGTCTTTAAAAATGGTCTTTCCAAAACTGAAACAGAAGAGGGAAGAATATACAAAGCAGAAAAGACAATTGTATTATAATTATAGATTGATATACCTGACATTAGCTACATCTTATTCTTAAATTTCTTCCAAGTAGAAAGTAGCAAGATAGATAGTATCCTGAATTGAACCTTCCAAACTGTTAAGTTCAAACATCCCATGTCCAAAATCTCATAAGCTAAGTAATTGTTTTTTTAACAATGTTTGTTGATTATGTTGATCAAATATGAAAACATTACACTTAGCTTTTGTGACTTAATTTTTTGTTTTATATACAATTTTGAGAACCTGATAATTTGTGGACCCGCCTAATGTTTCCCCTTTAGAAATGTAATGTACATAAACACAAACAACATTTTCATACCATTTGCTTTCATATTATATTAGAAATAGATTTTCTTTGCAAATAATATGAGGCCAATTTAAAAAAATATTGGCAAACCCCAGGTTTGAAAGAAAAATAATGGCTTGCTTTTAAAAAGAAGGCATAAATATAATTTGGGCAAGTAAAACCCAAGAGAAAAGTTGATTCTGCTTAAAAGTATATCCGAAAGTTGCTGTTATTAGCTTGAGTCAGTACTTGATATTTTGGGTGTGACTTTGACCTGGCATATCCTCTCTAATATGCATTTGATCTTCACTTTTCTTTCTGATGTTAGTAAAAGCTGATTATCTGATTCAGAGAGTTTCCTAGAAGCACATCAAATTAGAATTCTTATATAAACTGTTGCCATGCAAGGCTTAGCTTGTATCAAGGAATTCTTGAGTTTCTTCCAAGACATTCATGTTAGACTATTTTATTTAAAATGGATGAGTTCAAATTATGTGTGTGCATGTGTGTGTGTGTATATGTTTGATATATACATATATATGAAAGGTAGCACTAATAATGTTAACTTTAGTAAGAAAATATTTAAATATATACTTTAAAATGGTAGGAAAATTAAAATTTAAAAGGGTTCTTCAGTATTTTCTGGTATTTCTGGATTTCTTATTAAGAAATTGACATGTCTTTGATTCCTGTTTTAAACCTAGTGAAACATTTCTTTCAATCTTGGATAGGTCAAACCGTTGTCTCTATTGACTCCACTAATACTAATATTAACATCTTAATACTAAGATATTAATCGCCTCTTTCACTCACCGTCTCCTGAGGTTTTCGTGTCATTCAATCTTCCTTTGGTAGCTCTAAAGATCAAGGGGATAGTGGTAAAAGTCAAGTGTTCATGAAGTGTCCACAAGACAAACTAATGCAGCAAACCCATTAGGAGAATGGATTCTTCAGAGATTTGTCTTGGAGTGGTGGCAAGAGATGCTACAGATCAATTCATCTCCACCTGGGTTATTTATTCTTATGATTTTATCTGGAATCCCAATAGCTCTGAAAAGTCATTAAAATATTTCTTGTTGTCAACTCATATACATACTCTTACACATTTTTTTCTGCTTCTAAAACATCAAAATTGAGACTTGCAGAAGTGGTATTATATACTTCAAACTCTAGCTTCCTTTTTTCTTTTTGCCCCTCTCATCTCTCTGATCACACGGATCATAAATGTTGTAGAACCTCATTGTCTTTAACCCACTTCTTCAGAATAAGTTATTGATCAAACATGTTCTAAGTTCACTAACTTGGCACAAATCATTTCTGACAGCATTGTAAGTTTGTGTGTGTGTGTGCATATGCACATACATAATACATAAGCACACAAACACATAATTTTGCCTAGAACATATTTAATAAAATTGTACCCCCAAAATGCTTCCCTCATGTGTTCCATATATTCACTTAAATTTCCATTGTCCGTATGTAAAAGTTCACCATTTACACATCACGTCCATGTCTTACAAGTGGTTCCCATCAGTGTTCTTATAAATCCCTCTTTTATTTTTCGCCAAAGATTTTTGAAGAATCAACAAAGATGACAGCTGAACCTGGTTTTGAAAGATTTACCTTATTTTCTATGGCAAATTTAGTTGCCATTTATAGCCAATCCAAGAATATGCTTTTCTCTGACACATTATTCTGAGAGTTAACTTTGTATTCCTTCAAAACTGTTAAGTTCTGTGCTGTGGCAGTTGAATATGGGTCTAGGCCACTCACTTCTATAGGATCAGTCATATCCTGAGCTCTTAGGTCAAACCGGCATTCAGTGGGACAGTGATACCTAAATCATTTCTCAACGACCTTTGGGGTGCCTTGAGACCTTTTCAGGGAGTTTGCAATATCAAAACAATTTTCAAAATAGTACTAAGATTTCATTTGCCTCTTTATCTCTGACTTCCTCGTAAGTGTAGATTTTAGAGGCTATCTAATTTGGTATTGCAGCTGAATGAAGAAGGTGTGAAAATTCAACAATGCCACTCTTTAGAGTGAGTAAATGTTGATTTGGAAGTATGGATTTTTGTTTTTGGTAAAGCATGTAATTTACATTAAAATGTAATGGCTTTGTTGATGTTGATTCAAAATATTAATTTCATTTAAAAATTTTCAATTTTGATATATAATAATGACAGCCATAGCTTGCATAAACCAAAGCTCTTTTGGATCCTGGACACCTTGTAAGAGGGTAAAAGGGTTCTGAAGGCAAACGTTTAAAGAAACACTATTGTAGGGGCTGCCTGCTTTCTTCCTGAATGTTTAATCTTAGCTCATCTTCTGTATGTAATTGGAGAACAAATTATAAAGCCAGCTCTATTCAGTAGAAATCCCCCAGATCCTCTATCTAGATGGGTTTCTTGGTCGTTTGATCTATGTTCTTGTTTTCCTAGACTTCTGACCCTGGCTGAATCTCCTGTGGTTGTGAAAGTTGTTTGTATGCCCTTCTGTGTCTTATTGATCCCCATTTTCTAGTTCACTCTCTTGACTCCAGTGTTACCACGGTTTCAGGAGGAAGACACCACTTATACCAAAACAAGCTGCTGCTGCTAAGTCACTTCAGTTGTTTCCGACTCTGCACGACCCCATAGACGGCAGCCCGCTAGGCTCCGCCGTCCCTGGGATTCTCCAGGCAAGAACACTGGAGTGGGCTGCCATTTCCTTCCCCAATGCATGAAAGTGAAAAGTGAAAGTGAAGTCACTCAGTCGTGTCCGACTCTTGGCGACCCCATGGACTGCAGCCCACCAGGCTTCTTCGTACATGGGATTTTCCAGGCAAGAGTACTGGAGTGGGGTGCCATTGCCTTCTCCCCAAAACAAGCTAGAGGAACTCTTTCCTGGATTCCACGAAGAGTGTATGCCTGCATTTATACATTAGGAAAGTTAGGAGTAATTGACACAGTGAATTGCATATCTATTTATGAATCTACTGGTTGATAGGTCCCTCCCAACAGTATCCATGATGTGTTTGTTCTCTCTTTTTCTCAAAAGTTCTAACATTCTTTTATGAATAAAGTTTTTCCTTGCTGCCTCCTTTAGCTCATTCATCTGTTGCCCACACCCTCCGGTCACCAGTCTCCAGGTAGTCTGCTGATTGATGCCCTGCCCCTGATGTCTACAGTCCTTGGAATCGTACTCACCCTATAATTAGAAGTTCCTGATGTTCCCTAATTTATCCCTCTCTCACTCCAGCCTAAAACTAAGATCATGGCATCCAGTCCCATCACTTATGGCAAATAGATGGGGGAAACAATGGAAACAGTGACAGACTTTATTTTCTTGTGCTCCAAAATCACTGCAGATGGTGACTGTAGCCATGAAATTAAAAGATGCTTGCTCCTTGGAAGAAAAGCTATGACCAGCCTAGATAGCAATTTAAAAAGCAGAGACATTACTTTGCCAACAAAGGCATCTAGTCAAGGCTATGGTTTTTCCAGTAGTCACATATGGATGTGAGAGTTAAACTATAAAGAAGGCTGGGTGTCAAAGAATTGATGCTTTTAACTCGTGGTGCTGGAGAAGACTCTTGAGAGCTCCTTGGAGTATAAGGAGATCAAGCCAGTCAATCCTAAGGGAAGTCAATCCTGAATATTCATCGGAAGGGCTGATGCTGAAGCTTGAATACTTTGGCCATCTGATGTGAAGAGCCGACTCCTTGGAAAAGTCCCTGATGCTGGGAAAGATTGAAGGCTGGAGGAGAAGGGGACAGCAGAGGATGAGATGGTTGGATGGCATCACTGACTCTGGGCATGAGTTTGAGTGAGCTCTGGGAGATGGTGAAGGAGAGGGAAGCCTGGTGTCCTGCAGTCCGCGCAGTCGCACAGGGTCAGACCTGACTGAGTGAGTGAACAACAGCGACTGAAATACCTAACTGACTAGTCTGGGTTTTCTTTGTTACAACTGGAAAAGTGAAAAAAAAAATTAAGTATAACATGCATATGCTTACACAGAAATTATATCATGTAGGATGATGAATTTTCATAAATTGAACATGTTTAAGAAAACATGGGAGATTAGGATTACATATACACACTGCTATATATAAAATGTTTTTTAGTTGCTAAATTGTGTCTGACTCTCTTGCGACCCCATGGACTGTAGCCTGCCAGGCTCTTCTGTCCATGGGATTTTTCCGGGCAAGAATTCTAGAGTAGGTTGCCTATTTCTACTCCAGGGGATCATCCAGACCCAGGGATTGAACATGCTTTTTCTCCTGCTTGGCATGTGAGTTCTTTACCAGCGAACCAGTTGAGAAGCCATATATAGTAACATATGAAATGGATAACTAAAAAGAACCTTCTGTATAGCACAGGAAACTCTGCTCAATACTCTGAAATGGCCTATATGGGAAAATAATTTTAAAAAGAGTGGGTATATGTATATATATAACTGAATCACTTAGCTATACAGCCGAAACCAACACAGCATTGTAAATCAACTATACTATCATAAACATTAAGCAAAACAAAATTTGTTTCAAGAAATAACACTGCCAGCATTCCAGAATTCCACTCTGTCTACTTCCCATCACTATTGCAAAAATAAAACCCATTTTCCTGTCTTGTAACAGTATATATGATTTTACCCGTGTTGGAAATATATATACATATACACACATACATATGGTCAAACAAACTCTTTCCTATATAGTTTCTTTAACATTTACTGTTTGTGAATATCTGTATTTTTGTGCACAGTTAGATTGTTCATTCTGTTTGCTGCATGGAATTTCATTGTGAGAAAATACTGCAGTGTATTTCACCATTTCTCTATTTTTCAGTGTATTTGTAGTTTCTGAATAGTACTACCATGAATGTTTTGGTATTTCTTCCTCATGAGCAAATGCAGGAAATACATTTCCATCAGTTATATGCTTAGGAATAGAATTGGGAGATTATCAGATAAGCTTCTCTTCAGCTACAGTAAACTTATCAATAGCGCTTCAAACTGGTTTCACAAACTTGCACTCCCAGCCATAGTATTAGAGTTCTGACTATGCCATATCCTTGAAACACTTGCTATTTTTAAAGACTTTTTGGTGTAATGGTAATATGTTATGGTTTAGTTTGCATTTCTCAGAATAAATGTTTTATATGTTTGTTAGCCATTTGGATACCCTTTTCTTGTGCTTGCACAACTTTGTGTCCATTCTTTTTTTCCATTGGCTTGCATGTTATTTTCCTACTGACTTACAATGCTCTGTATATTTTAAACATATGCCCTTTGTCAGGTATATGCACTGCACATATTTTATATCACTCTGTGGGTTACCTCTTCATCCTTTCTGGGGTCATTTTTGAATGAATTAAAGTTCTTTTGTATTACCTAATCTTGTCATTTTCCTTTCCAATTAGCTCCTCTTTTAGAAATCATTGTTTACCCAAGTGTCAGAAAGGTGTTTCTCTGTTTTTTAAAATTTTATTGTTTTACTTTTCCCTTTATTTTCAGTAAACTTTAACATTTAATTTTATTTGTTTTACTTTAAAATTTTGTTTAGATTGCAGTCCATGTGGAATTGATTTTTGAAGATGGCATGGTATAGGGGTCAAGATAATTTTTTCATAAGAAAATGTAAGCCAACAGCATTTATTTTACTGACATTTACATAATGTATATTTGTTGAATGAAATAATATTTATTGAATGAAATAAAATGCAAGATTATGTTCTGGGTTCACATTTATTTTATATTTTTACTTGTATGTACTATTCTGTTCCTATCACCAGGAGGTAGACTCCATGAAGGCAGGGATTTTTTGTTTGTTTTGTTCGCTGCTGTATCCTCAGGGCCTAGAACAGTATCTGGCATTCAATAAATATTAGTGAGTCAGTGAAATGGTGATTAGGATACTCTCCATCTAATTGCTTTTCTGCCTTCAGTGCGTCTTTTCTGTGAACATTTCTTTTAAAGACCATTGTTTCCACTGCCCTATAGTATTTGCTTTGTTACAGGTTACTTGATTCTGACTTCAAGTATTGTTTTCTGTTTTATTGTCCAGTTGGCTTCTATTGTGCCAATTCTATACTGTTACACTAGTACAGCTTTTTAATAGATTGTTGATATATAGTCTATTTTTTACAGCTTTGAACTTTATTTTTGCTTTATGTATTCTTGGCCCTTTATATTTTCTATTGATTTAGAACCACCTTTCACAATTTTCATTGAAATAAGTAACATTTGGAATTTTGTTTGGTTTTGCCAGAGATTAATTTGTGGACAATTGTTATTATTTAAAGCATTGAGCATATGAATCTGTGTGTCACATTTATAGTAAGGAAGTTTCCTTTTTATTCCTAGTTTGCAAAAAGGTCTTATCTTTGAGTGATGAATTTTAATTCTATATTGATATAGACTGCCATAAGACAGTTTTTAAAATACAGTCAATAGTTATCTATATTTACCTATACATTTACCCTTTTGGGTGTTCTTTATTCCTTTCTCTATTTTTATGTTTCCAGCAGAGGTAGTTTCTATCTAAAGAACTCGCATTTAGTATTTTTAATGCAGTCTGTCCTGCAAGAGATTGTCTCAAATTCTCTGAAAATATCTTTATTCAACCCTTATTTTTGAAGGATGTTTATTACATGTATAGAGTTACAAGTTTTGTTACTTTTTTCTTTTCAAAGATAAATTTTTCACCTCTATGTCCCTGAACCTTATTAGAGTTCTGCAGGACAATAGAGAATTGGTTGGTATTAATATTCCTTTTCTCTTCATTAAATTTTTTATAAATTTATTCATTTTAATTGGAGGCTGATTATCTTACAATATTGTAGTGGTTTTGCCATTCATTGCCATGAATCAGCCATGCGTGTACATGTGCTCCCCATCCTGAACCCCCCTCCCACTTCTCTCCCCATCCCATCCCTCTGGGTCATCCCAGCGCACCAGCCCTGAGCACCCTGTCTCATACATCGGACCTGGACTGGTGATCTGTTTCGCGATTGACAATATACATGTTTCAACGCCATTCTCCCAAGTCATCCCACCCTCGCCTCTCCCGCAAAGTCTAAGACTGTTCTATACATCTGTGTCTCTTTTGCTGACTTGCATACAGGGTTATGGTTACTATTTAAGTTACTATCTAACTTAGTACTGTTACTATCTAAATTACTGTCTTTCTAAGTTACTATCGTTACTATTTTTCTTCATGTTTTTAACAAAAATTTAATTTCTTCCTTTTGTAACTTATGTATTCTGAAAAATTTTTACTATTGAAGGTGGCCAAGGAAATGTTGATGTTTCTCATTATGTATTTCCAATAAAAGACGAAGCTAAGCTTTCTCATCTTTGTTCTCGTTGATTATTGACCTATCTATCACTCATACATATAAGGGTGATCTTATCCAAGGATGGCCACAATGAGGCCTTGGCAGGAGTCCCTCCCACCCACGGAAGCCAGGTCAATGATTACAACAGATCTTTTACTGTCCATTCCCAGGGTTTTATTTTTAAAGGCCACTGTGCCTTTAACAACATTGTAAATAGTTTATGCCCCAACCAGAGACATGGTCATAAGATCTGATTCTGGCTCAGAGGTTCAGATGGCATTGGGGGTATTAATTAATGTATTTTAAACATTGGGGTTTTCTTTCTTTGAATTTTAGATTTTTAAAGTACATCTCCCCTAGTTTTTAAAGGTTGGGGTGAGATGACAAGGACCAGGCGATCGGGGCTGTGTTGCACATACCTTCTTGGCATTTGAGTAGCTCAGACGTGGTTTTGGCTGCAGATGCTAAATTTTGATACCATGTAAGCCTACTTGACTCCTTGGCCTTGGTCTTGTGTTTTGACTGGAGCAGAGGAGTGTGAAGTGATGCCTTTTCCAGACATCAGCCTCTACACCTCAGTAGCCTCTAAGATATGCTCTGTATCGATTGAGAGGGCTTGTCTATGGAGGAACGGGAAGAAGACCAGGAGACCTGAGTGATTTTGCACTGAAGGGAGTCGGTCAAAGCCCTTCCTCTGGTGATTGCAGGGCCCCTGCTGACTGGAATGGCTGAGGCAGCGCCTTGATTAGCAGTCGAGTGCCCCAAGTGCTTGCTAAAATGGTTCCTCCAGGTGTGGAGCGATGGCAGGGGGTCCATGGGGCCATGCCTCCTTGCTTTCCTTGGCATCTCCTCCTGGCATTTTCCCCCCTTGGTATGACATTGCGAAGAGCAGGATGATACCTATTTTTAGATGGCTGTGTTTTTTAAAAAAACTAGATTAGCACACTTTTTCTCGTTTCTTTTTTTTTTAAACTAGAACCCCTTCTTAACTAATAGCACCGGTTCAGATTCTTTGGGGCTTCCCTGGTGGCTCAGCAGTAGAAAACCCTCCTGCCAATGCAGGAGATGTGGGTTCAATCCCTGGGTTGGGGAGATTCCCTGGAGAAGGAAATGGCAACCCATTTCAGTATTCTTGCCTAGAGAATCCCATGGACAGAGGAGCCTGGTGGGCTACAGTCCACGGGCTCACAGAGTCGGACATGACTTAGTGACTACACAACTATCCAAGGACACGTTTATTTTCTCGTTCCCTCCTCCTGCCTTACTGTTAGCCAGTTGCCTTTTCTTCTTTGTCTACATAATGATTCAGTTACACCTGGGTTCCTGTAGTGTGCCCTCAGGGTCATCAATGAGATAAGATTGTAGTAATTATTTGCTTTAACAAACCAAGGGATAACCTTTTCCTCCATTCACCTTACTCACCTCCATGAAGGGCATGCAACGTTGGGTTTTCTGCTAGGACTATAGCAAGAACTCCTGCCCTCCAATTATGCACTTCTATTATTTTGTGAATGAATTGAACTCTGTCTGTAACATGCTTTAGAATGGTCTTGTCTAACTCTTCTAATTTACATGTTTTAGAATTTTTTAATTTAGGATCAATATCTGGGTAGTGTCTTAGGAGTAATGACAGATGAAGTAGGCAATTTTTTCTCTTTTCCACATCGGTACCATTGGGCAGCCACCAAGTCTGTTGTGGAACTCCATTAATTTTTTTTACAAATTTAATTTCTTTGCCAGTATTTAACATTAGGCTGGGAAGTTCTCTTTTCTTTCCAAGTACTTGGTTTTTCTGAAAAATGTTTTTTAAAGCCAGCCATAATCTCAGTGTGAAGTCATATATGAATCTGGCAATAAGGTCTGAATGCTCTCTTGTCCTCTCAGTAAAGGGGTAAAGAAATGCATACTGTTGAAGGGGTATAGCTGTATCTACCATATCGTATCTTGAGTTAGCGGTGCATTAGAGGACACTATATTTTGATTATCATGTAGCTGCTCTGACCAATTTTAATGCTTCAGTGCTGCATTCCATACTATTGTGAGAGAAAGAAGGGATCATTTTTCCTATTTGTATTTACACTTGATTAGCTTTTACTGAACCTAATAGACTTCATTCAGGTTGTTAGTGAATTAAATGCCAGTTCACCTAATTGTGGGTCAGGATTCATAACTAAAGTTCTCAACTGAGTTAATAGCAAAGTTGAGTGTGGTTTTCTACAAGTCCTCAAGGGAAAAAAAAAATTGGCTTAAAAACATGAACCAGATTTTGTTGAAAGTTCAGGCTCAAAGCTCTTATCAGAGTCTCCTTGCTCAATGGTTTCACTATTTCTAAAGCAGTTGTGAATAAGTATTTTTTTCCTACAATTTCTGTTGACTTGCCTTTTCCATATATTAGCTATTGATTGGTTTCCTGTTTCATGACATAAAATTTTTGTTACACCAGAACATGAAAGGTCAGCAGCCATTCGCTCATCAAAATTTCATTGGTTCTTCCTTTTTTATGCTTTTTTTGGGGACATGTTGTTTATATTTTTGTATTCAGTCAAAGGTCTTTGTGTCAAATAGTTGGAATTATACAGTATGTAGCCTTTCATACTGGTTTCTTTCACTTAATCATATGTATTTAACTTTCCTTTGTGTATTTTTACAACTTGATTGCTCATTTCTTTTTTGGTATGGACTAATATTCAATTGTCTGGATGTACCAGTTTATTCACTTACTGAGGCCATCTTTGTTGCTTCCAAGTTTTGACAATGATGCATTCATCATTGTTGCTATAAAATCAGTGTGGAACTTTTTCTGTAGATGTTTTCAACTCCTTTGTTTAAATGCTAAGGTGTAAAATTGATAGATCATATGGTAATTATAAAATTATGTAAGATGTTGCTGAACTATCTTCCTAAGCAGCTGTACTATTTTGTATTGCCATCAGTAATTATTGAGAGCTCATGTTGTTCTCTATCCTCACCAGGATTTGATGTTGTTAGTGTTCTTGGCTTCAACCATTCTAATAGGGGTACAGTGGCATCTCATTGCTTTAATTTCCATCAAGACACATGATGTGGAACATCTTTTCCCATGCTTGTCATCTGTATCATCTTTGAGGTTTCTGTTTAGCTTTTTTCTCTATTTTTAAATTGTACTGTTTGCTTTCTTACAGAGTTTTTGAGTTCCTTGCGTACTTTGGATGAATCTTTTATCAGATATGACTTTTTGCAAATACTTTCTCTGTTTGTGTCATGTCATTTAATTCTCTTGACAGTGTCTTTTGCAGAGCACACATTTTTAATTTTTAGGAAGTCCAGCTTTCTATTCCTCTTATGGATCACACCTTTGGTGTTGCATCTAAAAAGTCATCTCTGTGCCCAAGGTCCTCCAGATTTTGTTCTGTGCTATCTTCTAGAATTTCATAGTTGTGCATTTGCATTGACATCTGTGATCCATTTTTAATTTTTGTGATTGCATTTGATATTTTTCATTTTATTAGCTAGGTTGTAACAGATGATGTTTAAGCAAGTGTGAGCAACATCAAACCTGTGAGGCTAAAGCCTCTATTTCTTAACTATTTTTAAAGTCGACTACATGATCCTCATCTTATCCTAGCCATTTGAACTGTAATTTATACTTTAGGGGCTCAAGCCATTAGGATGCCGGTGACATCCGAGCATCCAGTTAATAATTCTCATTTATCTTGTCACTGCATTTCAGAGTTGGAGGAAAGTAATTTCAGGGTCATATTCACACTTATCAGGGTATAAGTTCAGACCCTGTGTTGAATCTTCCCCTAAGAACCTCATGTAATATTTTATTCTTAACACTCTTTTTTTAAAAATTAATGCTGATATTACTTGTCTTCAACTTCAGAGGCTGGAAATTCTGCAGGTGTCTTAGCTACATATTTTTCTAATAGGTATCAAAATAGGCATTTTCTTCACTTTCCTCAAAGGCATTCTGTAACATAAGTTCTCTAAGACCTTCAAAAATGAATTGGGCTATTTAACAACTTTCAAACTCAAACTTCATTCAACTTAACCAATATACCATCAAATAAATACTTATTTTTAAAAACACCATTTTAAACTCTTATAATGAATTGGCAAAAACAAGTGTTGTTTCATCCACAAATGAATGTTCATATAAACAAACAGTGTGTTAATAATGGAGGTGCAATTTGGTATCAACGTTTAACATCATCCTACCAGCATTTCACTCACTTTTCAACATTCAGTGGTTCTCCCAGTAGATGCTGTGCTAAGCTCTGTGATTGTGGCTGGAGAGGATTAATATGGAACGACAGAGGAAGAATATACATATGCAGAAGCAAAAGACATCTGCCCTAGAGACAGTTTTAGTCTGTTTGTGAAGTATTTGTAATACACATGGAAATAACCTAGGAACATGTTCTGAATAAGAACACTTCTCATTAAAATCCCAAAGTTCTTTTGTAAAGGAGAGGAAGGCAAACATATTTTGTACTTTGTTCTGGTTAGATATTATATCAAACATTTTAAGCAGAATTTAATATTTACTTATAATGATGGTCTCTGTACTTCTAATTTTATAGGAGATTCTAAACATAATTGGAGAACCTAAGTTCAAGGTTAAAGGGCAAAGTTATTTGATCTCACATCTAATTTATCTCAAAACTTATGTTATTTTTACTATTTCCTGTTACATAGAAAAAAGTTGTTCTAAAGTTTTAAAATCACACTGTGGAAAACAAGACAAAAATCATCTTTCAATGTATATTTATACTAAAGTAAAAACATGCCACTCCATCTCTTACTAATGCCAAGATTCAGTGTACATATGAAGACATTATTTAAAATCATGGCCAAATCACCAAGGTTACATTCAGACAAATGTATTAGACTTAGAAAGTCTTAATTTTTCAGGTAGTGAAGTAAAAAATATGTATTAAAAAAAAGCCTCAAATTTTAGCCAGTATATAGGGTTACTCTGGCTTCCCAGGTACCTCAGCTGGTAAAGAATCCACCTGTAACGCAGGAGACCCTGGTTGAATTCCTGGGTTCGGAAGATCCCCTGGAGAAGGCATAGGCTACCCACTCCAGTATTCTTGGGCTCCACAGGTGGCTCAGACAGTAAAGAATCTGCCTGCAAAGTGGGAGACCTGGGATCAATCCCTGGTTGTGAAGATCCTCTTGGGGAGGGCATGGCAACCTACACCAGTTGTCTTGCCTGGAGAATCCCCTTGGACAGAAGGAACTGGTGGGCTGCAGTCCATGCAGTTACAAAGAGATGGACTTGACTGAGCGACTCAGCAAAGCACAGAACATAGGGTTACTCAATTAACATACATCATAGATAATGCTAATCCTAAGAATGTCCTGAAAAGTGATAAAGGTTGAAGTCAAGCAGTCATGTGACCCCATGGACTGTATAGATTCTCCAGGCCAGGATACTGGAGTGGGTAGCTGCTCCCTTCTCCAGGAGATCTTCCCAACCCAGGGATTGATCTTCCCAACTCAGTCTCCCCCATTGCAGGTGGATTCTTTACTGTCTGAGCCACAGGGAAGCCCAAGAATGCTGGAGTGGGTGGTCTGTCTCTTCTCCAGGGGATCTTCCTGACCCAGGAATCCAACTGGGGTCTCCTGCATTGTAGGTGGATTCTTCACCTGCTGAGTTACCAGTGAAGCCCCTAAGAATGTCCTATTAGTGAACAATTAGTTGCATTATAAACTTTGAGTCACTAACTATGTGCTTATGAAAAATGGTCTGTAATATCTTTGGGAAATATTTTTGGCAGGGTATAATGTTATCTCATTGTGTGACTCAAGATTTTCTCAAGGTTTGAACTAAATGAGAACAATCAAAACTTTTACTAAATAAAATTCTCTAGGATGTAAAATCCATAAAGGGAAGAATTAAAACTTTTGATTTTATTTAGTTTTTCATAGCATAGTATACATTGTTTTTCCTTTAATGAATTATTTCAGAATTTAACAACTCATGCTATTCTGGGTCTTTTTATTCCATAGATTGGAGAAGGCAATGGCAACCCACTCCAGTGCTCTTGCCTGGAAAATCCCATGGACCGAGAGCCTGGTAGGTTGCAGTCCATGGGGTCGCTAAGAGTCGGACACATCTGAGCAACTTCATTTTCACTTTTCACTTTCATGCATTGGAGAAGGAAATGGCAACCCACTCCAGTGTTCTTGCCTGGAGAATCCCATCCCAGGGACGGCAGAGACTGGTGGGCTGCCATCTATGGGGTCGCACAGAGTCCTACACGACTGAAGCGATTTAGCAGCAGGATTCCATAGATACCTAATTGACTAAATTTGATGTATCCATTTTTTTTTTTACTCAAGTCAATTCTAATGTTTTTCATGAAGATTGAAATCATGATATAATAAACATTGATATAACCTTTGATAATTTACCTAAAAAAATACTGTTTCAGTAGATACTATTTGCAAGGAAAGTGATGTGAAACATATTTTGTAGGACATTACAAATTCTTCCTCAGTAAAAATGTCAAGGTTTTAGGGTAATTTAGTTAGATAAACTCCTTTGGTGATGAAGGCAGTACAAAATTTGTCTAATTAAAGAAACTAATGAAAAAAATCAAATGGGTAGCCTGTCACAAAATAAGATATTTGAAATGAGGTCACTATTTTAAATGTTACTTTCTTTTATTCCTGCTCTGTGTTTTACCAAAAAAAAAAAAAATTCCTAGGGAAAAAAAATGTAAAAACAGGAAGAATAAATCTATAAATTTCTGCTGGACAAACAGTTACTGCTATTTTGCTTCAGGCTTTCAACTTGCTTCATCCCAGACTTTACTTTTCAACCAATTTTGCCACATGTAGATACAGTCTATGATTCTCCTTTGGTAATAGAATCTGCATACACTTTAAATTGAAGGCTATAGCTTGGGGGAAGAGAAGGGCATTTTAAGCAGTAAATAAATAATACAAAGCATGCAGAGAAAAATCACCTCTGATTTGGTTTCTATACATAAGATATTGATCTTCATGTTAAAGCAGAAACAGAAATCAAGAACAAGACTATTTGTAAGAAGTAATAAAACACAGAAAAACAACTTCGATGGTTTCATTTTTTTGACTTCTTGATTGGCAAGCTGACTTTTTGTAGATTTTTTTTAAGCTACAGAAGGCAAATAATAGAAAATAATCCAGATATTACATCATCAGATTCTTTAAAGATGAACTAGAATTATATAAAAGTTACTTTTTTGGAAAGGTTAAGGTACTGTTGTGTGAACTAGGTGAAAACTTGAATAACCTGGTAGCCTATACGTACTTTCTGTTTTAATGAAAATAAATTGAATGGAATCTTAGTAGCACAATTCCTTGTGAAAGCAAAAAGGGAAAGAGTACAATAAGTGACATTCTACTATTGGCAACTTGTATCAGATTGCATAGACTTTTGGAAGCTTATTTATATTTATTTGATTATTACATAGCATGTTAAAACAAATTAAAAAATATATACTTCACAGGCCTAACTTAAGCTGTGCACAATTTTGCAGTGGTACCAGTTGCTGCTACAGAAAGTTTATTTATGTAAAAATACAATATTCATCTCTATATTCATGGAAATAGTATATAAGCCACTGAATGCTAAAACAGAAGTTATGGTTTTTTGCCTTCATTCTCCTTGTGAGTGGATTTAGGCTTTGGATTACCTATATAAAACATCTCAAATTCCTTGCTTTATTTAACTCACTTGCACAGATTTTATAAACATATTATTGTAGAAATATAGAAGCCAATAAGAACAGAAATGTTATCAAGTATAAATGTCAAATTCTTAGTTTGCGGCTTCCAAATATATCTCATTATGGAATCCAAGCTGTCTCTCATTTTCAGATTGTTCTCCTTCATTATATTATTGGCTGCCTATTACTGTTACTCGCTTGGCCATATTGAATTTAACATTATTTAGAGTGGAATTTATATCATGTTCATTTTCATATTCCTATTCTCACATATCAGTAATAACATACCAAGTAGAATGCTTTATATACCAGAAGTTCCCAATCAAGGTATATTATGTACAGATGAATTTCAACATAAATGAACATATCAAATTTTATTTTAGACTTTCAGTTGAAGAAAACTGTTCTTTGTAACATAGATCTGGTAAAAAGGAATAAGATAAAATATGATAACAATAATCTAATATCAAATATAATTCAGCATCAAGTCAAAACAACACTAGAAATTTTATAGAATGATAGGAATTTAAGAGGGCTGGCGTTTCTGGCTCATAGAAAATATAGTGTTGGCATGTCATCAGGGAGTGTGGTGGTCACTCAGTCGTGTCCAACTCCTTGCAACCCCTTGGCCTATAGCCTGTGTCTCCTCTGTCCACGGGATTCTTCAGGTAAGAATACTGGAGTGGGTTGTTATTTCCTTCTCCAGAGGATCTTCCTGACCCAGGGATTGAACCTGGGACTCCTGCAGATTCTTTACCATCTGAGCCACCAGGGTAACCTGTGTAATCATTATTTATCATTGATGAACGATTAATTCTTGGTGCCCCCAGGAAGTAACTTACCTATTTTAGTCTCAGTAGGTATTTGATCCTCTGTTCTTCTTTCCACATGAAACTATTAATGACTTTAGAGTGAAAACAGCCTGCTCAGTCATTTTTCTTAGGGAGTCAAAGTTGGTAACTGTCTATCTCCATTTTGGTGACAGGATCTGTAATTCACACATTTTGAGCAAACCCATGTGACTGTTTTGTACTTTTCTGTCACCAACAGTATAGCAATAATGTTCTGTACATTTTCTGCTGAATCTTTAAGACTGCCTCAGTTAAAAAAAGAAACAAAAAAGCCATTATCAGCAGGAGTAATGTTGATGCATTAGGTAATGATGAAGACTTGCTAAAGGATAGCTTATATGGGCATAGCTTGCAGAATGGTTCCCAAGTGGAGCAGTATAAAAGATGGAAACTCCAGACAGTTTCTCCTATAAATGTTTTAATACTAACAAAAAAAAAATAATCTTAATTTGTCAGCTGTTTCTTGAGCAGTAATCACAAGTTACAGGGCATAAGAGAATGTAATTCAAGAATCTGAACATAATTTGTTACCCTAGTCCTAAACTCCTGGTTTGATAGTAGTGTTAAATTTCAAGGAAAGGAACAATTTTATAAAATTTAAATCTCTCTTAAAGAAGTAAATTCAGTATAATACTATAACTTAGTAGATTGAAAATTGCATAAATGTGGAAGAACTTTGTGAACTTCAAAACACTGTAAAATCAATGACTTATAATTTACAAAGCCTTTTTGCATTATCATTAATTAACATAGTGTTACTCAGTTTTATCCCCTGTCCCGTGAGGAATTTTCTATGCCTGCTCCTTTTTGTACATTCACCTATCTGTCTTTCCACTCAAGCTATTAGGCTGGGCATAATTTTTAACTTTCCCTTCTCCCTTAATCCTCAAATTAACTGAACAAATAAAACATCTCATTTTTCCTTTTAATTATTTCTTAATTTCTCTCCTATTAATCTTACATAACTTAGCAAATTCCTTTCAACTTATGTCTACAATGTTATAGTTACTTTTTAAAAAACTGAGGTGTAATTGATAAAACATTAATTTTAGTTGTACAACATAGCAATTTGATATTTGTATATATTGTGAGGTGATCACCATTATTTAGTTGACATCTGTCATACATAGTGGAAGAGAATTTTTGTGATGAGGACTTTGTACCTACTCAGCAACCTTCAAGCTGAGTTGAAGTACAGTATTCTAAAATACAGTCATCATGCTCTAAAGTACTTCTCCAGAACTTTATTCTATAAGGGGTAGTTGTAACTTTGGACTACCTTGACCCATTCACCACTCACCCCACCCAGCATCCATGCTCTAAGAGCTTTCATTTTTGTTTTGTTTTTAAATTTCACATGTGGGGTCATATGGTATTTGTCTTTATTTGACTTACTTCACTTAACATTACTACCTTCAAAGGTCACCCATGTTGTTGCAAAATGGCAAGATTTCTTTCTTTCTTTTTTTTTTTTTTTTTTTGTGGCCAAGTAACTTTCCATTGTATATATGTCACATTTTCTTTATCCATTCACCCATCAATGGACATGTAAGTTGTTGCCATGTCTTACCTGTTGATAATAGTGCAGTAAACAAGGAGGTGCATATATATTTTTTTTTATTTTTTTATTTTTTTTTTCTTCAGATAAATACCTGGAAGTAGGAACTGGTGGTTCACATGGCAGTTCTATTTTTAATTTTTTGAGAAACCTTCATATTGATTTCCACAGTGATTTTACCAATGCACATTTTAGCAAAGTGCATTCTACACATCTTTGCCCAACACTTGTTATTTCTAGCCTTTTTGATAAAATATCGATTGCAGTGTGAGGTCATCTTGTATTAATATCTTATGTACTTGTATTTATAGTATTCCAGTCACTTTTCTTATTCTTTTCACTTGAATCTTACTTCTATCAATGAACAAAATATGCCCTATTGAGTGATCTAATTCAGGATTTCTCAAAATTCAGCATGCATAGTGATTACCTGGTACTCTTGTTAAAATGCAGATTTGGATTCACTAGATCTGGAATGGAGCCTGAGCTTCTGCATTTATAAGCTTGCACATGATGCTATAATATTCTGCAGATCAGACTCTGAAAAGCAAGAATCTTGATAAAACTTTAATTTCTCACATTACTCCCGTTCAGTAAATTTGTCATGGCAACTTGTCTGTGTTGGAATGGAGTCAGCCTTCCTGAGCATGGAATACAGTCATTTAGGATTTTCATCATCAAATCCTTGACGATTTACAGCCACATCTTTTAAGCTCTCCTCTTTATCAGCTTTAAGTTTTAATATATAATTTACCAATATCAGAGTTGAGTCTTTGTCCCCAAAATGAAATTGAGTCATCCTATGTGACTGTTGAGTTGCCCACTTGTTCCTGCCTGGGACTTTTTTTCATTACTGATTTCTCTTGTCCTTCAAGACTTACTTTGTTACTTCTTCCAGAAAGCATTTATTGCCAATGTGAAACTCGGTTTGTCTACTCTTAGGCACACTGCATTATGACTCTGGGTTGAAGATTCTGACAGCACTTTAGATTTTTCTAAAATGTTTGACGAGTGTTTATTCCACTGGCTGTGATGTTTTCATCATTGTGTCCCATAGCCTTTGTCAAGGTACCGGTTCATAAGAGCTAGTAAATATTTGCCTGACTCCACTGAAGTTATGTAAGGTCACTTCTGAAACTTGTCCAGATTAGACATATGCATAATTATTGCTGGAACAAGTAGGATATTTTAAGTAATGTTTAAAAAAATAGCCTTTACTTATTTCCACTTTCTTTTTATGGTCTTTAGTAATGTACCTTCACTGTTGGTATTCACTATTTGTCCTGTCTCCTTTACTTGATTTCCTTGATGAGAGTATCAGTTTTATTAGGATAGTTTCTGCCATTACTTCATGGCAAATAGAGGAGAGAAAGATGGAAGTAGTGACAGATTTCATTTTCTTGGGCTCTGAAGCCACTGTAAATTGTGACTGCAGCCATGAAATTAGAAGACATTCGCTTCTTGGCAGGAAAGCTATGGCAAAACTAGGCAGTGTGCTGAAAAGCAGAGACATTACTCTTCTGACCAAGGTCCGTGTAGTCAAAGCTATGGTCTTCCCAGTGGTCATGTGCAGTTTTGAGAGCTGGACTGTAAAGAGGGCAGAGCACTGAAGAATTGATGCCTTCGAATTATGGTGCCAGAGAAGACTCCAGAGAATCCTTTGGGCAGTAAGGAGATCAAACCAGTCAACCTTAAGAGAAATCAATCCTGAATACTCATTGGAAGGACTGATGCTGAAGCTGAAACTCCAGTAATTTGGTTATCTGATGCGAAAAACTGACTCATTGGGAAAGTCCCTGATGCTGGGAAAGATTGAGGGCAAAAGAAGAAGGCATCAGAGAATGAGATGGCTGGATG
Source organism: Hydropotes inermis (assembly GCA_020226075.1). Lineage (NCBI taxonomy): Eukaryota > Metazoa > Chordata > Mammalia > Artiodactyla > Cervidae > Hydropotes > Hydropotes inermis. The sequence goes on along the minus strand of CM035295.1, from coordinate 8,900,972 downwards.
GTATCACTGATGCAATGGATATGAACTTGTGCAAATTTCCAGAGATGGTGAGGGACAGAGAGGCCTGGCATGCTGCAGTCCCTGGGGTCACAAAGAGTCAGACATGGCTGGACAACTGAACAACAAGAGCAATTTTCTGGCTATATAGATCATCTTTATTATTTTCTAGTTTCTTAAATGCTTGTCTTCATTTCTCTCCATTGTTCTTTGGCTTTCTTTGTTCTATCTTATGAGTCATGCTAAGAATTTTTAGTGTTATTATTTTCTAATGTGTTTAAATCTGTAAATTTCCTCTAAGGCAATGTATAGCCAGACCTTATAAAATCTAATATGTGTAATTATTATTTAATTAAAATGTTTTATAGCTCCTATTGTGATTTCTTCTTGACCTCAAGTTATTTACAGTTTTACTGCTTAGTTTCAAAGTATGAGTATCATTAACATTTTATTACTAATTTCTATCTTAATTGCTCTATGGTCAAAGAGCATACTTTGTATAATTTTGATTCTTTTAAATTAGCTACTTTATGACACTACAAAGGACCAACTTTATTAAAATGTTTAATATGAATTTGAAAATAACACATATTTCCTATTTTGTGTGTATGTTCTGTAATTATCAAATGAGCCAATTTTGTTAGTCAAATATTATGTCTTTTTTTCTTTATATCAATAATGATAGAATGTCATTGAAATCTCATTTACTTGGGATTTGTCTATTTCCTATCAAGGGAACCCTAGATTCAAATGACCAAGTGACCTCTCTTGTCTTCTGTCCTTTTGAATCTTTGATATAAACATTTTTTTTATAATAGTAGACCCCAGTTGAGTTCATTTTTTAAAGAGAACTTGTTTAATTTTTAAATTTATATTGCCCACATATTTGTAGATAGTGACTGCAGTCATGAAATTAAAGGACACTTGCTCCTTGGAAAGAAAGCTATGAGAAACCTAGACAGTGTATTAAAAAGGAGAGACATCAGTTTGCCAACAAGGTCCATGTAGTCAGTGCTATGATTTTTCCAGTAGTCATGTACAAATGTGAGAGTAGGACCGTGATGAATTGTGCTGGAGAGGACTCTTTGAGAGTCCCTTGGACGGCAAGGAGATCAAACTATTCAGTCTTAAAGGAAATCAACCCTGAATATTCATTGGAAGTACTGTTGCTGAAGCTAAAACTCCAATACTTAGGTCAACTGATGTGAAGAACTGACTCATTGGAAAAGACCCTGATGCTGGGAAAGATTGAAGGCAAAAAGAGAAGGGGAAGGCAATGATGAGCTGGTTAGATAACATCACTGACTCAATGGACTTGAATTTGAGCAAACTCCTGGACATAGTGGAAGACAGAGCAGCCTGGCATGCTGCAGCCCGTGAGGTCACAAAGTGTTGGAAAAGATTTAGTATTATAACAGCCACAACAACTTATTTGTGTAATACAAACTACTCAGCCATTACCAGAAGCCCTGTGTAGCTTTGTTAATCATAGATCTTCTTTGATTTTTAATAATATAAAGAGTCAATATAAGTTTATTCTTACTGGTCAGACTTTCTGTATCATATTCTAGTTGGAAATCTGCTTTTTATATTTTCATGTTTTCCCCTTTAGAGTTCTTAGCATTTTTCTTTTCTTTTTAAATCTTTCTGTATACATGAAGACCCACATAAAATATTTGATGTTTAGGAACAAAAACATACCCTTTCCAAATGAAATGAATAAAAATAAATGAAATAAAATTAAAATCATATCTAAAGTTAGAGTGAATCCAGGAGGTTGGAAAATTAGTACAAATTAAAGAACTGTAAGATTTTTTAATGAATGTATTCAATGTATTCTAATAAAATACCATAACATAAATGCAAACCATGAAATGCTTTGTTTTATTTATGTACTAATTTTGAGAAAATTTGTATTTTTTTCTTTTCTTTTTTTTTTAGATTTGGATCTTAACATGATTCAGTTCCCATTCAGGAACATATGTATTTTTTTGTTGTTAGTTGTTTTGCATACCTCAGAATAGACCTTTCTGTAATTTATTACTAGTTTTTTAGGCAAATTCTGTCAGATTCTTGGCAATTTCTGATCCCCATTATATGTTCCATAGTATTCAGATCAGACTATAGAATAAAAAAAAAACCTTAGACATTATGTTGAATGAAGGATTATGTACAAGATTTCTTTTTTCTTTTTCTTTCATGTAACAAACTTTTTTTTTCATTTATTTTTATTAGTTGGAGGCTAATTACTTTATAATATTGTAGTGGGTTTTGCCATACATTGACATGAATCAGCCATGGTTTTACATGTATTCCCCATCCCGATCCCCCCTCCCACCTCCCTCTCCACCCGATCCCTCTGGGTCTTCCTAGTGCACCAGGCCTGAGCACTTGTCTCATGCATCCAACCTGGGCTGGCGATCAGTTTCACCCTAGATAATATACATGTTTCAAAGCTGTTCTCTCGAAACATCCCACCCTCGCCTTTCCCCACAGAGTCCAAAAGTCTGTTCTGTACATCTGTGTCTCTTTTTTCTGTTTTGCATATAGGGTTATTGTTACCATCTTTCTAAATTCCATATATATGTGTTAGTATACTGTAATGGTCTTTATTTTTCTGGCTTACTTCACTCTGTATAATGGGTTCCAGTTTCATCCATCTCATCAGAACTGATTCAAATGAATTCTTTTTAATGGCTGAGTAATATTCCATGGTGTATATGTACCACAGCTTCCTTATCCATTCATCTGCTGATGGGCATCTAGGTTGCTTCCATGTCCTGGCTATGATAAACAGTGCTGCGATGGACATTGGGGTGCACGTGTCTCTTTCAGATCTGGTTTCCTTGGTGTGTATGCCCAGCAGTGGGATTGCTGGGTCATATGGCAGTTCTATTTCCAGTGTTTTAAGAAATCTCCACCCTGTTCTCCATAGCGGCTGTACTAGTTTGCATTCCCACCAACAGTGTAAGAGGGTTCCCTTTTCTCCACACCCTCTCCAGCATTTATTGCTTGCAGACTTTTGGATAGCAGCCATCCTGATTGGCGTGTAATGGTACCTCATTGTGGTTTTGATTTGCATTTCTCTGATAATGAGTGATGTTGAGCATCTTTTCATGTGTTTCTTAGCCATCTGTATGTCTTCCTTGGAGAAGTGTCTGTTTAGTTCTTTGGCCCATTTTTGATTGGGTCATTTATTTTTCTGGAGTTGAGCTGCAGGAGTTGCTTGTATACTTTTGAGATTAATCCTTTGTCTGTTGCTTCGTTTGCTATTATTTTCTCCCAATCTGAGGGCTGTCTTTTCACCTTGCTTATAGTTTCCTTTGTTGTGCAAAAGCTTTTAAGTTCATGAGGTCCCATTTGTTTATTTTTGCCTTTGTTTCTAATATTCTGGGATGTGGGTCATAGAGGATCCTGCTGTGATTTATGTCGGAGAGTGTTTTGCCTATGTTCTCCTCTAGGAGTTTTATAGTTTCTGGTCTTACATTTAGATCTTTAATCCATTTTGAGTTTATTTTTGTGTATGGTGTTAGAAAGTGTTCTAGTTTCATGCTTTTACAAGTGGTTGACCAGTTTTCCCAACACCACTTGTTAAAGGGGCTGTCTTTTTTCCATTATATATCCTTGCCTCCTTTGTCGAAGATAAGGTGTCCATAGGTTCGTGGATTTATCTCTGGGCTTTCTATTTGGAACAAACTTTCTTAACCTACCTGTTCATCTGAAAAACAACAACAACAAAAAAAACTATTCACCAATCATTTTTTTACTCATTGTTTTACACTAAGAATTTTTTCTTGATATTTGATTTTGGGCAAGATATTTCTCTTCTCTATTTCATTTATCATAATATGCAGCTGACTTCAATGTAATTACTTAGGATTAGTGGCTTTATACATAAAATAAAGATTTTTTTTCTCTCTCCAAAAATAAACAGGCCTATGACTCAACAGTTCTGAGATGTGGCTTGTGCTTATTTTTTTTTTAGCAAGACACTCCACAGGCAATTCTAGTGCAGGTCTGACTGAGGACCATTGCCGTAGATAAGCTCCTCATGGAAGGGAGTCTGACACATTCTCTGTTTCATCGTTCAAGTAACGCAATGTTAGGCACACGAGTGAAGTTGCTCAGTCGTGTCTGACCCTCTGCGACCCCATGGACTGTAGCCTACAAGGCTCCTCTGTCCCTGGAATTTTCTAGGCAAGAGTACTGGAGTGGGTTGCCATTTCCTTCTCCAGGGGATCTTTCTGACCCAGGGATCGAACCCGGGTCTCCTACATTGCAGGCAGACGCTTTACCGTCTGAGCCACCAGGGAAGCCCCTTAGGCACACTAGTGCTCAGTAATTAGTTAACTGAAGAATGAATCCACTACTGACTTCTTAGCAAGTGTTTTATAGTCAGCCATGTCAATGTTCCCCCAGTCAGTCAGTGTTATAATATTTTAAAATACTTTTTTATTTCATTTTGCTATGAAATTACATTGACTTGAGAATTCCGGAACAAAGTTATATTAATATAAGACTACATGTTTGTCTTCTTTGTTACATTATTTTTTCATCTGTTTTCAAGTATGTTTTCAGTTTTAAGATACAGTTGACATGACAGTGTATATGTTTAAAGTATACAGTGTGATGACTTGATGTACATATTATAAAATATGTGCATAGTATATATACATATATATATTTCAAAATGATTACCACAATAAGGATACTGAACATATCCATCACCTCATATAGGTAACATTTCTTTTTTTTGCTGTTTTGGTGATGAGATCTTTTACCATTTACTAGTCTTTTAGCAACTTTCAAGTATAGTGATACAGTGTTATTAACTGTGGTCACCACGCTATATATTAACTTTCCCCTAGAATTTATTCATCTTACCACTGGAGATTTGTTCACTTTGACTATCTTCATCTATTTTCTCCTACCACTCAGCACCTGGCAACCACCAACCTACTCTTTTTCTGTCAGTTAAGCTTTTTTTTTTCATATTACACATATAAGTGATATCACAGTATGTCTTTCTGTCTGACTAGTTTCATTTAGCATAATGTACTCAAGGTTCATACCTGCTGTCACAAATGATAAGATTTTTCTTATGTCTAAATAATACTTCATTCTATAATATTTTGTTTATCCATTCAGTTATTGATGGACACATAGGTTGTTTACGTGTCTTGGGTATTGGCTATTGTGAACATTTCTTCAGTGAACATGGAGGTAGGTGCAGATAACTCTTCGAGATTGTGCTTTTTGATAATTAGCAACCTAATAGGTATGAAGTTATAGTTCATTATGATTTGAATTAGCATTTCCCTGATGATTCATGAGCATTGTTACCTTTTAATATACCTGTTGAGAATTTGAAAATCTTTGAAAATGTTTAGTCAGGTCTTCTGCCTAATAAGTGGGCTGGAAATATTTTGTTCATATTGTTCAGCAGAAGGTTTTTAGTTAGATGTAGTCCTGGTTATTCTTGCTTTTGTTGCTTATGTTTCTGATGGTTAAAGAATCTTTGCCAATACCAGTGTCAAACAGCTTTCCCTACATGTATAAGTTTAGTTACCCCTGCTTTCTTTTGGTTATTATTTGCCAGAAATATCTTTTTCTGATTTTTCATGTTCAATCCATTTATGTCTTTACAGGTAAAGTCAATATATTTTTTATATTTTTTTTAATTCATTCAGCTATTCTGTTAATCCATTTACCTTTAATTACTTGTAGGTAAGGTCTTACCATTGACTGTTTTCTGACTGTTTTGTAGGTCCTTCAATCTCTTGCTGTCTTCCTTTGTGACTTGAAAACTTTTTGTGGCATATACTTTGAGTCCTTTATCGTAATCTTTTGTGTATCTGCTGCAGGTGTTTCATTTGTGTTTACATGAGGCTTACTTACATAGGATGTTTTAACTCAAAACATTTTAAGTTAATAACAGCTTAACTTTGATAGCATATAGAATGTATACTTTTACTTTTCCCCTTCATCAGATTTTAGGTTACGAGTTACATCTTTTTACAGTGGGGTTGAAAACCAAATTATTATAATTTTTAATATGTTAACTTATAAACTATATTTGTGATTTATTCACCACCATTAAAATATTAGAGAATGTAACTTTGAATATAAATATATTTACCAGTGTCAATTGGAAAAAATGTACAACATGAGTATTGTGAGTTAAGTTTTATTTGGGTCAAAATGAGGACTACTGCCTAAGAAACAACATCTCAGATTGCACTGACATATTTGGCTCCTGAAGTAAACCTACTTGGACATGGTGAATTATTTTTAAACTTACTTGTAATTGCTGTAATTTACTTAGAAATTTTACAATTATATTTCAAAAATAGTCTTTATGTATTTTTTTCCTCTTCTATCACATTCCAGTACAAGCATTGCAGTAGCTTAAGAAAAGGTTTTCCAATTTTAGGTTTATTTATAGTTGCTATTTCTTTTCTGCTTCTAGTACTTCTATATACATCAATTTCTCATATTTTGACTTACACCCAGCTTCCTAAATATTAAAAGAGAAGTTGTCAGTTTTTTGAATTATGGCCTCAAATCTAGACAGGTGCACATGTGCAGACATGCACACTTTTGATGCTAAAATGCAATTTGAAGTATATCACCTACTCACCTCACAGAACTGTGGGCCATGGTAAAGTTAGGCTCATCACACATTAGGATAACTACAGACAAATTTATTTTTGTGTGTGTGTGCTAGTGAGCCTTGCAATTTTGAACTCATGTCTTGGTAATATCTGCCTGGGTCATATATACACTAATAATAAGAAAATTCAAGTCTTCTGTTTCTAGCTGTGATAGAGTATTGGACTTTTGTTCATGCTTTAAATAATTAGGAAACCAGACAAAATATATAAAGCAACTCTTTTTATATATTCAGAACTGTACCATGATCAGTAAAGAAAGGATAAACAAATGAAGTTCCTGCAATGACAGCTACTTTCAGCTTGTAGAAAATAGAAATTTCTAGAGATGATAAATACAAGAAATGAAATAAAAATTTTTCTAGATAACCATCAGATTACAGTAGATGAACATCTGCAGAAGAAAAGATCAGTGAACCTAAACAGCAATAGAAACTATCCAAACTGAACCACAGCTGAAGTACTGAAGAAAAGAAATACTCTTTCTTTTTGAATAATACAAAATGTGTAAGTTCCATGTAATATTCAAGACTTACTATGTAGAAAAAAAGAAAATAAGAAGGCTGTGAAATGATATAGTAGATGCCCAAGAAAGATAATGTGTATATATACCATAAATACATTTTTTAATGGAAAAACTTGACAGGTTGCTAAATTTTCAAGATATAAATAGTCATGTGAGGAGGACAACTGCATGAGGAGGAAATATTCTACAAATGAAGGGACTCAGTATAGAATAATAATCTTAACTATGTAATTTAATTAGAAAATGGGCAAAGAGAACAACTGAAATGTGGATTATGAGTTTATCCCATTTATGTGTATTCCAGAAAACACAATAGTGTATTTACAGATAAAGTGGTGAGCTCGATAACCATATATCATTGGAAATTATTAATTTTTAACAGGTCAGAGATGATATTTATGTTAATATGTGATTGGAAAAAATTCTTCAGTCTAAAGTAAGACATGGTGTTAGATCTGACCTAAATGTTGCACTAAGTTCCAAGGAATTCCTGTTCTAAGGTCACTTACAAAGAAGCATAATACCTCCCATTATATTTAGAGATATATGATGCTTTATGATATATGTTATATGCCAACAAAGGTCCATCTAGTCAAAGCTATGGCTTTTCCAGTAGTCATGTATAGATGTGAGAGTTGGACTATAAAGAAAGCTGAGCACCAAAGAATTGATGCTTTTGAGCTGTGGTGTTGGAGAAGACTCTTGAGAGTCCCTTGGACTGCAAGGAGATCCAAGCAGTCCATCCGAAAGGAAATCATTCCTGAATATTCATTGGAAGGGCTGATACTGAAGCTGAAGTTCCAATACTTTTGCCACCTGATGCAAAGAACTGACTCATTGGAAAAGACCCTGATGCTGGGAAAGATTTAAGGCGAGAGGCAAAGGAGACAACAGAGGATGAGATGGTTGGATGGCATCATTGAGTCGATGGACATGAGTTTGAGCAAGCTCTGGGAGCTGGTGAAGGACAGGGAAGCCAGGCGTGCTGCAGTCCATGGGGTCACAGAGTCGGACACGACTGAGTAACCGAACTGAACCATAGTTGTTTGTTTGTTTGTTTTTGTTTTTGTAATGTATAACCCAGAAAGTTTATTGTATCAAGATATTTTCCCAGTAATATTCATTTTAAAGGGCTACATAGATGACTCAGTGGTAAAGAACCCGCCTGCCAATTCAGGAGACTGCAAATTCAATCCCTGGTTTGGGATTGAAGATCCCTGGAGGGGATTGCAGATCACCTGGAGGAGGAAATGGCAAACTGCTCGAGTATTCTTTTCTGTAAAATCCATGGACAGAGGAGCCTGGTGGTCTGCAATCCCTGGGGTCTCAAAAAGTTGGATCATGACTGAGGGCAGCACACAGAGGCGCACACATATCCAGTTTAAAATTTGATCAAGGCAGATCAAGTTTTCATGGTGCATAAACTGCGTACAGTTTTGGTGATGGAGAGGACACCAAAGGAAAAGGATACGAAATTATGAATCAAATTAGGTATGAAAATCAATGTCTACTTTGTGTGAGGCAACAGATTACAATTTTGATAAAGCTGATAACACCAGCAAAAGTTAGCTTTTTTCCTAGTTATATAACATGTATGGTATATTTACCTAAAAAATTTTATTTCTCACTATTTGCCTCTTATAAGAAATACTTTACATGGTAATCTACACAGAGATTTGTAAAGAAATTGTTTTTCTCCAACCTTCTAAGAGTTTCTTGTTTAGATTCATGGAGGTTAGTCTGCAAAATATGTTTCTTTATAAATATGCACTCAATTTTTGTGGTACTACTGCTAGAAATTTGTGACCTAAATATAGGAATTTTTACAAATGCACTGTGTATATTGAATGCAAAGCATGGTGCATTTGTAATTTTGTACACTGAGTTATTGCATATATATATTTTTTTCTTTTTTTACTGGGTAAATTTCTTTTGCCTATGTCAATACAAACTATTTTCTAGTTAAAATGTTATACATATGATAACTGGAAGAATTTTCTTGAACCTATTATTTATTTATATGTATTTTAAAACTTGTATTTGCTTCCTAATATTTCTGGAGCCTGGATGAATTCTTTTACCTTTCATCTTGGTGTTTGTGTGCTGGGTAAGTCAGTACAGTGGATTATAGGAATATTCTTGACATTATTATTACATAAGGACAGCTAGGAAAAATTAACTATACATGAAAGTGACCACAAACAACATACATACATATTTTACTCTGCCCATATTTGATGCATTTTCCCTTCACTGCACCACACCACTTCATCTACACCAACAGGAAGGAAATTTTGAGGAAGTGAAGTCAGAGTGGAAAAGACAAGGATTTCAACTGATTATAGTTTAAATGTCTTAATTTTGTACATTTTATAAAAATACATGATCCCAGAAATACAATGGTGGTGCCCATGCTAAGGCTCTGAACTCAAAACTCAGGCTCGGAGGGACCCTGAACTTCAAGTTTCAGAAGCTTTCTGTAGATCTGTCTCCATTATTAGCCATTCTCACAAGCATACAAATAATCATAATAAAAACGTTTAAACTTTTGAGTTAGGAAGAAATTCTAGTTGCCCTAACTTTCTTACAGTTGATGGCATTTTGGTTCATAGTAAACTCCATCCTGCTAGAATCTAGTTTCCCATAGACAGTTGTGTTAATTTCTTAAGATTCCTCCAGGAAAACATAATTTGAACAATTTATTCTACACGCAAGCATGTGTATACTTTGATTATTGAATTTCTTTTCTCTTTCCCCCCCCCAAAATTGCATATTCAGTAAAACAATTGCCTAGTACTATGCAAAAAATGATGTTAGACTTTATTCTGTAGATATGTTTATTTTCAAATGTGAAATTCTCTATCATGAAACAGTCCCTTGTTTTATCAACAATGCTAGTCTGAAATTTTAGATTGTATTTCTTAAGAAACATGGTGGAATGTTGCTGTCATCTACTATATTCAAATTTCTATTATGTTTTAAATGTATATTAGTTTCATGAATGTGTATACTCTTGAATGGTTTTGAACCTTAAACTCTTAATTTATTATATTCCTTGGTGGAATAGTGACTAAGTCTTACTTAAATTCATTATGATTTCCAGGGAAATCCAGCCTCTGTGGAGTGAGTCGCAGGATAATTCAGGATTGTAGACTTAAGAAAATATTTGGCGTTGAGTGTTTGATAAAGGAATCCATTTCCTGGAGGCATGATTTGCTTCCTCAGATTGTTTGAGAAAGCATTATGCTTCATTAACCAGACTACACTGTTTGGAAGAAAAGTTCCCTTATTCTGCTTGAGTGGTGGATTGTGAGACACCCTTTTGCTTTTCCCAGAGGTGACCTGGTTGATAAAGTTCCCTGTCAATTAAGGTAGGAGCCAGGAGTCTCAGGTGGCGGTTCTGCTTTGAAAACCACATAAGAAAATTTCTGGCTTACTTATGAGACTAAATAGCAGGAAAGAGCCACATTATAAGGGGGATGCTTTTACTTCATTGTAACAAAATGTCCTAAAAGAAAATTTTGTCCATGGTATTAATTCAGTAAATTGGTTAGATACTTACTCTATGAGTAAGAAATTCTTTGAAAAAAATATAGGCAATAATTAGCCTACCTTCAGAAATAATACTAGTCCATCTAGACAGGTAGAATAACATTTTCAAGTTTCAAATGCAACCCCATGTGGCTATTTTAGTTAACCTGTTCCAAGATCTCCAAAATATATTCTTTAGGAGAATAGGAAAAGGTCCATTGGTCATCAGAGTTCTGTTGTTCATCTAGTCTCTCAACCAAGCTCTGGCAGTATTAACCACTTTAGGCAAATTAGCTTAAGATCCTTGTTGGCCGTTATGTTATCTGTTAGTTCTCTAGATTTAGCAGGTATGTTTTACACACATACATTAGAAGTAGAAGACTTTTTAAAAATCTCTTGGGGAATATCACTATATTAAACAGATACCAGTGGCTTTCTATTAATATAGATTTTTAAAAATTTGGTTTATACTTTATTTCTACAAAATCTATCAGTAAGAATATTGGTGGTGATCCAGTGTAAATGAAAATTTATGATTGGGTACTATTCAAAATTGGGTACCTATGTAATCTAACAATAGATAATTTCTAATTTATTCCCTTTCATGACATCAATGTGATCCTCATTCATATAAGTAATTACTTGTAACTAATAGCAAGTATTTCTAGTGCATCTTATATTTCATCGTGGCTAGCAAGATGTAAGCTGTCCCAAAACAGATACCCTCTCTGCTGCTTTAATTGTAGTTCTGGAACCTGTAGTAAATGCTTGGAATACCAATATCTGGTGTGTTAATTTGTTGGAGATATTAATGTCAAAACAGCCATGATACTGGTAGTAACAGTTGCTATTTGAGCATCTGTTTCCCAGGTAGAAGTATATGTGCTTTACGGGAATTAAATCATCCAATACTACTAATAAAGAAGATAGGTATAGTAGTACATCCAAAAAATTAGATTTTCCAAAGTTCAGAAACAGTCAGAGTTGAAATTAAACTCCATGCATTCTTACTCCAGAGGAAACATTTTTAACTGTTAATACTACATTACATCACTCAAAATGAGCTAAACTTAAGATACTTTGAATAAAATAATAATTTAAAATTGTGAGATAAATTTTAACTAAAATAGACAGTTTCATCATCACACTGATCACATATCAAGATCTCAGTAGCTACATGTAACCAGCAAATACTGTCTTTGACAGTGCAGATATAGAACACAGCCATCACCGCAGAAAACTCTTCTCAAGTGTTGCCCTCAAGCAGGTATTAGAAACCTTTCCCTGTAAAGAGCCAGATAGTCTTTAGTTGTTTCAGGCCAGACTTGTCTCATAACTATGCAATACCACCATTACGTTGCTGAAGACAATATTTAAAATGAATCTGGCTGTGTTCCAATGCCATTTTATTTATGGAAAATGATATTTGAGTTTCATATAGCTTTACATTTATGAATTTTTTAAAATCCAGTCATTAAAAGTATAAAAACTGTTCTTAATTCTCAGGTCAGGTAGTAACAGGCAATGGGCTAAAATTTACTGACACCTGTTTTAGAATTTCTCTAATATTTTAATTCTTAAATGCTACACATTTTATGAAATCCACAAATTTCAACAAAACTATGATCTCTCTTATTATGGAATGTTAATATGTACAGTCATTTTGAGGTTCAGTCTCCCAAGTTTAACATAACTCGAATATCTCAGTATTTTTTTAAAAATTTATTTATTTTAACTGGAGGGTAATTACTTTACAATATTGTAGTGGTTTTTGCCATACATTGACATGAATCAGCCATGGGTGTACATGTGTTCCCCATCCTGAAGCCCCCTCCCACCTCCCTCCCCATCCCATCCCCCAGGGTCTTCCCAGTGTACTAGCCCTGAGCATCCTGTCTCATGCATCGAACCTGGACTGGTGATTCATTTCACATATGATAATTTACATGTTTCAGTGAATATTTCAGTATTAAGGGGAGTATCAGTTAATTGTCTAAAGACTCATCTCTCAAACAAGTTTTAGTTCCTTAAGGCTGAAATTCATGTCAAGGTTTGTTGTAGTATTCTCAGAACTTAATGTATTTGTAGACCATTAGTAAAAACCTAGCTTTAGTTTCTTGAATTAGTGAGTAAATAAGATTAAAAATTCAGAAATATTTTCACAAGCAGTTGCCTGTTGAATAGGTAATGTTTCACATACAATGACACTTACATAAGCAGGGATTGTGCAGTATAATAATAAGCATTTAAGAATGATATAAAACATTTATAAAATGATATGGAATGGTGAAATATGAAGAAGAAAATGGGATTAAGATTATCTTTGGGATTGTGTCAACTGGCAATATCAACTGACAATAATAGGGTTCTCCAACTTCGTCATTTCTGAGTCTAGAGAGTGGCTTACAATTTACATGAAGGTAGTTTTCAAATCATTTAACAAAACTAGTGAATATTTACCAGATGTAGTATACCACTGTAACATTCCTTCTACATCTTAGGCAGCGCATTGAAGATTTAACTTGTTTCTGATCTTTTCCTGAAAATTCAGAGTATAGTGAATATTTTATCAGTGATCCAAAAGAAAAATATGATGTGTAAAATTAGACAAACGGTTTTTCAAATGTGATGCTCAAGACCTGCACCAGAACATAAAGTGGTGGTGGGTTGAGGTGGTGACTGGCCTCAAAATTAACCCTAAGTAGATAGGAGATTCTAATATGCAACAGGAGTTGGGAGTCACTGACATGACACCACGATCACTGATTTGACAACATATATAATTAAGGCTATTTGCTCAGTTTTTTTTTTTTTTTTTTTTTTTACTTCTCTGATAGCTCAGTTGGTAAAGAATCTGCCTGCAATGCAGGAAACCCTGGTTCAATTCCTGGGTTGGGAAGATCTGCTGGAGAAGGCATAGGCCACCCACTCCAGTGTTCTTGGGCTCACCTCAGTTTTTAAGATGGTAAACTTAGAGTCTGAGCTAACCACAGAATGCATTAACACCCAGGGCACAGCACAGCCCTGAAAGAATAAGGGACTAAACACTCTGCTGGTGCAGGGATCAATATCTTAATTTATAGCAGACACATTAGATGCTATCAAATAATTTATGGCAGATATAAAATAAGATCATAGTAATATAAGAAAGGACATTCCCAGGTGGCACCAGTGTTTAAAAAATTTTTGCCTGCCAATTCAGGAGAAACAAGAGATTCAGTTTCGATCTCTGGGCCAGGAAGAAACCCTAGAGAAGAAAATGCAACCCACTGCAGTATTCTTGCCTGGGAAATCCCATGGACAGAGGAACCTGGCAGGCTGCAGCCCCTGGGGTTGCAAAGAGTTAGTCACTACTGAGCAGGCATGTAAGAAGAAGAAGATTATAAGGAAGCATAAGATCAAAAACTGTCAGACTATTATATTAAAGAACTAACAGATAAAGATACTCAGGATACAAAAATGGTAAGGTTAGTGTGATTTTTAAATAAAATAAATATGGACAGTATTCTGGTTCTTCTGAGAAACTAAAGCATAAATGATTTATAGATGTATCAGAAAGTTGAAGTTAGTATTCTCAGGAAATAAATAAAAATAGCAAATGACTTACTGTTAGCTTTAATTATTCTGAAAATGATATGAAATCCTTGACAGGAAAATGTCAGTATTAGGATGAAATATGAATCATATTTTCAGTTAAAGTATGTAAAAATGTCTAATTTGTGTTTGATTAAGAACATTTCACAGCCTTTCCCCCTTAGAAGATAAATAATTAATACTGAATTTTATGTCAGGATAGTTTTTCATAGTTATATAACTAGCATTTTGACCAGCAATTTTACCAACATCAATTAAGGACACTTATTCATAGCAAAAATAGTTATTTCATGACACAAGTAGGTGGAATAATTTTGTATAATGTGATAGACATTATACATGTTCAGGTGACAGTAAATAGTAAAGTACTGTGAAAAGACTTGTAACAAGGCACAATTTGTATTGTTCTCCTTTGAAAACTTATTTTTTGTGAGTATATTATATTGGATCTCATGTGAATACTTATTATGACTTTATCTGTAATAAGATTTTATGGAATGACAGAAAAGTGAATTATGGTGAAGTAATAAAGTCTCCAATAACCAAAGTTTGAATTTCCTGGTCTGTTGAGCTTTGAAAGTTTTGCATGTGTGACCTATTTTATAGGTGTAAAACTCTTAGGATGTTAAAACATAAAAGTTATATCAATATAAAGCTAATAATGTGACTAAAAGTCATCAAGGAATCAAATCTGTTGATAGTTTGAATTCTTTCCTTATAATATGTTCTTAACCAAACATTTCAGGAATGTGCCATTCAAGGATCAATTGTCTTCAGACCTCAGTATTTTCCACAGTGCACAAATGGTCCTCCTATTAGGGATTTTATGTATGTAGACATAGTTCACTATTTGCTTTTAAATCTTATTATGTCACTTATGTACCGTTGTTCTTCAAAGTCAGAGGAAATAATATGGTACTGTCAAAATGCAATGATTAAGGCTTTCTGATAAATAATTTAATCTGTCAGGCAGTATTTTTTTCAGCATAACAGATAACAGTATAACTTAATAGATATAAGTGAACAGATATTTCCATTGCTCAGATGTGACTGTGTATTGATATAAGTTAATAACATATGTGCTACAGTCAACCTGGAAAACAGAATCTGTGGAGTAGAGAAATGGAGATATGCTATTTTTAAATGCTTAGTTGGTTGTACAATAGACCAGCTTTAAGAGAAAGGATAACTGTCTTTCCTTAATTCCTGTTTAGATCTTGCATAGTTTTGTAGTTCCTGAGATTTTGGCCAATTTATGGTACACAGAGTCTTAGGTAACGCAAGAATACTAGTTGGTAAGTGAAGCCTGCTGATGCAGTAATTTTTTATTAGAAGATAATGATAGCCTGCCCAGCAGACTACAGTCCATGGGGCCAGAAAGAGTCAGACATGATTTAACACCTGAGTGCACACACACACACAATACTCTAAATATATCTTTAATCAGATAAATATATGTAAGTGAATAAGTTGTGAATCATTTGGACTTGATTCATGAAAGTGTCAACACCCCTTTAATACTGCATATTAAAAGTGCTTGGTTTTATTAGAATTTGAAGACTAGAGAAAATATCTTGGTGGATCCCTAAATATTTGAATATAGGTCCTAATATTTGTCCAGTTATTATTTCTCTAGACTTTTACAAATTTTGTTTCTCAAATCAGCTTCTGTATTACTTCCTTATATTTTAGACTTATGTGTTTGAGGTCAGGGAACTTCTCAATAGTGATGGGAACCTGAGATTTTTTCACTGTAGCCATACTCAAATTTGATGGTATGGTTTCATATAAAAAATTTATGGCAGCTGTTGCAAAATCCCATGGTATTGATTGCAGCTTAATTGGATTGTGTCTACAACTTAGTGGATCGTTTCATGCCAAGTGATCTGGTGCCCCTGTGATTTGGTATCCCTTGGTAAATGTGCTCCTAAAGAGGTCTACAATTTCCACAGAAGACGCATTTTAATTCTGCTGTTCAATTTTATGACTGAGGTATAAATTAGCACTTGAACCCTAATTTGTCTTCTAACCCGTATATAATACTGATAACCTGATACAACACTGCACATCACTCTGAAACCTCTGCATATCCCTCTAAATTCTCCAGGCCAACAGATTGCTCTCCCTGCTGTTTCCCTTTCATTCTTTGCGCCGCCTCCCTACTCTTTAGCCTCCTTTTATTATGCTTCTATGTTTCCTATCCTATTTTCAGGGCCAAGTTTTTGTTTCAACTTCCGTGAAGCCTTTCCGTGCTATGCTATCCCTGGAAATCCTCCGTTTAGTTTTTTCACCTTCTCTCTGGAACTTGATCTGTGCGGTGGTTCACGGTCGTATTTTTTCAAATATCCATGCCCTGTTATTTCTGAACGACTCTAAAGGAATCCTATAAACCACTGTCTATAAATTTGATAATCTAGGCAAAACAGACCTATTCTTTGAAAGATGCAAATAACCCAAGCTCACACAAAGATGAATAATCTGATAGTAAATATATCCTATGTCAAAGAAATTGAGTCAGTAATTAGTAACCTTTCAGAAAGGAAGGAAACATGATTTCACTGGTGAATAGTGCCTAGTATTTAAGGCAGAAATTATGCCAGTTCCCGGAAACTTCATCACATTACTAAGTAGTTGAAGTCCGCATCAGCACTGATAAGTATATTGGGAGTACATATTACTGATGTGCTGTAACAGACATCATACTTTATTTCTGTGGATTTACAAAAACAATAATCCCAGTCTAATCATAATATAAGAAAACAGATCACAATAGAGGGAAGCTGGCCAATACTCCTCAAAACTGTGAACTTCTCAAAAATAATAGAAGTCTGAGAATGTTTTAGCCAGGAGAATCTTTAGGAGAAATAAAAGCTAAATGTAATGTATTTGTGGTATCCTGTATACAATTCTAGAACAGAAAATGGACATTACATAAAACCTAAAGAAATCTGAATAAAATGTGGATTTAGTTAACAATGACCCTATGATTAATAATTTACCATACTAATGTAAGATGTTAATATTTGGGGAAAAACAGATGGGGGATAACCCTCTGAACTGTACTTTGCAAATTTTTCTGTAAACTTAAAACTGTCCTAAAAATATTTTACTTAAAAAAAAGTTCCATCTCTTTATTAGAGGAGTGTCATTGGCAAATTACTCAATTTCTCTGTATTTCAAAAAAAAACAATGTATGTAACCTCTGTACCCAGTTTTCTGATCTACAGAATAGGGATAATATTATTCCCTATCTTGGATATAATAGAAGTAAATTGATGCTGGTAGAGAATTTAGAAGGGTGTCTTACATATAGTAAGTCCTCAGTAAATTAGTTGTATCCATGATAATGATTTTATTATTGTCAAGAAACCTGACCTGGCACTATCTTTTCCCAAAGAAACCTCCTGTGGTGTCAAAAGATAGAACGATGGTGTGTGATCTGACCTTGGTCTTCCTTTTAGTCTAGAATTGTCAGACATGGGAGCTACTCTTTACTGCCTCCCTTTTTCCCTAAGACTGTTACAGCAGAGTGCAGACCTAATTTCAATAGGCTTATTCAACCCAAAGGATACTATATCAGATGGGGAGGATGAACCTACTTTATCTTTTCTTATCAATCTCCTCCTGATTCGAATCTTCCTTTCTTCTTACTCTAGCAGAAATGACTTTTAAAAACACTGATTGCTTTGCAGACTCTAGGTCTAATGGATAATTAACATGTTATGTTTTTATGTTTATTATCAAATAACATGTTTGTTTTATATTGCATTTTAATTAATGTAACATGTTTAAGTTATTGTCATGCTATTTTCTATCTCTCTGCCTCTCCTATTGGAATGTGAGATCCATTGGGTTGGGGACCTTTACTTAATTTTGTCACTTAAATGTTCCAAGTGTCTCTAGAAACAGTTTATGCCATTTTATAGACACCTATTAGGTATTTGCAGTACATCGAATACATATATAATCATATTCTATTATGTGGCTTATCTTTCTAATTTGTTTTGTTGTATTTTGTGATATTGAAGATTTTAAATATTTCTTTACAGGGTTAAATTTTATGATTAGGCTTTTGCTGTCACAAAGCATCTTTTCATAATCAATATCAAGGATCTTATTTTCTTTTCTAAAATTACTTACTTTTTATTCTTTAGGTGGAAATTAAAAAAAAAAATGGGACAAATTGTTATTTTTTGATATGGTAAATCAGTAGTTCCAGGAGTATTGAATGTACCCTTTTCCTACTGATTTTTGTGCTACAAAATCTTGTACCGTATTTAGATAAGCATTAGTCTTATTCTGTTCATTTCATTATGTCTATCATTTGGATTTCCCTTGTGGCTCAGATGGTAAAGTGTCTGCCTACAATGTGGGAGACCTGGGTTCAATCCCTGCGTCAGGAAGATCCCCTGGAGAAGGAAATGACAACCCACTCCAGCACTCTTGCCTGGAGAATCCCATGGACAAGGAGCCTGGTAGGCTATAGTCCATGGGGTCGCAAAGAGTCAGACATGACTGAGAGACTTCACTTCACTTCATCATTTGGCTAATGCCACATTGTCTTAATAACAAAAACTGTGTTTTCTTTTTCTGTTCCCAAAGTTATGTTAAGCCAGTATTCTTGAATATTTACTCTTTGATGATAATTTAAGAAATACCTTGCCATTGTCTATGAAAAGCTCCTTTAGAATTTCATCAGGAAAAAACTATTTTCCCAGTATTCAATCTTCATAGCTTCCTATTTTTAAACATTTTCATGGAGACATAATTGACATGTGTTGATTTCAGGTGTAAGTATAGTGACTTATACTTGTATATATTGTGAAATGATTGTCACAGTAAGTTTAGTTCACATCCATAACCACATAGAGTTAGTTTTCCCTTGTGATGACAGCTTTCAAGATCTACTTTCTTAGCAACTTTCAAATTTACAGTACAGTATTATTAATTATAGTCTCCACACTGTACATTACATGCTGTGACATTTATTTTGTAACTAAAAGTTACACCTTTTACCTCTCTCCAACCATTTTGCCTTCCCTCACCCCCTGCCTCTTGACAATTATCAATCTGTTCTCTGTATGTATAAGTTCAGTTTTTGTATTTGTTTTTTTAGATTCCACTTTAAGATCTTAGGCATTTACTTTCTCTGACTTACTTCACTTAGCATAATGCCCTCAAGGGTCATCCATGTTGTTTCAAATGGCAAGATACCATTTTTTACAGCTGAATAACATTCTGTTGCATGTAGGTATGTGTGTGTATATATATGTGTGTGTGTGTATACACACAACAACAGAATGTTATTCAGCTGTAAAATATATACAAGTTTTCTTTATCCATTCATATACTGGCAAACATCTAGATTGTTTCATATCTTGGCTCCTTTAAGTAATGCTGTGTGGATATGAGAAGTGGTGGTGCTGGGTCATGTCCAACTGCAATGCCATGGGCTATATAGCCTGCCAGGCTCCTCTGTGCATGGGATTTTCCAGGCAAGAATACTAGGGGTGCATATATCATTTCAAATTACTGTTCTCTTTTTCTTAAGATAAATACCTAGAAGAAGAATTAATAGATAATTTGATAGTTTAATTTTTTGAGCAATCTCTATAGTGATTTTACCCTATTTACAATCCCACCAATAATGCACAAGATTCCCCTTTTTTACAACCTCATCAACACTTGTTATTTATTCCCTTTTTGTTGATAGTCATTCTAACAGGTGTGAGGTGATTGTGGTTTATATTTGCATTTCCCTGATGATTAGTGATGTTGAAAGTCTTTTATGTACCTGTTGGCTATCTGTATATCTTCTTTGGAAAAAATGTCTATTCACTTCTGTCCACTCATTGTTTGCTTTCTTGCTGTTAATTTCTTTATATATTTTGGATACTAGTCTCTTATCAGATATGGCTTGCAGGTATGTTCTCTTGTTTGGTAGTTCACTTGTTGTTGATGGCTTCCTTTGCTTTGCAGAACCTTTTTTATTTATTTATTTATTTTTTTGATAGCAGAGTGCAGTTTATTACACCGGCGGGCCCAAGGCAGAGTCTCCTCTTAGCCAAGGACCCCGACCAGCATTTGTGAAAATCTTTTATACCCCGTGTGTACGTGTCCAAACTCACCAGCCCAAATCCCTTGAGGCTTACAAAGGAAGGGTAAATACAATCACAGTAGCCCCATCATTTATGTGTTATGTGTTCAAACAGTTAATAATCAATAAGCCCACGGTTACATTCCAACCAGTTAATAACCGATAAGCCTGTGGTTACATTCTGATAGATACTGTCCGGAGGCAGGGGTGACTAGCATCTGTTTTCTCTTAACCTGGATGTGATCTTCAAGATTCCCCTGCCCCGAGGGGGTCTTATCCTTCCATTGTCGTTCCCACAGGCGCTAAGCACAGAGTGCAGAACCTTTTTAGTTTCATGTAGTTCTGCTTGTTTTTGCTTTTGTTGCCTTTTCTTTTGGTGTCAAACCCAAAAAGCTTGCCAAGGTTGATGCCAGGGAGTTTATTGTTTATAATTCCTTCTATGAGTTTTATGGTTTAGCATCTTACATGCAAATCTTGTATCTGTTTTGAGCCAATTTTTATGTGTGACATAAGATAATGGTCCAGTTTTATTCTGTTGCATATTACTATGCAGTTTTTCCAATGCCACTTATTGAAGAGTACATCTTTTCCTCATTATACATTCTTGACTCCTTTGTCATAAATTAATTGACCCTATATGCATGTTTTTTTCCTGTATTCTTTATTCTGTTCCATTAATATATGTGTCTTTTATGTCAATACCATACATCTCAATTACTGTAGATTTATAATATAGTTTGCAACTATCTCCATATTTTCTCTCTACCATAGGTTTTCTTTTGAGGTTGCCAATTATTCATTTAATTTTACTCAAGCATTTCTTGATTATATGTGTTGCTTTAGCTAAGAGTATTTTCCTTAAATCCTACTACAGTTTAAAAAAGATTTTATTTTTTAGAACAGTTTTAGGTTTACAACAAAACTGAGAGAAAGGTACAGAGATTTTTCTGACTTTCTGCCCCCATACGTAAATGATCTTCCCCATTACAGACATGGATCACCAGGATTGTCCCTTTCTTCTTTCTGACCAAAGATGAATATACATTGACTATGATAATCACCCTAAGTTCATACTTTGCCTTAGAGTTCACTCTTGTCATGGTACTTCTTAATGGGTTTGGACAAATAAGAAGTGGACTGTATTCATCATTGTAGTATCGTAGAGTGTTTTCACCTAAAATTCCTCTGTGTTCTGCCTATTCGTCTTCTGCCTCCACCCTGGTACCTCTGGTCTTTCTTATCTTTAGTATTAAAATCTCCAGAATGTTTTATAGTTGGAATTATAGAGTGTGTAGTCTCTTTGGTTTCTTTCACTTAATGGTGAGCATTTAATGTTCCTCCATATATTTTCATGGCTTGAGAGCGCATTTATTTTCAGGACTGAGTAATAGTCCTTTATCAGGATTTACCACAGTCTTTTTATCCATTCACTTTCAGAAGTGTATCTTGGTTGGTTTCACATTTTAATGCTTCTGATTGGTATATTCTGGTCTGTCATGGTTCCCCAAATCATTTTGGGTATAGCAACTTTCTTCTTCAGAATCATTTAATACCTTCATGATTATCGGATAAGATTGTATGGGTCTCTGTTTTCTCTTGGGTCTATATTGGCAATTTATTGAAGATTTATGATTTAAGAATTACTTGTTCTGGCTCCAAACATAAAGTAATAAAATGTAAAATGTACACAGAAAAAGCCAAGTCTGTGCTCAGAGATACTGATCTTTAGATATTATAGACAAACCAGAAATATATTGATGACTTTCAAAGCAAAAAAAAAAGTGAATTTGTATTCACAAGTCTGTCTATTTAGTTCCCAAGTTTGATATAATAATTAAGATATTAATTATACTTTATTGACTTTTATCTGATGATTGAGTATTGAGTTTTAATTGTGGTGGTTTGATTTCATGTGAAGCTTGATATCAGGTCCAGACATTTTATTTTCTTTTAGTAAACAAAACCTAGAGATGAACAATATTTCCAAAGTGAATCAACATTCATGACAACAGAGATACTATAAACTGTCAATTTTTTAAGAAAAGAAATAGCTAAACAATGGAGATGGACAAGAGGCTTTTTCTTAGTTCCTGTTGGAAATGAGATTTTCATGTGGCATTTGAGATTGGGATATAATGCATAGTTGATAATGTAAGGGGACACACTGCTAATGATTTGGAAAGAGTCTATTTTTGTTATTGCTTGATTCAAGACATGGTGCAGTGCCCAAAAACTGCTCCATCATTTTCTGTGTTTCTCCCTGATGAAAGTTGCTCTCAGTGGATAAATCGTTAGTCAGGTCTGAGAATAGTTGCAGCTGCTATGCATATTTAAATACTGCCAAGGAATGAAATTACCAAATTGGACAGAAACCTGGCTTTTGTACCTTTCTGTACAGAGACGATAAATCATTTTCCAGGTTATTCTGTTTCAAATTGTCTACTCAACACCTGTGAACAACATAAAGAGAAGGAACAGTAGACACAGATAATGTTTACTCTGATGGTGGGAGCCATAATTTTGTAATCCTGTCACTCTTTGGAGAGTCTTCATGGTCTTACAGAAGATAATATTTTTCTATTAAACAGAGAATACATAGCAGTCTTTATTTCATAGATGAATCATATCAGTGAATATTTAAAATTTTCCTTTCATTCTACCTTCTTACTATCATCACTTTTCATTATTTTGTAATTTCTCCCATTTTCATGGGAGGTTTATCTAGTTATTGAGGTGGTGAGAGTTTCCTGTATTTGCATTTTTTAAGTTTTAACATTTTAATATATTTTGGAAATCTAACTTACATGAAAAGATCAGTATTTGGCCTTGTCCAGAATTATTCCTAAAAGGCAAGTGCCTGTTTTTAAACATTTTTTTGACTTGTTTACTATCCATTAATTGTCTTTTTACTTCTCTGACATTAGCATCGTTAATGCTTTCCCCTTTAAAATAAAATTCTTCTTTCCTTTTGTCTTAGTGTCACTGAAATAAACTTTAGACATTATCACTTATAATTCTAAAAAGAATTACTTTTCTATCAAAAATAAAATATTAGGTGAAAATAATGCTTAGACTTCACTATGTCTTACTTAGATAGCCAAATAATGTAGAAGGTGCTCTTCTTACTGATTCTGTAATCATAAAAGC
This sequence comes from Hydropotes inermis, assembly GCA_020226075.1. Taxonomy (NCBI): domain Eukaryota; kingdom Metazoa; phylum Chordata; class Mammalia; order Artiodactyla; family Cervidae; genus Hydropotes; species Hydropotes inermis. Next base: position 8,877,409 of record CM035295.1, on the reverse strand, counting down.
TGTGTTCAGAAAGAATCAGTGGCAGAAAATTGAACTAAATGAAGAAAACCTCCTCCAAAGATTTAATGTACCACTTTTGCTTGTGATTGAGTAGTATATGAAGGTGTAAAAGCAATAATTTGAAAATTTTGCTCCTCAAAGTAAGTATCCCATTGGCACTTGGTATTCATTCCAGTTCTTCCCCATTTGTGTGTCCTCCCTGTATCAATTCTGGCTTCCTCTACTTTTTCAGCCTTTTACTTGTAAAGAATGAGTTATTTGGTTGGCTTTGCTGCTGCTGCTGCTGCTGCTAAGTTGCTTCAGTCGTGTCTGACTCTGTGAGACCCCATAGACAGCAGCCCACCAGGCCCTGCCGTCCCTGGGATTCACCAGGCAAGAACACTGGAGTGGGTTGCCATTTCTTTCTCCAGTGCATGAAAGTGAAAAGTGAAAGTGAAGTCGCTCGGTCGTGTCCGACTCTTAGCGACCCCATGGACTGCAGCCCACCAGGCTCCTCCGTTTGTGGGATTTTCCAGGCAAGAGGACTGGAGTGGGGCGCCATTGCCTTCTCCATTGGTTGGCTTTGGGACATGTTAATTAGCTGCACTCAATTCTAGACTTTTGCCTGATTTGTCAGTCTTCACTATTTTCCTGTAAATGGGAATTAAGAAATCATCAAAAAAGAGTAATTTTTAAAATCTTTTTATTTTGTATTGGAGTACAACTGATTAACAGTGTTGTGACAGTTTCAGGTGGATGGCAAATGACAAAATATGATTATTTAGGTGAATTGTATTTATATTTAGCATCCTCTTTAAGGAACTCAGCAGATTACTCTCACTTATGTAACTTGTGATGATGGTTCATTACTATGTGTTCTCAGAGGATTCATTTTCCAAAATTCATTGACAAAAATGGTAAGTTCATTACATAACTGAAATTACTTTAAAAATGCATAGTTCTAAAAGAAATTGCTTTGTCTTAGTCTTTATGATTTGATGACTCAGTGAAACACACTTTGTTTGCTCTTAGAACAAACCCAAGAATCTTCTAATATTTCCTTAATAGCAAGCATGAAAGGGATAAGTGGAATGAAGATGGAGGGAAAGATGATGACAGTGAAGAAATATTTTTACTTTGTACAAAATTGTGTGATGATGGCATTTGAAAAGGTCTGTCCATTTCAAATACTTTTGTGGAATTAATGTCGATGGACACAGGCTTGGAAATTGTGACTGGCCATCTAACTTTTCTTTGTAGATGAGTGATTTATTTAGGCTTTTAGCATATTAAAATATTTGTTCTATCTATGTGGGATAAGTGTGCTTTGTCATTGCAAAACTCAGCTTGACAGAACTCTATATTTTATGGGGTCAATAGTAGATGCTATGGTTTAAAAGGAGCACAGAGGAACAAGATTTAAGGTCCATGTCTTGGTTATTGCTCTATGCCTGTTCCTTTAATTGTATTCTATGTAGTAAAATATTGAAACATGATATGTACTGAGAGTTAGCTCTGTGCCAAGCACTATGCTAAACCTTTACATGCATTATCTTACATAGTCTTAACAAATTGCAGATGAGCAAAGAGAAAGAGGTTCAGAGAGAAGTGATTTACCAGATTCATGGAGATTGTTCGTGCATGGGAGAGCTGGGATTTGAACTCGGGCAGTCTATTCCAGAGCCCTCGTTGCCTCTGCACACCAGTGGGTGGGCTTGGAACTGCCGATATTGACCAGCTCTGTTGCTCATCAGGTTTCCATCGTACTTTGAAAGAACACCACCAGCCTCTGTCAGAGCATGTTCTTGAGGATACTGCTAGGTTATTAACATAAGGAATGGATACATGTTTTCCTTTGTTAGACTAATGTTTAGGAAAATAAGTCAGTTATGTCTAGGAAAATTTCTTAGGGAAAGCAGCCAAACCAATAATATAGCTATTGCCTTTTTATATTTTAACCTTGTGAAGGGCTTCCCTGGCGTCTCAGTTGGTGAAAAATCTGCCTGCAACGCAGGAGACACAGCTCAATTCCTGGGTCAGGAAGATCTCCTGGAGAAGGAAATGGCAACCCACTCCAGTACTCTTGCCTGGAAAATCCCATGGACAGAGGAGCCTGGCAGGCTACATTTTTTGGTAGTGTAGAGCCAAACATAACTTAGCAGGTAAACCATCACCACCAACTGAAGCAAACCCTCCTAAATACAGTCATCATTCTTTCCTTCATAATAGCAATCTTGTATTAAACATGCACTTATATGCTTGTATTCAAAGGACTAAATTTTCAAAACTGGGAATACTTGTGTAAAGCTTTATTCTCAGTATAATGAGAAAAAAATGTAATTTTTTTTTTTTAAGAGACAAACAATAGGAAAGTAGCTTTAGTTGGAAACTTTTTCAGGCAGTAATGCTTACCTTTTTGGATTGTGTATATATATATATATTTTATATTTTTAGAAAAATGCATATACTATTGAAACTCCCTATTACAGCTGAATAAAGTCATGTGCCTGTTTACCATTAGACTTAGTATAGCTATGGTTTAACATTCATTTCCAATAATGTAATTAATGGCTTATCTATATTAACATACTAATCTAGACTCTTCATGAGCAAAAGACTGTGCATCCCTATGCCTTTAACAGATTCTGGTTTAGAGTAAGCACTCAATTAATGTATGTTTATGGGTAAAATATACCCATATCATATATAAATGAGTATTTATATATTTCTTTTAGTTAGAGAGTCCCATCTTGTGTAAAAACATATATGTAAGCTAGGAAGAATTGTATAACAAATAATAATTATTATGTATTTGATTGCAACTAATTGTAACCGTATATTTTAGTGTATATAATTTAGGGATTGTTTTTATTTTTTTTTTTTAAAGGTTTGTAAGTCTTTCCTAAGGGATCTAGAGATAGGTACAAATAGGATAAAGACCACATATACACACAAACATATATGTTTAACACCTCAGAGCAGAGGAAAAAATGATTTACAATATTAGTTTTCTAAACTATGGTAAAATGCTCAAATTATAGTTTAAAAATGACTCAAAATATTCAAACAATTTGATTCCCCACACAAATAATCTTAATGGTCCAAAATATGTAGCATTCCTATTTCAACCCTCATTGTCCAGTTCACCTATTTTTCATTTTGTCAAACTACCTGTTACAACAATGAGAAAGAGGTCAGATATGAGGGGAGCGCTGGTAACTGGATCAGGCCTTTTTTTTTTTTTTTTTTTCCTGTTCTTAGTTGAGTAATTCTACAGTATGAGTGTTGTTACAATGAGATAAGTCACTAAAACTATGGCCCAGTTACTGCCTTGGGTATATTCATGATGTGTACAAGTGGCTGTCTGTTTTATATTCACAATTGATGCTATCTGTTTTGTTACTACAAAATGAATCATTGTTTTAATACTTAAGAATTCATTCAGGTATGTTCAATCGATTGGAAGTCTGTCTTGAATAGCCACAGACCTTTTATTTTTTCCTTTCTAATTTTCAAAACATGTTTTTGATGAAGTGTTCCAGATCAGCAAACTACTTAAAGACTGATGGCCTCTGAAATGCCCCGAAACACAACCTTTGGAGGATGATTGCTCCATGAAATCCCAACTCTGTTTTGGAAAATACGCTTTCAGAAGCCATGGAAAGAAACACTGTTAGAAAAATTACTTAGCACCCTTTGCGACTCTGAGGTTTCTGAAGGATATGTACCTTTCCCTCTCCCTCCATCCATTCTTCCTTTTATATATTTTTTTCAACAAATCGATTGGGCACTTAACATATTTTAGGCCCTATGCCACATTCTGGAAATGCCAGTCTGAATAAGACACAGTTCCTATCCTTTAGGGTCTTATACTCTATTTAGTAAGATGAATAACTAAGATGAAAATCCCCAGTAGAGCGTCACACGCACACTGGTAGATTTTACTTGTTATTTAAAACACTAAACACTTACTTGAAAGGCTTACCAAAGGTATGGCACATATTAAAATTGTTGAAGGTCCTAGCAAACATATCCTCAAAAGAAAGGTAACCTCTAACTATAATTGAAAGCTAAGTTTTAAAAAACTTCTTTAAGTCATAATTTCAATGAATAAAATCTCAATATATTTTTACCTTTTTGTTGTAGTATAGTTGATTTATAGCGGTGTGTTTCTATGGTACAGCAAAGTGAATCCGTTATACATAGGTCCACTCTTTTTTAGACCGTTTTCCATTTAGGTCATTGAAGAGTATTGAGTAGAGGTCCCTGTGCTATACAGTCAGTCTTTATTATCCATTTTATATATAGCATTGTGTATATGTCAATCACAGTTTCCCAATTTATCCTTCCCTGTATTTCCCCTTTGAGAACTGTAAGTTTCTTTTCTTCATCTGTGACTCTCTGATTTGTAAAAAAGTTCATTTGTATCATTTTTTTAGATTCCACTTACAATGATGTTATATTTGTCTTTCTCTGACTTACTTCATTTAGTATGGTAATCTCATCTAGGATCAACATAGACCCATCTGTGTTGCTGAAAATGCGTTATTTCATTCTTTTTTAAGGCTGAGTAATGTTCCATTATATACATATGTGTGTGTATATCTTCTCATCAGACCATATCGTCTTCATCCATTACTCTTTTGATGGACATTCAGGTTGCTTCCACATCTTGACTGTTGTAAACAGTGCTGCTGTGCATATTGGGGTGCATGCATCTTTTTGAATTAGAGTTTTCTGTGGATATATGCCCAGGAGTGGGATTGTTGGATTGTATGATAGTTTTATTTTAGTGTTTTAAGAAACAGTCATACTATTCTTTGTAATAGGTCCTACACTGTTGGGGCAAAAGCTGGATGTTTTAATTACATGTCTAATGAGGAGAACTTTTCTGAAAAAAAATGCTAAATCCTGAAGATCTCTCTTCTCTGAATTAGCACCTTAGGAATGAGACTAGGTTGTGGTATATAGAAGAAACTGACGGAGCAGAATATTGAATCTGAAGGACGTTGAGCCCTGCCCATGTCGCCCTAGTACCCTGTATCTGGTCTGTAGTTTTCCATGTGGAGATTAAAATGGCTCTGGGATACATATTTAGTTTTATATTGTCCCCTTTGAGTCCTTGTGTATGCAACATTTATGAAATTTTATACCTCTTCAACTTATGATAAAAAGTATACCATAACTAATGGTGATGGCAATCATTCTCAAATGCTGGATACGAGCTGATTTTTCCTGTGAAGATTTTCTTTAGGAGACACTCAAATATTTCTCAAAGCAGCCCTTGATTTTGTATATTTATTTATTACTTGGCCTTTCATTTGAAATTTCTAAAAACAGATTATAACCAGTCTACTTATATCCCAAGATTTGTGAGGTGAGATAGAGAATTCAAGAATTTCTTTTCATGTTGTATTAATCAGTTATTATGAAATGGGCTTTTAAAAGTATTTCCCTGATTATATAAGCATGTAAAATGTGTAATAATACTCACAATAAAACTGATATTTAACCACTAATAGCTTTTTAACATAGGTTTTGGTATTCATATATATTTTTTTACATACTGGATATCATACTTTATATACACAGTATTTATTTTTTTAAATTAGCATGAGTTTTTTTTTCCTTTTCTTAAAGACTCCTATTTAATGTCCATATTACATTGTATAATATGGTTCATTTCACAGTTCTTGGATTTTTAAAGTTGAATCCATATTCAAAATAGTTAATATTTTATTTCATTATTTCAAATTTTCTGTACACTCTCCTCTCCCCTTCGTCATCTGATCTTTTGCCAGAAGTAAAGAAACACCCTGATCTTACCAAAGGTCAGTCCTTCCACCTTTACTCCAGGTGCCATCCTATCTCATCTTCTAAGGTTATTAATCCTGAAATTTTCTGCGCTGTCAATTGCTTCCCATTTATTATACTCATTGGCATAGAACATTTATTAAGTTCTTCCAGCTATTAAAAAAAAAGTTGCTTCTTTTGAAATATACCCACATTTCTTTTTTAGTTTCTTCAATGAATTGTCATGTAGTTTTGTTAACTTTCTCATCTGCATTTTCTCTTCATCAGATTTGGCCAGACTTCTGCCCTTCACTAGCCCACTGAACCTGCTCCTCCTAGACCACCAGTGATCATGATGTTACCAAATAAGTGAGCCCTGCTCAGCTTTCGAATAACCTCATGACTAGTCTTTCTCTCTAATTTGAGCAGTCCCTGTTTTCTGAAAATACATACTATTCTCGGTTTCTTGAGGCCAATGGATTTTCTCTTGACTGCTCTCTCCCCTGCCCCTGCCCCCGTCCATCTCCATTGCTGGCTGCTTTTCTAGATCTGTTTTTAGGACTCAAATGTGTTACCATTTCCATCTCTATTTATAAACTCTTCTAGAAAATCTTATCCACTTCCATGCCTTAAAATACATAAGTGCTAATTAACACTCCAGGCTTGATCTCTCATCTGAACTCCACACTCATAGCCAGCTGCTACTTTACATTTCCACTTAAATATCTTGTAAATATCTGAAAGTTAACATGATTCAAGGAAACTTTCAGTCCATAAACACCTCTGGTTATGTACTCCTCAATAATATTGTCACCAGCGACTGGTTGCTTAAACAAAGATAACAACAACACCGAAAATAACAGGTACCAATTGACTCCTCTTAATTGACTTACCTTAATCTCCAAGACCAATCTGCCAGGAAACCTGCCACTTGGATCTCAAGACCGTTCCAAAATATGTCATTCTTTTCTATGACTATCTTAGTCTCTCTACAACTCTACTCATTGGTTATCTAGTTTGCTTCCTTAACTTCTTATAATTCATTTATAAGAATTATCCTTATAAAACACAGTTGACACATCTTTCATTCATCAGCTAAGCTGCCTTCATTGTTCCCTGTTGTATTTACTCAGAAGATCCAAAGTCAGTACTCTGAGCATTTGGATGTCAAATTAATCAGATCCTGAATCCCATGTGACTTTTTCTCAGATAATTTTTCTTGCATTTACTTTTTCTAGCCACACTGTCACTTTTACTCTTGCTGTTACTTTAACACACTAACTTTTATAACCTTTATGTCTTTTCTACGTGTGGCCTGTGTCTCCTTTTCCTATTGCTGGCTCCTACTTTTTATTTATTTTTCAACCTAAATGTTACTTCTCCATTAAGTCTCTCCTTTAATACCTAATAAAAAGCAGCTCCTCAGTGTCTCTTGCATTATCTGGTTTTATTTCCATCATGAAATTAATACTGCTTATTTATTCATTTATTATAATGAAACATTTTTGTGTTTTATGAGAACGTAGATGCCATGAAAGCAAGGATCTTTCTTTCTCTACCTTAAATAAAATGATTGAGTTCTAGCCAATTGTCTTTTAGGAAGTTTGTACCTATATTAGAGTTTTCAGAGTTAACAACAACAAAAAAAATATAAGACTACCAGTTAAATTTGAAGTTTAGGTATAGTATAATTTGAATAGTATTTTAATACAAGTATATGTTTTATGCTGTATTTAGGACACACTTATACTAAAAAAATTACTCATGTTTTTTTCTGAAATTCAAATTTGGGCATCTTTTATATGACCTAGCAATGCTATCCTTTATGCACTCCCGATAAAAGTGGGTAAAAATATTGTGGTCCCCTTTTTACCATCTAGAAAATGCACATACACATGTCCAACATCACCCCCGAACCAGACACTGGACCACTGAAATTAACACAAATGTAAGTCTGTACTTAGATTATAGTCTGCTTCACAAGATACACCTTTTATGCCATTGCGATCCAGCTTGTGGTCCTAGTGATTCTGCATAAGTCACAGGTGGTGAGTACAAGCCTTTGTCATATCTAGGTATGAATATTGGTTAGATCATAACCATGTGTTGATTGGAACGGACCTGAGGAAATATCATTCTCCCTAGATAAGCCGGTGGAGAAGGAATCGGCAACCCACTTCAGTATTATTGCCTGAAAAATCCCATGGACGGAGAAGCCTGGCAGGCCACAGCCCATGAGTTCACAAAGAGTTGGACACAACTGAGTGACTAACACAGATATGAGAAACCACATAGAGGGACTCTGATTCTGACTGGGATTTGTGATATGGGATGGAAAAACGACTCAGGGGCCTAGCATTTGTGGAATCCAGAAAACATTATAAGAATTAGAATCTGTGATGTGTTAGATCACTGACTATGCTCAAAAAAAAAAACACCCCACAATCTTTGGGATGGTAGTTTGTGATGTAGAACTTCCTAGGTATTCATAGAATACTTTGCAAGTATTTTTGGTCTCTCTTTAAAGAAATTAAATCCTATAAAGAGATATGGAAAAAAAATTTTGAAGAACAGCTAGCAAAGAAATAATCCTGCTTAACACCAACTAAAACTTTCATTTGCTGTTGTGTTTTTGTGTTAGTGTAAACTCATTTAAGAAAGATGCTGACTAAAGTGTGAGAATGATATCAAAATGTATTTTGTCATGTTTTTCTCCATTAATCCACAATAAGGCTCTAATGTGTTAGGAACTTGAAAGGGAAATATAAAAACCTGGGAATCACATTAAATGAAATGACAACATGGAAAAGTCTGAACTAGAAAGGGATTCTCCTTAGGGGGTCTTTGCATTTTAAAAGCCTTAAAATTAAAATTGCTGCAAGTAATTTTCATATATAGCTGAAATTTTTGGTTTATACTAGACTAGAGACTGAATTAGGTGCTGAGAATATCCTGCCTATTGTCCTCAACCAGAAAGGTTTCACTATTTCATTTAGTATTTCCATAAAATGGTAAGAACTCAGAAAATATTACATTATTTGTTGGCACTGTCTTTCTATCATTTATAACTAAAGTTAGTAGGGTCTGTCATCATCATGTTATTTTCATGAGAAAGGAAGCAAAGTACAAAGAATCTACACTGAGCACCTGGCCCCTCCCGTTTGTAACCATTTACCCTGACATTCAGAATTACAGAATAGGCAATTATATTTCAGATCCCTGTTTATTAGATAATAGTGGCAATTGTTAACATACTTTGAACAGTATATTGAAGTGTATATGTTTTTGTATTTAAACTAGTATCTGAAAAGGTAAGCTTTGTTTTCCACTGACCTCCAAATCAATGTTGTATAGTAAAAACCACCTTCCAGACACCTTCCATGAATTCATAAGTAGTAGCTAGTGACCGGTTCCTCTTTTTCTTTATACCTTTATGTATCACAGTATTCATATTCAGGGTACTGAGCAAGGAGCTAGGTCTCTGGTCTTAGAAAATCTGGGCTTGAACTCTGTTATTAACCACATGTTGGTAAATAGCTGTACCTCACTTGTGTCTCAATTTTTATTTATTACATGGAGATGTGATTAGTAAGAGAAAAGTGAATATCTGAATAAAAACACTTATTACTTGCTCAGTGCTTGATATGTGAAGTAGGAATCCAAAAACAAATACTTCACTTTCTTCTTTTCCTAAGGAAAAGTCCTACAGCCACTACACCTTAAACACATTATTGGATGCATGTTATGTGACAGTCAACATATAACTGCTTTTTATATATTGTTTTGTTTAATCCTCACAGTGCTTTTATGACATAGTTTATGCTATTTTCATCATTCCCATTTTACAAGGGAAGAGAGTGCAATACCGAAATTCAAACAGATGAGTCATTCTCAGGCCAGTCTTACTCTGCTTTGGCTTTCTTATCCATCAGGTGTTGTAAAATGTGAGCCTACAATCATTTTGTATTTTTCTGGGCCATTAGAAATTAAAAATTGTTAATATAATAAATTGCCATGACACGAAGCTGAGAACTTATCCGCATGCAAATAAATTCTGGTCATCAGGGCAATTTACTGATGTTAAAGCAACTCAGGAGTAAAAAAATAACGGATATGAAATTTACTCAAAGAAGTAACCATAAATTCAGATACATACTGTTTAGATTTCTTTGTGGAATTTCAGGAGGAGGTCATAAAATTTAGACCTGAATTTATTGGCAGTTAATCCCAATCGTAAGAACTTGAAGAACCTAAAGCTGGTTTGATTAGGTTTTTGGTAAATGTTGGACTTTGAGATAAGATTGTTTTGTTTAACACATGAATATCAAATGTTCTCTGATTATAAGAGAAGCCCCAGATGCATATATTAATACAAGGTAATTAGAAACTTGATAAACTAGTAAACTTTGCAGAGCTTAAAATAAAGCTCATACAGGACAATAAATGTGGGATGAATGCAGTTGTCTGCTGTCATCTCTATGCTCTTCAGGGCCTGAGTATGAGAATTAGTTTAAGTTTGAAAATAATGAGGGATAGTAGACTGAGTGACTTTATTTATTTATTTATTTATTTTGACTGAGTGACTTTAAAGTGTCGAGAAGTATATATTCACATTATGAAGCAGAAATTCTATTTTAAAAATTGTAATAAGAACTAGATTATCAAGTAAGCATTTGGAATAGTCATTTATTTCAAACAACAAGATGTTTTCACTTTCAATATAATACAGCTATCTCCTTCCTTTGTTGGTTGCCCAGAATATTACCTACTTGATTTTGTGCATAATTACAGACAATGATATATCTACCCTTCTTAACACAGAAACTTTGATTATAAATAAAAGAGAAAAAAGACCTCTGACAGGACCTTTGACCTGTCCTTTTCTACCCACCATAATACCCAGGTCTCCATTAAAGGCTAAAAACAGTTTCTGGCTAAATAGTAGCTTAGTTGAATTTCAGTTAAATGTGTTAGAGTATTATCAACCATACTAGTTTTTTGTCTTAATTTTATTTCCCAGGATGCTAAGTAATTTTTTTCAGTTTTTTTGCAGTTGCTCAGAACATGTGGTAAAATAAATTTTGGAAATCTCCTGTTAAAATTGGAATCATGTTTACTTGAGTATTCAAAATTGTGGTAAATCTACCATAATATATACTTTTAAATAGGGAAAAAGGTTACATAATATATCTTAGGGAAAAATTATAATTCTCCATCTGAATATATGTGTCTGTGTGCTGTCGAAAATATTTTGGATGGGTAAGTACAGGAACATTAGCTCTAATTTGGAAGAGTGGATTAGAAAATAAGAAAAAGGTATTTAAATTTTATTTAGTATTTCTTGAAATTATTTTAATTTGAAAAATGTACAACATGTAATTGGGAAAATTGATCAGTGGAGTTATATTTAAAGAAACACATAGAAAGGAAAAATGCAAAACAGAAAAAAAAAGCCTTTCTTCCCATAGGATACAAATACCACATGACTCAATTTTGTTCGAGAGCAGGATATAATTTTTAATTTATGAGTAAAATGCTAACATTTCTGTGTGATAGTATTTCTTGGTGGATGTGGTTGCTAAAGGCTATACTGTAGGATATGTAGGCTTGAGAGTGAACTAGATAACATAAAAGGGTGTGGTAAGCTGAATGCATTTAAGTATAAAGTCTTTGGATCTTGTCATTTTATTTTATATTTCTGATGATTTCCATGAATTTATTGTGCATGAAGAAGACATTTCTGAAGTAGCTTAGATAAAACTTCTGATAAAGTGATTTTTGTTTGTTTGGCTATATCAAATCTTAGTTGCAGCGTTTAGTATCTAGTTCCTTGACCAAGATTAGAACCTGGACCCATTGCATTGGGAGTGAGTAGTTTTAGCCACTGGACCACCAGGGAACTCCCTGAGAAGAGGTTCTTTTATAATTAACTTTTTATTGAATTTTAATTGGAGGATAATTACTTTACAATGTTACATTGGTTTCTGCTTTAAAACAGTGTAAATCAGCTATAGATTACATACATCCCTGCTTCTTGAGCCTGCCTCCAGCACTGCCCCACCCCACCCCTCTCGTCCATCACAGAGCACCAATCTAATTTTTCTGTGTACACAGCTTCTTCCAGCCAGCTTTCTATTTTACATATGCTAGGCTACAGGGCGTGGGTTCACAAAGGGTCAGACAAGACTGAGTGACTGGATCACACAGCAAGTGTGTGTATTTGTCATTGGAAATAAGTCTTATTATGCAGAACATCTCATACAATTTTCTTTGCTGATACATATTTTTCATTGGTTCTATTATTCTTTTTGGACACTACGGTCTTATAATTATCTTTTCTAGTGTCAATATGTAGTACCATTTACATTCAAACAAAATTTGAGTTGAAGTATTATGCATTTATGCTAGAAAAAACTTGTTTTTCTATAGCTATTTATAAGTTTAAATAACAGAAGAAACAAAGAAACTACCCTTATGACTATTGAAAAGATAATTTTGGACATAGCAGAAAATAGGATTAGGATTCCCTAAGAAGCCATCTCAAAGTGAGAGATGAATTGTGCTACTTGGTGGTTCAAATATTGTTGTTCCGTCGCTGTCATGACTGCAACCTCATGGACTGTAGCATGCCAGGCTCTTCTGTCCTCCACTGTCTTCCATTTGAGTCCGTGATGCTAACCATCTCATCCTCTGCTGCCCCTTTGCTTTTGGCCTTCAGCCTTGCCCAGCATCAGGGTCTTTTCTGTAATCTTCTGTAATTCAATTATGAATATTTTCTTAGTGGAACCTGCCTCAGGTAATGTTATGGATTGAATTGTGTGCCTCCCAAATTCATATGTTGAAGCATTAATCCCCAAGGTGACTATATCTGGCAATAGGGCCTTTAACAGGATAATAAAAGTTAAAGTGAAGTTGTAAGCATGGGGCCCCAATCTAATAGAACAGACATCCTTATAAGAAGGAGGGGGGGACACCTGGGTGCATACATGCAGAGGAAAGGCCATGAGGACTTAGAGATTTTTGGACAGAGGGAAATTTTTTGTTGTGTTGTTTAACCTGCCCAGTCTGTGTTACGGTAGCTTTGGCAATTCTGGATACCTAGAATTGAACTTTAACCAATGGATTAGAGCTTCTTATATTTGGATTTCAAATAAAGTCTGCTACAGAGGAATAAATAAGACATTATCATTAAATAAAGGGTTTCCATTAACAAAATACCAAAAAGCTAGATAGCTTAAGAAATGGAAATTTATAGTTCCAGTGTTCTGGAGGCTAGAAGACTGAAATCAAGCTATTGGAAGGGTTGGCTTCTTCTGTGTGCTGTGAGGTAAGGTTGTAATTCAAGCCTTTCTCTTTGGCTTGTTTGCATGGTTGACTTCATGTTCACATGACTCTTTTTCTCTAGGTATTTCTATCTCCAAATTTCCCATGTTGATAATGAACACACGTCATACTGAATTAGGTTCTACTCTGCTGTATTTTACCTTTATTATCTCTGCAAAACTTCATTTCCAAATAAGACCACACCCTGAAATCTGAGGTTAGAACTTCAATTTATGAATTTGGGGATCACAATTCAACCTATAACAAGGGTATATGTTTTAAGAATTTTGATTGACAGAACTCTTGCAATATTTTTTGTCTGTATTTTTGGGTTAGTAAAATTAGAAAGTGAACCAAGATTTTTAAAACGTTTTTCAGAATCTAAATGTCAATCTTCAGAATTAACATTTTAATGAAATGTTAATGAATTATTTTAATGAAAGATTTTCTAGGTATATGGCTTTGCTTATATATTTAACCTAACCTCTGCCTTGTATCTGAAGTGATTAGTGTGTGTTTACAATACATTCATAACTTGCAACAGGATTATTATGAGTGGGAAAATCACAAAGCTCTTATCCCCAAATCATTCTTGAATTTAGTATGCAGAGTACAGAAGCCAAACTATACAGCAACATGAGCTATGAGCTAATCTAATATATATTTTATACATTTTAATGTTTAATTTATAAATGAGTTTTACTATTGCCTTTATTTCCCGTGTGCGTGCGTGCATGCTCAGTTGCCCAGTCATGTCTGACTCTTTGCCACCCCATGGACTGTAGCCTGCCAGGCTCCTCTGTCCTTGGAATTTTCCAGCAAGAATACTGGAGTGGGTTGCCACTTCCTTCTCCAGGGGATATGTCTTTAAAATAGAGAATCAGTGCCTATTGACTATGTTAAATTGCTATGTATCAAGTGGGTGGTAGTCATTATGTGTGGAAAATATAGGATAATGAATAGCCAGGGTCCCATGTGAGTTGTGTGTCCATTATTAGTTTATAAAAATTATTAAAGTATTAAAGAATATTGTAAAGTAATTAGCCTCCAACTAATAAAAATAAATAGAAAAAATAAAAAATAAAAAATTATTAAAGTATTGAAGAAATAAAGTCATAAAAAAATTATGACTGCACATTGAGGAGATTAAGTCAAAAGGAATAATGATTAGAAATGGCTAAGTTTGGTCCTAAAGAAATCCATGGTGGTATTTAGGGTGTGGTTCTGGAGAGAGTTTAACTTGAATTACAAAAGAGTGTTTTTGTAATGATTGAAGTATGATTTACATGCAATACATTTGATATATCTTCAGTGTTGAGTTCAATGAGAATTTTAAATGTGTACAATACGGTCATCACCCAAATATATAGGACATTCCCTCACTCCAAAACCTTGCTTGTGCATAGTTTTTGTCATCCCAAATCTTCAAAAGAATCCCATTGTTTATATTAATCATTACAGATGATGAATTTTGCTTGTTCTTAAATTTCATATAAATAGAATCTTACACTTTGTATTGTTTTGTGTCTGGCTTCTTCTCAACATTGCAAGTTGATAGTCATTCTTGTTATTTTCTATATCTGCATTCTTTTTGTTTCTGAATAGAATCACCTGAGCATTTCAAATTTTATTGTTCTAATCCCATTTAATGGAAAGTTCAGCTGTTTCCAGGTTTTGGATATAATAAATAAGGTCTCCGTGGGTATTTGTTTGCAAATATTTTCGTGGACACATTTCCTCCCATTTTTCTTGGGAAAGTACCTGGAAGTGGAATCACTAGTCATAGGATAAGAAACTACTAATCATCTTTCCAAAGCTTTACACTCTTACCAGCAACATATACATGCATATATGTGTGCTGGCATATTTGTTTTGCTCTTATTTTCCTCTTTCCCTAAGAAACTGTTAGAGCTTTTTGAAAAAATCCTAAGACAGTACAATTGCTATAAGGTAGTAAGAACACAAACAGCACTTCTCTCTGACTTATACAAGATTGAGACACAACTCAAGTGGGAGAAAAGTCAACCTTTCCTTCTATGCTCTCCCCCATTGGATCACATTGCTGTAAAATGGTTCATAACAGTGGCTGAAGTTATTTCCAGAACACTTGCATGGAGAAGGTGTAGAAATGTAAGAGATGACAGATGTTCCATGGTGGAAAAGTGTTAGTCACTCAGCTGTGTCTGACACTTTGTGACCCCCATGGACGGTAGCCCGCCAGGCTCCACAGTGGAAGAGAATGGCAGTAATGACTATGATTGCATAGGTGAGACAACCTAAAGGTGTCTTCAACTAGTAGAACAGGTTGTAGCTAGGATTTCAGAAGTTCTTCCAAAGAAAGCTTAGTCAGATAAAATTTTGCTACTGCTTTCCAGAGTGTTATGGGAAGATACTAATATCTGGTTGAAGCTGGAGTGGTGTCTGATAGAGACAGGTACATGTACCTGTATATGTTTTGAGTATGGCTTGGGCATATGAACAACTGTAGAAAGAAATATGACTTTTATGAAAGCCAGAGTTTCCTTCCTTATTACTTGACTTAATAATTAATTGCTAAATACAGTGTCTGAACAGGAAGTGGGGGTAAACATCAGGATTATCCCTACAGTTGACCTATAAGTCACCTAAGTTTTATATTAGGTCTAAGGAAAGTTTTTTGTGATGGTCTTTGGTTAATTGGATAGCAAAGAGTGAATTAAAATAAATACACATCTTGTATCTTTATCACATATGTTGACTTTTGAAAATTCTAGTAATTGGAAAGTTATTCAATCCAAAATATTAATGCAGAAGATTTTTACAGAATAAAGAAATTGTCATTGAAAAACTGCTGCCTCAAATATTTTCACTTTCTAGGACAAGTGTAAAATGTAGACATCTTCATACTTATACTTTTTTCAAAAGTTCACTTACAAACTGGTTATTGGAAACCCTGAATATGTTTTCATATAAGTTAAATGCCATGTAGTTGTTAGGTCAAACTCCAAAATGTATCATCATACATTGAACTATAATAAAAATCACAACTTGTCTGGGTTGGAAAAGATTATTTTATAACAGTATGGATAAAACTGGTACCACAGTGAAAATAATTCCTAGCCCCAGTTAGGTTCAAGGAATATATTAACCATTCCCTAACAGTAGTAGGTCAAATTCACACAGATTTCTTACACCCTGTTTACTTTAGTTTGGCTCCTGTGATGTCTCTGGTAATGGGAATGGTACTAAGGTGCTTTGTGGACTAAGTTATAAAAAAACTAAATGTGTCAGCCACCGACCTTGTCAACCAAGATAGCATCCTGTACTAAGCAAATTGTATGAAACTTTAAAGAAATCATAAAGATCAAGAAGAAGGTCCTTTGTAACCACATGGATTGGAATAGAGAAGATATGTCATTGATATAAGTTATTGGTTGACTATGGGCATTCACAATTTGGAAGCTCTTTCTCTTGCTTTCTCTTTATTGGTAGTGGGATTTGAGAGTGTTATTCAGGTTTTCTCAGGGACAATGAATGCATTGAAACCACTTATTCCCTGCTTCTTTCACTCACTTCAAGATTCAGAGTCCAAGGAAAGAGGCTCTAGTCACCAGAAAATGATAGTTAGGAAGATGCAGCTGTAATTCTCTAAAGGGAATTGTATATTATCAGTGAGATGAATGGAAATTGAGGACCTCAAAAAACAAAACTCTCTAAAACTCTTCCAAACCCATAACCCTTGATTTTTTTTATTCTAAATTTGCACTTGTCCATGGTCTTTTCTTCCTCTGTCTTCACATGGTCTCTCTGGGCACGCTTGTGTCCCATTAGGACACCAGTCCTGTTATCTCAGGGCCCATGGTAACTACTTCATTTGACCTTGATTGCCTCTTTAAAGGACCTGCCCTTCAATATAGTTACATTCCGAGGTGGAGGTGTTAGGACCTGAACATCAGCGTTTTGGGGAGGAGCACGCAATTCAGCCTATAACAATGATATCTCTGGAAACTTATTTATGGAAACTGAATTTGAGACCTTTACCCTCGGGGGAAGATATTCACTGCATTTCTAAGTTCTCAGAATTACATATTAATTTGTGAAAGGAAGATGATAATGAAGCGTTTTAAGAAATATATTCAATTTCCAGTAAATGGAAATCCTAATCAGATACTTAATATTTTCATTAAGACAATTTTTAAAATCTGTATATAAATATAGTTTATGACTTCAGTTTTTCTCTGAGCATAAGGTAGCTTTGCTGACCAAGTAGTATTAGATACATATCAAGCAGTTCTTTAAAGAGCATGCACACCATCTGATTGATTAATGGATCTATGATTCATATTAGATTATGACAGTATATTGTGATTTTATAAAATATTATCCATCCTTAATATGCCCTGAAAATTCATTGCAAAATCACTTTATCAGTGACACCACAACTACCTTATAATACACAAAATTAAAATAGCTGCTCCACTCTGGAGAGCTTATGTTTATAATTCTTATAAAATTTATAGATAATTTCTGCCCAAATCAGTCCTTGACTTGGCATTTGATTGACTTTAACATAATTTTGTAAACTCTACTCAAAACTCTCTTTATTTATAAATGATTTGTTTGGTGCTGATGACAATCTCCTGTTAGGTGTACAATTCACGAGAATATGTGATACATATCTATGTTTAAAACATCTGTTTAGTTCTTAAATACCAGTCACCTTACTTTAAATCTATGCATAATGTAAAAGTCAGTAAGGAGTGGATCAAGATGATAAATTGTGTGTTCTGACCATTTTAAAAATTTTCCAAGTGAAGGATTCTTTTCATAAATGCCAACTATACTAAATGCAAAGCATCAACCTGATCAAAGAGCACATATGGCTATTCAATTAGATTATCCTCTCCCTCTTAAAGGAGAACTGAAACTAATGGACGTAATTGCCTCTGAGAGCTTGGGACATTTTTATCCCCCACCCTGCATGCTTTATACTTCATTTGATCAAGAACAGCTTTCTGTAATAGTCTTACACTTTAATTGGAGAATTGAAATCTGATTTTAATGTTCAAACAGCCCACTAAAATGGAATTTGTACATTTTTTTAAGAAGCAATGCCAACAGAATTGTGCTAAACTCTACCAGTAAAATATTATAAATATAGCATATGCTATGTTTGATTAACTTCCATTATCTATTAGAAAGTTTGCATACCTGTCAAAAATACTGAACAGATAGAAGAAACTCTTGTTAAAAAATTTCAAAGATGTTTCTCCGTATGTACAGCCTCCTGCTACAAAATCTGACACTTGAAAAATTGTGGCAAACAGTCTAAACTTTGTACAGAAAGCTGAATTTTGTTGTCTCTACAGCATGGGTCTAGGTTTCTTCCTCCTAAAGATTTAATTTGAATCTAGTTTTTAGCGAATGACCACTTGATGTGAAAAACAACTCATTTGAAAAGACCCTAATGCTGGGAAAGATTGAAGTCAGGAGGAGAAGGGGATGACAGATGAGATGTTGGATGGCATCACCGACTCGATGCACATGAGTTTGAGTACGCTCTAGGAGTTGGTGATGGGAAGGGACCTGGCATGCTGTGGTCCATGGGGTCACAAAGAGTCGGACAGGACTGAGTGACTGAACTGAACCGAAACAATCACCCATGCTGCAGAGTTATCAGATGAATTTAGAAAACAAAGTGTAACAGGAATAACCCTCCCCCAAACTGCCATTTTCTCTTTTCATTGAAAAAATAAAACTGTGTAAATATATATGCATATTAAGCATATGTAACAAAAAGCAAAATGGCTGTCTGGGGAGGCCTTACAAATAGCTTTGAAAAGAAGGGAAGCAAAAAGCAAAGGAGATAAGGAAAGATATACCCATTTGAATGTAGAGTTCCAAATAATAGCAAGGAGAGATAAGAAAGCCTTCCTCAGTGATCAATGCAAAGAAATAGAGAAAAACAATAGAATGGGAAAGACTAGAGATCTCTTCAAGAAAATTAGAGATACCAAGGGAACATTTCATGCAAAGGTGGGCACAATAAAGGATAGAAGTGGTATGAACCTAACAGAAGCAGACGATATTGAGAAGAGGTGGCAAGAATACACAAAAGAACTGTACAAAAAAGGTCTTCATGACCCAGATAACCATGATGGTGTGATCACTGACCTAGAGCCAGACATCCTGGAATGTGAAGTCAAGTGGGCCTTAGAAAGCATCACTATGAACAAAGCTACTGGAGGTGATGGAATACCAGTTGAGCTGTTTCAAATCCTGAAAGATGAATCTGTGAAAGTGCTGCACTCAATATACCAGCAAATTTGGAAAACTCAGCAGTGGCCACAGGACTGGAAAATGTCAGTTTTCATTCCAATCTGAAAGAAAGGCATTGCCAAAGAATGTTCAAACTACTGCACAACTGCACTCATCTCACATGCTAGTAAAGTGATGCTTAAAATTCTCCAAGCCAGGCTTCAACAGTACGTGAACCGTGAATTTCTAGATGTTCAAGCTGGTTTTAGAAAAGGCAGAGGAACTGGAGATCAAATTGCCAACATCTGCTGGATCATCAACAAAGCAAGAGAGTTCCAGAAAAATATCTATTTCTGCTTTATCGACTATGCTGAAGCCTTTGACTGTGTGGATCACAACAAACTGTGGAAAGTTCTTCAGAGATGGGAATACCAGATCACCTGACCTGCCTTTTGAGAAACCTATGTGCTGGTCAAGAAGCAACAGTTAGAACTGGACATGGAACAACAGACTGGTTCCAAATAGGAAAATGAGTACATCAAGGCTGTATATTGTCACCCTGCTTATTTAACTTACATGCAGAGTACATCATGAGAAATGCTGGGCTGGAAGAAGCACAAGCTAGAATCAAGATTGCCAGAAAAAATATCAATAACCTCAGATATGCAGATGACACCACTCTTATGGCAGAAAGTGAAGAAGAACTAAAGAACCTCTTGATGAAAGTGAAAGAGGAGAGTGAAAAAGTTGGTTTAAAGCTCAACATTCAGAAAACTAAGATCATGGCATCTGGTCCCATCACTTCATGGCAAATAGATGGGGAAACAGTGGAAATAGTGGCTGACTTTATTTTTCTGGGCTCCAAAATCACTGCAGATGGTGATTGCAGCCATGAAATTAAAAGATGCTTGCTCCTTGGAAGGAAAGTTATGACCAACCTAGACAGCACATTAAAAAGCAGAGACATTACTTTGCCAACAAGGTCTGTCTAGTCAAGGCTATGGTTTTTCCAGTAGTCATGTATGGATGTGAAAGTTGGACTGTAAGAAATCTGAGTGCTGGAGAATTGATGCTTTTCAACTGTGGTGTTGGAGAAGACTCTTGAGAGTCCCTTGGACTGCAAGGAGATCCAACCAGTCCATCCTAAAGGATATCAGCCCTGGGTGTTCATTGGAAGGGCTGATGATGAAGCTGAAACTCCAATACTTTGACCACCTGATGCAAAGAGCTGACTCTTTTGAATAGACCCTGATGCTGGGAAAGACTGAAGGTGGGAGGAGAAGAGGACGACAGAGGATGAGATGGTTGGATGGCATCACCGACCAGATGGACATGAATTTGAGTAAAGTCCGGGAGTTGGTGATGGACAGAGAGGCCTGGCGTGCTGCGATTCATGGGATCGCAAAGAGTCGAACACACCTGAGCAACTGAACTGAACTGAACAGGTAGTGGTATATAGTTTTTATATTTAAATTTTGTTCTTCTAGGTAGTTATCACTTAGAGTATATTCAATTCAGTATCTGTTATAAAAAGAAATGGTAAAAGACTGTACTGTGTCATTCGATTGTGGAATCATTGGTTCTTGTGTAGGATGTGTTGAGAAGCAGGGTATCTCCATTGCCCAAAGTCTTCTGTAGCCTGTATCCCTTTGAGAGTTGAGTGGGAAAGTGAAGACACCCAGAATATCTGTTACCAAGACTCTCCTCATGCTAGCTCTATTTGGCGAGGCCCCCTGTATAGGGAAGTTGCCTTATGGTGCCACTCCATCTGATGATAATCCAAGTCTACATCACTAGTATCTAGGCTGCCTGGTATGCTTAGAAACTGTGGTAGCAATACATACATGGAAAGAACAAACGAGAGAAAAAGAGAGGAAACAGTTAAGGAAAGGTCATTCTTTAGCTTTTGCAATGATCACTATTTCTGATTGCTCATGAAGTCTGTTAACCCTCAGGAATGAATTTTTCCTACAGTGAGTGCTCCAGAGTTTCTAGAATTAAGGCACTTGCTATTTTCTTTTCCTTCCTGCTCTGTTTCTCTGCTATGCCTTTTACCACCAAATGGAAAGGACTGAAAAAAGAAGATAGACAAGAGAAAATATTGATAAGAAAAACAGAAATGGTGAAGGAAGGGCTTGTCGGCTTAGATGAAGGTAGACAGTAGGAAAAGGAAAGAGGATGGTATGGGATGAGAGATTTGTAAGGTAAACGACTGTTTTTGTGATCTCATCTTATTTGCCTGGTGTCCACTTTGAGTACACCATGTATCTCCAGTGTCTTGAATGACACTAATTCCTGCAAACAACAAGTCACATGTGTCAGTAACAGGTTCTGGAGATTTGAGAGCCTAGAAACCTACAGGAGGCACCCTTAAGTCATGGACAAATTTCCTGAGCCCCTGGTTCATTTGATTTCCCTCCTCACAGCGATCCATCATTTTTAAATTCCAGTCATGAGGAAGAAAAGCAAAACGGGATTCTCCAATTCTCACAAATCCTTAGTCCTTCATCAGGACATCCCTCTTGTGGCCTGCCCCAGGGATGGTTTGACAGCACTTCTGAGATGACAGTCTAACTTGTCTCCTGGCAGTGCAACTCTTTTTACCTGCAACTGCGTTTAGATAAATGTTTATGAAATTCTGCTTCTGATCTGTCACCTCCTATGGATCATTTTAAAATGGATTTCTATTACAAGATAAAATACAGACTCTGAGTCTGAATGGCAATACTTGCTACCCAACAGTCTGCTTACTCACTGCCTTCATAAACATCTCTCCAGCTAGTTTATCTCTTCCAAGCGAAACTCTCCTCCCCTCCCAACCCCCCGCATCCTGGATCTGCCAGCTGAGCGACACAAATCACTTCCACACCTGAGTCTTTGCTCACAGCCTGCCTCCCACCAGAGCTCATCTCCCTTTCCTCATTCACATCCCAACTACTGTTGTTGGCAAAATTTATGTCGCATTTTCTCTGAGATGCTGTCTTCAGGCTATCCAGGAATCATTTCCTAAGCTCCCATTGCACTTCCTTAGTGACCACTTATGTAGCACTTGTATATTGGGGATATATTTGTTGTGGCCTGCTTTTTCCCCTAAAAATATAAATTTTGTGATAAATAATCTTAGAATCTTTATAAAACCTGGTAGGGTATACTATACATAGCATGTACTTATAGATTATTAAGTTAGTTTGCATACAGGCATCAAAATTGCTTTGGTTTGAATCCTATAGAGAAATGTTTAAGGCTCCCAAATTGAGTTTGATAATCAAGTAATCAGGAATTAAGATGGTCATAAGTATTAAAACTACACTAGTTTGTAGACGTATGTAAGAAGGCAATGACTACCCACTCTGGTATTCTTATTTGGAGAATTCCATGGACAGAGAAGCCTGGCAAGCCATATATAGTCCAAGGACTGAGCGACCAACTCTGTCACTTTTTCACTTTTGTGAGTTTCTCTACAAAATGAAAATGGTTTACAAAAGTTTAAATTTAAAATATAACCTGAAAATTTCACTTTATTTGATGCTGAATTTAGAAGAAAAATTCATAATATGTTGATTTATAATACACTCATATAGGGATTCCCTGGTGGCTCAGACGGTAAAATGTCTGCCCGCAATGCAGGAGACCTGGGTTTGATCCCCAGGTCGGGAAGATCCCCTGGAGAAGGAAATAGCAACCCACTCCAGTACTCTTGCCTAGAAAATTCCATGGATGGAGGAGCCTGGTGGGCTACAGTCCACGGGGTTGCAAAGAGTCAGACACCACTGAGTGACTTTTCACTTTCACACTCATATAACTTTAGCATCCAAAATTTAAAAAAAAAAAAAAGGTTGACCCACAGTTAATAGGCATCACTCCAAGAAAGCAAACCATATTCTTAATAAAAAATAATGGCAACATAACAAGACATATAACGAGACCATATTTGAAAATTGATGAGGATTCAATTATTCTAAAGTCTGAAAGTTTTCAGCTAAACTATTAAAATAATTGGATTTTGTTCTTAATTCCAACAGCACAGAAATGTACACTTGGATGCCTTTCACAAATACAGTGATATAATAAACCATTTATTCCTATTTTGTTATCATAGTTGATATAAGAAAATAGTAATAAAAGGGTTTCTGCTATCTACAAGAAAAATGCAGCTAGATCGTTTCCCCCTTCCTAATAGAAACTTCAGAAAGCTATCTTTTCTCCCTCTCTCTCTTTTAATCACAAATACAATCTGGAACAGAAGCCAAGAATAAACTTATTCTCTTGGTGAGTTTCAGGCATTTGACAATTACATAGGTTGGCTCATCAAGTAGGCATTGATTGTTAGCATTAGCCAGGAGTATATAAACACTTATAAATATTGCATGCAGAAGAGAAGCTGCAGTTAGATGGATGATTAATAGTTCTGTTGTCGGTAATCTGTTGTATCTCTTTTGCATGGAAAAAGCAATTAGAAACACATTTCCGACTATCCCAGACAGACCTTAGATGTTTCACAGCGGAAAATTAAAATTTTAGACATTTCAAAGAATGTAATAAATGTAGCTTCATTCACCACATGGTAATGGCACCTGGGGGACCTGGACGAGATCATAAGATCACAATTTGACTTACCTTTCTTCCTTTTGATAATCTATTTTCATAAAGTCATGAAATTATTTACTTTGGTAGTAGATTTGTGTGTGTGTGTGTGTGTGTGTTGTGAGCAAGCTAGGGGAAGGAGAGAGAGAAAACTCACTTCAGAAAACTAAATACTAATGCACAAGAAGTGGCAACTTTGACCATTGTACCATAATAAACCTATATGCATGCAGGTCAGGAGTGTAAAACAACACTCTAGAAATGAATTTTACTATCAAAATTCCAGAGTCTTATTAAAACCTGTGAGTAAAATTGATTTTTTTAATATGAAAAGAACCTTTTATTGTAGCCTTATAGTTTTTCATTATATCCACTATAAATTAGATATTATAAATCAGGTTAGTCATTCCAGGCTAAAAAATGCCATATCAGGTTTCTGTCTGGAGGAGAATTATGCTTCATATTATTATTATTATCACTTACACTGAAGAAATGCTCATATTCTAGGAAAACTTTAAAAATCAGTTTAAAATGTGCAGAGAGTATTGAACTAAGTTCATGTTATTAAGAATTCATTAAAACTCTTTCACAGGTATTTCTTTTCCTTTTTAAGTTGCCATAGGATAACTAGATTTATTTTTTATAGTCGAGAAATTGGGTCTACAGCGGGCAAAAGATCTGAATTTCGTTCCCCAAAATAACTGCTTTTCTTGCTTGTTATGTGTCATATGTTTATTATATCTGAATAAAGAAAAAATTGAGAAGGGGATAATGTTTTGGAACTACTCATTTTATCATCCACTTGACCCGGGCTGGATCCCTGGATTGGGGACATCCCCTGGAGAAGGGATAGGCTACCCCCTCCAGTATTCTGGCCTGGAGAATTCCATGTACTATACAGTCGCAAACAGTCGGACTCGACTGAGTGACTTTCACTTCACTTCATTTTTCAGACAATACCCTTTCGTGTGTGTGTGTGTGTGGATATATACGTTTTCAAATTCTGAAGATATATATATTTCAAGTTGTGAATGCTATAATGGTAGTGTTTTGTATTACATAGCAAGATTTTACTGTTATGTTAATAAAACCTAAAATTTATGCATTACCTCTTTCCTCTGTAACCTCCAACCTGTAAAACAAAGCACTAAATTGGATAAACATAAATGTTGAGAGTAATGGTAATGAATATGGAAGGAAGTGGATGAATTTGCTGTTGATTTAACTTGGAAGTTTGTTTTTTATGTATTGTGATCACCATACCTGTCCTACATCAGGGTCTATGTCTCTGATAACAAAATTTATTTTAGAGAAAATGAAATGACAAGAAAAGACAGTGACAGGGAAGAGAGGGATGAGAATATATGCTTACAGATAATAAAACAATACTTACTAAAGCACATCTGATTCATATTATGCTGTAGTTAAAGTCACTTAGCTGGGGATCCTGCTGTATTCCCAATTAAGAATACAGTTGCCACATAGAATAAAATACTAAATCAACTATATTTTATTTATCATATAGCGTGTTTTCCTTAGTCTGTGATGAACTGAAACAAAACTGTAAAATGTATTGACCAGTAGGAAGGGTTTATCAATTAAAACAAAAATGCTTAAGTCTTTATACAGCAACTTTCTTATTAGTTTTATATTTCTTTAATTAATGCTAGTCCTACAAAACATGCTTTAATGGTATATCTTTTTTGGTCAGATCTGATTGGGGTTTTTCTGGATGATCCTTGATGCTTCCCTAGTTTTAATATTCTTAACAAGGTCCAAGGCTACATAGTAAACCTTTTGGGTTGGCTTGATAGGTGTGATTTTTCCAGCCCAAGTGGATGGCCAGTCTAATTGCTTCAGTAGGGCCAAAAAGCCTGGCTCAATAGCAGTTATTAGTCCTCATCAGAAAACAGGTTACCAAGACAAGGCTTTATTTGGAAAAAACACCTCTTGTGCTGTCCAGAGAGAGGCAGAGACATGATTCAGGTGACAGTTTTGTGGCCAAGCTGTATTCCTTAATTGCCCATCTAGCTGGGAGTAAGCTTTATTAGATGAATTTATTGTTCCCATTGCATGGGGTTTTCTGCAGTATTACCCTCTAAGCCAACTGCGTAGTTGTTTTTTTGGGCCGTGTGAATATTGCACCACTGAAACAGTCATTGGTCATTTTGTCTATAGGAAGAACCTGATTGCATTGATTTTGTAGTAGACTCATTGTTTGCTAAGAATTTGACTGACACTGAAAAAGTGAAATTAACTTGAAAATGGTTGATTTCATATCTGTTTTTCATTATTCAGGTACCTACAAAAAGTCATTTATAGTAAAACAAAATGTGGCCACAGTTTAATCACAGGTCTCAAATATGCTTAGATACACACAGCCTCCTTCTGCTTCAGCTCATTTCTTTGCTTACTCTTCTAATGTGGTTGATAAAACTGCTTTTCTTTTGGACTCTGAAGGAAAGCAAAGTTTTGGGCCACTTCATCTCTGAAAATGATTCTATCCCTTGCAGCTTCTGATCCCTCTAGTGCTATTTTTCTGAATGGATTTATTTTTGTTTAGCAGTGTTCGGAGTACACAAACCAAACAGCATGTGAAATATTGCCTACCTGCAAAAGCTCTCAAAG
Organism: Hydropotes inermis; assembly: GCA_020226075.1. NCBI lineage: Eukaryota > Metazoa > Chordata > Mammalia > Artiodactyla > Cervidae > Hydropotes > Hydropotes inermis. The sequence continues at coordinate 8,850,865 of CM035295.1, read as the reverse complement.
GGCGCTAAATGAGGTAACCACGCCATGCAAGAATGATTGTTGCTGGGATAAGAAGATGGAACTATACAAAGGCAAAACTCTCTAGGTAAACTTGAAATGAGCCATTTGACATATTTCAAGGGGTAAACAGAACAGCTTCAAAAAGGCTTGTTAATAACAGAAAAACAAAAAAACACAAGTTGACGGAGCTATGCATTCGTTTGCTCAGAATGGTTTCACATTTTCCAGCCTTAAATATTAGCTTCTCCTATGCATTATATCCCTCTTTCCTTCCTTCCTCCCTCCTTCCATCTCTTCCTTTTTTCCCTATCAAGAATTTCCCAGTGCAAATCTCTATTCCTAAAAGGATGTGACAATCCCTCCGAGTTCACTGTGTTCTTTATTTAGACCCCAGTTCAATCCCTGGGCTGGAAGATTCCCCTGGGTTGGGAAGATTCCCCTGAAGAAGGGAATGAGTAACCACTCCAATATTCTTGAGAATTTGTCAGAGGACCCTTGCAGGCTATAGTCCATGGAGTTGCAAAGAATTGGATGTGACTGAGTGACCAATACTTTCACTTTTCCTTGACATACCCGTTGGAATTATCTCAATGTTTTGTTACATGATTTTACATTATTTGTGGCTCAGCTGATAAAGAATCCGCCTGCAATGCAGAAGACCTGGGTTCAATCCCTGGAAGAAGATTGGGCTGGGAAGATCCTCTGGAGAAGGAAAATGCTACCTACTTTAGTATTCTGGCTTGGAGAATTCCATGGACTATATAATCCATGGGGTTGCAAAGAGTTGGACACAACTGAGTGACTTTCACTTTTCACTTTTACTTATTACCATAATTTTTTCTCTGTGAAGTATTTCATAGGCAGAAAACTATTCATATGTTCCACCAAAGAATAGCGAAAAATCAGTGTCCTTATTACCTAGCTTAAACTTAATCATCATGTTTTTGAAGCCATTACATGAGTTATCTTTTATGTATTTTCCAAGTTTGTTAAATTGCTTTCTTACTGTTTTGAAGGAGTTAATATTCCAAATGAATCCTTTCCCACTTGTTTGTTCAAAATCTTATCTATATTTTTGACTAAAAATTCTTTATTTAAAATAAAAGGTAGGAAGCTATTCTTTATGAACTGGGGATAAGAAAAGATTGCTTTTAAATAAGACATAACAGTGCAAACCATAAAGAAAAGAGTAGAACATTTTTACTGAATTGAAATTGAGAATTTATTTTAATTAAAAAGTTAAGAGAAAGAAGAGAACAAAATCATACCAAAAACTATTGGGGAGCTATTTTTTTCTCATCACCATAAATACATTACTTCATTCTCTTCTGACTTCCTTTTTTGTTATGGAGACTGTCTGATTGTCATTATTTTGTATGTTAACTGGTCTTATTTATTGCTTTTAAAACCTTCTCCTTTTCTCTTGTTTTACTCTGTTATTTTATCATGGCATGTCTAACTGTGGATTTTCTTGTATTAATCTTGCCTCTGATTCTTGGAATTTCCCAAATCTGAAGAGGGTTATCTTCCAGAAAATCTAGGATATTATTTATTATTACCTTATTGAATATAGCCTTTTCCCTAGTCTTCCTATTCTCAGGTCCTCAAAGTATGATTAGACAGAGTTTAGGCTTATTCACTTTATCTGCCCTGTTTACATTTTTTAAATCTCTTTGTCTTTTTTCTAGAGAACTATGTTTCACTTCATTAATTCTTTCTGCAGCTATATCCAATTGCTTGTAACTTAAAGAAGTAACAAAATTTGAAATCTTAGTGTTTTTATTATAATGCTAATTTATTTGTGTTAACATCATTGTATTTTTCATATATTAAATTTTAATTTGTGTTTTTTCAAAATTTTCAGAATATTTTCTTGACCATAATAACATCAATGCCCTTTGTTTCCTTACATGTTTATATATTTATTTCATATACTTATCTGATGATTCCATCATCTGCAATTTGGGAATCTGATTCTTTAGTCTGACTTTTTTGATGTGTTTATGTGACTGTGCGATTCTTGATGAGTTTCATTATCTTGAATGGGAGCTATGATTCAGAATTTCATCAATGGGAGTCCTTATATTTATAACATTTTCCTCCAGAGAACATTTGTTTTATCCAAATTCTTGTTGGCAATCCAGCATGGGACTGCATTTGATTACATTTTATTTTCTGATTTTAATGCAGAAATGTATGATTTCATGATACAAATATGTGAATATGAGGTTAAGGTTAGGGGAGGTTTGTTTTTCTTTTTCTTTTTTCTTTTTCCCTTCTACTGAGTCTCAACTCTGGACCAAATCAGGCAGGCATGCTTTTTCAGGGATTGGGTTTGTTTATTTTGTGACTTGCTTTCCTAACTCACTTACTAAGCATGTTATCCTTTTGGGATATTTGCTTTATTTGACAATTCTGAGTTGGTATTATTTCTTCAGAGCCAGTTCTTATTTATTTTCCTGGTCTTTTAACCCTCATGTGTGGCCTCTGAAAACTGACAGACGATTTTCAGCTAAATGTTACTTTTATTAGTACCTTGTCCTTATTTAATCACACATTCTCCTTTTTCTGGCTCTATTTCCCTTACAGTACTCTACAGTCCATGGAATTCTCTAGGCCAGAATACTGGAATGGATAGCCTTTCCCTTCTCCAGGGCATCTTCCTAGCCCAGAGGATCGAACCCAGATCTCCTGCATTGCAGGCAGATTCTTAACCAGCTGAGCCACAAGGGAAGCCCAAGAATACTGGAGTGGGTAGCCTATCCCTCTCCAGTGGATCTTCCAGACGCAGGAATCAAACCAGGGTCTCCTGCATTGCAGGCGAGTTCTTTACCAACTGGGTTATCAGGGAAGCCCTATTGCTACTGCAGACATGATATAATATGCATGTATTAAATATTGCAGGGTTTTCTGTTCTGTCCCAAGAGTGGTTTCTCTGTTTTGGTTCTGTCCCACATAGGTTTTTTTTTTTTTTTTTTTTTTTTTTTTTGTAGTTATAAACTGTTTTTGTGTATAAATGGCATCATAGTTATTGTTGAAGTCTAGAGTATATCTTTTTCAGCTTGTTTAATTATGTATTCAAAAATGCTAACTTTTCTGAAATCTATTAACGTTATTATCTACTTAATGGACTAAAAATCTTGTGTATGAATTGTACTCTTCACTCTTGCATATTGGAAACGTGCATCAAGTAAGTATGACCTCTGTGTTGAGAACTTATTCTCTGTAAGGTATTGTGCCAGTTCTGTGATCACAAGAGGCAACAGCTGAACTCAACTGGCTAAAAGTAGTTTAAGTTGTGTGTGGAGTCTCCCAAAGGAATAAAAGAAAATATCTTACTCATTTTAATTTTAAATTTTGTATAGTTTTGCCACAATTTCTGATGCTGGAGATATTTTTAAAAATTATATGTCAGACTGTGTAGTTGAGATGTTGTTTTCTTTTTGATGACTAGTAAAATCTTCAATGTAACATTTCGTTACATTTTTTTCTGATTTAACTTTAAAGTACTAATTTACTTCTTCAGAGTTAATATCAAGAATTCAATGTAAGTTAAAAGTCTTTCCAAAGATTTTGACTAAGTCCAAGCATTTGCTCTCAGGAGGAAAGGCCAAAATTAGCTCAATCTACCAAAAGTAATATGCAACAATAAAAGAATCCAAATGCACTTGCTTATCTGAATCAAAGCAGAAAGTAGCTAACATGACTTCAACTTTGTAAATATTACTGCAGCACAATATGTGAAAAACTCAATTCAAGCATTTAAATAAAACTGTCAGTGAAATAATCATGTAAAGGGTACATTTAATTTTTGCAGAGTCAAATAATATTTTTACTTACCTTCACCACTGAATATAGTTTCTGTTGGTTTTTTAAAGAAATTTATTTTGGAAAAGTTTTACAGGTACACATTTACAGGTACACATTTTGCAAGAATATTCAAAGGAGTCCTACATACCCTAATTTTTGCTTCCTCTATGGTTAACATTACTGTGGTACAGTTGTCTCAACCACTAGGCTAGTATTTATACATGATTAACTATAGTATATATTTAGATTTTTGTTTTCTTAGTTTTCACATCTTGTCTTTTCTCTGTCCCAGTATCCATCTTGGTTACCATGTTGTACTTAGTCATCATGTCTCTATAGGTTGCTCTACATTGACAGTTTCTCAGACTTTCCATGTTTTTGATCACTTTGACATTTTTGGGGAGTCTGGACAGACATTTTTTATGATGACCTTCAATATGCTTTTCTCATGATAAGACTGAGTTTATTGTTTTAGACAATATAACAGATAAAGTGTCATTCTCATCATAATATCAAGGGCATATATTATTAAAATATCTTATTAGTGTCTACAATAGAAGTTTTATTTTTTTCTTGCTTCCTTCCACACTGTACTTTTGAGAAGGAAGTCGTTATATACATCCCAAGGGTAAGCTTTGGGAAGTTATGTTCTACCTCCATAAGGAAGGAGTTCCCATCACTCTACTGACATTGGCAATATGGTGCAACTTAATGTGTCTTCCAATTCAAATAAATGATGAATAAAATACTTTTACAGGTTCATTTTAAATGAATTGTTGAGCTGGTGCAAAAGAAAATCGTTTGCCAGCATGAGATTGAAAATAAAAAAAGAGGACATTAGTTGGTAAGGATATCTTTCATTTTGAAGGTTTCTTTTGAGTCCTGGACATGTTGAGGTTTCACTTTATTGGCAATGGATAAAAGGATAAACTTAGTAAAGGATAAACTTAGTAAGCCAATCCCTGGACTCTATGATGTGCAATCCAGCCTGCCTTCATTGAACAAGTTGCCCAAGCTGCTGAGAATGCTGTCAGTAAATCAGTGGATAGCTTTATAGGGTCAGAGAGTCAGGGGATCCCTCAGGGCTGGCCCACATCCAGTGATGTCCAAAAGCTGACGCCAGTGTACAAAGTGTCTATTAACTTCTGAGGACTTCCCTATGGGCTATTCTAAATCCACCACAGACAACTTTCATTGGGCCTACATTGTTGTAGAGCAGCTAATCCCTCTGTGCAATTCTGTTTTCTTTCTCTTACAAATGGTCTGATCCTAAATGAAGTAAGTCAGGCAGAGAAGGAGAAATATCATGTTACATCTCTTATATTGCTGCTGTTCAGTTTCTAAGTCATGTCCAACTCTGCAACCCCATGGACTGCAACAAGCCAGGCTTCTCTGCCCTTCACCATCACCTGGAGTTTGCTCAAACTCATGTCCATTGAGTTGGTGATGCTATTCAGCCACCTCATCCTCTGTCACCCCCTTCTCCTCCTGCCCTCAGTCTTTCTCAGCATCAGGGTCTTTTCCAGAGAGTTGGCTTTTTGCATCAAGTGGCCAAAGTATTGGAGCTTCAGCATATTTCATATGTGGACTCTAAAAAGAAATGATACAGGTGAACTTAATTTCCAAAGCTCTGCTTTATTAAACACCCTGCATGTTAACTTCTCAGAATATGAATATTATGTTTATAAAATCCAACTATACTCTTGTTTTTTGCATAAATAAATTCTAACTCTTGATAAGAGAAGCAGCAAAAGGATTTTCATGTGACAAAGGGAAGTGCTCACAAGGAATGGAGAAATTAAAAGTCATAAAACAGTCTATCACAGTTCAGTTCAGTCACTCAGTCATGTCTGACTCTGTGACCCCATGGACTGCAGCACTCCAGGCCTCCCTGTCCATCACCAACTCCTGGAGTTTACTCAACTCATGTCCATTGAGTTGGTGATACCATCCAACCATCTCATCCTCTGTAGTCCCATTCTCCTCCCATCTTTGATCTTTCCTATCATCAGGATCTTTTCAAATGAGTCAGCTGGAGGAAGCACAAGCTGGAATCAAGATTGCTGGGAGAAATATCAATAACCTCAGATATGCAGATGACACCACCCTTATGGCAGAAAGTGAAGAAGAACTAAAGAACCTCTTAATGAAAGTGAAAGAGGAGAGGGAAAAAGTTGGCTTAAAGCTCAACATTCAGAAAACTAAGATCATGGCATCTGGTCCCATCACCTCATGGGAAATAGATGGGGAACCAGTGGAAACAGTAGCTGACTTTATTTCTCTGGGCTTCAAAATCACTGCGGATGGTGATTGCAGCAATGAAATTAAAAGAAGCTTACTCTTATGAAGGAAAGTTATAACCAATCTAGACAGCATATTAAAAAGCAGAGACATTACTTTGCCAACAAAGTTCCATCTAGTCAAGGCTATGGTTTTTTCAGTGGTCATGTATGGATGTGAGAGTTGGACTATAAAGAAAGCTGAGTGCCAAATAATTGATGCTTTTGAACTGTGGTGTTGGAGAAAACTCTTCAGAGTCCCTTGGACTGTAAGGGGATCCAACCGGTCCATCCTAAAAGAGAAGAATCTTGGGTGTTCATTGGAGGGATTGATGTTGAAGCTGAAACTCCAATACTTTGGCCACCTGATGTGAAGAGCTGACTCATTGGAAAAGATCCTGATGCTGGGAAAGATTGAGGGCAGGAGGAGAAGGGGATGCCAGAGGATGAGCTGGTTGGATGGCATCACTGACACGATAGACAGGGGTTTGGGTGGACCCTGGGAGTTGGTGATGGACAGGGAGGCCTGGTGTGCTGCAGTTCATGGAGTTGCAAAGAGTTGGACATGGCTGAGTGACTGAACTGATCTGATTGGGATCCACACAGTCAAAGGCTTTGCCAAAATCAATGAAGCAGAAGTAGATGTTTTCCTGGAACTCTCTTGCTTTTTCAATGATCCAGCAAATGTTGGCAATTTGATCTCTGGTCTGTCTGCCTTTTCTAAATCCAGCTTGAACATGTGATGGGTGATTGAAGTAAAGTCCGATGCTGTAAAGAGCGTGTGGAATTTTCCACATTTTATTCTGATCCACACAGTCAAAGGCTTTGGCATACAAGGGTAGAAAAGCATTCTTTCCTCTTTTAAAAGCATGTTAGTTGCTCAGTCATGTCCTACATTTTGCGACCTTATGGACTATAGCCCGCTGAGCTCTTCTGTCCATGGGATTTCCCTGGCAAGAATACCAGCGTAGGATGCCATGTCCTTTTCTAGGGGATCTTCCCACCCCCGGGGTCAGACCTGGGTTTCCTGCATTGCAGGTGTATTCTTTACCCTCTGAGCCTATCATTGGCAAATGCTTGGTTGATTTTCATTTCATCCTTTCATCAAAATATTCTCTGGGTTTATCTGCTTAATAAAAGCCATTAATTTCATATTTAGTTGAGTTGAGATGCTATTTTTGTATCACATGTTGTTTATATCTCCTTTAACCATCATCACCAGTCCACAAATCCAGAAGACTGAGTTAAGTCATGATATCAAGTATGTTGAGCATTGATAACTAATCTATGTCCAGCTGACTGTTCAATGCCCATGTGGCTTTCTAACCCTAATAATCCCATTATTTTATAGAGGAAAAATGTGGCTCAAGGAAATGAAGTGACTTCCCTGAGTCATGCATATGGACAGAAGCAGAGTGAGGCCTAGAATGCGAGCATTCCTAGATCAGATTTGCATGGCATGGGATTTTGAGAGGAGACTGACTCTGAGAAGTGGAAAGTGATGGCAGTCTATGTGATGCTGATCAAATCAGTGCATTTTCTCAAAGCAAGAATGAAAGGAAGGACTGTGGCCTTTGTCAGTAATGCTACAAAGGTATACATGAGCTGTACTTCTGCCTCTTAAGTGGGTACTAGTATTGAGCAGAGGATGAGAGAGGAATCTCTTCTGGGACCAGATGGAATGGAGGATAGGAACCTGGATGACAGGAAGGGGAAAATATGTCCTCTGTCTGTCCTAAATGTGGAGCCTTTTGATCCTAAATGTGAGGCCAGAGGGAGAATTCCGTGAATCACAGAATCCTGAGAATAGGCGCTATGAGTCTCTTCTCTCTTTTGATTACTAGGAAGAATGTATACTTTAGTGCCAAACATACAGACATCACTGTGGTTGCTATGATAATGTTTGTAAAAAAAATTCAAATGCTTAAAACAGGAGCATGTAATTCAAATAGAAGTATGAAATATTTCACAATGAAACAGTGAAAAGAACCAGTTTCAGAACTTACATATGTAATAGCAAAATGTTCAAAGGATCGCACTGTGTACTTGTCATACACTTTCTGAAATTTCAACTAAATAAATGAAGTCGTTTAGTGACTAGGAAATATCAAAAGAACACCAAGTTCAGATGCAGATATTAAAATGTAAGATTTATTAAAATGTGGTGACACCTCAAGAATGAATAGTCTCTGGTACAAAAACTGTGTTCCTTTCTTCATTTGATACTAGATATTTTTATTTTTAAAAGGTATTTTTAATTGGAGAATAATTGCTTTACAATTGATTGTTTTTATAAAAATAATTTTCTGCTACATATTTGTAGAGTAATTTTATATAGAGTAAGATCATGATGACTTACATACAGTGAAATGTTAAATCTAGGAGTAATTGATGACAGAAAATATTTTCTTCAATTCTGTCAGAGTAAAATTAACTTTGGGAGCTTCATCTTATGTTCACTATCACACTTTTGTAGCCCACATGAGGCCAAACCACAGATCTTGGGTTAGGTCTTCAGAGCTATAAGGAACTAGAAAATTAAGATGATTGCAGATTTTTTTTTTTTCCTGTAATAGTAAGTCACTTCAAGAAAGCATAGGTTTAGGCATTGAGGTACCTATAATATTTCATCATATCTGGTGTATTCCTGAGATTCATATTCAACCATATTTATTTTTTTTATTTATAAGCATTTGACCCACATTTCAAGGTCAAATATTTACTTAATCATTTGTGATACTATTCTATTGAATTCTAAGATTAGAAAACTTTTAGTATCTCAACTCTCTAATTGTCTAAAAATAGGCCACCTCATCTTTAAGTCTGGACATTAATAAGCTGCCTACATTCCTGTGGCAAGCCTCCCCACCACAGCAACAGCAAAACCTTCTCACTTAAAGAAGATCAATAGCCATACACATTTCTCTTTTATGCAGTCCAGTTTACAACTCACTTTTAATATCATTTAAAAGTACATAAGCATATCCTACATGACATTTTTATTACCATTGTAATATCTCAAGTTTAATTTTTGGCAGTAAATATAGTCTGGTGCAAACTTAGAAGTGAAAAAAAAGAAATGAGTTTAAGTATATATTTTTGATTTATATGATAGTATGACTTTTGGGGGTGAATACTATCTTTGTAGAAGACACCTGTGCATGTGATGAGTCTGAAGTAACTGGATTTTCAAGTGAGCTCTAGAAGTGTTTTTTTTTTTTTTTTTAAGTAGATACTACATTTTAGGAAACCTACCAAAGTTAAAAAGTTTATTCTTGAAAGGTTTCACATGATTATCATTGATGGTGATGCTGTTTAGTTGCTAAGTCATGTCCAACTCTTTTGTGGCCCCATGGACTATAAGCCACCAGGCTCCACTGTCCATGGGATTTTCCAGACAGGAATACTGGTATGGGTTGCCATTTCCTTCTCCAGGGGATCTTTCTGACCTGGGGATCAAACCTATGTCTCTTGCATTGGCAGGTGTTTTGTTTTATTTGTTTGTTTTTACCACTGAGCCACCAGGGAAATCCTTAGTTATCATTGTTACATCAATGGAATTTAAACGACCTAGTCTGCGAATGTATATTTTTGAAAATCCCCCAATTAATAGCAGAGTCTAAAGAACAGAAGATGATTATTTTACCTTTGAAGATAACATTTAATCATTATACAGATGTTTAGAATCTGTTAAAGGAGAAAAACAGGTTAAAAATCAGGACTGTGACATCACACAGACTAGGTTTCAGTTTCTGCCCTGCAGTTTAAAAGTTGGGTATTCAAGGGAAGGTAAATTATCCATTCTAAAACTTAATCCCCTACTCTCTAAGAGAGGAGAGGTTGTAAAAATAGTCTTGACTTCATAGCGTTGTTGTAAAAATAATTGTAATAATTCAACTAAAGAGCACACAGTTTACTGGAAGTAATCATCATGTATCAAATGTTTCCTATTATTGTCTCACTTAACTCAGCGGTGGGCCATGACTGGGAAAGGTCAGTTTTCTTTCTAATCCCTAAGAAAGGCAATGCCAAAGAATGCTCAAACTACTGCACAATTGCACTCATCTCACACGCTAGCAAAGTAATGCTCAAAATTCTCCAAGCCAGGCTTCAGCAATATGTGAATCATGAACTTCCAGATGTTCAAGCTGGATTTAGAAAAGACAGAGGAACCAGAGATCAAATTGCCAACATCTGCTGGATCATCAACAAAGCAAGAGAGTTCCAGAAAAACATCTATTTCTGCTTTATTGACTATGCCAAAGCCTTTAACTGTGTGGATGACGATAAACTGTGGAAAATTCTCAAAGAGATGGGAATACCAGACCACCTGACCTGCCTCTTGAGAAACCTGTATGCAGGTCAGGAAGCAACAGTTAGAACTGGACATGGAACAAGAGACTGGTTCCAAATAAGAAAAGGAGTTCGTCAAGGCTGTATATTGTCACCCTACTTATTTAACTTATATGCAGAGTACATCATGAGAAATGCTGGCCTGGAAGAAGCATAAGCTGGAATCAAGATTGCCTGGAGAAATATCAATAACCTCAGATATGCAAATGACACCACCATTATGGCAGAAAGTGAAGAACTAAAGAGCCTCTTGATGAAAGTGAAAGAGGAGAGTGAAAAAGTTGGCTTAAAGCTCAACATTCAGAAAACTAAGATCATGGCATCCAGTCCCATCACTTTATGGGAAATAGATGGGGAAACAGTGGAAGCAGTTTCAGACTTTATTTTTGGGGGGCTCCAAAATCACTGCAGATGGTGATTGCAGCCATGAAATTAAAAGACGTTTACTCCTTGGAAGGCAAGTTATGACCAACCTAGTTCAGATCAGTTCAGTCGCTCAGTCGTGTCTGACTTTGTGAACCCATGAATCACAGCACGCTTGGCCTCCCTGTTCATCACCAACTCCCAGAGTTCACCCAAACCCATGTCCATTGCGTCGGTGATGCCATCCAACCATCTCATCCTCTGCCGTTCCCTTCTCCTCCTGCCCTCAATCTTTCCCAGCATCAGGGTCTTTTCAAATGAGTCAGCTCTCCACATCAGGTGGCCAAATTATTGGAGTTTCAGCTTCAACATCAGTCCCTCCAATGAACAACCAGGACTAACTAGACAGCATATTAAAAAGCAAAGACATTACTTTGCCAACAGAGATCCATCCAGTCAAAGCTATGGTTTTTCCTGTAGTCAGGTATGGATGTTAGAGTTGGACCATAAAGAAAGCTGAGTGCCAAAGAGAATAGATGCTTTTAAACTGTGGTATTGGAGAAGACTCTTGAGAGTAGCTTGGACTCCTAGGAGATCCAACCTGTCCATCCTAAATGAAATCAGTCCTGAATATGCATTAGGAGGCCTGATGCTGAAGCTGAAACTCCAATACTTTGGCCACCTGATGTGAAGAGCTGACTCTTTTGAAAAGACCCTAATGCTGGGAAAGATTGAAGGTGGGAAGACAAGGGGATGACAGGGGATGAGATGGTTGGATGGCATCACTGACTCAATGGACGTAAGTTTGAGTAAACTCTGGGAGTTGGTGATGGCCAGGGAAGCCTGGCGTGCGGCAGTTCATGGGGTCGAAAAGAGTCGGACACGACTGAGTGACAACTGACTGACTGATTCTCCTCTTTGTCCTCCAGTTCAGAAATGGATTGGCAGAGACTGATGAAAAGTGAGGCTCTCCAGGGGAAAACACACAGTAGGTTAGTACTTTCTAGGGCAAGTAATAACCTAAATTTATGAGTACTGCTCAGAACTCACACCAGAGGGCACTCTGTCATTATCTTGGCACCATGTAAGAATGGTTCCCAAACTTTGTAGGTAAACCAAAAGAGCTCTACCTGCTTAGGCTGCTTTTCTGATTCATGATTCCTGGACCCCAGAGAGTCATCAGAATTAAACAGTGATGTCAGTTTGAGTTTTCAAAAGTTAGTAAATACTGAAACATGGGAAAACATACACCGATCTAAGAGTCACAAGAATAATGATAAGTATTACTGTTACTAGAGCTATTTAATCTTCCTGTCTTTTTTTGGTCTTCTGGGTCTCACTTTTTTGTTATTAATTAAGACTTACACATGAAAAATCTGAACCGCTTTGAGCAAAACAATGAAACAATAGAAATATTATTATTGTTACTGACCAATTTTGTAGAAAGGACACAAAGCATGCATAGAAATTATAGTAATTGTGAAATTATATAAATTGTGTATTTGAAAAAAAACTGATTTTGCAATAACTTAATATTATAAAGAATTTTACTTAGTTTTGCATCCAAGAAAACTATGGATTTCTGCAATAGTTGCATTTTGACATTCATTTTGACCATTATGTGTTTCAGCAATCCAGTCAGCAAAGCTTTTAATTTCTTACTGTGTTTGGAAGCTGCTTTGGCCAAAATCTGGAGATCCAGCAGCGTAGAGTCAAACACTTCTTCTTGGCATCTAGTAAAGAATGGTTTAATGATTGAATTCCTACAGCGTGCTCATTCTGAATCATTAGCACTATGTAAAAACCTTATGATTTACTTGATGTGCTTTCTCTGCTGCATATTTTATTATTTTTAAATAGTAGCTTGCCCATGACTGGTTTAAGTCATGTCACCTTAAAACTTGCTGGTTTCTGTACATTATCAACTTAGGATATTTAAAAAAATTATGGAACACATTTGAATTTTCAGTGCAGTTTTAAGGTATATTTATTACATAGTAAAATTAGTTAAATGAAGTACTTACATTTGAAATTATATAAAGATATATGGAAATGAATGAGATGGCTGTATCATTGACTTCAGTGAATCATGGTTTGGAAGGAATACCACACAAACATATTGCTTAATATTGTGCAGAAGGGATCTACAGTAACTATATTAACTTTGTGAGGCCATCTTTCATTCTGTTATTACTTGTGCTATCATGCATTTTGCCTATTGTGGTCACAGTGCTAGAGGGAGAGACGTGCTTTGAAAATTGTCAAAAGCTCTTTTCCCTGAAATGGTATGTACTCCTTTCAAATCACCTAAGGATGCATTTACAGAATGTGATACACAAAATGATCAGCAATCAACCTCTTTATTGACCACTCTCCTCCAAAAAGCTGTGCAAATGAGTCTTTATTCCAGGTGTTAATGATTAATATTTTTTTCTGATGCACTTATACTTTTCATTTGCATATCATCTCAAAATAAATTATATATGTGCATACATATATATAATCATTACACTGAAGTTGATACTCATTAATTTTTTCTTTTAGGTAATAAAAAAGTAATAGCACTGATTTCAAGTTTAAGTATATCCTTTTCATTGCCATTTCCATTTATTTACTATTAGATTTTCAAATGGGAATTATGGTAGAGGTCTGAAGGAACATCTGCTGACTGTAAAATGCTTTAGTAATTATAGATAGAAGGAAAATGGGCCTTTGGAATGTTAGTTAAAATATTGTTTTGTTTATATTTTGACTTTGCCTATAGTGGATTGTGCCTTGTACATTTAAATATATACAAATGGTTGATTTTCATATATAAAGAATACCTACAATTACCATTAAAGCAAGACAAAAATCTAAGACAAAAATAAAAAAAGAATAAAAAAAGAACATTTGGGAACATTTGGGAACAAGCAGCTCATAAAGAAAGAAATAAAAATGACTCAAAGGATTCAGCTCTGCTCATCCTGCATACAATACAAAAAGTATACTCACACACCGTGTGTGTGTGTGTGTGTGTGTGTGTGTGTGTATAAACTGGTACATGATGATCTGATATATCATCTACTCTGATTGATGTTGTCATTTAGTTGCTCAGCTGTGTCCAACTCTTTTGTCTCCCCATTGACTCTAACCCACCAGGCTCCTCTGTCCATGGAAGTTTCCAGGCAAGAATACTGGAGCAGGTTGCCATTTCATTCTCCAGGGTATCTTCCCAAACCAGGGATCGAACTCACATCTCCTGCTTGGCAGGCAGATTCTTTACAACCAAGCCACTTGGGAAGCCCATCTACTCTGATTATGTGTATTGAAATATGTACATATAATTGGAAATATACATATTATACACACATATATATTTACCTGATACACATATATATTTATCAGAGTCCTTAAGATCAAAGTATCATCTGTTTATCTAGACAGACAGACAAATAGCTCAGATTATACAATAACTTCAGAAATACATAGGGAATAACTCACATTGCTGCCCAGGTTATGATGAAGCAGAAACAATTGTATACTACTTGTTTCTGTGTGGGCATCTTGAGTAATTAACCTCTATGAAAAGTAGTTTGGCAGAACTGAACATAATTATAAACATACCTGTTCTTTGACTTCCCCAATTTAATTTTTTTAAGATTTTAGCCTGGAGAGACATTTTGTACTATGAAATGATGCATATAAAAAGATTAACTAGAAATTTAAATTCTTTGTGCTGTACTGGAAAGATCTCTAGGATTTCTTGTAGAGGAAAAAAGCATAGCTGTGAAAATGAGACTAATATCAGTTTTGTGGGGTGACAAATGGGTGGATGTGAGAAGGGAACTCTTTGATGTATGTTCTTTTGTACCTTTTCATATTGGAATCAATTGCTGTACTATCTGTGCAAAAATATTATGAAAATAAAATTAAAAAAAAGAAATAAGGTGCAGTTTAATTTAGCTGGGGTATTCTTAGTTCCAGACCGTTGTTCTTTGTAGACAGAAAATCAACATTGATACCTACATAAAATGATTGCTTTATAAATTATACACAGGTAATATATTAACCAAAAACATTGGTAAGTAAAAATAGATTTACAATTGACAAATATGGTGGTGATGATTGATATGCTAAAATTTCACATCTCTTTGTCTTTACATAGGCTATTCACTGTGCCTAAAATTTCTCCTGTGTATTTTGTATTTTATTTGAGAACACTATTTCTTCTCTAACACTTAGCCTAAACAGAATTTAAACCGATGCTCCCATACCATTAGCTTGTTTCATTCTTTCCTAACAACTTGCTTATATATCTTTTTTAGCATAAATAATCTTTTACTGTATTTTTGTTTCCTCTATTTTCCTCTAATATGCTGAAGACAGGGATTGTGCCTTTTTCTTTTTGTCTTCTCAGCACTGGCAATGTCTGGCACATAGTAAGAGACCAAGAAATATGTTTTTTAAATAATTGAACAGTAAATGCAATGCAGAAGGTGATCAAAATGGTTGATTGCATGAATAAAAACTATTTTAAAGAAAAATATAAGAATATAAAAGAAGTCTTTTTCATACTGAGACTTTTTTATATTTACAACCATTATAAGGTACAGAGGAGTATAATTAAAGGAACAAACAGCAATGTTAATTTTAAACAATGAGCTCAGACCTTTACATTATTCTGGCCTTGTAGGTTAGTTAATTGAGATGAATAAAGGTTCAATAATTTTTCCCAGTTAAGACAATTGAAAAATTGAATAGTTATAGATTAGAAAACAGTCTATATTCCCCCCATGGTCTCTACTGTCAATAATACACAGATACTCTGAACCAGGGTGATAAAAATGACAAGAGTATAGACTCCAGGAATTACCTAGAGGTAAACCTACAAATATTTATGCTGCCAGTGGGAAACCACTTATTCAGTGACAAAAGCATGAAGGTGGCCAGTTAGTACCACATCTTCTGATTATTTTTAGCTGTGGCTACGTGTTCTGCTCAGCATTCATGGAGCATGGAGAAGAGGACAAGATGAAACCACAAGCCATGATTTTTTTTCACAATATAATTCCTGAGAGAATGAAAACCTGACAAGGGTACCTATGAGACTTGGTGAACATTGTAATGAGTTAGTCTTTTGAAGGTAGTAGATGAGCTGATGACTAATATGCTTTGGATTTACTTCTGTCAAAACATAGGTTGGTGAGCTGTTAAAATTCTGTCTTGCAGTTTCTTTATTTGGTCAGTGTTCTGAGCGTTAAAGAAGAATTTAGTTTTAGGTCTCAATCCCTATGCTAGTTTCCCATTCTTTATTTATAGCCTTTAAGATTTTCATAGTCATACATTCCAAAACTAATATTTATTTTGCCTGAGATATATTACCACTACATTCAGCTAAATTTCTCCATTGTTGAATTGGTTTATATGTAGTCAAGAAGTGTTATTTTTTTTATATTTGATAGAGATTGGTGAAAATGCCTCTATTGGTGAATATATCTCTATCTAAATATGTTTTGATAGAGTAAAAGAAGTAAATCCAAAGCATGTTGAAAAGAAAAATAATAAAAATAACAAAAACAAGAAAAGAGACTCAATCTTGATTAGAAAAACCACTTTTGTTTATTGTTTAATTATGTGAATATATTGAGTCTAATTTTTCTTCCCATAGTTTTAGACTTAATAAAACTGAAAATGAAATGAGGAGTGACTACTAAGTGCTAATTAATACATTTGTTACTTGTAATTATTCTATCTTATGTTCTTTAAAACTGATAAAATCATTTTGTATCTTAAATTACTGACACCTTGGAAAAGACCCTGATGCTGGGAAAGATGGAGGGCAGGAGGAGAAGGTGGTAACAGAGGATGAGATGGTTGGATAGCATCATCGACTCAATGAACATGAGTTTGAGCAAACTCTGGGAGATGGTGAAATGCAGGAAGTCTGGCATGCTGCAGTCCATGGGGTCACAAAGAGGTGGACATGACTGAGCGACTGAATGACAACCTTAAATTATAGGAATGATACACAAATTTGTAGATTTTTTAAGTAGTTTGGAGTTACTATCTTTTATTATATCAGAGATTTACGTTTATTGCTTTTATACATGACTGACATTTATGACTTTTTTTGATGCTCGACATATGTTTACTCTAAAAGTCATGGACTCTCCTCTGACCTTTAGAAACTGAATTTTTCAGATAAAGGCGTTTTCAGCCATATTAAAATAGTTCACTCAAATGTTTATCAGATAATCAGCTGGTGCAGTCTATATTCTCATAAAGGTTCATTTCCTACTGTAAATTATTCTTTTGGTCATACAAATCTATCACAAGTTAAGAAAAGGGAAGAAAATAAATTTCACTATTTCAACAGCTTCACCTTAAGTATTACTCTTTAAACTCTAACCACAGACCATGAACTAGCTAAATCTTGGTTTGATATAATGCAATGAAAAATTGAGCAGGAAAGGGAATGGATAAACTTAGGAGGGAGGCCAAAAGGAAATAACTCCTATTTCCATAGTACATTTTTTGAAGGAGCTCAGGGCAAGTGATGAAAATGAATGACACTGTATACAAACTAATTTTCTCTCAGAGACCGTATCTATAAACTAGGAATACAAAATACTTACACACAGGCCCTTTTTTTACCCAAGATCTGATCCTGACACAATAGAATATTAAGGTAGGATGTGTACACATCTGATTCAGTCCTCACTCATTTTTCAAGGCTTGTTTAAGCCCTTTCTTCCATTAAACCCTCTTGAAATGCCTCAACCCAAACTGCTCTATTCTCTCTTGAAAGGCCACTTAAACTACTAGTCAGTTAAAACATCATATTTTAGAATGAGCAAGCAACTACTTTGACATCAAAACAACTGTTTATTGAAGGAAAATCCTGGTTAATCAGCTTTTGTTGTTATTGTTTAGGGACCCCTCACCAAAAACATACCATATCTTTTCTTGCTAGAATCCCAGAGACTGTGTGTGATCATAATGCTTGAAGTTTCAGCTTAAGGAGGTCATGTGGTTAGCAGATATTTAAACACTGTTTTGGGTGTGTCTGTGAGGGTGTTGAGTCTGGGAGGATGTTTCTGGACGAGATTAATATTGGTATGAATAGAGTGAGTAAAGCAGATTGCTTTCCCCAAAGTGAGAGGACTTCGTCCAACTAGTAAAAGCCTGAAAAGAACAAAACAGTGTTGGACTAGAGAGTTTTGCTCTCATACCAGACAGTTCTGTTTCCCCTTGACCCTTTGGAGAGTTTTTTTTTTTTTTTATTTTTCTTGTGATTCCACACTCAGACTGGAACTTCCATCATTGACTAATCTGGTTATCAGGCCTTCCCACTGCAGATCTGGGGGCCTTCTCAGCCTCCTCAACCATGTGAGCAAATTCCTTATGATAAATCCCTTTATTAGATATCCTGTTAGTTCTGGGTTTTTTTTGGAGAACCCTGACTAATACAGTGATCAATGGAGAATGCCCTCTTAAAAGTATACATTTTGGGAAAGAGAAGGCCAGGGAGGAGTAGAAGGGACGAGAAATACAGGGAGAGAGAAATAATCATCACCATTGCAGGATTCTTCATTAAAAATTCTAGTATTGATTTCATATAATATAAATCAAGCACCATATTTTAACTTAATACATTTGTGGAAATTTAAGAAATTTTGGGAAAATTCAATTGATTCAGATTTTCAAAGGCAACTAAATCATGCAGCATTAATCCAAATGTATAGCAGAAAAGAACAAATATACTTTTGCATCCTCTCTGCAAGTCTAAGGGACTTCACTCCCTTCTCTTTTGTTCTTTTCTTTGTATACATAGAATAAAGGGAAGATATCAACATTAATTTTTAGCTCTCTTCCTTATCGTAAGATCCTTATCTTTTAAAATAATATATGACAAAGAAGAAAAAGTAGAGCATCAAGGAACCTCCCTGGGAAGAAGGTTATCAACATTAAGCTTAAACGTTTCTTAGATAGAAGATATTTTTCATTCATTGTACCCTTTCTTGTTCACAACTAGCAGTATACCTTACATATTATTGACTGTGTCTATCAAGTCTTATTCTAGACCAGCATATATGCCTTTGGTCAACAATATTAAAACTGGATTTTGCATATCCTTGTGGGCTTCTGTCTCTACAAGGTGTATGGAGAGTTTTAAGGGAATAGGATTTTTTTTAACCCTGTTCTAATGCTGAACCTATGAGGAAAGGCTTGATGCTTTTCCATGTTGCTCTTTTACAATCTCCTCTTCTTGAGAAAGACATGAATCTAAGCATCTTGAAATGTATTACAATGTGTTGTCTCCTGCAGATGCACTGAATCTTATCATTTCACCATGTCCTTACTCAAGTCACCAAAACTTCTCATCTCAGTCTTTAATATGTGCATTTGCAATGATTGTTTTGCATAATTTTTAGCAAAGTTTGTAATCTTGTTGTTTTGATTCACTTGTATATTATAATTGTGTACTAGTTATAGTGTAACAGTAACTCAAGGTAAAACCCAGCACTGAATATGATTTTTTGTTCTGTGAAGTATGTTACAGGAATCACTAGAAATTCCCTTGGACTTCCGAGGAAGCTTAGTTGGTAAAGAATCTGCATTTAATGCAGGTGACCTCGGTTCAATTCCTGGCTTGGGAAGATCCCCTGGAGGAGGGCATGGAAACCTACTCCAGCATACTTGCCTGCAGAATCCCCACGGACAGAGGAGTCTGGGGGACTAGAGTCCATGGGGTCTCAAAGAGTCAGACACTGCTGAGTGACTATGCTCAGCACAGAACAGAAATTCCTTTGAGCAAACAGTTACAGTCGTCCTTCAGTGTTCACAATGGATTGCTTCCAGGACCTGTGTGGATAACCAAACTCATGGATACTCAAGTCCCTTGTATAAAATGTCGTAGTACTTTTACTTATTACTTATACACATCCTTCTGAACACTTTAAATCATCTCTGATTTACTTATAATACCTGAAACAATGCACATGCTATGCAAGTCGTTGTAAATCTGATGTAAAAATTCAATTTTTGCTTTTGTGGAGCTTTTTGGATCTTTTTCAAATATTTTTCATTCATGGTTGGATGAATCCATGGATGTGGACCTCACAGATAGGGAGGCCAACTGTGTATTTTTAGAATAAAATTTTGTGGAGTAACTGGAATATAAACATTAGCTTAAGAAAAATTGCAATTTCAGACTGTTAAAGAAGAGCTTGTTTATATTTGCTACCAAATACCTGATTGTAGATATCAAGCCAGAATAGTTACAGCCTAATCTGTTGGGTGTATTTAAGAGTAATGTGCATCTACCATTCAGATTGTTTTCTCTAACTAGAATTCCTGTCTGAAAAGAACCAAACATTTCTTGGATTGAAGGCTGACTTTACGTCTTGATTCAAAAAATACATAAAATGTGTAAAATAATTACAGAGACAGCTTTTTGCATGCAACAGAAAGTGAGTAAACTGTTAAGCAAAAGAGACAAAAAATACAATGGGTCATGTCAAAAATAAAAGGCTTCCTATGACCAAAGATGTGTGTCACTAATAGAGAATACAATTAATTTAAGAATATCAAATGCAGATTAAATTGTGCAAATGCTATAAAGAAAAAGAAAGCCGACAGAAAGTCCCCAAAACAATTCTTTAGGTTCTGTCACAGCTTATTGGAGTTCTAATAACTTACTCTAGTAGTTGGATATTTAGAAACAGTTATTAACCATTACTCCTGCATTTCTTCAGTTCAGCTCAGTTGCTCAGTCGTGTCCAACTCTTTGTGACCCCATGAACCGCAGCATGCCAGGCCTTCCTGTCCATCACCAACTCCTGGAGTTCACCCAAACCCATGCCCATTGAGCTGGTGATGCCATCCAGCCATCTCATCCTTTCTCATCCCCTTCTCCTCTTGCCATCAATCTTTCCCAGCATCAGGGTCTTTTCAAATGAGTCAGCTCTTTGCATCAGGTAGTCAAAGTATTGGAGTTTCAGCTTCAGCATCAGTCCTTCCAATGAACACCCAGGACTGATCTCCTTTAGGAAGGACTGGTTGGATCTCCTTGCAGTCCAAGGGACTCTCAAGAATCTTCTCCAACACTACAGTTCAAAAGCATCAATTCTTCAGCACTCAGCTTTCTTTATTGTCCAACTCTCACATCCATACACGACCACTGGAAAAACTATAGCCTTGACTAGACGGACTTTTGTTGGCAACGTAGTGTCTCTGCTTTTTAATATGCTGTCTAGGTTGGATGTAACTTTCCTTCCAAGGAGTAAGTGTCTTTTAATTTCAAGGCTACAGTCACCATCTGCAGTGATTTTGGAGCCCAGAAAAATAAAGTCTGACACTGTTTCCACTGTTTCCCCATCTATTTGCCATGAAATGATGGGACCGGATGTCATGATGTTAGTTTTCTGAATGTTGAGCTTTAAGCCAGCTTTTCCACTCTCCTCTTTCACTGTCATCAAGAGGTTCTTTAGTTCTTCTTCACTTTCTGCCATAAAGGTAGTGTCATCTGCATATCTGAGGTTATTGATATTTCTTCCAGCAATCTTGATTCCAGCTTGTGCTTCATCCAGCCCAGCATTTCTCATGATGTACTCTGCATACAAGTTAAATAAGCAGGGTGACAATATACAGCCTTGACGTACTCCTCTTCCTATTTGGAACCAGTTTCTTGTTCCATGTCCAGTTCTGTTGCTTCCTGACCTGCATACAGGTTTCTCAAGAGGCAGGTCAGCTGCTCTTCCCTTCTCTTTCAGAATTTTCCACAGTTTATTGTGATCCACACAGTCAAAGGCTTTGACATAGTCAATAAAGCATTTCTTAGGCAAACTGAATTTTAGGCTAATCTGATAGTCACAACTGATAAAGGAAATTCCCCTTTATAGAATTCCAGCTATTGAATGTAGATGGAACTGTGTAATTATAAAAATCACTGTTTTACATCCTCTGCTTAATTTTTGATAGCTCAGTTGGTAACGAATTCACTTGCAATGCAGGAGACTCTGAATCAATTCTTGGGTCAGGAAGATTTCCTGGGGAAGGCATAGGCTACCCACTCCAGTAATTCTTGGGCTTAATTTTTAATGAAAACTTAATTTTTATTTATTTTTATTTTAGTATAGTTTCTTTACAATGTTGTATCAGTTTCTGCTGTAAATTGAATCAGTATATGTATGCATATATCCCTTCTTTTTGTTTTTTTTGATTTCCTCCCCATTTAGGTCATCGCAGAGCATTGAGTAGGGTTGCCTGTGCTATATAGTAGCTTCTTATAATTATCTATTTTATACACAGTATTAATAGTGTATATATGTCAACCTCAATCTTCCAGTTCCTCCCCAGTCCCATTCCCCCTTGGAATCTATACAATTAATTTTTTAAAGATAATTATCAACAGATGAAACTGTAAAAAGAAGAGATGATAGCAGACCATAACTCCGAAAACTGGCTGTCAGCATTTGAACCCACTGAAGTTTTTGTTTCCCTAAATGTGACACAATCATTCTTTGTCCTAATAATATGCAATGTAAAGCACTTGGCATACCCTTTAAGGCATTCATTCCAGAACATTCTTACCTAATTTTAGCCTTGATAGTAGCTAAATGTATGGGAAATATAGGAGATAAAAGAACAAACAAAATAATGCACAGAGGCAAATTGACAAATTTAGAATGTGCATCATTCTAGAGGTTAACTGGTTCTGTTTCTGTAAACAATTAGTGGCACAAGAGATGAGAAGGAAAGAGGAGCATGTATGAATAAAAAGATTTAACATTTACAGTATCATAAATAGGAAGGAAATCCAAAGCAGGTTGGATATATGTATACATATAGCTGATTCATTTTTCTGTACAGTAGAAACTAACAACATTATAAAGCAACTATATGCCAATAAAACAATTTTAAAAATTAAAAAAAAAACAACTAGACCTACATCAAATGGATCTTTGGGTAGATCTTATTTAGAAGAAAATAACTTTAAAAAGATGTTCTTTGAGACAAATAGAATAAATTATTAACTGCTCTCAAATGATACCAAGCACTTATCCTTCATTTGTCAGGTATGAAAACGGTTATAATAGAAAAGTGCATATTATTTATAAATGCATACTGAAATAAAGTAAAATGACATGATTTCTGGGACTTGTTTAATAATGCCTCAAAAAGGAGGGATAAAAATTTCAGATGAAAGAAGATCCTAATATTGAGTCTGGGTAGTGGATACGGAGAATTCAGTTTACTGTTCTCTTTGGTGCAGTTGATATTTCAATATTTTTCTAATAATAAATTTTAAAGTATTGAAATGCATGTAGTTCTGAAATATATAACTTATAATTAGATAGACATATGGCAAATTTTGCATTTCTACCTAATATGTAAACTGTATACAGTTTTTCAAAATTATGCTGTAGCATGCACAAAGAACTTTGAAGAATCTGGTCACACTATACCATGAAATCTATTGAACAGTGCTGATGGTCTGAACTTGAATATAAATTTGGCATCTATGAACTATTTAGATACCATACCTACAAAAAGGCCTTGCCTCATAGCTCAGTCAGTAAAGAATCTGCCTACAATGCAGGAGACCTGGGTTCGATTCCTGAGCTGGAAAGATCCTCTGAAGTTGGGAGAAGGAAATGGCAATCCACTCCAGTCTTCTTGCCTGGCAGGCTATAGTCAGTGGGGTCTCAAGAGTTGAACATCACTTAGCAACTAAACCACCACCACCACCCATTAAAAATAGAAAACAGTTAATATGGCTGCAAAGATTCTAGAGCTATGTGTTTGTTTACTTATTATGTATTAATTGATTGATTGACTTCCAGAGTTTTCCATATCATTTTGGAAGCAGAGCCCTGGGATATTTTTAACTCTGTTTCAGTTTCCTGTACAAACTTGAACTTAAAATTGTAAATTTCTTTTTCCTTAAAGTGTCATATGCAAATGAGAGTCCCTTTCAAGTAGAAATTGGGGTTATGGGTTGTTAGTTTATCTGTAAGATATTCCTTTTTCTATCAGAAGAAAGAATATCTCCAAATATGATGTACGTTTGGGCAAAGTACATGATAAAATACTGTTAAGGGCTTTCCTTTAAATACCTGTTTTTGAGTGGGTGTCATGTATGAAATTACAAGTAACTGCTTTTTATTGGCCAGTAGATGGCAAAATATAGCATTATTGCAGCATCAAAATATAAGTCCTAAGCTGTGTCACAATGAAATGGCATTTCTTGGGCAGCAAATGCAAATAAATTGGGGCATTAAGCATCCAAATTCTAAGACAAAAAATTTGTGAGAGGCTAACGGATTTTGTATTTGCAGTTATAACACACAGACTTCACTGCACATCTCTCACTTGAATAGGGCACAGCTGCTTCTGTATTAAGTTATTTTAGCAGTATGGAGAAAAATGCTGTGAAAGATGTGTGTGCCATTATTTCACGTTGAGAATATTTTTCAAGTACACTTCTGAAAGGATTTACCACTTGAAAAATATGTTATGGTAAGCCCGGAATATGGAGGGCTGGCATGCCCTTTTCCTGTCATATTAAGGTAAAAAAAAAAAAATTATGGGATTAAACAATTCAGGAGGGGAGGGTGAGTTCCTGAACACATTGACCTCACACTGGAGTTTGACAGAGTCAGTACCCAAGACTTGAATTTCATAATGTACAGTCTGCTGAAAGGAAAGTATAAACAAAGTCTCAGAAACAGCAGGAGTGGGAGGAAAAAGGTGTGTGCTACTCCCACAAAGCACTCTGTACCCTGTGTTCATGTCAGATGTGCGCAGTGCTCACACAGGGAGGCTGAAAGTTCGCAGACTGAGATGTCAGAGTGCTCCAAGGCCATCTATGGACTGTTAGACTCAGAAGGACTCAGTGGGCTTAAAAGAAGCATCTGCCGACTTCTCCCAAGAACCTTTCATCCTCAGAAAACGTACAGCTGAGTCTTGATTTAGGTAGTCATTAAATGGCACTAACAAAAGACCTTGAACCAAGACATACCATTAAAGTGAGACTTTTCTGTAAGTGAAGTAGTTTGTTTCTTCACAGTGTGAATTAGAGGGACTTAAAAGGACTCTGCTCCCCAAATGTCCTTTTCTTTTACACACACACACCCCCACTCCAGGACACAGAGACAAGATGCGATGAGATTGTTTCAGGCCCTTGCACAGCTCACTTTTCGGTGTTTTTGTAATTAGCTGTTTCCTCTGTGCAGCTCCGTGCTCTTCCTCCTCGGTCTCATCTGATCCCCACCTTATTCTTAGCCTTTGAAATTTTATTTCTAAATTATCTATGGAGATATTTTTAAGGTTGTCATATTCATTAACCTCTTACCTTCAATTTTCCCTTTCTTCCAAATTAGGAGAATATGCTACACAAACAACCACATAAGATTCCCCACTTTAAGTTTAACCACCTCCAGTTTCCCCTGCTAGAAATCTCCATTCAAAGCATCCCCAAAGTCTCTTGTTCCCTACAAAGCTCCTGAATCTCTTGCTCATCTTTGAATTTCTGACAAATGCAAATCATTGTGGACTGACTACTTTGCTGTAGCAAACTTTGAATTTAAATGAAAAAAATAATAGGTTGTGCTGTTTTTTTTTTGTCTTTATTTCTACATAATTCAAAAACAATCTGAGAAACATATGCATTTTGTAGATTAAGAATATTGGACATAAGATCAAACAGTGTTTGTTTTTCTCCCAGGATGGCAGAGGGAAATTGGGAAAGAGAAAGAGAAAGGGAAAGCTGTGAACTTACACAGGATGGAACTTAAATTTCATGCCTACAAGAATTATTTTGCATTATTGTTACCTGACCTTCACAGCATTGTAAAATAGCTTTGATAGGATCCTTATCTGAAGAGGGTTCTCCAAGTTCTCCACAATGCATGCTTTTCCACTGTAACATGCATTTTTCCTATGTACTGTTTACCAAAACCTGAGTTCTGAGTAAGAAAAACTAGCTACGTGACAGGAGTTATAAGGGGTTCTATTACCACATTGTTCTCGGGGGCACTCTTATTTCTTACAGATCCCATGCCCTCCAGTTACCTACATGATCACCATAGTGACTTTACTTCTTCAATCCCAAGTTGAAAGCCCTCTCATATTTTTATGAGGCAGGACAGATTTTGCTAGTTTTGCTTTTTATTTTTTTTTCTAGAAATAAACTGAGAAAGAGTTAATGTAGATATATTCTGATATGTGGGGTATAGTGCCTGGCTGGACCCCACATCAGAGAGCTCTGTTAGATCCTCTTTACTTTAAAATCAGGCTTTCTTGATAGCTCAGTTGGTAAAGAATCCACCTGCAATGCACAAGACCCTGGTTTGATTCCTGGGTCGGGAAGATCTGCTGGTGAAGGGATAGGCTACCCACTCTAGTATTCTTGGGCTTCCTTTGTGGCTCAGCTGGTGAAGAACCCACCTGCAATGCGGGAGACCTGGGTTTGATCCCTAGTTTAGGAAGATCCCCTGGAGAAGGAAAAGGCTACCTACTCCAGTATTCTGTCCTGGAGAATTCCATGGACTGTATATCCATGGGGTCGCAAAGAGTCAGACATGACTGAGCAACCTTCACTTCACTTACTTTAAAATATATGATTGCATTTATACCCATGGTTCTCCGCCAAGACCAGTGTCTCACTAAACACATTTTCATGGCACAATTTGTGTGTATTTGAAATAAAAGCAAGTTCACCGCCCCCCCCAAATTAAAGAGAACAAACTAGCAAAAACGAGCACTAGCTGAATAAATGTGTCAAATATTAGCAAATACATTTTAATACATTATGTCTGGCAACTGATGTTGCAATTATAATTTTGAGTATCAGGATGATGATTAGTCATGGTAAGTGACCCTCCTGCTCTGTCTTAGTTCGCTAATTGCTTGTATCTACTCATTAGAGTTTGTGTCACTGCTTATAGGTATAGTCATCTGGTATTTTATTATAACAGAAGTATTTTTTTTTTATCTCCAATTCTCTATCAGTGATGTGCAGACAAATAGAGTTTCAGAGTCTGACCAGTACTATCTACTGGTATGAAATGTCTTTCTTTCCTTTTCGATGTATTATCTAGTTTAGCTCTCTCCCAAGGCATTGAAGGAATAATCTCCATCTAATTGCATTAGGTGATTGACACCTAGGTTCCTACCAGCCTAGCAGATTGCTGAGCAGTTTTCATTCTTTCTCACTGCCTCTCTTGCGGACTTCTGCTTTTGTGAAGATAAGAGATTTTCTCAAGAAGGCTGTTAACACTACTACAAATGTCAGGTTGTAGTGGTGAAGTTATTGGAATCATTTTTCTCTTCTAATACACCAGCTTGTGAGGTCATCAACAGTTTCATGTAGAACTTCACTGCAGGCTGATCCTCACTAAGGACCATTTTGTAGAAATCATTGCTTGACATAATTTAGTGTTGGATAGTGAGCATATGCAGAACTGAGGTTTGTTTTTCAACAAAAGGCTACATGCTTCAGCAAAAACCTCATCACATCATATATAATATACACTTAATTCATAAATTTATTAAATATTACTATGCCAGCTATGTTTAATTTTCTCCTTAGGGTGCTGTGAAGTATATGAAGTATATAAAACATTTTAATGAGCTTTTAGTAAAATAATGGAGAATATATCTAAAAATTATTGTAAATCAAGGCAACATATTTTGTACTGTAAGAGCACTATTTATTAACCCTAAGGACTGTGTGGCTCTAGGAAGAGAAAGATCGTATCTTTATATAGTGCATGATTTGGGTAGGTGTCTATGATGGGTGAGATTTCGAGAGAGAGAATGCTGTAAACTGAAAGACTGTGTTGGAGCTGGTAAAGCTCGAGACGTCTAGAGAACTGGAAGTCATTTTGTTGTGGGGGGGCTTCTGTCTGGGAGGATGATAGGCTATTGTGTTTCTAAACAGAGGAAAGGAGATGGGGAGGAACTTTCAATGATATACTGAGGAATTTACATATTTTTTAACATAGGCAATAGGGTGTCACTGAAACTTATTTAAGGCAAACAACTGGCATAATGTGTCATTATTATATTTTAGAAAAATTGGTCTGTCGGCTATGAGCAGGACGGATTATAAAGGGATGGCTTGAGAATAGAGCAAATAAGTCCAAGTTAAGGGAGGGTATGGTAGTTTCAGAATATGATATTTGTCTTCTCTCTCATTTGATTATCTCCCTAATAATGTCATGCATTTTCATGTATTATTATTTTGAATCTGCTTACTGAAAAAGCAAATAAATAGGTTAAAGTAAAAAAGGATAAACATATTTGACATGGCATTCTTTGAAGAAATATGGTAAAAATTAAAAGGTCGATTTGCATGACTACATATTTTGACTTTTTTAGACTGATTGAAGTATAGTTTATTTACAGTATTATGTTTTGAAAGCATACAATGCAGCAATTCACAATTTTTAAAGGTTATACTTCCTTTATAGTTATTATTATTTTTGCTTTTCAATTTTTTTTTCATTTATTTTTATTAGTTGGAGGCTAATTACTTTACAATATTGTAGTGGTTTTTGCCATACATGGACATGAATCAGCCATGGATTTACATGTGTTCCCCATCCTGATCCCCCCTCTCACCTCCCTCCATTACTATTAAATATTTGCTTTTTTCCCTATGTTGTGCAATATATCCTTATAGCTTATTGTATACATGATAGTTTGTGCCATTTTGTCCCCTGCCCCTTCTCCCTTCCCTCTCCACATTGCCAACCACTAGTTTGTTCTCTCTATATGCAAGGATGTTTTTTTTTTGTTGATCAAGAGTTTGTTGTATTTTTTAGAATCCACAGATAAATGATATCATACAGTATTTGTCTTTCTCTATCTGACTTATCTCAGTTAGCATGATACTCTCCAGGTCCATCCACATCATTGCAAATGGCAAAATTTCTTTTTTAATGGCTGAGTAGTATTCCTGTGTGTGTGTGTGTGTGTGTGCATGTGCGCGTGCATGCACACATACATGTGTGTATCACATCTTCTTCCATATGTTGGAAATTTTAAATGATGCTGCCATAAACATTGACGATGGGAAAGGCTGAAGGCGGGAGAAGGGCAGGACAGAGGATGAGACGGTTGGCTGGCACCATTAACACACAGACCTGATTTTGTGTGAGCTGTGCTGCTATCCATGGCGTCGCAGAGACACGACTGAGCAACTGAGCAAATGAATATTGGGGTGTGTGTATCTTTTCAAATTAGTGCTTGTCATTTTTCAAGTATATACCGAAGAGTAGAATTGCTGGGTTCTATGGTGATTCTTTTTAGTTTTTTGAAGAACCTCTGTAAAGTTTTCCACAGTGGCTGCATCAGTTTGTATTTCCACTAGCAGTGTACAAGGGTTCCCTTTTTCTGACATCCTCGCCAGCATATTTGTGTTCTTTTTTGCTCCCCTCTTGTCACCCCAGCTCTGTGCTCTAGGGACTCCCCCTGTGAGGGATGCCTTGGTGCTTCTGTTGTGGCATGAGGACAGTGTGGGCTTGATTGGCCCCTAGTCTGGCTGGTTGCTCGGTCCTGCCCTGTGCAGAGGCTGTCAGCTGCTGGTTAGCAGGGCCTGATCACTAGCCAGCCGACAGCAGACCTCCTGGGGGATCTGGGGCTAATGCTGGCTCAGTGGTGGGTGGAATCAGAGTCAACAAAACTCTAAGGCTGTGGTTCACCTATTGATGGGTGAAGGCAGGTCTTAAGGTTAGTGGCAGACACTGTTGGGCAGAGCTGATTTCTGGAGTCTGGGTCCAGGGCTGAGGAATTCCAGAGCAGGTGTCAGATTACTGGTGGGTGGGGAAAGAATCTGACTCAATCAGGTAAGGGATGTGCAATCTCTTGAAGCTTGTGTTAGCCTGCTAGTGGGCAAGGCCATAACCCACGTGATTCCAGCGCAGCGTCTGGCCTGCTGTGTGT
Organism: Hydropotes inermis; assembly: GCA_020226075.1. Lineage (NCBI taxonomy): Eukaryota > Metazoa > Chordata > Mammalia > Artiodactyla > Cervidae > Hydropotes > Hydropotes inermis. Next base: position 8,821,124 of record CM035295.1, on the reverse strand, counting down.
ACCATGGGTCCACAGGCTCTGAGATTATGGCTTTCTTGCATCTGGTTTCTGCCTTCTGGTAGATGAGGCTGGTCCAAAGGCTAGAGTGGGATTCCTGCCCACTGGTGGGTGGACACAGGTCCTGGTTCTCTGGTGGGCAGTAGGATATCGAGGGGCATATCTGGAAGTGGCTGTGGGCTCAGGAAGTCTTTAGGCAGCCTGTCACCTAGTGGGTGGGGCTTGTGTACCCACCCAGTTAGTTGCCTTGGTTTGAGGCATCCCAGAACTGATGCCTATAAGCTCTTAGGTAGGACCAGGTCTTGTGACTAATTACATAGTTAAAGAATTTCACAATGGCACCCGCCAGCACCAGTGACCACATGGTAGAAAAAGAGCTCCCCAGGATGGCTACCATCAGTGTCTATGTCCCTGAGGTCAGCTGTAGCTGCCTCCCACCTCCCTGGGAGACACTGCAGACAGGGAGTCAGCAAATAGATCTGGCCCCAGCTCCTGTGGAATTGCTTCTTTCAGTCTGGGTCCTGGAACACGTGAGACTTTATGAAGTCCCCCTTTAAGAGTAAACTCTGCATTTCCCTCAGTCCTCTGGGACTCTAGAAACTAAGCCCTTTGGCTTCAAAGTCAAATGCTCTTGAGAGCTTATCTTCCTAGTATAGGGTCCCTGGGCTTGGAGCCCAGCATGGGTCTCAGAACTCTCCTTCCTTTGGACGAACTTCTGCAATATGTTTATTATCTTGTTTGTGGGTTGCCCAGCCTGGGGTATGGGACTTCATTGCATTGTGAGTATAATACCTCCTACCCATGTTGTGGTTCCTTCTTTATGTCTTAATTGTAGAGGATTTGTTCTTGTAGGTTTCTATCTTTTTCATCTATGGTTGTTTTGCAGATAGTTGTGACTTTGTTGTGTTCATGAGAGAAGGTGAAGTTGGAGTCTTTCTACTCTGCCATCTTGGCCAATTTCACACATATTTTGATTTTAGATGTCAGGGAAGAGTATGACAAAAATAGAAAAGTTATCTGAAATGTGCTTAGAAGGCAAAATAATCCATTTTAGACCTGCTGAAATTGGGTGTCCTAGGGCATCTACGCAATGTGCACACTTAGAAATCTTATTAGAATCTAGGTAGTGCAAAGCATTAATAATAAAAATTTGAATGTTTTCAACATAGACTTTAATATCAAATTTATGAGACTATGTTAAATTACTTAGTGACATAAATTTACACACATTTACACATACATTTTCTTTTAAGCTTCAAATACAACCCTGCACATTAAAATATTACCTCATTCATTTGAACTACTCAAATGAGAGTTTTTGATAACTTGAAAACAGCTATACAATCTGTGAAAAACAGAACCTGCCAACTAAATTCATTGGGTAATCAGATTTTTAGTTTGGGAAAGGAATAGTAAACTGCTCAGGAGAACAAATTGTTTTCAAATATTTAAATGTGTTACAGGAAAGCAATCATTAAGATAAAAGAATCATATATATTCTTTATTATAGACTTTCAGAAATCATGAGAAGCATTTTATATGTAGATTTGGCATACTAGTTGAAATACCTTGAGTAATTGTAAAATATTTGTTGATTGAATAAATAATTGATGCTTTTCAAATACTCTTTCCAACATATGTGGTAGCAGGTAAAGAGCTAAAGATGTAAAGGCTGTTAAACATGAGTTGGAGGACTGATTATGGCATTAATTAGAGAAAAGTAACTATTAAATGTTGGAGCTATTTCATTTATTTATTGATAAGAAACTAAGGCTTGTGAATGAAATAATGAAAATATAGTTGATCGTAAGTTTAAGATGAAACCAACTCTGTTTGAGAATGCGAATAGATAGGAGCTCACTGGTCCCTCCACCCTGGCCTCATTCTACTTCTCAGGAGGAGGTGACTAGCTATTTATTGACTATATCAACTATGTGAAATACAGCAGTGTGTTAGTACTGTTGAGTGAAGCTCCCAATATTCAGAAAGAAGGTAAAACTCACACCCACATGGGGCTAAATTTTGGCATGCTTGGTGTTTTTAATGAGACTGGAAAGCAGAGTCAGGTTTAGAAGTATTTCTACTTTGGTATCTGTCTCTCCATAAGGATACCTGGGGTGGAAGCCTAGGACAGCCCTATTCTAGGTATTTGTGAACTAAATATGTATCTACCTTTAGCTATGTGTTCTTCAGCAGGCATCTTGATAGCTCATATATTCTTCCTGGCCTGGTCTATTATGCCACCAGAACTGCATTTGCTAAGTTGACCATTTGCTAAGTGGACTGAGGGAAGGAAAGGAAAAGGAAACGAAAGTTTGAAAGTGGTTGCCCTGCCACTGTTATTTTCACGCCTTAGAGCTGACTCTAGTCTGAGTAAAAGTATTCATCCTAATTGTTCAATCAAGACATATAAGAGAATATATTGGCATTTGTGACCAGCTTTCATAATGTAGAATCAAAAGGGGGAGAATGGAGAGGTTGCCTTGAATTCACCAAAAAAGACACTTGAGAGATTTAATCCCTTCCTGGCTCTATCATGTTGGTATATTTATTGACTCCATTTATAATATAGTATTTTTATGTTAGTTTCTGTAATGATGCATATACAAAACCAGATATACTGTGTAGAGCGGGTATTCTTAACTTATCTATAATATATTTGTGTTTCATAAATATTTATTATCATCATCTCTTTTTAAGTCAATATGCTAAAAATTCTGAAGCATGTCAAAGGAGAAAATATGAGTTTCTGTTCTTATGAAACTTTCAGTATAATGTGAGATAAAAGTCAAATAAATAATACAATAAGGTGAGGGTAAATATTTTAAAATTTGAGAATGGTGATGACAAAAACTTAAAAATAGGTACCATAGCTCCTTGAAATAGAAGGTGAAAAATTCAGATATATACCCAAAGTTTGAATTAAGGGCAGTATAAATAAGTAGGTAGAGATATTTAATAATTAGTTGGATTACAAGGCTGAAACCATGAGATGTCTGTATTAGAGTGGAACAAGCTAAGGAGTATATGACAGCAAAATAAATCCATAAAGTCAGAATGTAGAGGAATCCTTTTATTGGATAGCAGTGTAATACTCTTTTCCAACAAGTTCTTGGGTTATTCTTCACATACATTCATTAAAAAAATATTTGAGCATCTATAATACATCAGGTACCATGGAATTTGGCAGTGAACAAATATAGTTGACCCTTGAACACCTCAGAGGTTGTGGGGTGCTGACCTTCTGTGCAGTTGAAAATCCAAGTATACTTTTGCAATAGGCCCTCAGTATCTGTGGTTCTGCATTCAGAGATCCAGCCAAACTTGGATTGTATGGTGGTGGCATTGGTTTAGTCATTAAGGTGTGTCCGACTCTTGCAACCCCATGGACTGTATCCTGCCAGGCTCCTCTATCCATGAGATTCTCCAGGCAAGAATACTGGAGTGTGTTGCCATTTCCTTCTCCAGGAAATCTTCTCGACCCAGGAATCGAATCCTGGTCTGCATTGCAGGTAGATTCTTTACCGACTGAGCAATGAGGGAAGCTCCTATTATAAAAGTCCTGGAAGCTAGAACCAGTACTCTCTTCCCCTATGGTGGTGGTTTGGATTGCATAGTATGTACTTATTGAAATTGAAAAATCTTCACATGTAAGTGAACTTGGGCAGTTCAAATCTGTGTTGGTTAAGGGTCAGCCGTAGTCTAAAATCCCTGTCCATATGGAGCTTATATAGTCTGACATATGAACCCCAAAAAATCAAATTAAAAAAAAAATATATATGTATGTACATATGTACTATGATGATCAGGGCTGTGAAGAAAAATTTTAGCAATGTCAAAGGATAGGGAAAACTGTAATTGGGAGGGAGGAATTCTAGTGACTATGAAAGGCTGCTAAGCAAAGTGAAACATTTGAGGGGTGTGGGATAGGTATTTGGATACCTGGGGAAAGAATATTTCTGGCAGAGAGAATGAGGCACAAGGTCCCTGAAGTGGAGACATGTTAGGAATATTCCTGCTCTTAAAAATCCACTGAGGCTAACGTAACTGAAATGCAGTGAGGGTGATGGAGAGGAGTAGGTGCCTGCAGAAGTTAATCTGAGGGTTATATTGGGTAGAGATAAATTTTAAGAATGTTGACTTTTTCTGAGTGATGAGTGGGTAGGATGTCATTTTGAGCCAGGAGAGGGAGTGGCATGATCTGAATTATATTCTTGCTGGGTGTGAAAGAGAATGTAAGGAGAGAAAAGACAAGTGCTGGGCGATGTGTTAAAAGCTGATAGCAGTGACTCAGACAAATGATGAGGATGGCCCGACCCAGCTTATTAATGTGAAAAGTATTTAAAACAGTGCTTTCACAGTGTATTTTGAAGGTTGAACAAATTGAATTTGTTGATGTGCTGAGTATGTAGGTTGGTCACGTTTTTTGCTCCAGGCAACTGGAATAAGTGGAGTTGCCATTTACTGGGATGGGAGAGAAAACACATTTGGGGGAATATCTGGAATTTGTTTGGGAGTCTTAACTTATATTCAAGTAGAGTTGTCAAGATGTCAGTTTGATGTTTAACTCTGGATCAAAAGTCAGGACTAGAGATATAAGTGTGGGAGATGTCAGAGAATAGATGTTATTTAAAGCCTTGAAACTCGATGAGTATAAAGAGAGTTGGAGTAGAGAGTAGACCAAGTATCTGCAGACTGGATGAGGAACCCCAGATCCTTTAGTGTTTATAGAATTTGAGTTCAAAATATGAAAATTAGTGCAGTGAGTTCATAAGGAAGAAAATCAATACATTGGAACTGCAAATTGAACATTTTATAAGTATGGTGAGCCAGGATAGGTATTTTCAAGTATGATTAAGGTATCGTTTTCTGCCAATGAGTAATACAAAATACAGTAGTTGAAATGCTATTACATGAAAATTGCATTCAGTGGAATTATATTCTAAAGTTATTGTTTTATCCTTTTCAATTTCCAGTAGCATACAAAATATGTTTTAATTTACTCCAGCAATTTAAAGACATCTTTTGGCCCAGTAACTTTTGTCAACTGCTCTTACTTTTCTATCAGGAAACCTCAAAGGCATTGTCTCTATATTATCTATTGCTGCATAACAAGCCATACCACAACTTAGTGACATAAAACAACATTTCTTTTTATCTATATCTGCATTCTTTGTATCTATTCTCTTTAGTTATATGCTAATTTTTCTACCTCATTCCAACTTTTGCATTTAATATCTATTTTTTATGATATGCATATTTTCATGTCAAGTTCAAATACTTCTATACTGCCTTCAATATATTGATCTGTTTATCTATTAAGCATCTCACATCTATGTCCAAACATGTTCCCCCCAAAGCTGCTTATTTCATAATCATCCCTATAATATACAGTAAACTCATTCTAGTTGATCAGATCAAAAGTACTTTTCTCCAATTTTATTTTTTTTTATGGCATCCTGAATCAGAAAATGTGTTGGCTGTATACTTAACTATCTTATGTCCCTGGCATTGCTACCACCATGGTTTAAGCTAATATCCTTTCTTCTCTAAAATTATTTCAATTCCCCCTAACTGCTTGAGACAGTTATACACTTCTTATATCTAAATACAAATCCACGCTTCATGCCAAATCTGTGATAATGGTCTAGACTCCTTAGGTATTTCTCCTTTATGGTGAGCATGATGTTTTGCTCTGTCAGTAGAAGATGCTGGAGGGACATTTTAGGAGGAAATTCTTCTTTCTTGATTCACATGTAGTCTATTTCCACTTTTTACTTTTGTCATATGCTCTGTCCCTGGTATGGGCATGTGGGGACATCTGGTCACTCATGTGCCAAGTGCTCTTTTCTGGGTTGACAACTTTCCTGCTGCCCTTCCAATGTGGACACTGCACGTTCCTGACCTTGCACCTGCAGCAGCTTCTTGACTCCCTCTGCATGCCCACCCGTCAGGCTTGTCTTTTTTGTTCCCCAGAGGGTTTGCATTTCTGTTTTCCCAGTGCCTGTGAATCAGTCTTGGGACTGGCAAATCAGTGAACGTCTTGGTCACCCAGTGGACTGCAACCACACCTTCCTCTATATGGTATGATGCCCATTTGAAAGGAGGAAGCCCCCCTTCCACATTTGTCTTTCCTTAGGTCTTCTTCTGGAGCCCTTATAATTTAGGGTTCTCTTTGCTTCATTTATACTTACTTTTCTATTTCTGATTCAGAGGTACTCATCATTAATATTAAACCTACCCATTGCTATGTGCTTTCTGTCTCCTCACTGGACCCAGACTGCTACATTCCTCATGCAACTTCCACTAGTTGCTCATAATCTTTTCACTATACAGAAACCAGTGTGGGCACGCTCAGTCACTTAGCTGTATCCAACTCTGTGACCCCATGGACTGTATCTGCCAGACTCCTCTGTCCATGGAATTTTCCAGGCTAGAATACTAGAGTGAGTTGCCATTTCCTTCTCCAATACAGCAACCAGAGAGAGTCCATTAAAATTCTGACTTAAAAGTCTGTTAAGTCATTCCTGGGAATAAAGCTCTCCAATAGGTTTCTTTTTCACTGAGTGTAAAAGTCAAAGAAACATTTATTATCTGATTTTCTACTACCCAAATGACATCATTCTCTACCTTTTATTCTTTCGTATACTTTGACCTTGCCATTTGCCTGTCCTTGAATATCTTTTGTCCAGATATCCATATGTTTCAGTATTTATTTTTTTCAAAGTTAGCCTCTCTGATAAGACTTTTCCTTGACTGTGTATGAAAGAGCACTCCATCCTGGACCATCTCACCCCTGTCTATTTCTCTCATCCTGTTTTATTTTCTCCATGGTACTTAGCCCTACTACAAAAGGCTAAGTCAAATTTTTTTAAAAGGTAAAAAAATAATTTGTCAGTCTCCTCCAACTACAATACAGGGTAGATGTTTCATTTTCTTTATCATTGTTTCCCCAGGACCTAAATAATTCTTGGCACATAGTAGGTGTTCAATCCATATTTGTTGAGTGAATGAATTTATTTTGGACATTATTCATTTTTGAGTATTCTCAGTATAATAAAGACATGAAGCTGTCATTTTGACCCTTACCGTATGAGATCTTACTTCTTTGTAGTTGTAAATTATTTGAAGATAAGGACAGTATCTTAGTCATATCTTCCTCTCTGGTTTCAAGCATAGTTGAGCTGTAGTATGTAGTTTTTGACTACTTTAAAAATACAAACCTGTTTTATTGATGTATAATTGATAAAATTGTTAGATATATGAAGTGTGCGTCATGGTGTTTTTGATAGAAGGGCATAATGTGAAAAGATTCCTCCTATCTACTTACTCATATATTTATCTTTTGGGGGAGGAGCCGATGAGTAATTTTTCTTAGCAAGTTTCAGTTGTGCTATACAGAGTTATCAACTATACTCCCCATGTTTTACATTAGATCCTCAGATATTAAAGCTGAAAGTTTGTACCCTTTGGCCAACATCTGTTTCCCTTAGACCCCAGCTCCTGCAGACAATTTTCTACTCTCTATTTCTGTGAGTTTGCCTTTATTTTTAGATTTAACATGTAAGTGATATCAGCCCATGCTTGTTTTCCTCCGCCTGGCCTACTTCACTTAGCATAATACTCTCAGGGCCCATACGCATTTTTGCAAATGGCAAGATTTTCTTTTTTTTTTTCCTCATGGCTAAATAATATTCCATTGTTTATACATACAACATCTTCTTTACCCATTCATCTGTTGATGGTTTCTCTGGTTGTTTACATATCTTGGCTATTGTGAATAATGCTGCCATAGCCATGGGAATGCATACATCTCTTTGGTATCTTTAATTTTCATTGAATACATACCAAGAAGTGAGATTGCTAGATTATATGAACTATATTATATGGTTCTAGTTTTAATTTTTTGAGAAACCTTCATAGTGTTTATAGTCTGTTGTGAAATTCACTTGGAACTGTATCAAGACTATGGAAACTTATCCTTTATGTAATTCCTTTTAAAAAATATCTGTAGACAGTACCCTTTTGGCTAAGACAGCTACAAAATCTTGTTTCCAGTACAGTGGTGGTTCATAACAGTATCTTTCTATGAATTATTTTTTCAAGTGATGCTAGTATCTTAACAATTTTTCTAACTGATGTTCAGGTTGTGAAATAAATGAATATTAAGGACATATGATTTAGCATCTATCTGCTCATATCCATACATGCTTATGTGTTCTGTACTTTACTCTTGATATTTCACTGATTTCCAAGCCTATAAACTAGAACAGAACACTCAACTGAATTTCCTCTTTTAAAGTTGAGGGTGGTAGGTATTTATGTCATAGCAGGAGAATATATGTAAAAGGGCATTCTTAGCTATGTTTATCTTCTCAGAAAAAAAGCTTATATAGTGCCCTGAAGAAAATTACAATTTTATGCTGTAAATGATGATACCCTTAAAAAACAATTATTTTTACTTCATTCTTAAGAAATTTTTCTGGGATGTCTGAATGATCTACTTCTTTACTGTTCTTACATGTAATTACTGTTCTTACATGTAATTAAGATTACTGTTCTTACATGTATTTCCAGTTCAGACAGGTTAAATCTTAAGAGAGAATCTACAGGCAGAGATAATTGGATGAAGGGGAAAGCAGACATGTTGGCTGATAGAAGAACTGAACAATCAAGGTCCTAAATATTTTTTAAGGCAACAGAAAAAATTCTTTTGTTGTAGAGTCAAACAGTTCTGGTAATTCCAGCCACCAAAGAAACAGCTAATCGATTTATTAGTAATATAGAGAAAACCCTGAGTTTGAGGAGAAAGTTACTATTCTTACAGAAAAACAGTTTTATAAATTTTATGTAGAATTGTCACTGAAAGTAAAAATGCAAATTATTTGAAAATACACCAATATACACATCTATTTAATAGTGAACTATTAGAATTGTGAAGGTCACTCAGTCATATCTGACTCTTTGCGACCCCATGAACCATAACCTGCCAGGCTCCTCTATTCATAGAATTCTCCAGACCAGAATATTGGAGTGGGTAGCAGTTCCCTTCTCCAGGGGATCTTCCCAACCCAGGGATCAAATCCAGGTGTCTCCTGCATTGCAGGCGAATTCTTTACTAACTGAGCCACCAGGAAACTATAAAACTCTTTCCTGGTCCTGTAGTGGCAACAAATTAGAACATTTGTGCATTCACCATTAAAACAAAGTGCTTTCATGATATGCACCAGTTGGGAGAACTTCAGGTGAAGTGAAGTCACTCAGTCGTGTCTGACTCTTTGTGACCCATGGACTGCAGCTTACCAGGCTTCTCCGTCCATGAGATTTTCCAGGCAAGAGTACTCAAGTGGGTTGCCATTTCCTTCTCCAGGGGTCAGGTGAACACAGCTGGAAATTTAAAAATAAAAAAGTGCAATAAAGTGCTTTATTTGGTTGGAATTTTGTAAACCAGAGTTTACAAAATGAGTAAAACCTGTCTCTAAAAGTCATTTTATTTGCAAAGATAGATACATAATTTTTGTGACATTTATCAAATGATAATTATATAAATTTTCATTATTAAAGGAAAACTAACTTAAGATTCTGGATATATGGTGTGAAGATTAAATTTATTTTATGAGTATTCAGAAAATTTAAAATTGATGCACGTAGGAACTTAGCCAGAATTATAGAGAAGAAATTGTCTAATTTGTAACTGACGTGCTGTACAATGCTTGGTGAGACTGAAGGGCATGCAATTGCAATTCAGGATAGTTTGATTGGCACTAAAAATTATTGCAAGTACATAATAAGAATAAACCCACTTGATGAAATAAGCAGATGATATATCGTGTCTAACAAGACAATAGAACATGTAACTGGATGTTCTACTGTGTTTCCTGTTGTAGATTAGGTGAACATGCACGAAAATGTTATCATGTACATCAAAATTGAATTTCAGCTATAAATTCTTAAATGTATTAACAGTGGAATAAAAAAGAAGAGCATTAGTTTCAAACAGTTTTATAAGAGGAGTAAAGGAAAATACTGTGATTATTGACAAGTCATTCCTCCATGTAAAGACCTTAAAAATAGAATCCAAATTGGTCTCTATTTCAGTAATAAAGTATGGTGTAAGAAGATCTTTAGTATGTTAATTGCTCAGTCGTGTCCAACTCTTTGTGACCCCATGGACTGTGGCCCACCAGGCTCCTCTGTCCATGGGATTCTCCAGGCAAGAATACTGGAGTGGGTTGCCGTTCCCTTCTCCAAGGAAGATACTTAAGCACTTAAATTTGACAATGGAACAACATTTTAGAGGAAATTGACTAGGAAGGAAATTGGAAAAGTTATTGTGTGTAACCTTTTGTGTTGTAAATATATAGGAAAGTGCGTTGGATAGAATTAGTACATAAAAGTACTTTTCCTGCTTAAAAGAGTGTACCTGTTAAAAATTACTAGATTATTAAGAGATTGTTATGAGAGTATTCAGTATAGAAAATATCTACATAACTGATCAAGACTCTTGAGAGTCCCTTTGACTGCAAGGAGATCAAACTAATCAATCCTAAAGGAAATCTGTCCTGAATATTCATTGGTAGGACTGATGCTGAAGGTGAAACTCCAATACTTTGACCACCTGATGCAAAGAACTGACTCTTGGAAAAGACCCTGATGCTGGGAAAGATTGAAGGCAGGAGGAGAAGGGGACGACAGAGGATGAGATGGTTGGATGGCATCATGACTCAATGGATATGAGTTTGAGCAAGTTCTGGGAGATGGTGATGGGGAGGGAACCCTGGCATGTGCAGTCCATGGGATTGCAAAGAATTGGACATGATTGAGCAACTGAACTAACTAAGGTAATGGACTTTATTTTACTTTTTTACACTTTCAAAAGAGTCATGTATCATTGAAGACAGTCCCCCAGATTACTCAAGAGGAAATCTAGGAGATTTGAATTGCTTATCCTAAAGAAAATACCAAGAAGGGAGTTGATTAATCTTTACTGTATCTGAAGCATTTCTATCAAAATCTTAGAGATCGATTTTTTAAGATGTCTATATAGTATCAATCAAAATGTGAGCTTAAACTAAAATCCAAACATTTGTCATTAATTACTTTCAAATGCTCAGTTAATTGAACTGCTAACAGGTAAGTCTGTGGTGATTCCATCTCTAGACATCATAAGGAAAGCTAGAAATAGATATAATGTAGACAAGATCAAACATCTTGTACTTACATTTCTAAAATCTAGTTCTGGGTGAGGCATAGAGAAATACTTTTGTGTAAGTATCAAATGATAAGATATGTTTCATTACAATTTTATTAAAAAATTTCAACATATCATTTAGAACTTTTAATGTGCAATTGAATATGTTTACACATTACTCCAGAGAATAGAAGACTACACGTGCTGTTGCAGACATTTTAAGATATGACATCACTGGTACCAAGAATAGCAGTCATATAATGGGCATTGAAAAAAGTGGGCTAATGGGCAGTGGTGGGTGACCAGTCTCATTGAAAGCAACAAGAAAGAAAGGAAAAAAAGTTGCAGGTATCATAGGCTGACAAAGAGGATTGTTTTGTGAGCTCATAAGAGACAGCATTTTTTAAAATTTTCTACATTAGAATTGTATGGGGGTGAAGGATATCATTCTCATAAATTCTGAGTGAGACTTTACCCATGTTCTATAATAAAATATCAGTGAAGCATGTATAACGGGAAATTGGATAATTTGCTCAGTTTGTCTGCTCCCATTGCACTCACGTGTTTGATGGACTCTTCATTGGTTTGGTTCATGAAAATTGACCTGCTTTAGCCAACAGTACGGGGCCATACTAAGCCCAAGTCTAATAAGTGTCTGCTTATCCTCTTTGTATGTTTGCCATTGACATGAGCAGATTAGCTCATGAATGTTCAATTTTGTAGAAAGCTATGTTACTAGAAGTGGCAGATATTACTAGATCCCTAGTAGGTTTTGGAGGACCTGACATTCATTACTGATGTGGAGAGAAAAAAAAAATGTGTTTACTCTGCTCAATATTTCCAAAATCAGTTTATTCTTACATCCATCCCCTGGGTAAATGCTTCCCCATCAGCAGAAGCCACAGAATAAACATATATGTAGCAGTGCTGCCCTCACCAATCAGGGAGGGCACTCCGCTGTTGTGATCTAAAGCTGACTCACCCACAAAGCCGGGTCTGGGTCAGAAGAACGACTCCAACCTTGGGTTTATGAGAATAAATGATATTATTTGAGACATGAGTTTTAGGGTGGTTGATGATGCTATTTTCTGTTGTGACCACAGTGGATTGGTAGATATTTTAAATGGCATCATGGATTTTGTAGTTACTATTACAATGCTAAGAAATCATAAAAAAAATAGCCTCAAAGATGTAAGAAAATGCAATTTTTCCCCCTCTCTCAAGAATCTTGGATTAGTTGAGTATTTTTGCTTCAGGCTGCATGGTGGTTTCGGCTCTCCCCAATCTGTCTCTCAATCTGAGAACAGGGCGTGATCTTTTCATGGCAGGAGACAAAAGGGCAAGAGGGACGCTGATCATGAAATCATTTAATATCTCTCTCATATTGTGTTTGCTTATTTGCCCTTTGCAAACAGTTCATGTGGCCTTTCCTGTTGTTGGGGAGGGTGGCACGAATCGCAGCTTGCAGTGGAATAGCAGGAAGCGGCAATTAAATATTAGCTGAGCAATGATCTGTCAAAGCGTTTGAAAAAGCTCTGGGAGATGGTGGAGGACAGAGCAGCCTGGCAGGCTGCCGTCCATGGGATCACAAAGAGTCAGATACGACTGAGCGACTGAACAAAGAATCTATCACATCGTACATCTTGTGATGACCTTAGTATTCAGTGCTGAGGGTTACAGGTAAAGTCTGAGGAGAGGATATTAGAATCCATGATCTTCAGCTTCTTTTCTCTCTCTCAGGTCGGGTGGCCTGAAAGATGGGGAGAGTTGATGTTCTTTGGGGAGGCCTCATTTTTAGAATGGAGAAGGCAATGGCACCCCACTCCCATCCTCTTGCCTGGAAAATCCCAGGGATGGGGGAGCCTGGTGGGCTGCCGTCCATGGGGTCGCACAGAGTCAGACGCGACTGAAGTCACTTAGCAGCAGCAGCAGCATTTTCAGAAAGGAACACTGTCACCGAGACCAAGTTCTGGGCAGATTTGTAGACGATCATTATCAGACTTAGGTTCTCCTCTAGGAATTCCATGGACACCTTTCCAGACTCAGGGCAGTCTTTCTTTCTGTATAGCTATAAACCCGGTATTAAATATTACCATCCTTTTTTTTTAATCTTTCACATCTTTGTAGCACCGGTTCTTTCTTACTGAATCTAAACAAACTCATCCTGATTCCATATTTTGATTTTTAGCATATAGTACAGCATTTTTGAGGTATCAATGTCCATGCCTGTCAGCCATTGTTGCATCTTAAGTTCCCTAAAAGCAGAGGAAATACATTATTCATTTTCACCCCCAGTGTCTGGCTTACTCTCTGACTCTTTATAAGTGCTCAGTGGAACAGAAGGGGTTCTTTCTCATATCACACAGATCCTCTTGTCTTAAAGTTCAGAAAAAAAAAAAAACACCTTAGCGCAAACTTTCTGAGAATGAGTAGAAATGATAATTTTACTCTTTAAATAAACACCACATATGGTCTCCAGATATATAGCTTTTTTCTGTTTACATGATCACTTGACTTGTTTGTTTTTACCGTGCCAATTCAATAAATTCAAATGTATGTGTTTTGGATCCTATCTTAGGGTTTCTTCTACATGATATTCACATTCTTATAATCCCTCTGTTTTAGAACCCAGTGAATACTTAGGCCTTGCCTTTGGCTTGTACATAACCTCACCTGAATTTTTTTTCAGTTTGTTTTTTCACCTGCCCCCGGATTGCAGGTTTTCAAATTTTTGTCTTTCATTCTAAATCACCTTCACTGTTACATTTTGCTGCCTCTTGCCACCAAAGGCTGCCCACTGCAAACCTTTGCTCCTCTTTGAGGACGGTTGTGACTCTTCCCTCTTTGCTTGATATTTTGATGCTTCTGAGGGTTCTTTGATGTTAGATTTCATGAGAGTCCCTTAAAAATAACAATTTTTTTTTCACTTCTTGGCATCAATCTAGGGTTTTAATTAAATATCTCATTGTTTCTGGCCTAGTTCTGGGTTATTCCTTCCTAATCCTGACTTTATTAAAGTTAAATATAATGTATTCATTCTTCTGCTTGGCTTCTTGAGTCTCAGTTTATCTTTGCATTCCTATAATTATTGTATTTTGGCACCACAAAACTCTGATGTCAGTCATAATAACACACTTGAACCTTAACCACACCCACATATTTTCTCCTTCAGTTTTAGTTTTATATATGTCATCAGGAAACCACTTTTAGATGCCCTAAAAAATAAAAAAAAAATCCTTGATTTTCCTTCTAAAGTCATTCCATTACTTTAAATCACATGTAAACATTCTTTCCTCCTCATTTCCCCATTAGACTTTAAATTAACTGAATTACTGCATAATTTCCCCTTTGAGCCTGGCTGCCACTTCATCCGTGCTTCTGAACAGAGACTCTCCCTGGTATAAATATAAAACATACTAGGCTTTGTGTCTCTCCCATTCTCCCATTTCTCGGGAAAATCTGGCACATGTGCTGATAGCCTGGTTCTCATCTATCTGAATATTTCTCTCTCTCTGGTTTCCTCTTTGTTCACTCCTTGCAAAATGACAATTTCTCAGTGTAGTCCCTGGCCTTCTCCTCCTCTGATTTCTTTGTTCCTGAAGAAAACTCTATTCCCATCAACATATCTGCTTAATTACTCATGTCAAAAAATGTCTTTTCCCCCCTCTCTTTATAGTGACACGTCTCTACCATCCTGTCAACTCTTTCTACAAAGGAATCTTCCTATGCCCTGTGTGTCTGCCACTAACATTGCCACTAATTTGTATGACTTAAGTCATTCATTTCTAGTAAGAATCTTTGTTATTCCTCTACTTAAGATTGAAAGCCTCCATTTACAGTGACTTATTTTCACTCAGCCCCTGCTACATTGTATATACTTGATATCCTTTTGCTATATAATCTGTCCTTTGGAGGACCAGTGTACTTCCTTTTCCTTATCTAGATCCCTCTCAAAAATATATTTCAGTAGAAATATATTAAGTTAAAATATTTTCAACCCTAAACACTTGGAAAGGTGCTGTATCTGTTATACATTTGCTCATGTTCCAGGCTGCTAACTGTTGGCATGTCTCAGCTGAGTTCTGAAACAACTTCTCTCCTGTATCTCTACTTGCTCCCTGTAACCTCTTAGATGATAAATATGCACAAACTTGTGTTTCCAGCACCAGCCTCTCCCCTGAAGTCTAGCCACTTAATACTCAAATTTCTGTTCACTGTCTTTACTTGAACATCTCAAAACTTGACCACCAAACTCCTGGTCCTCATTTCCCTTAACCATGCCCAAAGGCCTTTTTCATCGGGAGTCTTCATCTCAGTAGATGACGTTTTCACTCTTTCAGTTATGCAGACCATAAAAAAAAAAAGTTCATGACACCTCTTATACTCCCAAACAAACCTTGTTAAATGTGTCTTTATCTCTTAGTTTGATGATTACAAGAGCATCCTAATAGACTCCCTGTTTTTTCACTCTTGCTCACCTACAGCCTGTTTTCTACTCATTAGGCAGAATGATCCAATGAAACTGTCTTGTGCTCAAATCACTGCAATGATGGGCCTTAAAATGTCCTGTTGGACCCTGCCACTGTTGACTTCTAGCTCTCTCTCTCTGACCACATTTCCTATCATTATGTTTTTTGTCAACATCAGTGAGTCTTAAAACAGGGGGTGCGTGGTGGTAGATTTTGGCTCCCACCCTCCCAGGCAGGCACTTTTAGCAAATTCTGGACACTTGATTTTCACAACTGGAGTTAAGGGGTAAGTATGGAGGTTTGCTGAGCATCTAATCATCCTATAATGTACAGGATAACCATCCCCCGACAGTAACTGGTCCAAATGTCAGTGATAAAGAGTTGAGAAAAACTATGTTACACCTACAATAATGCTCTTGAAGTTTTCATATCCAAAGAATCTTAAAAACCTATGAAAGTGAAAGTGTTATTGACTCAGTCATGTCCAACTCTTTGCGACCTCATGACCTGCAGCATGGCACACTTCCTTGTCCATTACCAACTCCTGGAGCTTGCTCAAACTCATGTCCATTGAGTCAGTGATGCCACCCAACCATGTCATCCTCTGTCATCCCCTTCTCATCCTACCTTCAATCTTTCCCAGCTTCAGGGTCATTTCCAAGGAGTCAGTTCACATCAGGTGGCCAAAATATTGGAGTTTCAGCTTCAGCATCAATCCTTCCAATGAATATTCAGGACTGATTTCCTTTAAGATGGACTGGATTGATCTCCTTGCAGTCCAAGGGACTCTCAAGAGTCTCCTTCGATACCACAGTTCAAAAGCATCAATTCTTCGCTGCTCAGTTTTCTTTATGGTCTAACTCTCACATCCATACCTGACTACTGGAAAAACCATAGCCTTGACGAGATGGACCTTTGTTGGCAAAGTAATGTCTCTGCTTCTTAATATGCTGTCTAGGTTGGTCATAGCTTTTCTTCCAGGGAGCAAGAGTCTTTTAATTTCATGGCTGTAGTCACCATCTAGATTGATTTTGGAGCTCAAGAAAATGAAGTCTGTCACTGTTTCCATTATTTCCCCATCTATTTGCTATGAAGTGATGGGACTGGATACCATGATATTCGTTTTTTGAGTGTTGAGTTTTAAACCAACTTTTTCACTCTCTCTTTTCGCTTTCATCAAGAGGCTCTTAGTTCCTCTTTGCTTTCTGCCATAATGGTGGTATCATCTGCATATCAGGTTATTGATATTTCTCCCAGCAATCTTGATTTTTACACATGTATCTTGATCGTTATATGTTTTTAAAATATATTTAATGTGTAAATATATTTAATGTGTAAATATATTTAAAAATATATTTAATGTGTAATTTAAAAGTATATTAAAAACATACAAAGAATGCCACACCGTTTGGCCTTTTCACTCGATGCTATCTTTCCCTTCTTTTCCTGATGTCTCTCTCAAGAACATTTCTTTAGTGAGTGATGTATGCCTTCATTTTATTTAGCTGTTTCTCAGGTATCACCTAGAAGTCCTTCTGCAAACATCCTGTTAGCTATCATTAATCCTATTCTGTTTTCTTTATTACATTGATATTTGGTCAATGTATTATACATTACTTGTATATTTGGTTTTCTGGAGAAGGAAATGGCAGCCCACTCTGGTATTCTATGGACAGAGGAGCCTGGTGGTCTGCTGTCTATGGGATCGCACAGAGTCGACACGACTGAAGCGATTTAGCATGCATGCATGAGTTGGAGAAGGAAATGGCAACCCACTCCAGGATTCTTACCTGGAGAATCCCAGGGACAGAGGAGCCTGGTGGGCTGCCGTCCATGGGGTCACACAGAGTCAGACATGACTGAAGCGACTTAGCAGCAGCAGCAGCATTTGGTTTTCATCTTTTTCTGTCCACTAGAACATGAGCTCCATTATAGCAGTCGCTGTCTTGGTCACTACTACATCCCTTATCACTGGAAACTAAAACAGTGTCTGCAACCTGTCAGACACTAATAATATGGTTGAATAGAGATGAAATTGATTACTTTTCCAAAGTCAACGCATCTTATCCTGTTCATTTTCTTCTGTGTACTGATAATAATTTAACTCCCAAAGTTTTAAGGATATTTTCCTTCCTTCTTTCATTTTTATGGCTTACTACTTTCACTTGTTCTTCAAATTTAAAAATGCCATTTCTTTTTCACATAAACTTGTCAGAGTTTTCATTTGTAATTTTACTGAGCAAGGAAATGCCCATCACAAACCACTTATCCTGTGTAGTTTAATAGTTCACTGCTTCATAAAGTCTATTAGTAAAATTTCTCTGAATTACCAAATTCACTTTCTGCATTAGGTACTATTTACTTGGTTGACTAACTGTAAGTTTTATAGTAGCATATACTTTTTAAATAGGTCTATAACAGTCTTTTGTAAAAAATCACAAGCTGTGACAATATCAATATAAGTATCAAAGTCAAATTATCAAAAATATCCTCTTGATATTAAGAAAAAATGTTTCAGACTCATCTCTTAAAAAGTTGCATAAATTATACAGGCTGTGAAAAACTTTGCTGTTTCTTCAGCCATATTTTGTTTTCATCTCTAATACTTGGGAATGTAAAGTTTCGTAGTGATTAATGAATAGATGCTACAGTTAGGAAGATGGACAGTGATTAAATAGATTAGCAATCAATTTTAGGTGAAGAAGAATTCTGTAATCCTGGAATGCGCAAGCCTTAATATGGAAAATAGGTGAATTTTGAGTCCTGGTGTCCTGGATATGGAAAAATTTTATTCTGTGATGAGGTAAAGAACAATGCTAGAGACCTTTATACTTTCATGTTCTTCTTACACATAGGGGTTTGTGTGTGTATGTATACGTATGCACACATATATTTATTTATATAGATGCTATATACCAGCCTGCAGCTTGCATTTTCATTTTTATTTTCTTAATAGCATATTTTGAAGAGCAGAATATTTTAATTTTTAAAAAGTTAAATTTATCAATTTTTTCTTTTATGCTTTGTGTTTTGTATCCTGTTATCTTTGCCTCACTTATGGACAAAAGAATTTTCTTCTACATTTTCTTTAGACCTCTTATAGCTTTAGCTTTTCCATTTCAATGCATGATAAATTTGAGGTTAATTTTTAAATAATAATTATTAGCTAATAATAATAGGATGACAACAAAAATATTGATCCTCACTCCAGCCAGCCCCTCTTCTTGAACTATGTTGGAAATCTGATAAAAATCAATCATATTTATTTCTTATTCTGTATTCTTTATAGTGTTCATTAATTCATGTATCTAAGCTCACACCACACCACACCATTTCAGTATTAAATGGACAAATCTTACACGTATTTTGTCAAGTGATTACTAGGTAATCGGTTATGGTGACTCAAGCTTGGACACCATCATTCTTTATACATTTTTTCCCCCAATTATTTGTATTAGTTGGAGGCTAATTACTTTACAGTATTGTAGTGTTTTTTGTCACACATTGACATGAATCAGCCATGGATTCACATGTGTTCTCCATCCCGATCCCCCCTCCCGCCTCCCTCCCCATCCCATCCCTCTGGGTCTTCCCAGTGCACCAGGCCCGAGCACTTGTCTCATGCATCCAACCTGGGCTGGTGATCTGTTTCACCCTTGATAACATACATATTTCGATGCTGTTCTCTCAGATCATCCCACCCTCGCCTTCTCCCACTGAGTCCAAAAGTCTGTTCTGTACATCTGTGTCCCTTTTTTTCTGTTTTGCATATAGGGTTATCGTTACCATCTTTCTAACTTCCATATATATGCGTTAATATACTGTATTGGTGTTTTTATTTCTGGCTTACTTCACCCTGTATAATGGGCTCCAGTTTCATCCATCTCATTAGAACTGATTGAAATGAATTCTTTTAATGGCTGAGTAATATTCCATGGTGTATATGTACCACAGTTTCCTTATCCATTCGTCTGCTGATGGGCATCTAGGTTGCTTCCATGTCCTGGCTATGATAAACAGTGCTGCGATGAACATTGGGGTGCACATGTCTCTTTCAGATCTGGTTTCCTTGGTGTGTATGCCCAGGAGTGGGATTGCTGGGTCATATGGAAGTTCTATTTCCAGTTTTTTAAGGAATCTCCACCCTGTTCTCCATAGCGGCTGTACTAGTTTGCATTCCCACCAACAGTGTAAGAGGGTTCCCTTTCCTCCACGCCCTCTCCAGCATTTATTGCTTGTAGACTTTTGGATAGCAGCCATCCTGACTGGCGTGTAATGGTACTCATTGTGGTTTTGATTTGCATTTCTCTGATAATGAGTGATGTTGAGTATCTTTTCATGTGTTTGTTGGCCATCTGTATGTCATCTTTGGAGAAGTGTCTATTTAGCTCTTTGGCCCATTTTTTGATTGGGTCATTTATTTTTCTGGAGTTGAGCTGGAGGAGTTGCTTGTATATTTTTGAGATTAATCCTTTGTCTGTTGCTTCATTTGCTATTATTTTCTCCCAATCTGAGGGCTGTCTTTTCACCTTGCTTATAGTTTCCTTTGCTGTGCAAAAGCTTTTAAGTTTCATTAGGCCCCATTTGATTATTTTTGCTTTCATTTTCCAATATTCTGGGATGTGGGTCATGGAGGATCCTGCTGTGATTTATGTCGGAGAGTGTTTTGCCTATGTTCTCCTCTAGGAGTTTTATAGTTTCTGGTCTTACATTTAGATCTTTAATCCATTTTGAGTTTATTTTTGTGTATGGTGTTAGAAAGGGTTCTAGTTTCATTCTTTTACAAGTGGTTGACCAATTTTCCCAGCACCACTTGTTAAAGAGGTTGTCTTTTTACATTTTTAAAATAGGTTTCTTCTGTAAGGAAAAAATATCTTTTATCTCTCATTTATTAAATTTTTAAGCTTTTTTTTATGTCAGACTGGACACAAAGACATTTATTTTATTGTATTGCTTAAATCTAATAATATTTACATCCATTTAATTTTATTTTTTTGACCAGCCTTTTTCACTTCTGGCCACAGAGAGCTTTTTCATGTTTCCTCCTTCATAATTTGAAATTACTTTTATCCTTTTATGGGATTTCTTTACTTTCTAGTCCCACAAAAATTCCATGCTCATCTTTTGTCTTCCTCTTTCAACACTGAAATCAGCAAGTTATTGTTTGTTTGTTTTTTTTTTTTAAACTATCCCTACTGCTTTTTGTTGACAAGTTACATATAAAAAGCAATATGAAGATACTAACTATAGTCTTTGCTACTGGACTATTATTGCTTTTATGCCTTCTCAGCTGACAAAGCATGTATAAGTATGTGTGTGAATATATGTATAAACACATATGTTATATATAAATATATACACATATACACGCCAGTGTATACATTCGTATACGTAGGTAAAAAGGGGGCTTCCCGGGTAGCTCAGTTGGTAAAAAAATCTGCCTACAATGCAGGAGACCCCGGTTCAATTCTTCAGTCAGGAAGTTTCCCTGGAGAAGGGATAGGCTACCCACCCCAGTATTCCTGGGCTTCCCTCGTGGCTCAAAGAATCACCTGTAATGTGGGAGACATGGGTTTGATTCCTGGGTTGGGAAGATCCCCTGGAGGAGGGCATGGCAGCCCACTCAAGTATTCTTGCCTGGAGAATCCCATGGACAGAGGAGCCTGGCGGGCTGCAGTCCATGGGGTCACAAAGAGTTGGACGTGACTGAGCAGCTAGGCATAGCATACTGGTAATGCTAATTCCTGTTCAAAATCATAGAGTTAGTCTAGCCTTCCCATATTCTCTATATGTTACTTCTGTATAATAGTGAAAATCTGGCTCTTTTAATCTATAATACATTTATTTCTTTGTTCAATCCAGTGAACTCATAGTTACAGAATTGTACACTAATTTCCCTGTGAGTAGAGATTAAGTCACTATCTTTTTTGTAGCTTTCTTGGAATATTCTACATAGACAGTCATATAAATCTTCATGTACATGTATGTGAATATAATTTTATCTTTTCCTGTCTAATACACCCACTTTTTTCGTCCTTTATTGCTCTATCTAGTGTTTGTGTTCTGAGAGAACAGCCTTGTCTTGTTCTCAGTTTTTTAATGTTAAAGCCGATCAGTCCTGGGTGTTCATTGGAAGGACAGATGCTGAAGCTGAAACTCCAACACTTTGGCCACCTGATGCGAAGAGCTGACTCATTTGAAAAGACCCTGATGCTGGAAAAGATTGAAGGTGGGAAGCGAAGGGGATGACAGAGGATGGGATGGCTGGATGGCATCACCGACTCAATGGACATGGGTTTGGGTGTGCTCCGGGAGTTGGTGATGGACAGGGGGCCTGGCGTGCTGCGGTCCACGGTGTCGCAAAGAGTCAGACATGACTGAGCAACTGAACTGAACTGAATGCTATACACAAAGAATAAATTTCTACTATTTTTGTGTTAAATAATCAGTTATTTGTTAGACCAATTAAGAGTTAGGAATAAATGAATTTAATTTCAACTTAGTTCAATTTCTTCTCCTCCACAAATCTCAGAAAAGCAATTTTCTGTAAGAAATACTTTTTTATTTTCCTTTATCTCTGACTCAGAAATCTCAGATTCTTAGGTCTTCTAGAATATGCATGAAATCTGATAGATGAACAGTTTAGGTATTAATGCAAAGAGTATACATCTGGTACCAGTTAATTCCTTCATGACTGGCCTTTTTTATAGTTTTGATCTTAAAATTTTAATTACATTTATTTAATTTAAATTAGTTTTTATTATCAAAATTATGTGTTTCCCTTAGTTGGCTTTCTTGGTTATTATAGGAAAGTAGGTAAGTGTTCTTTGACTTGCTTATGTTAAAAAAAATATTACTATGGCCATTACATTCAAACTGTCTTCACTTACTTCCTCTTGACTTTTTCATTATGTTACTTAGCCTATATTTTATTCTTTTGTATGGATAACATTTGTTAGTATTTATCTAGCTTTTGTTGGTTGTCTTCATTATTTCCTGTACTTCTAAATACAGAAAAAAATGCCATAGTAGGAAATAAAGCAAATCAAGGAAGGAGGAATGGAAGGTGAAAAAGGAGGGAAGTTACATCCTTTTGAGCCTTCCTAAAATAGCACAATTTCAATTAGAAACAGAGAAACAGATGATTGAGTCTTAAGTATGAGGATGATGGTTAGAATTTTTTGAAAATATGTATTTTTGAGATTAAATATGTATTAGGGAATCTGGAGTTAAACACACAGTCAATGATTTGATTTTTTTTCATCATTTCGTTTAGTTTATTAGACAAAAATATATGATTTAGACAAGTTTGCAACGATTTGATTTTATCATTAAGTCTTTAAGGAATCATTCCTACATTGAGTTAAATAATATAGAAGGGCTATCAAAGATCATAGCTTAACTTTTATAGAATGTGTTCAGTATGATCTTATTAGAGGCAACAAGTTATCTTGATCACGTCTCAAGAAGAATACCAGGTCAAGGAAAACTTGTAATAATACAGAAATTCCTCCTTCAGTTGTGATTCTGTGAGACAGCTCTATAGTTTGGGAATAAGGTTAACAATTTGGTACCTTAAAGTATAAACAGTAGGGAAAAAAGGCAAAAAGCACCAATAGAACTATATCAACACCACAGTTAGAAGTGTAATTAGGAAAAAAATTACATTTGCAATTTATCTTCATATCTAATTAAGATTTTTGGCAATAAATTGATTCCTGGCAATACACATAGTATAATTCTGCTAATCTAAAGGTCGCAGAGAGTCAGACACAACTGAGGTGACTAAGCACCCACACTCGCAAAACAGTTTTGTTATCAGGTAAATTAATATGCCACCTGATAATTTTTGTATATCACACATGTAATTAGCAAAGGCTATTTAATTTTGATTAAGTCTACTTAATTGATTCCTTAAATTGGGAATTTAAAACCCAGTTTTGGAGAGGTGGTAGTTGAGCGGATAATTTCATGTTGCAAGCACTGAAGTCACAGAAGATTCTGTTGTAAACAGTCTGCTGGTATTACAAGGAGAGGAGGAAAAGCATCATCTGCATTACAAAGATATTTTCAGCACGAGCTAAAAAAGGTGCAAAAACAAAACAAAAAGGATGTTTTCACTATTGTTTTAGATTCTAATAGCAGTTATTCTCTTCAACAGAGGAGTTTCAAAATAGTAATGAAACAATTAGAGACATCTTAAGCAGTTCCTACTATCCATCTATCTTTAAAGGTAATTGACTTACTGGATACAGATAAAAATGACAAATTTAATTATTAACTAAATTTCCCTAAGGCACAAATTAATCTTTAGGAGTAAGGCAGGTCCTTGGAAGTAACACAAACTTATGCAGGCCCACTGAGATTTCTTTTGATAATATTGTTGTATTATTAAAGGGAGCCTAGAAGAATCAAAGAATTAGTTAATCTTTCTTCATGTCAATGTTACTCTTGAGAATATATACATATCAGTAGTGGAATATGACTGACCATAATTCTTTTTTTCTTGGTATCCACCCAACATCCCAGCTTAATAGCTGTATTCTTCCTAGGACTGTCTTTCTAGTAGACATTTGATTTTATT
This sequence comes from Hydropotes inermis, assembly GCA_020226075.1. Taxonomy (NCBI): domain Eukaryota; kingdom Metazoa; phylum Chordata; class Mammalia; order Artiodactyla; family Cervidae; genus Hydropotes; species Hydropotes inermis. The sequence continues at coordinate 8,796,883 of CM035295.1, read as the reverse complement.
AGTTTTTTTTTTAAGTTACATTAAAAAATTGCTGTTTGTTTTGCCAAATGCTTAAAATACTTGACAAGGAAAAATACGAATAGATGAGGATAGAAAAGAAAAAATATGATTAAGATTACTTTAGTTGTTTTTAAATCTAGGTCATCTTTGTCATATAGTTAATCCCAGTAATAAGTACATTTAGTGTTGATGTGATAAGCCAAAAAGAACTCTATAATTCCTAGCCTCTGCTAATATCTTAAATAAAACTCCCATTATCTTCACCTGTCAGGACAAGAAAAGCATGGTCCTAAAATCATATTCTATTCCTAACATGGCAAAATATTTGAAAGGACATAAACCTTGCATATAAACCAGATTATTTCCAGCAATGTGCTTTGTTGAATTTTAGCTACAAAAATACTATACCACTGTCCTTTGGATTATTGTATGTTCATTGCTTACATAGTGAAAAAACAGAGACAAATTTAAGTCCAATAAAGAAATCAAGTGTCAAACTCTGACTTAATATTATAATGAAAAATTATATATAGATGCAGAAATTCAAACTTGATTCTTCTGATCTTTCACTCACTCCCACTTTTGGGAGCAGAATATCATCCTGGAAATGGTAACTGAAGTAATCCAATTGTTTAGACCAAAAAATGAGTTGTGAACCTTAGCAGAAAGCTAATTATACTTTCATAGTCATTATTTGGATAAAACACAATAGGTAGATGACAAATTTGTGGAGGTGAGATTTTTGACATTGAGTTAAATCTGGACATTTTGCATGAGTACTTAAGTACATATGTTCATTTTTACAAGAGCATGAATCTCTAGTCATCATATTTAATTTTCTTCTCCTCTTGAATCACTTCCTCCCAAGCACAACAAATTGGCTCAGTGCTTGACTTACATTACTATGATGACCATTTCTTGTATCTGATTTGCAAAAATTCTTGATCATTTCCAGATCTATAAAAAAATACTGCTGACAGTTTACCATGTCAAAACTCCCACTCCGTTATTAACATGTCCTGCCAGATGTCCCCAGTAATGTTGTGACTACAAAGTGCTCTCTTTCCTAATTTTAGAATGGAAGAATATTAACCCTTACCATAGTAACCAGTGGAAATGATGCACAGGACAAATGAGATTTTTTTTTTTCTGCCATTACAAAGTGTTGTCTGAAATTAAAAGTTTTGAAATTGAGAGGCAAGAATGTCTTACTCCATGTTTAGTAAAATAATTGTAATAGAATTCCTGTTGGTTTAGTCACTAAGGCATGTCTGACTCTTGCAACCCCATGGACTGCAAGGGGTTGCAAGGATTGCAAGGACATGCCTGCCAGATTCCTCTGCCCATGATATTTCCCAGGCAAGAATACTGGAGTGGGTTGCCATTTCCTTCTCCAGATAGTTATGTTCTTTTTCTATTTTATATAAAAAAATCTTTTTGCATTATCAAACAATAACTAACCCATTGAGAGATTGTTGGAAGTTCAACACTGTTTGTTTTGAGATCAGTATAAATAGCTACCTATCAGACAAAGGAAAGATTTTGTCCTTCTAAAAGATTAATGTAGAAGTGATGGATTTTTTCTGGAAGTCACATTTAAGAATTTATTATAATTAGTCTAATTTTCCATGTTTCAATGCAAAAAAAAAAAAAACTGCATCATCGAAATTCAGGAAGAAAACTAAATCACAGAACTTTTAAAGAGTTGCTCTTTTTTTTTTTTTTTTGAACGATAGTCAACTTATGAATCAACCTTAGGCTTCCTTAAGTTTCTTATTTATCAAAGAGAAAGAATCATGTATTCATTGTGATAGGCATGTTCAGTGAATGAGACAGAGCATTCAGCTTTTTATTTCTGAGCATATTTTAGTTTGTTCTGAGTGATTTCAGTTAGGTTTTGCTCAATGGGTAATAAATATAAGAAATAAGGAGGAACATAAGGCAATTAAGGCAAATGATATAAATAAGTTTAAGAGGAAATTAGGCATTTTTATTGCAAAAGAATGTTACACAGAAAATAGATTGAGTACAAAGATAAGGGCAGCAGGTGAAGCTGATTTATCACATGGAGGCAGGGATCGGGGACATGTGGCCATTTTTCTACCCTGCAGTTTCTTATGTCTCACTGGAAGAACCTGTATTTTAAGATAATTATGTAGAGTCATGAAAATGGTAACAGCTGCATTTTGGCAACTCAGCATGCAAATTACTAGCGCGACTCAGGCCATGTAGGCATGAATTGATGAGACATTTGAGAGAGAAGGACTGTCAATAGCTTCTGGTTGCAAGACCTAAAGAGCACTGAGAGTTACTGAGATGGTGATGACCTAGTGCTGTCTGCAAAGGCCCTTGAGTCCAAAAAATTGGGGTCATAGTCATAAAATAGCAGAGTTTACACATTTACCATTGATACATCACCTACTTTCTCATATAGGTTATATTTTCTTTAAGTTTCATTTACTGAGTTTAATACGATCTCAGTTTGAAACAGCTGCAAATGTATATAATTAGGTCAGAATGCTTTGTTTTCAAGATTCTCAGTTGCTTACATTGGCTTATGAAAAGGTCATTGTGAGAAAAGGGATCTGAATATCAAAGAGATTCCAGCTGGTTAGCTATTATTCTAATTATGTGATGGAATCAGCTATTTCCCTGCCAATATCTAAAGTTGCTTATGGAAAAGTTATTCAGAGATACTGTGAAGATACTCTTTTTATATTCTTTTCATCACATGTCATAAATCCATATTTTTCAACTTCTCTGTATGTTGGAACTTCCTGCTGAATAATGTCTATCCATACACTCTCTCAACAGTAGTTATTGTGGGGCTATGATATACCTGTCACTATGTATAATCCTCATTATCAGGGAATCTGTAGTCTATTTTGGGAGATGAATTATACAGTAATTATAAAGCACAAGATGAACCCCTCCAAGCATATAATTCTAGTTAAATTTTCTACACTTTTTAAAAGCTCAGTATTTAGAATCATGAAAAATCAGAATCTGTTTTCTTCTCTGTTTTGTCTCACCTTTAATACTCAAATTTGCATTTTCTTCTAATCTTCAGAAAGGAAAAAGATGAAAAACACAACTCAGGACTTCCCCTGATACATATTACTGAGCTTTAGGGTGTTGCTCTGTGACTTTCATTAAACTTAAAAGTTAAAAATAACTGTCACATGAACCACCAATTAACATGTAGTGATTTTTTAAGGGTTACTTGAAGAAAGGCAGGAGAAATTAATATTTCTTAAAAATCAATTCAGTAAACAGGTAATTGACAGAAGTTTGACTTCAGGTCTTACCATATAGGCAATGATTTGGTAGTGGGCAGAGCAGAAGATGAGCTCCACATGCCTTATCATAACACACAGTTACTTTGAGTTCTTATAATGGTAGCACTTACTGGGAGAATGCTGGAATAATTAGGTTATTAACATGACAAGGTTTTTTATTTTATTTATTTCAGGTCTTAGGCTGATAATATCAGTATATAACCCTGAAAGTAAGTTTAAGACCTGTCTTCAAATGTGATTTTTTTCATTCTCTTTCTAATCTGATTAAAATAATGTTTCCATTGTCCAACTCCCTCATCTTTGAGTTTTTCATGAATTGTGTTTCTGGAATTCCATTCCTCTTCTCTTCTGCCAATCAGATCTCTTTCAACCTTTGATCCATCCTCCTTGAAACTCACAGCGTTGGTTTCTGCTTTGTTCTTATCTTCTTTAACTTCTTGGTGATCCCCAGAAGTTTATGTCTGGAATTCTCTCAATTTTTCTAGGAAATAGACACATAGATTACTTAAAGACCTACTTTTTGAAGTTCTATGTTTGTAAGAATTTCCTTTGAGTATATAATTCCTATATAAATAACACAATATATGCAAAAAAATGGTTATTTATAATTGAGTAACTCCTGTAAAATAGCATATACTTTCTTTAACAGTAAAAAATTTCATCCATGGTATCTATAAAGCAAGAAATGGCTGATAGTAGAGTTATACCATATGATAGGCAATCACGTGTGCTGCAGAGGTACAAGTTCCTGGGGGACATACCATGGGCCATGCCTGGCAAGCCAGCCTGGCAAGAATTTATACATAATAACACATACATAGAAGTGAATTTCTGCTTATCTCTCAATATCCTGTCAATTACTTACTCATCTGAGAAAGAACCTTTAGATCTTGACCACAACTCTAGGGAATAATTACTAGATTCTTATTTTACTGTTATATCTTGCACATAGCTTTAGAAAAGGGCAAAGTACATTTACTGAAATTGCTTATTACTTCTTTGTTAATTCAGTAACAGTCTGAGATCATAAACCACAACTTTATTTGCTTAGTACAAATCAGTATTCAAAATATTTACTTATTAGAAAAGGAATTTTGAAAAGCATTTTATTACTTACATATTTTATATTTTCCCTGATTTTATAAAAAAATGAGTTTTTTTAAAAAAACTAAGTGGAATTAAAGTATTGATATGATTTAAGAATTATTACTATTTCTGTGCATTATATTCCCCCTCTAAGATGATAAAGATAATGTGAAGAGATTTATTACTAAATGAAGATTTTAAAAAATGAGGTGTACGGGGATTTTATTTTTTTGTCTGGGCATGTGCTGTTATTAATCTCCATGGGGGTGGACACTAGTAAGTGCTATAGATCACAAACACTTCTATTTAATTCCTGTTGATTTTATTTTCAGAGCTGCTTCTTCAGAGATTGTTTAGAAATATATGACTATGTGGGGGAGGATCGACCATCATGGCTATAATGTTAAACATGGGCATTTACATTCCCAGAACCCACAGAACACAGAATGTTCTGAAGCACTGGAGTTTTCCTTTTTCTGACAGCAACTTAGAAGATAGGAAGATGAGCAAATTTGGCAGTTGGATTATAATACTGACAAAAGCAGAACAATTCCTACGAAGAATTTACTGTGAGTAGGTCTGAGACTGACATGTGTGATCACATCTTACCTCTATTGGCAGTGCAATGATTTTGAAATTAAAAAGACTAGATATACAAAAATGTTAAGTTTGAAAGCACCACAAAAGACATACACTTAAATGTGTGAGTTCCCACTTTAACCGAGTCTCACTGGAGAAGTGTGGTTAATGGTGATATTTAATTTGAAATTTCAGTTTGGTATAGTTTGGATTTATGATTTACTCAGTTTGTAAAATGTAAAAAATATATATGATAAAACATAATATATAAATTTATACTGTATGTAAATATTATTATATAGCAATGTTATACATATATAAGTTTACTGGGTTTGAAAAGGGTAAAATAGATATAACTATATATAAATACTATATGTATAGCATTGTTATGTATATATGATTTACTCAATTCATAAAGGATAAAATACATATATAACAATATATATGCATAAATATTATGTATATATGTAGATGTATAGCAACAAAATATTTTGTTTTTTTTTTGGTTCAAATTAGCTCTTTAGTGTACCCAGTGAAAGTTCAGAAAATATGTATAAATTCCTCAAATTTAATCACTTACATTTCCTAACCTCAGTTTTGATGAAAGATGAGGCCAAAAGAAAGTGATTCAAGGTCTTGGTCATTAAATAATAAGTAAGATTTTGATGTTGTTAATATATTTTAATCACTTTTATTGCTTTAAGTTCCCCTTAACCACCTCAAAATGGTGAAACTTTGCTTAAATTGTAAATTATATAAATCAAGCATATATTTAATGTGGATATTCATATTAACATGGGAGTTGGCTCACTGACTTAAAATATTCTACTTCACCTTCAGATGGAGAACAATCAAAGCAACACAATGCATGTACCATTCAGATGCCATGCATTTAGGACTATTAATAAATGTTCTACAAACTTAGAAGATGCATGGATCACTGAAAGAAAAATATACAAGATAAAATAGTTGAGGAAAGTTTCACCTCCATCTAGTGAACCAGAAGTACAGAAACATAAATGAAGAGGGGGAGAATCCAGAGTTGTTTGCTTGAAATTTTCACTAGTATCTCTGAATTTTTATTTGAAAGATAAAATTTCAAGGAAGATGAGCTAATTAAGGTAATACGTAGGCAATAATATGTTGCACTGGAGAATTTGAAATCAACATTGTGGAAAAATGGGATGCACAAAATATCCTGTGAATTTATACTTCTTTGTATATTGTAAAAGACACATGAAGCATTATAAACACTTTTCAAATGTGCAGGAAAATTTATTCTATACTAGTTAAAAGAATTGTGTTAATATTTTATATTCAGTATATCCTTAATCCAACAGAGTCTTATTATGCTCAATTGATTGCTGAGTAATTTCAATAGGGTCAGTAGTTCAAGGTCTTATATGTTTACTGTTTGGGTCTCTAGTCTGTCCATATCATAAACACAGAGATTATAAAATATAAATAGAAAAATTAATTGTTGTTGTTCAGTTGCTTACTCGTGTCTGACTCTGTGACCTCATGGACCTCAGCACGTCAAGCATCCCTGTCCTTCACCATCTCCTGGAGCTTGCTCAAACTTAGGTCCACTGAGTTGGTGATGCGATCTAACCATCTCAGCGTCTGTTGGCCCCTTCTCCTCCTGCCTTCAGTATTTCCCAGCATCAAGGTTTTTCTGATGAGTCAGCTTTTTGCATTAGGTGACCAAAGTATTGGAGCTTCAGCTTCAGCATCAGTCCTACCAATGAACAGTCAGTACTGATTTCCTTTAGGATGGACTGGTTTGATCTCTTTACAGTCCACAGGACTCTTAAGAGTCCTCTTCAACACCAAAATTCAAAAGCATCAATCCTTTGGTGCTCAGCCTTCTTTATGTTCTAACTTTCAGAAGCAGAAGATATTAAAAAGAGGTGGCAAGAATACACAGAAGAACTATACAAAAAAGATCTTCATGACCTAGATAATCACAATGGTGTGATCACTCACCTAGAGCCAGACATCCTGGAATGTGAAGTCAAGTGGGCCTTAGGACATATCACTACTAACAAGGCTAGGGGAGGTGATGGAATTCCAGCTGAGTTATTTCAAATCCTGAAAGATGATGGTATGCAAGTGCTGCACTCAGTATGTCAGCACATTTGGAAAACTCAGCATGGCCACAGGACTGGAAAAGGTCAGTTTTCTTTCCAGTCCCAAAGAAAGGCAATGCCAAAGAATGCTCAGACTACCACACAATTGCACTCATCTCACTGCTAGTAAAGTAATGCTCAAAATTCTGCTAGCTAGGCTTCAGCAATATGTGAACTGTGAATTTATAGCTGTTCAAGCTGGTTTTAGAAAAGGCAGAGGTACCAGAGATCAAATTGCCAACATCTGCTGGATCGTCAACATTTTTCCAGAAAAATATCTATTTCTGCTTTATTGACTATGCTGAAGCCTTTGACTGTGTTGATCACAATAAACTGCAAAATTCTGAAAGAGAAGGGAATACCAGACCACCTGACCTGCCTCTTGAGAAACCTTTATGCAGGTCAGGAAGCAACAGTTAGAACTGGACATGGAACAAGAGACTGGTCCCAAACAGGAAAAGGAGTATGTCAAGGCTGTGTATTGTCACCCTGCTTATTTAACTTACATGCAGAGTACATCATGAGAAACACTGGGCTAGATGAACCACAAGCTGGAATCAAGATTGCCAGGAGAAATATCGATAACCTCAGATATGCAGATGACACCACCCTTATGGCAGAAAGGGAAGAAGAACTAAAGAGCCTCTTGATGAAAGTGAAGGAGGAGAGTGAAAAAGTTGGTTTAAAGCTCAACATTCAGAAAAGTAAGATCATGGCATCTGGTCCCATCATTTCATGGCAAGTAGATGGGGAAACAGTGGAAACAGTGTCAGCCTTTATTTTGGGGGGCTCCAAAATCACTGCAGATTGTGACTGCACTCATGAAATTAAAAGACACTTACTCCTTGGAAGGAAAGTTATGACCAACCTAGACAACATATTAAAAAGCAGAGACGTTACTTTGCCAACAAAGTTCCATCTAGTCAAGGCTATGGTTTTTCCAGTGGTCATGTATGGATGTAAGAGTTGGACTATAAAGTAAGCTGAGTGCTGAAGAATTGATGGTTTTGAACTGTGGTGTTGAAGGCTCTTGAGAGTCCCTTGGACTGCAAGGAGATCCATCTGGACCATCCTAAAGGAAATCAGTCCTGGGTGTTCACTGGAAGGACTGATATTGAAGCTGAAACTCCAATATTTTGGCCACCTGATTCAAAGAGCTGACTCATTTGAAAAAAACCCCGATGTTGGGAAAGATTGAAGGTAGGAGGAGAAGGGGACGACAGAGGATGAGATGGTTGGATGGCATCACCGACTCAATGGACATGAGTTTGTGTAAACCCTGGGAGTTGGTGGTGGACAGGGAGGCCTGGTGTGCTGCAGTTCATGGGGTCACAAAAAGTCAGACATGACTCAGTGACTGAATTGAACTGGAAAAACTATTTCTTTGAGAATACAGAGCTTTGTTAGCAAAGTAGTATCTCTACTTTTTAATATGCTGTCTAGATTTGTCATAGCTTTTCTTCCAAGGAGCAAGTGTCTTCTAATTTCATGGATACAGTCACCATCTGCAGTGATTTTGGAACCCAGGAAAACAACGTTTGTCAGTTTCCATTGTTTGCCCATTTATTTGCCATGAAGTGTTGGGATTGTATGCCATGATCTTCATGTTTTAATGTTGTGTTTAACCCAGCTTTTCACTCTCCTTTTTCAGTTTCCTCAAAAGGCTCTTTAATTCTTATTCACTTTCTGCCATAAGGGTGTTGTCATCTGCATATCTGAGGTTATTGCTCTTTCGCCCAGAAATCTTGATTCCAGTGTGAAAATTAATATATTACACTAAATTTTTTTTAATGCACCTAAAGCCAAAAGCAAGAATGAAACCAAATGTGGAAGGCAAGTTACATTAAAACATCGAGTATCATAGGTTCTCATCAAGACAGAGATACAGATGACTCAGATTCTACCCTTATGATGTACCCCATGTAATCAGCGCTTCAGAAGGTTCATTACTTGACACCAGAATATGGAATTGAGGATTAGACTAAATATCTACATCTTTTCTGCTTTTGCTTCTATTGACTGTCTTGAGTATTTTCTTTCTTGACCTTGAATTTCTTACTGCTTTTTCAATCTTGCTTTCCTCATTTTCCTCTCCAGAGACTGTATGAAAAAGAATAACAGAGACTGAAGTCAGTAATACATATCTCAAGATCAAACAGGGTCATGTTTCTTTTTTAGACCACTTGTCTGGGGGGCTGAGTCAATTAAATCTATGTTTGAACTTGACCTGAGATTTGTTGTGTCTTCAGTTAGAATCAGTTCAGAACTATCTTTAAATATTTTGAAGCTCTTATACAAGGCTTTGGAGAAGGGCATGGCAACACACTCTAGTATTCTTGCCTCGGAGAATCCCATGGACAGAGGAGCCTGGTGGGTTCAAGTCCATACAGTCGCAGAGTCAGACACAACTGAAGCGACTTAGCACACACACGTACAAGGCTTAGAAAATAAGGGCTGGAAACATTATAGAGATTTCTATTACTTTATGGGTTGGCTTCCAATTTGGGTGTTTACTAGGGTCTTATTTATTACTCAGGCTTGCCTTTGTATTACTGAACCTTGAGAGATCTCCTTCCATGCAACTGACCTGCCCCCAGCCTTTGGGAGGTCACAGTTGTGCATTTGACCAAGGCTGGAGTATTTCTCTCCATCTTCTGACCAGAGTCAGCCTTCAAGTGGCTACTACATTGCACTTAGGGGAAACACTGCCTATAATACCATGGGAGTGTCTCCCAGGATTCCTGCCTAGACTTGTCACACTAACCCATGATTTAGTCTGGTGAACACTTCAGGATGGAGGATGAGAGAGTGTGTTGATGGGTATGTGACAACTACTCCACAGCTCTTTAGGATTTAAATTTGTCATTTGGCCCACTTCTGACTGGTAAATATGTTAAAAATTCATTTGGTTTCTGCCTCCATTTCTGGAGAATTCCCTCTGCTTTTGCTCTTCCAACAAGGATGAAGCAGCCCCTGTGAAGAGTCCCCCACTTTCTGTAAATTAGCAAATTTGGCTTTCTTTGCATTCTCAACTTTCTGATGATTTTCTGCCCAATAATGTAGCCTCACATGGCATGGCTGTGTATATGTAAATTTAACTGTCAATAAAATTTAATTTCCCTAGTTGCACCAGCTGTGTTTGTAGCATGAAATAGCCATGTGTGACTAGGGACTATCATATTAGAGTGCAAATATAGAACATTTTCACTATCACAAAAAGTTACATTGGATAGCAGTGCTCTGAAGGGTTAAAACTAAGTGAAATTTTGTGTTTTGACCAGCTTGTGTGAAAATAACAGTTTCTCCAAACTTCTTATATCATGATCAGAGCTGGAAGTCTTTCTATTATTTTCCCAATGGATGTACAAAGTTTTCTTGAGTGTTTAGATCAATAGATAGGCATATTTAGTGACAATATTTTCTATTCTTTTATAGTTTTATTTTTATTTTTATGTCTAATACAATGGTCTTCCCTGATAGCTCAGTTAGTAAAGAATCTGCTGGCAGTGTGGGAGACCCTGGTTCAATTTCTGAGTTGGGAAGATCCCCTGGAGAAAGGATAGGCTACCCACTCCAGTATTCTTGGGCTTCCCTCATGGCCCAGCTGGTAAAGAATCTGGCTGCAATGCGGGAGACCTGGGTTTGACCCCTGGCTTGGAAAGATCCCCTGGAGAAAGGAAAAGCTACCCACTCCAATATTCTGGCCTGGAGAATTGCATGGACTGTGTAGTCTGTGGGGTCACGAAGAGTTGGATATGACAGAGTTTGGACATGACAGGACATGACACTTACCTGTAGCTATAATATAGTTTTGAATATAATAACTTTTATTGCTAATGTGCTTTTACTGTTTAAAATGAAGTATTCCAACGCAGTTGAATGCATGGTATTTTCTCCTTTATGCTTTTATGCCACTATATTATATAACAAATTTTTATAAATATGAGGGTCTGTTAGCATTAGAGTTATCTTTCAGCTTTAATTTCAATATCATATTCATTTTATTGTTATAGCTTGATAATACTTTTTACTAAGCAATAATGTAAGCCCACATCATTTTACTGTATTTTCAATAATTTTTAATATTGTCAAAGGTAGTCTTTTTTCCTTCAGAAAAATTGTAGAATCACTCTCTGAAGTCTTATTTCCTTCACAATAACAAGCAAGCAAACACAAATAATGGTGGATATTTTTATTAAAGGTTAATAAATTTTTTAAATAATTTGTAAAAATACATAGCCCTACTTTTATCCCAAATGTAATTTATTTAATCTCACAATTCTTTATATTTCTGATAAAGGATATCTTTATGGTTTTGTATGTTTGGTGTATTTTGAATGAGATAAATTTCTAATTTCTAATTGAATATTTCAAGAAAAACACTGTTTTATTTCTAAATATTTACTTTGTGTCTAGTCACTTTGCTGATCTCTTTGGTAACATTTTAAAATTTTCTTTCAGTAGAGAGCTAGGTAATTAATTATTGATAACTGACTATTTTATGCTCCTGCCACTTTGCCTTCTCTTCATATTTAGGCTGGTATAAACACATCTACCACCTGTTGCCATCCAGCAGGGTCAGTGTATATGCAAACACGTACACTTTAATGACAGCATTGGCCATCATTAAAAGGTGCTGATTTACAGATCACCAGCCCAGGCTGGATGCATGAGACAAGTGCTCAGGCCTGGTGCATTGGGAAGACCCAGAGGGATCGGGTGGAGGGGGAGGTGAGAGGGGGGATCGGGATGGGGAATACATGTAAATCCATGGCTGATTCATGTCAATGTATGACAAAAACCACTACAATATTATAAAGTAATTAGCCTTCAACTAATAAAAATAAATGGGAAAAAAAAGGTGCTGATTTATTGGCTATTTATGTCAATTTATAATTTTATAATTTTAATTATTTGAACAATACAGAATATTCCTGTCCCTGAACTATGGTGTTTGAGAAGACTCTTGAGAGTCCCTTGGACTGCCAGGAGATCCAACCAGTCCATCCTAAAGGAGATCAGTCCTGGGTGTTCATTGGAAGGACTAATGCTGAGGCTGAAACTCCAGTACTTTGGCCACCTGATGCGAAGAGTTGACTCACTGGAAAAGACCCTGATGCTGGGAAAGATTAAGGGCAGGAGGAGAAGGGGACGACAGAGGATGAGATGGCTGGATGGCATCACCAACTCAATGGACATGAGCTTGAGTAAACTCCAGGAGTTGGTGATGGACAGGGAGGCCTGCAGTGCTGTGATTCATGGGGTTGCAAAGAGTTGGACACAACTGAGTGACTGAACTGACTGACTGATTAGATTATAATTGTATGAGTTCAGGCAGATGTCTCATTAAGACATTTTATCTCCAGCTCCTCATGTCCTAATAAACATAAGCAGCTGAGTATTTATTCCTTTGAATGTGGAAGTTATCCAGCAGACAAGCTTGTCTTTAGTAGGAGACCCTTTTGAAAAATGATGAGCGGTGATAGTGTTGTACTGACATTATTAGCCAGTCTCAATTACACATAAATGAGTGTCTAATAGATAATTAGTCACTTTCTTGTGTCATAAATTATCACAAAAAGCAAAATCTATTGAACTTTTTTTACACTTTTTTTACACTTCATCATTAATTTACAAGCTAATACTTTCAAAAATTTATATTTTCAGAAACTTACACATATATTTTAAAAAGTAACTCACACAAATGGAATATATTCAAATAATATTTTTATAATCCTTTAAATAATATATTGAAAACATTGAAAATAATTTCTGTTAAGAAAACTAGTTTGTAAGGTTAGAAACCATCTTATTTTATCAATAATGTGTGATATTCATTGTAAAATCTAAATTCTTGCCCTTGACAAAGGAAGAAAAGATACACAGAAAATAGAAATTTAATAATCTAAACTTCCTGATGATTTTAGGATCCAATCTTAGCTAGAGAGTCTAGGACTCAAAGATTTTCTCTTCTCTTAAAGATCAGCCACATTTATAGATGGTTGAAATCTAACGTGTTCACTTCGTTATAATCTTGGAGACATTTTTCTCAATTATTTTGATTACCACTGTATTCCCAAGACATAGAGCCAAGCCCGGTACATAGTTTTATTAGTAAGTATGTGGTGGGATGGTGGGAGAAAATAGAGAAAACTGAAGTACATTGGGAAGAAGGTATTAGAGGAAAGAGAGATGCTTCAAAAATCAAAGGAAGGGTGAACTGTGGAAAAGATGAATGGTCAGTTATGTAAAATGCCCATGATATGTCAAATAAAATGAAGATGAAAGTTTCATTGACTTTAGTAACTCTAATGAGAGGAATTTTAGTGATAAAGTGTTTAAGTTAACATATGATGAGGAATTGAGAAGAAAATTACTTAAAAAAATGAAGACAGCTGCAATCAACAACTAATGTCCAGACTGAAACATCGTTTTTCCTCCTCAACCTCAGCAAGCAAAAATAACAATCATTAGCCATCAACTCAAAGGTCTTTCTATAACTTGATTTCATAGAAAGTGAAATCATTTCTAGAAATGTTTCTTATTTTCTCAAAATTTGTCAGTTTTTTGAATCTCCCTGAAGTTGTGCAAAACATTTTAGCATTCCCTGGTGTGTATGACATGGGCATATATTTGGATTAGAACACTTAGCTGAGAAAACTGCATAGAGAAATATGCAATAAAAATCTACTTTCAGTGCAACATACGGTATATCATAAAAGAATCAAGTTTGAGGTGAAAAGCAGAGTAGTCACTTTTTGTCCTTTTTGCTTTTTCTTTTGTGGTATGGTGGTTTTCTTTTGAATTCCTTTAATCCTTGAGTTGCTTTATTTTTGTTTTTTTGTGATTATATTGTATATTTTTGATTTGTGGTTACCTGAATTATATGTTGACCCATAACTGAATCTGCTTACTCTAAATTGATAGTCATAAGAGCTCAAACGCATTCTAAAGGATGTACATTTTTATCTCCCTTCCTCACACTTTGCGATTTCAGTGTAGTGTTTTACATCTTCATGCTTATCATTTTGCTGTTAACTGTAGTTACAATAGCTTTTACAAGCTTTTTTTTTTAAATTTTCGTTTTCATTTGGGTACTGGCTTATTTAAATGGTCTTCAGTCCTTTCATATGTTTTCTTTCCTATTGTGATTTTCCGTTCTTTTCACTTTAGAGAAGACATTTCAATATTTCTTTAAGGGTAGGTTTAGTATTGCTGAGTTTTTTGGTTTTTTTTTTTTTTTTAGTTTTTGATTTTCTGAGAAATTGTTTATGTTATTTCTTCTAAATTATAATCTTGTTGTGTTGAGTATCCTAGGTTGAATGTTTTTCCCTTTCATAACTTTGAAAATATCACAACCCTTCCATCTCATCTTCAAAGTTTCTACAGAGAAATCAGCTGACTCCCGTGGGGTTTCCCTTGTGACTGACTTTGCTTTTCTCCTATTGCTTTAGGAAATCCTTCTGGAGACTTTATGCTGTTAGGGACCCGCTATGCCTCCAGTACCTGATGGTTTCCTTTAATTTCTTCTAATACATTTGAATCGCCCCTTTCTCCTTTTCTCACCCCTCTTGTGTGTAGGTTGGCACACCTTATCTCATTAATCTCGTTTGTTGCTTTGATTTGTTTTTCACTTGTCTTTCTGTCTGCTCTTTTGACTGGGCTATTTCCATTATTCTATCTTGCAGGTCACTTATCCATTCTTCCAAGTTATTTAGCCTGTGATTCATTGCTTCTAGATTGAGTTATTTGTTATCTTGGCTATTGAATTGCTTAATGTTGATTAGTTCCTAATTCCTTATAGTGGATCTGCATTCCTGCCGATGACCTTTCTTAATTCCTTCAGCATTTTTATTCCTTCGTCTTTGAACTCTGAACCCAGTTCTTCTAATTTAGCTCCTGTGGTTGATGGGTTGGCTGATCGCTTGTGGCTGCGCTGGGCTTGGCTGCCTCGGGTGGCGCTGTCTCGCTGAGGCCGCAGGCAGGGGCTGCCCTCTATCGCAGGCCTCTCATTGCGGCGGCCTCTCTTGTGGAGCCCGGGCCTCAGAAGCTACAGCGGCAGGCTCGGTAGTTGCGGCTTCAGGCTTCCAGAGCACAGGCTTGGCAGCTATGGCCCAGAGGCTTAGGTGCCCCAAGGCATGTGGAGATCTTCCCAGACCTGGGATCGAACCCATGCCTCCTGCATGGGCATGTGGATTCTTCCCCACTGAACCACCGAGGAAGTCCACTCATTGTGATTTTGTATGAGTTAGGTGATTGTAGTTTATATTCTGGTGAAATCTTTATATATGGAACTATTTAACATTTAAAAGCATTCTTCTGAAGGTAAAATGAAATATACTGTGTTTAATATGTGTGTGCGTTAGTCACTCAGTCATGTCTGACTCTGTGACCCTATGGACTGTGGCCCACCACGCTCCTCTGTCTGTGAAATTTCCCAGGCAAGAGTATTTAATATAATAAAAAGAATGAACTGATATTGTCATGGGAAATTAGAAATTCCAGATCCTGTGTGCAATTTAGCATTTGAGGCTTTTCTAATATTTTGGTTTTGTTTCCTTTTGGTTTTTATTTTGTTTCAGTGACCCACTAGATAAAAGATAAAACAGACATGTCTGATACTATCTCCTTCAGAGTTCATTTTTAAAATCTGTTTTCCCTATCAGTAATGTTTCAGTTTTGGGAAAAGATCTCTCATCAGGCTTTCTTCCTCATTATTCTGTAGTATTTTTCTGTGTTGCCAGAATTTATAGCTTTCTAAAATTTATGCTTTGAACACCTAATGATTGAAGATGCTTCCAGGTTTTATAGGCACTCTACTGCAGAGGGAGTATGTGGCCTTTATCCAGCCAAAGAGAGACAACATTATTATTTCCATCACCAGATAGTTGTATGTCTTGGCCAGTTCACTCAGCCTTTTCAAACCACCATTTTTTTCATAAGCAAAATGTCAGTGATAACATTTAATTCTTACTATAGTTTAATGTATAAAACAGTATATAAAATTTTTAACATACAGGCACTCAATTAGTTCCTTTCTTTACTCAGACTGCTGGCCTACCTCCTCCTCCCAACATATTGCTATCCTTTGCCTCTTATTTCATTACTTCTTTGTGGTTTTCTTCAGAGATAATCATTTTCATATCACTATCCACTTCACTTCCGAGGATGCCCTGTGCCCTCATTACTTGCCTGCCTTATCTTCTCTGTGCCCCATAAGAATATGTTAATTCCTTTCTGGAACTAGTGTAAATATGTCTACAAATGCATGTCTTTTATTAGATATCATCTTCCCCTGATTCCTTTACTCTTAGTGTCAAGGACTATGCTTTATTTGTCTTTACATTTACAGCTCATTATGTAATGTCTGCAGAGTGTAATTACTTAGTAGATTAAATAGCATCATGTTGTAAAGTTATTGAGATCATAGGTTTTGTAACTGGATATTTGTGGGCTGAAACCAGCAATCTTCCACTCACCTATGTGAAGTGGGACAGTTATTAATGTTATTTTGTAAACTTTAAAACTGGCATAATGAGATTTGTTTAACAGAATTGTTTAATTTAAATATGAAATGTTTATAAAGCTTTTAGTATACTGTCTGAAAAAGTCTAGGTGCTTATAAAATGCTCTGTTACTCTTTTATGGTGAAAGAATGAATAATTAAATTTAAAATGGTTTGTTGAAAACTTCTATTGATGATATATTTAAGGGTACAAACTAATGAGAATATAAAGTATTCTCCCTGAGTCATATCTTCATCATGATTTCTCTTTTTACTACTTCCAAAACATCAAAACTTTGAAGAATTTCTAAGTTCCTCTCCTTCATATCCCTTGGGTAAGAGACATCAGTCTCATTCACTCATTCAGTGGGATAGGTCTAGACAGTGACTGATATTATAAATATTACCTTCATTTTAGACCACAAAGCTTGCATAATAAATTAGGAATGCTAATATGCTTCATTTTATTTCTACAAACAATGTTCAGTGTTTTCCTTGTGTTTAGTCCTATTAAGTCTTCTTTATTTTAAGGAAGTTAACCCTAATAAAAGATTTTTTATGAAATATATTTCAGAGCTAATTTTGTAGAACCAGGCATTACTCTAGTAGTTCAGAGTAGTAAGCAATTGATTAGGTTGAAGTATTTGAATAAGGCACAGTTCAAAATAGAGGACTTAGATTGGCCTTTAAGTTATGGACAAGACTCGATTCAGAGAACCTTGGTGTGCCTCACACATAAGATAGATTCAATCATTTGTCCTTTTTATTGGATATCTACTTACTAAAGGCCAAAGAATAATAGTGTTTCAGCTGAGGGAATCTACCAGAATGTTTAGTCTCCATGGTACTTTAAGAAAATGTGACACAAACACTTTATTAATGTTTTAAATTTAAACTTGGCAGGCAGCCACTGTATTAGTGCTTGAAATACTTCTTCACATAGTATGATTTTGAAAATTAGCTTTTAATAAGAAGGGGAACAACCTGTAACATTATTTGTTAAGCAGAACTTCCCATTAATAGCAAATAGGCTCACTAGCTTCCTATAGGAGATGGATATATCTATCTATCTATCTATATGTTTTATTTTTGTTAGTTTTTATTGTGTATCTGCTTTAAATATTGTGTTAGTTTTACTGCACAGCAAAGTGAATCAGATATCAAATTGTGGTGAAGATGGATTAGGAAAATGTTTGGGGTGAGAACCCTTTCTTTCTGCCTTAATCACATGAGGATTTGATGAAGATTTGTGTAGATCTATAGTCTTTCCCCTGATATTTATGATTCTTCAGAGAGTGAAGAATTCCAGTTATAGAATTTATTTCTGACTGATCTGATGCATTCAATTAAGCACATTTATATAACCTAATGCAGCCTTGCAAAACATTTTCAAGTCTCAAAATCATATTAAATTCATAGGCATTGAAGAGTTCCAAACTGAGTTATTCAGATGCTTTGCTCTATATGTCCATCTATGTATCTACACACACACACACACACACACACACACACACACTTGTATCTAGTTTATTTCTTTTTCTGCCCTTGGCCCCTGTCCTTGAAAAGACATCTCCTGGAGCTGCAGCCCACACCGGTCAACACCCTGTGTCCTAACGCCAGTTATTTTGATCTCATGTGTTTAACCAAATGCTGTTCATATTCAACATTTAGCAAATCAGCCAGGTCCTCAAGGGCTGTTTCTTCTAGGATATTTCTCTCCTTCTAATCCCAGAAGGATGTGTTTCACAACTATGTTAACTGCTAAGACTTAAAAACGTCCCATAATACAACACCATACACTTACTGTCTATGCCACAGTTAACATATGTATCCTCAGCTTTTTTTTTTCATGTTTATTTGTATACAGCTTTTAAAGGTTACACTTCATTTACAGTTATTACAAAACATTGGCTGCATCCCCTGTGTTGTACAATGCTTCCTTGTAACCTATGGTACACTGAAGTTTGTAGCTCCCGCTCCCAGCCCCTGTATTGGACCTCCCCTTTCCAGCTCCCTCCTGGGAACCACTAGCTTGTTCTCCATATATGAGTCTGTTTCTTTTTTTATATTCACTAGTTTGTAGTGCTTTTCAGAGTCTACATATAAGTGATATCATACCATATTTGTTCTTCATCTGACTTGTTTCACTTTGTAGAAAAGTGAAAGAATGTATTAGTCACTCAGTCATATCAGACTCTTAGCAACCCCATGGACTGTAGCGCCTCTCTCCATAGGATTTTCCAGGCAAGAATACTGAAGTCAGTTGCCATTCCCGTCTCCAGGGGATCTTCCTGACCGAGGGGTATAACCCAGGTCTCCTGCGTTGCAGGCATATGTTTTTATCATCGGAAGCCACCAGGGGCTTCATTTCACTTAGTACAGTGCAATCCAAGTCCATCAATAATGCTGCAAATGGCAAATTTGTGTATGTATATTATATACATACTAATAATATATATGTAATGTATATATGATGATGTTGTACAGTCACTCAGTCATGTCCAATTCTTTGTAACCCCAAGAACTGCAGCACACTAGGCTTCCCTGACCTTGCTCAAACTCATGTCCATTGAGTCAATGATGCCATCCAACCATCTCATCCTCTGTCACCTCCTCCTCTTACCCTCAATCTTTCCAGAATCAGGGTCTTTTCCAATGAGTCAACTCTTCACATCATGTGGCCAAAATATTGGAGCTTCAGCTTCAGTCCTTCCAATGAATATTCAGGACTGATTTCCTTTAGGACTGACTGATTTGATCACCTTGCAGTCCAAGGGACTCTCAAATGTCCTCAGCATCACAGTTCAAAAGTATAATTTCTTTGCCACTCAGTCTTCTTTATGGTCCAACTCTCATATCCATATATGACTACTAGAAAAATCACAGCTTTGAGTACACTGACATTTGTCAGCAAAGTGATGTCTCTGCTTTTTAGCATGCTGTCTAGTTTTGTCATAGCTTTTATTCCAAGGAGCAAGTGTCTTCTAATTTCAAGGATGCAGTCACCATCTGCAGTGATTTTTCAGCCCAAGAAAATAGTCTGTCACTGTTTCCATTGTTTCTCCATCTATTAGCCATGAAGTGATGGGACCAGTTGCCATGATCTTACATTTTCAAATGCTGATTTTTAAGCCAGCTTTGTCTCTCCCTCTATCACCCGCATCAAGAGGTTCTTTAGTTCCTCTTCACTTTCTGCCATTAGTGGTGTCATCTGTATATCTGAGGTTATTGATATTTCTCCCGGCAATCTTGATTCCATCTTGTGCTTCATCCAGTCTGGCATTTTACATGATACACTCTGCATAGAAGTTAAATAAGCAGGGTGACAATATACAGCCTTGACATAGTTCTTTCTCAATTTTAAACCAGTCTGCTGTTCCATGTAAGGTTCTAAATTCTGCTTCTTGACCTGCATATAGGTTTCTCATGAGGCAGATAAGGTGGTCTGGTATTCCTATCCCTTTAAAAAATATTCCACAATTTGTTGTAATACGTACAATGTTCATAGCAACATCATCTACAATTGCCAAGATACGGAAGCAACACAAATGTCCGTCAGCAGATACATGGACAAAGATGTGGCAAGTGTGTGTGTGGTTGCTTCCGTATCTCGGCAGTTGTAGATGCTGCTCTTGCTATAAACATTAAGTGCGTGCATTTTTTCCAAATTAGAAAGAATTTTGTCTCTTTTGGATGTATACCCAGGATTGGGATTGCTGGGTCATATGGTACTTCTATTTTTAGTTTTTTCAGAAACCTCCATGTTGTTTTCTACGGCGGCTGCACCAATTTACATTCCCACCAACAGTGTACAAAGGTTCTGTTTTCTCCCTATCCTTACCAACATTTGTTGTTTGTGTTCTTTCTGATGACAGTCATTCTGACAGGTGTGAGGTGTTGCCTCATTGTAGTTTTGATCTGCATGACGATTTTTCCCCCCAATGAGTCAGATCTTTTTTTGTTGTTTTTGTTATGGTATTTCCCTAATGATTAATGATGTTGAAGATTTTTTCATGTTTCTTTTGGCTATCTGCATTCCCTCTTTGGAAAAATGTCTATTTAGTTTTTCTGCCTGTTTTTGATTAGGTTTTTATTTATTTTTTAAATTTTTTTTGGTGTTGAGTTGTATGAGCTCTTTGTATGTGTTGGATATTAACCCTTTATCAGTCATATCATTTGCAAACATTTTATCCCATTTCGTAGGTGGTTGTCTTTTTGTTCTGTTGATTGTTTCCTTTAGTATGCAAATGCTTTAAGTTTAAATAGGTTCCATTTGTTTATTTTTGCTTTTATTTCCTTTATTTTAGAGGATAAATCTGAAAATACTTCGCTGCTACTATTTTTTTAACCTTTCTCACATCACTGAAAAACTTTGAGAGAGGTCAAGTTCCTCTTTGCTCCCTTTGGTGCCTAACATATAGTTGGGGCTCTTTTTCTAAAACAGCTCTGTGTTGCCTTCATTTCAGTTAATTTTCTAGTAAGTATTCAAGGATATTTAAGATCTGTTTCTGTTTACTTGTTTGCCTTTATGTCTAACTTTTCCATTCCACACGAGTTTGGGTCACATCACTTTCAATTTCACAGATTTGTCATTCTCTATTTTTTGACATGACCTATGCTCAGACTGCCCCTTTTTACTGAGGCATCCTTCATCAGTCGGTTCTGCACCATTCATTTAGGCTGTTTTTTTCTTGATCCGTATGTCCATTTTCTAAATATATTATGTGTCACCTTATCTTTAATCCTGAGATTAATTAAAATCAATTTGTTTTAGAGAATTTTGTGACAGCCCTTGAGATAATTGGGCACCAACTGAATCTTGAATTGTATATACTGGAAAAAGAAGGCTATGTTTACAGATATAATCCCTGCAAAGGAAAATATATGTTAAATGAAGAAGCAAATCTTGTATATAGACAGTCTTCCAAATAGCCTTTATTTAATCTTAGTACTGTTTTGGGGTAGGGAGGTTTGAAGAGGGCCAGTGGGCCTTGGTTCTTGCTAAGGACACAATTTGAGGTCTTACTGTGGCGAAAACAAGTTTATTAAGGAAACAAGAGAAAGAACAGAAAGAATACCTCAAGACAGAGGTGGGCCATGCCAGGAGAGGCACTGGCCTGATAATGATGAGGTAGGGGATTTTTTCAAGACAGTTCAGTTCAGTTGCTCAGTCATGTCCGACTCTTTACGACGCCATGGACTGCCTCACGCCAGGCCTCCCAGGCCATCACCAACTCCTGGATCCTACTCAGACTCATGCCCATTGAGTCGGTGATGCCATCCAGTCATCTAATCCTCTGTTGTCCCCTTTTCCTCCTACCATCAATCTTTCCCAGTGTCAGGGTCTTTTCCAATGAGTCACTACTTTGTGTCAAGTGGCCAAAGTCTTGTAGTTTCAGCTTTAGCCTCAGTCCTTCCAATGAATATTCAGGACTGATTTCCTTGAAGACTGACTGGTTGGATCCCCTTGCAGTCCATGGGACTCTCAAGAGTCTTCTCCAACACCACAGTTCAAAAGCATCAATTCTTCAGTGCTCAGCTTTCTTTATAGTCCAACTCTCACATCCATACATGACCACTGGAAAAACCATAGCTTTGACTAGACAGGGCTTTTACATATTCATCTAGGCAGGCTTGGACTGGCAGATTTATTGATATTTGCAAGTTACATAACAACAGATCTATGTCCTTCCCATAATCCTGTTTGTTGTAATCAGATGTCTCTATGTATAGAATATTTATGAACCCTTAGTAGGCTTTACCGGACCTCCCTGGTGGCTTAGTTGGTAAAGTGTCTGCCTGCAATGCAGGAGACATGGGTTCGATCCCTGGGTCGGGAAGATCCCCTGGAGAAGGAAATGGCAACTCACTCCAGTACTCTTGCCTGGAAAATCCCATGGATGGAGGAGCCTGGTGGGCTACAGTCAATGGGGTTGCAAAGAGTCAGACAGGACTGAGCGACTTCATACTCATAGTAGGCTCCTGGCTGCCTAAGGTCATGTGAGTACACAGCTGTGCATCAAGGGCTTGGGTGGCCAGAGTTGGAGAAGCCTCTGTGGTCAGTTTGTATTCACTGTGTGCTTAGGATGCATGGAGTTGGAAAAGTGTCTGTGGTTATTTTGTAGCATATCTGTGAGCTCTCTTGGGTGCACTAGTGCATGTCTGGGGTTTAGGATCAACTTGAATCTTTTTTGGCTAGGCCACCCCTCCTTGCTCATACCTAACTTCCTACTAAACAATACTGGGATGGAAGAAATACACATGTAAATGTAACTAAATTTGACTTTCAGCTCTACCATTTATCATGTCTGTGACTTTGGACAATTTTGTATTCTAATTTGTGTAAAGCAGTTGCTTACTGGCAACTTTATGTGTTTAACCAAAGACTTCAGACATCCCAAGAACATAGTGATAATTCAAAACATATTAGGAGAGTCATATTTTTGGCAGTCAGTCCCATATTAAACTAAATTCTTACTACTCTATCTGGTTGACGTGTATATGTCCTTTTTTTCATCTCTGCTGTAAGTTATTTAATAAACTAAAATGTTAGTTTATTAAGTTTTGTCATTTGTCTTTCTCCATCCATTGCTCCTAACTGCCAGCCATTCTTTGCCCAGAAGTGAATGTATAATTAATACTGCTTGCGTGAATATAAAATTAATGTATGCCTGGCCATATTGTTAAAAATAAGCTTTAAGTTTTACCAGAACTTTAAATTCTTATAAGACCTACACATTATGTAGAAACATTAACAAATATATATCTTACTGGTCATTTTCTCTCCTCTGGTTTGACCTGATATTTATAGATTAACTGTTCAGACAAGGTTGAAGTTATATCTTATATGTGAATTAACTCAAAGATATTATTTAAAACTTAAATCCATAGGACAGGAACATGTGTATAGGGAAAGCTTAGCCATCGCAAAAGTTTTGGATCATTAAAAAAATGTATGCTATACTTTTTCTATGATAATCTCCTATTGTAAGTTAGTTAGACCTCCACGTAGCAGATTTATACAGTATGTGCATGGGAAGAGGCATACCTCTTTCAAAAGAGCCCATTATGTGATAGTCACTAGAAAAGAATAAGGAGCTACAAGAAAGTCAGAGGAAGGGGACAAGTTAATACAACTTATATGAACCAGGAATGTCTCATGTCAAAAATAAGAAATTAATCAAAGTCCAGAATGCATTTATAAAAATGTATGCTGTTATACTTTGATAACTTCATATTTCAAATACTCTCTGAGAATAAAACACATCATCGATGTTTCTTCCAATGTGCTATGTAATTTTTACTTATAATTGCATGTGATGTTCAAAATATGTGTAGTGGCATTGCATCCTTTCTTCTTTTAGTATCTTCTTAAAAACTACTTGCATCTGCTTCTGTGTTAGCACTCAGAATCCTTTATAAAATCCAATTATGACTTTAGACTTTATGGTAAACAATCAAAATGTCTTTAGTTAATTTAACTGATATTTCAATACAGTAAAACCCCAGAAATGAAGCCACCAATTATTGCAACAATTGCATGCTACTTGTAACAGTATATTGTACATGTTTTCATATAGTCATAACTCATGTTTCTTATGTATATATGTGCTCTTTTAAGAAAATAGATTTTCATTTCAATATTATGTAGACACTGAATTTTTGTGGAGAGTTATTCAATTTTAACTTATTTTTACCAAGACTTTGTTTCTTGTTCTGTTGTAAAAAGTCATCCCCTCATTACTTTATAAAACATAGCTCACTGATAGAAGCAGTAATAATTATGAATGTGAAATATTTAACTCTTAAAGCATTTATAAGAGATTATACACTAGTGGACTCAAAGTGTAATTAGGCATATTTAATCACATAAAATTATAGTTCTTTAAAATTCATTTCAAATGGAACATTAATGACCACTGGATTCATGAGTAAGTAAATGGAGAATAGAAGAAAGTGCCAGGGCCATGATGTCACAAAGGGAGGAGAGGCAAAATCTGAACACTACAGTTTCCACTTAGTCGGGCCACCTTTCTGGCCAACATTTCACTTCAAAAGTCTATTAATGATTGAATGAGCAAGAAGCTAGACTTTATTCTCTAAAACAAGAAATGTAGCAATTGTATT
This sequence comes from Hydropotes inermis, assembly GCA_020226075.1. Lineage (NCBI taxonomy): Eukaryota > Metazoa > Chordata > Mammalia > Artiodactyla > Cervidae > Hydropotes > Hydropotes inermis. Next base: position 8,772,158 of record CM035295.1, on the reverse strand, counting down.
ATTTTATTAAAAAGTTCAACAGCAGAAGCTTAAACATACTTTTGACATATTTCCTTTTTCTTTCAAAGTTCATATATGAACATTATTTTTCTTGTATCAGAGGGACTTAAGTGTGACACCAGCTCCCTGTCTCCCCTGGCTTTATCAAACAGATGAGTGAATGGATGAGCTGAAAGAGAGAATACTTGAAAACCTGATAATACATAGTGAAAAAGAAGACACTGGTGTCTCAGGACTGAATTTGTATTTTGGCTACTTTTATTAACTTGAATCTCTTATTCTTATGAAATTGAATTTATACCATATAAGTTATTATTGAATTAATTCTGCATGAAATAAACTATACAGTATAATCTAAAGAATGACTTAGAATTTTTCTGACTCCTTTACATAAAAAGTGAGACTTTTATGTAAATATCACATGCAAAATAAATAAGCTGACAGGATTATGAATCTCTTAATGAACTGGCATTTTTTTTTTTATCTTGGGAAAAGTCTCTTATTTAATTAATACTATTTTTAGCGATTGCAGTAAAACTGTCAAATTTTTAAAAATATATTGATGTGAAAAATCTAAGTGTGAGAAGATTGTTTTTAAATTAATTCCTTGATAATATATATTTTTAAACAAAAGGAGTTAAAAATGCCTTACTTATTGTCCTCTTAAGTCATATGACACTATCTGGGATTTATCAGTAAAAATTCTTGTCTGATGGTCAACTAGGAAGGTGAGCTTTCCTGGTGATGTCATAGACTTGAATTTCCTTTATTGTCTTAGAAGGCCAGTTGGAAGGCAATGTGTGGAGAATGATGGGAAATTTAAATTTAAATATGTGGATATTGGTCAAATGGGTTTCCCAGGTGGTGCTAGTGATAAAGAACCTGCCTGCCAATGCAGGAGACAAGAGACCTGGGTTCAGTCCCTGGGTCAGGGAAGGGACCCTGGAGAACTTGGCAACCCACTCTAGTATTGTTGCCTGGAGAATTCAATGGGCAGAGGAACCTGGGGAGCTACAGTCCATGGGCGTGACAAAGAGTCAGACATAACTGAGTGACATAACATACATTTATTGGTCAAATATCATAATAGCAAGCTGAATGTCAAAGTTAAATCAGAGACAGAAATATAAGAATGCATCCTTGGATAACTGTCCATTGCTTTTCTTATGTGTTCACATATGTTTTGCCATCTTTCTGTCAATGGATTCCAGTAGACATATTCTTGTAGGCTATTTGTTTGTCATCACCAGCAGTATTAGCCCTTGTTCTTGCTGTTGTTTAATCTCTAAGTTGTGTCTGACTCCTCTGCTACCCCAAGGACTGTAGCCCATCAGGCTCCTCTGAAGCCTGAAATTTTCCAGGCAAGAATACTAGAGCAGGGTGCTATTTCCTTCTCCCCCAGCCCAGTGATAAAACCTACATCTCCTGCATTGGCAGGCAGATTCTTTATCATTGAGCGACCAGGGAAGCCCTTTGTTTTGTTGAGTCAGTCATGGTTTTTGCTGACTGTATAGAGCTTCTCCATCTTCAGCTGCAAAGAATATAATCAGTCTGATTTTGATATTGACCATCTGGTGATGTCCATGTATAGAGTCTCCTCTTGTGTTGTTGGAAAAGGGTATTGCTATGACCAGTGCATTCTCTTGGCAAAACTCTGTTAGCCTTTTACCTGCTTCATTTTGTACTCCACAGTCAAACGTACTTGTTACTCCAGGTATCTGTTGACGTCCTACTTTTGCATTCCAATCCCCTTTGGAGAAAAGGACATCTCTTTTTGGTGTTATTCTAGAAGGTCTTGCAGGTCTTCATAGAACTGTTCAACTTCAGCTTCAGTGTTACTGGTCGGAGCATAGACATGTATTAGTCTGTCTTGGGAGCAAACTGAGATCATTCTGTCGTTTTTGAAATTGCACCCAAGCTCTGCATTTCAGACTTCTGCTCCATTTCTTCTAATGGGTTCTTACCCATAGTAGTAGATATAATGGTCATCTGAATTACATTTACCCATTCCTGTCCATTTTAGTTCACTGATCTCCTAAACTGTCAACGTTCACTCTTGCCATCTCATATTTGATCTCATCCAATTTACCTTTGATTCATGGACCTAACATTCCACGTTCCTATGCAATATTGTCTTTGACAGCATCAGAATTTATTTTCACCACAAGACACATTCACAAATGGGTGTCATTTCCACTTTCGCTCAGAGTCTTCATCCTTTCTGGAGCTAGATCTCTGCTCCTCTCCAGTTGCATAGAGGTCACCTACCAACCTGGGGTGGGGGCGCTCATCTTTCAGTGCCGCATCTTTTTGCCTTTTCATAGTGTTCATCGGGTTCTCAAGGCAAGAATACTGGTGTGGTTAGCCACTCCCTCCTCCAGTGGGCCACATCTTGTCAGAAGTCTTCCATCATGACCTGTCCAGCTCGGGACTTCCTGCACAGAATGGCAGTTTCATTGAGTTACACAAGGCTGTGATTCTTTGGTTAGTTTTCTGTGATGGTGGCTTTTGTACTGGAGGCCGTGGGATTGAAATTCTTGCTTCTTCTGTCTTCCTTCTGATGGATGAGGATAAGAGGCTTGTGTAAGCTTCCTGATGGGAGTCACAGCTTGTGGGGATAACTGGATCTTGCTCTTGTGAGCAGGGCCATACTTAGTGAACCTTTAATCCAATTATCTGCTTATGGGTAGGACTATGCTCTCTCCCTTTAGTTTGGCCTGAGGCTGCCCAATCCTGGAGTCTTCAGTCTCTAGAGTAGGGCTAATGGTGATCCTCTTCGAGAGTACTTATGAAAACATGCCCAGCCTCCCAGGACTGCTGCTGCCACTACCCCTGACCCCGCAACAGGCAACTGTCAACCCACGCCTCCCCTGGAGACTCCCCAACACTCACAGGCAGGACTGGCTCTGTCTCTTGTGGGGTCACTGCTCCTTTTGCCTGGGTCCTGGTGTGCACTGGGTTTGTTGTAAAGGTTTTAGGTCCCACAGGAGATTTCCCATCCTGGATATCCAGCAAAGGGACTGGGAAATCCTAGAGAATCTCACTGAAAGTCAGCGAGATTTGATTATAGAACTTCCATATGACTGGGGAAACAGACTCTTGGAGGGCACTAGCAAAACCTTTCTCAGTGCCCCTCTTTAGATCATTAATTCATGTGATCACGGATGTCTTCAGACAAATATGAAATGGCTAGCTGAAAAAACAGAAGCAAAGTTATTAATCTGACTTAGAAGATTCCACTAATGAGTCTTCCATTGCCATTCTAATTCTGTTCCTAGTAGTTTTTATGTTTCTTCTGCTTGAGTCACACTATACACTGTGTTTATTTCTGAAAAAGCCTGGCATAGTTCTAGTTCAGATTATTTTTAAGTGTTATTCCTCCAGTCTTGGATTGTATTCCTTCAGATATATTCATAACTCACCCTCTCAGTTTAAATCTATACAGAAACATTACATCATGGAGTCCTTCTTTACCCATTCTTTATAAAATTGCAGTGTCTTCACTCTTGAAAAGAACAGATCCCTCTTTAGCACTTAATATTTACTACTGCTTATATATTTTCTCCTTAGCACTTAATACTATCTATCACATTGAAAAAGCATGTGATTATTAGCTATTTTATTAAGTCTGTATTTAAATATTTTGTTCTTTTATTATTAGTTTCTTCTACTGTTGTGTATCTTAACTACCTTATTAATCCTAAAGCACTCTGTTATAAACTATAACATCATTTTATGTAATACTTTGGGAAAAATGTTACCTGTTAGTGTCATTTTTAGTTAAAGCTGCATTATAGCTTCAGAAATACTAAAATATGCATGGGACTATAGATTCACAGTCACCAAAATGGAGTTTATACCATGTTTCTCTGCTTACCTCACTAGAATGAAAGTTTTATGAGGGCAGAGATTTTCTTAGTGCTTTCTTCATTGCTATCAATTTTTATAGTGTCTATTATTCCTATTATGTAATAGGATGTACTTGATCTATATTTTTGAAATAATAAATACTTGAATAGATTTTAGTTGTTTTAAGTTTAGTTATTCTGATTATAGTGGTTGCCTACTTTTCTGTGTCTTTTACCTTCTCTCTTCCATGCAGGACCAGGTAAAGTCACAAGTTGTAAAAGTAGTTGTTGATGAAATTGTATCAAGGTGAGGATCCTTACTTTGTGGAGTTGGGGTTATGTGTGTCTCTGTATGTATTTGACTTCAGAAAGCATGATTCTTTGTGATTAGTTACAGTTTAATTTGTTAGTGGCAAAATAGAGAAGTTTAAGTAGCAGTATGATAGGCAATTATGGCCCATTTAGTGCCCCGTGATGTCCTACTACGCCTGACTTCCTGGTTATAGTTCAACTCATAGTCTAAGAGGACAAAACATGCTCCATTTCTCTGTTCTCAAACCTGCCAGAGGCAGCAGTACCAAAGTAGGGATATAGCCCATATGGTTTAGAAACACTTCCTGAAAATTGCACCTGCTTTTCCCTTGTTAGATCTTATTGATCAGTGAGTCCTTCTGACCACATACAGTGCTAAGAGAAGATGAAGAATTTAAAATTATTTGTCTAGATGACCAATATGCTAACTATTTCTTAGAAGAGTTCATTAATTCTGTGGAATAGTGTATTCCACACTGAAGAGTCTATGAGTATCTCTCTTCCTAAAGTTAGACTATAGTATGACTCCCTAAGAAAGCCATCATAGAGTCCTATACAGTTATTATTTTGAGCTCATAGTCCATGTTTTCTCAGGGATATGCTGGATATAGCCCCTCATATTCTAATAACCTGTAAACTCTATCACAATTTAAAATCTTCTGAATATTGCCATTCCTACTAACCAGGTTTAGGGGCAAAACAAATGTGATGAAATTGAGAATGGATGATGGGAAAAATGCAGCAGTCCCTAGTCAGCTTTTATCACATCCTGTAGGGTAAGAATAGTAAAGAATCCCTTCTATGACAGATCATTTCCTACAGGTTCCATCATCTGAGTTTGACAGTGGAGAGTACATGATGGTTTCTCAGCTTTTATAGTGGGTTTCCTGCTGGTCTACAATTGGGCTTGCTGTGTCTTTATGGTGTGAGAAATTACAACCTTTATCAAGGTTGTGGTTTTGAGAGTGTAATTTCCTCTAAAACTTAATAGGTTTCCAGTCAATTTTCTTCTAGGATTTTCCATGTGCAAGCAATTGCCACTGAGGATTTTGCTGATATATATTAATTGAAGCTTAAAGACTCTTGTCTTTTATTTGTCATCCTCTTGCTTACTGTAAACTGCTTTGAGAATTCCTGAAACAATAGGAGTGGGTAGAAAAGAAGCCAACTTGTCTGGTCTGCTCTACCGAGAATAAAGTGTGCTTTAAATAGGCTTGGGGAAGTAGTCTTATCAAGTTGAAGTCTGTGTTTGAGAGCCACCAGTAATAATGACTTTGGTCTGAACTACCAACATATTTGTTTCTTCAGTCCTCTGAGTCCTCAAATTATTGGACTTTCAATCAATGAAAATTGCCTAGCACAGAACTAGGTTGCTTTCCAAGGCAGGATGGTGATCTTTCCCAACTCTGCTGTTTGGGTGGTAAATTCTAGTCTGAGAGTATTACTCTCCATTAAGCAACTAGAAATAGCTAATGAACACCTACAGTTTGAAAATCTGAATTTCTCTAGTGCAATAGCCTCCTTTATAACATGATCTGCTTTTTAACAAAAACAAATACACAGTTGTGTCACAGATTTTGACACAACATAGCAGGTATTGTTAACTTTTCATATCTAATCCTTCTCATCCAGCACACAACAAATGTCAGTAATCCAACAGTGTATGCTTAAATTCTGTTACTTGTAGCACTATAATCCAGGTGCCAAAATTCTGCTCTAGTTAAGGTTAGGTTTAGCTGTGAGTGTCAGAATACACGGATTGAAAGTTATTGAAGCATAAAATTCTAATAGGCAGTCCCGGAGTCCCACGGGATTGCAGTTAGGGTCCTTCTATCTAAGGGCAGTAGGATATGGCAGATGAGAACATGATTTTTGGTGCAATAATGACTTTGTTGAAGTTTTGTGTCACTACTTACTATCTGTATGACCCATGCCTTATAAATCTATCTTCATGTTCTATAGTTCTTTTTGCAAATATAAAATTGAGATAATATGAAATAACTCATAGAGGAGTTGTGAGAATTAAGGAGGTTAATACCTATAAGTGACCTTGGAACACTTCCAGGTACAGGGTAAATTAAATACATGTGAGCTTGTGATCCATTAGCTTTAGCTATGTAACAACCATCCTAGAACTAGTGTTTTAAAATATCAGCCATTTATGCTGCTCATTTTTCTTTGATTAGCAATTTGAACAGGTTATGGATGCACCTGGCTGATGTCTAAGGGGGAATTTGCTCATGAATCTGTGGTCAGGTGGTAGGTCCATTGAGGCTGGCTTGTTTATCATGACCTTATGGAGAAAGCTGGACCTTGGTGTGTTTGCTCATCCTCTGTAGAGTTGGAATGAGAATCTTCAAATGGCATTGGTGACATGGCTATTAAAAGCAGACGACAGAGCAAATTTTGGAGTACATCATTTTTGCAAATCTGTGTTTGTATTGTCCGCTACTGTCCCACTGGCCAAAGGGAAAAGCAAATTCATCCCATATTCAAGAAGCAAAGATGTTATCATCATTGATGCGGGAGGAGTTATGAAGACATATCACAGAGGTAGAAGAAAAATTTGTAGCAATATTTGCAGTTGATTACCACTATTATTAATGTGTCTTGAGCTCTGCAGTGAATGGTCTCATTCTCAAATTAACATGACAAGTCAGTTCCAATCATCAATTTTGCATTCCAAGAGTAAGATGACAATGAGAATTAAGGTCATATGGTAATTAACTTTGCTAATCTGGTGACATTGATTGAAGGAGATTATCTGGACTATTTAAATGAGTCCAGTATAATCACAAAGATATCTAAAGTGAAAGAGGAGGCTGGAGGCTGGAGCCAATGTCATAGTCACAGAGAACTGAACATAGTATTCTGCTGATTTCGGAGATGAGCAAGGAGTACAGAAAACATCTAGGTGTTGGGAAAACAAAGGAAACAGATGCTCTCTTGAATTATCTAGAAGGAACAGGACCCTGTTGAAACCTTGATTTTAATACAGTGAGGCTGGGTTAAAGCCAGATTTCCAACTTCCAGAATTGTACGATAATATATCAATTTATGCTTGTTTAAAAGCCACTAAGTTCTTGGTAATTTGTTATAACAGAAGTAATTAAACAGTTTAACTCTGCTTTCATTGACTAAAAGTTTGTAATGTGTCCATGTCTACAGAAGAAGGTGAGGAAGGTGGGATCTTTTTTCAGAGTGGCTATGCACTTAGTTAATTTCAGAAGTTTCATTTCTGTGGAAAAAAGAGAGAAAATATACTGTGGGACAAACAGTAATCTCTGATCTAATGACCTTACTAGTCTCATCAACTTAGAGCTCATGCAATTATTAAACATTTTAAAAATATTAAACTTTAATACTAAGAACCTGGTTACCAGTATAAAGTGAAAGGTAAAAGCCTTAAAATCTATTGGGACAGATATATGCTGCTGCTGCTAAGTCACTTCAGTCATGTCTGACTCTGTGCGACCCCATAGATGGCAGCCCACCAGGCTCCCCCGTCCCTGGGATTCTCCAGGCAAGAACACTGGAGTGGGTTGCCATTTCCTTCTCCCATGCATGAAAGTGAAAAGTGAAAGTGAAGCTCTTTTATGTTTGACTCTTTGCGACCCTTCGCAACCCCATGGACTACAGCCCACCGGGCTCCTCTGTCCATGGGATTTGACAGGCAAGAGTACTGGAGTGGGGTGCCATTGCCTTCTCCGGGACAGTTATATAAATATGTGCAAATAAAGATATCCATTTAGGAGTTTTAAATGAATTCAGTTCACTTCAGTCACTGAGTCGTGTCTGACTCTTTGCAACCCCATGGACTGCAGAATGCCAAACATCCCTGTCCATCGCCAAATCCCAGAGCTTTATGTTCCAGGTTGCTATGCGATGTTGCTTTTTACAGCATTGGACTTCACTTCCATCACCAGCCACATCCACAGCTGGGTGTTTTTACTTTGGCTCCATCTCTTCATTCTTTCTGGAGTTTTTTCTCCACTGATCTCTAGTAATATATCTCCAGTAACATAACCTACTGACCTGGGGAGTTCATCTTTCAGTGTCCTGTCTTTTTGCCTTTTCATTCTGTTCATGGGGTTCTCAAGGCCAGAATACTGAAGTGGTTTGCCATTCCCTTCTCCAGTGGGCCAGGTTTTGTCTGAACTCTCCACCATGACCCGTCTGTCTTGGGTGGTCCTATAGGGCATGGCTCACAGTTTCATTGAGTTAGACAAGGTTGTGGTCCCTGTGATCAGATTGGTTGGTTTTCTGTGATTGTGGTTTTCAGTCTGTCTGTCCTCTGATGGAGAAGGATAAGAAGCTTATGGAAGAGGCTTATCTCTTCCTGATTTGAGAGACTGACTGAGGGGGAAACAGGCTTGTTCTGATGGGTGGGGCCATGCTCAGTAAATCTTTGATCCAATTTTCTGTTGATGGGTGGGGCTGTGTTCCCTCCCTGTTATTACCTGGGTTCAAATTATGGTGGAGGTAATGAAGGTGATGGTGACCTCCCTCAAAAGCCCCCATTCACAGACTGCTACACCCGATGTCCCCAACCCCACAGCAGGCCACTGCTGACCCACGCCCCGCTGGAGACTCCTGGGCACTCAGGGGCAAGTCTGGGCCAGTCTCTTGTGGGGTCACTGCTCCTTTCTCCTGCATCCTGGTGTACAAGGTTCTGTTTGTGCCCTCCAAGAGTCTTTTCCTCAGTCCTGTGTAAGTTCTGGCAGCTCTGTGGTGGGATTGATGGTGACCCCTCCAGGAGGGCTTAAGCCATACCCAGGTCCGCTGCACCCAGAGCCCCTGCCCCTGTGGCAGGCCACAGCTGACCCGTCCCTCCACAGGAGATGCTCCAAGACAGTCTGTCTCAGCCTCTGTGGGGTCCCCGGGTCCTGCTGCACACAAGGTTGGCTTGAGCCCTCTGAGCGTCTCTGGGGGGCATGGGGTTTGATTCTAAACATGATTTCACCCCTCTTACCGTCTTACTGGGACGTCTCTGTCCTTGGACGTGGGGTATCTCCTCACAGCCACTCCAGAGCCACTGTTTCTTGTAACCTTACTATAACTGCTTATTAGCTCCAGGATGTTTGTCATTTTTTCCCCAAATTTTTATGTGGATGGTCATGTCAACTTTAAACAAAGAGAGTATTTGTCTCTCTTCCCAGTATATATACTTTTTATTTCCTTTTCTTATTGCAATATCTAGAGCTTCCAGTATGATATTGAAAAGAGGTGGTCAGAAGAGACATCATTTCTTTGTACCTGATCTTAGCTGGAAAGTTTCAAGTGTCTCACTATTAAGTTCTGGTGTTAACTGTAGGGTTTCTGTAGATATTTTTTATCAAGTTAAGAAAGTTTCATCTATTTTCAATTTAGTGAGAGATGTTATCATAAGTGACTATTGGATTTTGTCAAATCCTTATTTTAATGATATAATTGTGTATGTGTGTGTGTTTTAGCCTGTTGATGTCTGTGTTGCTTATGTTAACTGATTTTTGAATGTTGAGCAAGCTTTTCATGCCTGAGATAAATCTCATTTGCTCTTGGTCTACAATTCTTCTTATACATTGTTGGATTCAATATGCTAATATTTTTCAAGGAATTTTGTGTCTGTGGTCATGAGAGATAATGGTCTCATCATTTTAATATGCTTGTCAAGTTTTGATAATAAGGTAATGTTGGCCTCACAGAATGAGTTAGGAAATATTTCTTCTGCTTCTATCCTCTGAAAAAGATTGCATATAATTGATATAAATTCTTCCTTAAATGTTTGGCAAAATTCACCAATGAACCCTTATGGGCCTGCTACTTTCTGTCTTGGAAAGTTATTTATCACTGTTTTAATTTCTGTACTATTAATGGATGCAGGTCTACTCAGATTGACTATTTTTTCTTGTGTGAATTTTGGTGAATTGTATGTTTGAAGGAATTTATCCATTTAATTTAGTGTACCAAAGTTGTGTTCTTGGAGTTTTTCATAGTATTTCTTTACTATCCATTTTGGTGAATTGTATGTTTGAAGGAATTCATCCGTTTAATTTAGTGTACCAAAGTTGTGTTCTTGGAGTTTTTCATAGTATTTCTTTATTATCCATTTAATGTCTATAGTACATGTAGTGATTTCCCCTTTTCACTTCTAATGTTAGTTTTTGCATTGTCTTTCTTCTTGGCTTTGTTAGCCTGGCTGCAGTCTTCTCACTGTACTGACCTCTTCAAAGAACAAGCATTTGGTTTCTTTGAGTTTTCTGTATTGATTTCCTATTTTCAGTATCACTGATTTTGGTTCTAATTATTATTTCTAATTTTTTAACTCTGCCACATGACATTGTTTTTATTATATTTCTCAGTTGTAACTTTACCATTCAGAATATAGAAACCATTTTCTTAAGAAGCTGTTATTCCCTCTTTCCCCACAGCTTATAGATAATTTGAATAATTTATAAATTCTTAAGTTGTACATACTTGAAAATTTTGTAGCAACTTGTACAAATTGTCTTTTTCTAAAAACTATCAAACATGTTCAAACATATAAGTTGTAGCTTACATGTATATGACTTCTGAAAATAAAATGACACTTTTAACATAGTCTTTTGTGCTATAAAAATTCTACATACATGCATATGATCAAATAAATTTTCTCATTTGGGAAATTTCCTATGCACAATAAGTGAAAAAAATAAGTGCCCAAACATATCAGTTTATGCACTGTTAAGATTACTGAGTACCACCTGGTGTGGAATTTTTGCAGCTACTGACTTTACAAATTCAAAACTTGTTATTAAAATCCACATTCAAAACACTGAGTTTTGAGAATACTTTTTTTGTTGGTATGTTTATAGTAGGCAAGTAAAGTCATGAAAATAATATATATGCTGTCAAAATTAGCAGAAAGTTGTCACATGCCACTTAAATATATAAAATAGAACTATGTTACTTTAAGTGTAGATTTCTCCCTCTCTTAAATTGTGTCAAAACCTCAAAGGAATATCTTGGTAACTAGAGTATATAGGAAGACACTGTACAGTCAGCAAGCTAATCAAAACGATGGCTTAATAACACTCCCTAATGAGTAAAGGGCCGAAGGTTTATTCAAAACATCTATGTACTTATCAGAAGCAGTCAACGTCAGGCTTTTTTTCCTCCTTTGAAATAGAAAATGGGGTCTTTTAGTTTAAGTTCCATTGTAGCAAAAGAACAAAGTGGGTTTAACCTTTTACTTAAGATATTTGGCATTACCACCCTTTAGAGAGAAGCAGATGTCTGAGAAATAAATCAGTCTGCTTTAACAAGTTTCTTTCATGCTAAGAAAATTATAATCTTTTTTAAGCGGATCATAGTTGAAATCCAAATTATAAAACAATCCTCAGAAAAATTGTAAAATGTTAGTTCAAATTAGATACTATCAGTAATTTCTTTATTATTTCAAATGTCATCAAATGGGTTATGTATATACCTCCCAGATAAAATGAATTTGTTTTTATTGAATTTAAGCACACTTGGAAAGTCATCTAGCTTCATCTGCATTGTATTTTAAAATTATACCGGCTTTGTTATCTTGGTTATCCATAGACTAATCAATATAATGTCTGAGATATTTATCCAAAATTTTTCCTCAATCACCCCTTGGTGTGATATAACATCCTTATGCTATCAAAACACATCACTTCTAATTATCCATTTCTCAACACTTTTTTTTCTTTTGAGCATATATCCTTGTCCATCCTCTTTGAACACCAGCTCTTATTTTCTGGTTCATTCTCATTCTTACCTCTGCATTTGTTTTTAACTTCTTTATTCTTCAGCATGCTGGTAATTGTGGCCATAAGGTATCTCTGACTCTTATTCAGGCAACAGGGATTCTTCAAAGAAGAATCTTCAAAAGTCTTCAGGTGCTATTTAAGACAGCAAGTGGGGAAAGCCAGATCACTGAGCACAATAGAGTCTCAAAGCCCAGTTTTTCTGAAATCTCTTGTGTTATTATTCTTTTCTTCTGCTTATGTGGATTTCACTTGCTATTTTTCCAGTTCACTCAGGTGAAAATTTAGATCTTCTTTTCTAATATATTCATCAAATGCTATAAATTTCCCTCTTAGTACTGCTTTCACTGAATCCCACAGATTTTGGCAAGTTGTATTTTCATTTTGTTCAGAATAGTTTTTAATTCACTTGAAGTTTCTTAATTGATCCATGTATTAACGAGAAATATATTGTTTAATCTTTACATATTTCGGGTTTGTTACTTATTTCTAGTTAATTCTATCGTGGTCTGAGTGTAGACATTGTGAGATTTCTATTCTTTAATTTTGTTAAAGTACGTTTTATGGCCCAGAAAAATATTTGTGTTCCATGTGAACTTGAGAAGAAGTGTATATTGTTGTTCTTGTAAAAAAGTAGTTGATGGGTTGTTGAGTTCACCTGTGTCCTTACTGATTTTCTGCCTGCTGCATCTGCTCACTTTTGTAAAAAGGTGTCGATGTCTCCAACTATGATAATAAATTCATGTATTGGTATTTCTCATTTTACTTCTGTTAGCATTTGCCTTACATGGTTTGATGCTCTGTTTCCTGACACATACATGTTAAGAATTGTTATGTCTTCTTGGAGAACTGACCCTTTTATCATCAGATTGTGCTCTTCTTTAGCCCTGATAAATTTTCTTGCTTTCAAGTATGCTTAGACTTAAATTAGTATAGTTACTCCTGCTTGTTTTGATTATTGTTAGAATGGTATATTTTTTCCCTTTCTCCATTGCTTTTAACCTATCTGTGTCTATATTTAAAATTAGTTTCTTGTAAACAACATAACAATGAGTCTTGTTTTCTTGCTTCACTCTGACAATTTGTTTAATTGGTGCATTTAGCCTACTGATCCCAAGTTGGTTATTGACCTAATTTGATTAATATTTACTGTATTTCTTACCGTTTTCTAGTTGTTGCCTTTGTTCTTTTTCTTTTCCACTGTTTTTCTGCCTTTTGTAGTGGTTTATTTTTGCCTTTTATAGTTTTAATTGATAATTTTTTAGGATTCTATTTTATGTCTTTTCATAGCATTTGTTTGTTAACCTCTTTTTAAGTGGCTGCCCTGGAGTTTGCAATATAAATATACAGGTAATCCAGATCCATTTCCAAATAACACTACGTCACTTCATAGGTAGTGTACCTGTTAATAACAAAATAATTATAATTTTTCCCTTTTGTGCCTTTTAAATTGCTATCATTCATTTCACTTATATGTAAGCATGCATACACATGCGTGCATAGAATTACTTTTTTTTTGGTGATGAGAATTTTAAGATTTTCTCTCATAGCAACTTTTGAGTTTACAGTACAATATTGTTAAAACTACTGATCATGCTTTACATAAAATACATACACCAACATACATAATCTCTACATTGTTGGTCTTATTATTTTGAACAAATTGTTGATTGTTAGATCAATTAAAATTAAAAAAAAAATAGTGGGTTTTACTTTGCTGTGTGTATGTGCATGCCTCGTTAGTCGTGTCCAGTTCTTCATGACACCATGGACTGGAGCCCGCCAGTCCCCTTTTCTCGTGGAATTTTCCAGGCATGCATACTGGAGTTGGGTGCTGTTTCCTTCTCCAGTGGATCTTCCTGACTCAGGGGTAGAACCTGCATCTCTCGCAGCCTCTGGGTTAGCAGGTGGATTATTTACCTTTGAGCCACCTGGGCTGACCCAAGTGATTTTACTTTCTCACTTGTTACTTTTAATAGTCTTCTTTACCTTATGTAGATCTGAATTTCTGACCCATATTATTCTTCTCCGTAAAGATCCTTTCTTTCCCAGCTTTATTGAGATATAATTTGTAACACTGTGTGAATTTAAGATGTAGATTGGGATGATTTGATATACATCTACATAAAGAGAAACGATTACCACGACAGCTAACCTATCTATAACATCCACCACCTCATAGAATTATTATTATTATTATTTGTGTTTTTTGGAGATGAGAACTTTTAAGATTTACTCTCATAGAGACTTTTGAGTATACAGAAAATACTGTTAAAACTACTGATCATGCTTTACATTAGATCCTCAGAATGTACTCATCTTATAATAGGAAGTTTTTTACAGCTTTTATCTCTTTCCTCAACCTTGCCCACTTCTAGTTCCAAGCTGTGGGGTGAGGCAAGCGGAACCAGAGCCCTCCGTCTGGGAAAGGAGCTGCGTTGTATTCCGGGGGCTCCCGCCAGGCACGTGAGAGCCTGAGATGTTGGTCACCACCCCTTGTGGCCAGCACAGCCGGCTGCTTCCGACCCGCCTCCGACTTGCGCCTGTTGAGGAAGCAGCCGGCTCTCACCGGCTCTCACCGTAGCCGGCCCCGGCCTGTGCGTGCTTACAAAGCCTCCTGCGCGGAGCTGCACCTGCCAAGCGCGTGCTGACAGCTGGGGCCGCGCACACCCACGCCCCGCCCCCTGTGCACTCATCCTGGTCTCCCGTGCTGGAGTTGACCTCCCTCCCTTGCTCACCTTCACGAAGGCAGCCCAGACCACACTACAGGCCCTTTGAAATGTTAAAGCCGTGTCCGCTCCCCAGTTTGTGCACGGAAGCGCGTTTCAGTACCTGAAGACCAGTACCTGGCTCTATGAAATCTTAGACCAGCTTGTGGGTGACATTCCGTGAGAAGCGTTTCCCCCTGGAGACGCATTTTTGATGCGTTTGCTGAAGAAAGTGAATTGTGTGTCCTTCTACTCTGTCATCTCGATCTCCGCCCCCAGTCCTGGAGATTTTTGTGCATCAATTTTTAATCCTGCAGTTTACTGAATATATTGAGTAGTTTTATAGTTTTTTGCAGAATCTTTAGGATGTTTTATATATAAAACCTTACCATCAGCAAAAAGAGAGTTTTACTTCTTCTGTACCATTCTTTATTTTGTTCCATTTATTTACTTATATCTGTTTATTGTTTTATTTACCTGCCTATTACTTATTTTTGCCTTGTTGCTCTAGTTAGGGCTGCCGGTAATGTTGTTAAATAGGACTGGAGAGTGGGCACCCCTGTCTTGTGTCTGATCTTAGGAAAATAGCTTTCAGCTTTTTACCACTGAGTATGATGTTGGCAATGGGTTTGTTGTAAGCAGTTCTTGCTATATTGAGGTACGGTCCTTCTATATTCAACTTATTGAGGATTTTATCATTCCTTCTATATTCAATTTATTGAGAAAGAATAGTGTTAGATTTTTTTGGCATCCATTAAGATGATATTATATGTATTTTTCATTCTTTTAGTGTGTTGTATCACACTGATTTTTTTTTTCATTTATTTTTATTAGTTGGAGGCTAATTATTTTACAGTATTGTAGTGGTTTTTGTCATACATTGACATGACTGATTTTATGTATTTTGAACATTTGTAAATTCCAGTGATGAATCCCACTTGCTTGTAGTGAATGATTTTTTTAGGGTGCTATTGAATTCAGTTTGTTAGTATTCTATTGATAAATTTTGTGTCTAGATTCAACAGGGATATTTTGTCTGTAGTTTTCTTTTCTTATAGTTTCCTTATCTTATTTTGATATCAGAGTAATTAATGTTGGCCTCTTAAAATGAGTTTGGCTTCTTTTGGGGAAGAGTTTGAGAAGGACTGGTGTTAATTTTTCTTTAAAAACTTGGTAGAATTCACCAGTTAAGATCATCTGGTCATGGGCTTTTCTTAGGCAGGGTGTTTTTGATTACTGATTCTTACTCATTATTTGATCAGATTTTTTGTCTCTTCATGATTCAGTTTGGTGAATTGTGTATGTCTAAGGATATATCCATTTCTTCTACATTGTTCTGAAAAAACATCCTTATATGTTTCTTGTAAGTAAGGTCTGCCTGCAATGAATTCCTTCCATATTTGTTTATGAGAAAGCATTTCTCCTTTACTTTTGATGCAAAATTTTATAGAGTATACAATTACAGTTTGTGGTGGTTGTTGCTTTTTTCTCTCTCAACAGTTTAAATATTTCATTCAACTTTCTTCTTGCTTGCCTGGTTTCTGAGGAGACATTGGATGTAATTCTTATCCTGTTTCTTTATATATGTTTTATTTCTCTAACTTTTCCCAGGACTATATCTTTGACTTTCTGTAGTTTGAAATAATATGCCTAGGTGTAGTTGTTTTTAATTTTAATTTTTCCTTTTTTCTTCTTCTTCATTTATCCTGCTTGCTATTCTGTACTTCCTGGGTCTGTGGTTTGGTGTCTGACATTAGGGGATATTCTCAGTTGGTGTTGTTTAAAATATTTCTTTTGTTTCTTTTCCTCTTTTATTTTTGTTCTTCCCACTATGCTTCCTGGAGAAGGAAATGGCAACCCACTCCAGTATTCTTGCCTGGAGAATCCTATGGACAGAGAAGCCTGGCAAACTACAGTTCATGGGGTCGCAAAGAGTTGGACACGACTTAGCGACTAAACCACCACACCATTGTGCATATGAGGGCTTCTCTGATAGCTCAGTTGGTCAAGAATCTGTCTGCAATGAAAGAGTCCCTGGTTTGACTCCTGGGTCAGGAAGATCCTCTGGAGAAGGGATAGGCTACCCACTCCAGTATTCTTGGGCTTCCCTTGTGGCTCGGCTGGTAAAGAATCTGCCTGCAATGCGGGAAACCTGGGTTTGATCCCTGGTTTGGGAAGATCTCCTGGAGAAAGGAAAGACTACCCACTCCAGTATTCTGGCCTGGAGAATTCCATGGACTGTATCGTCCACGGGGTCGCAGAGAGTCAGACATGACTGAATGACTTTCACTTTGACTGTCACACCTTGTGTAGTTGTCTCATAATCACTGAATATCCTGTTCTGTTTTTCATTTTTTGAAACAAAATCCTCTGTTCTTTTTTCCTTTCAATGATGCTATTAATAGATATCTAGCTCAAAGATACTTTCCTCATTGGATCCCAGTCTACTAAAAAGTCTATCAAGGCATTTTCAGTTCATCTTCAGTAATTTTTTAATCCC
Source organism: Hydropotes inermis (assembly GCA_020226075.1). Taxonomy (NCBI): domain Eukaryota; kingdom Metazoa; phylum Chordata; class Mammalia; order Artiodactyla; family Cervidae; genus Hydropotes; species Hydropotes inermis. Next base: position 8,755,039 of record CM035295.1, on the reverse strand, counting down.
TAGAATTTCTTTCTGGTTCTCTCTTAAGATGTCCATCTCTCTGTTTATTGCCCATCTGTGCATGCATGCCAATCTGTCTGTCAGAACACTTGGCATATTAATAACAGTTTTAAATTTCTGGTCTTACATTTCCCACATTCCTGCCACGTATGATTCTGATACTTGCTCTTTCTACTCAAATAGAGGTAGAGTGAATTTGAGTCTCAATTTGGTGTGACTTTTAATTTTTTTCATGATAGCCAAACATGATGTACCGGGTAAAAGGAAGCACTATAAACAGGCCTTTAAAAATGTGGTGGTGAGATGCAGGTGGAAGGCAGTCAGTCTCTAGACCTAATACTAAGTTTCGTCTTTTAGCACACCTATGCCTGTGGGCTGTGAATTTCAGAAGATGCTTTCTAGTTTCTTTTTTACCTTCCCTCAGGTGGGACAGGTTGGCTAGAGTAGGTTTGAGTGGAGTGTTTCCCTTTCTCAGTACAGTGAAGCTCTGATAATATCCCAATAAATAGGCACTGGTTAGCTAGTTTTCCCCTGAGGGAAGAACCTGTTAGAGAGAGAGCTCCAGGGTATTTAAAAATGGCTCTTTTCCCCTTCCCCTGCCTGAAGCAGAAGGGTATTTTTATTTTATTTTTCTGATATTTGCTATGGAAACTTTGTCCATTTCCTGGTCGTAAATATTATAGCATTGTGGGGGATATCAATGAGTAGGCTCCCCTGGTGTTTTTAATGCTCAGACTTGTTCACACTGAACCGCCAGCAATTCACCAGCTGCATTTCATGCTTTCCTATTTCTGCTTTGCTGGTTCCCATGATGTTTCTGCTTCTGAGTCTCCACTCTTCCCCTAAGCTGAGGGCCATGTTATTCATCTGTGCGCTCATTTTTCAGTCTGTTCGGTGTTTTACTTATTGTTCAGATGGAGCGGCAACAGAAGCTCCTTATGTGTGAAACTGAAAAGCCTAATTACCTGGATAGTTTTTTCACTTTTCTGATACTGTCTTTGGAAACCTGAATGATTTTTAATTTTTATGATGCCCAATTTACCTATTTTGTTTTCATTGCTTAAGCTTTTGGTGTCACATCTAAGAGCCCATGCCTGACTCGAAAAAATTGTGTTTTCTTCTAATAGTTTTATCTTTTTAGCTCTTACATTTAAGTTTATGATCCATTTTAATTCATTTTTGTATGTGCTGTAGCATTGGTAAACAACTTTATACTTTTGTAATATGCTGCTGCAGAACCATTTTTTTGAACCACAGATAGTTTTGCACATCATATTTAGATGCTTACTTGAGATGAACATACTTTCTTAGAGAGAGTCTTTCTTCTGTTCCCCAAACAAAAAGAAATGTTTAAAAAATGGGATGAAAAATGTTCTAAAAAAGTGTACCTTAAGTATTACATTAATCATATTATATCATCAGACTCTTCTCAATAGTGGATATGTTCTGCATTTTCTTGAAATAAGTGTCATAAGAACTGAAATTTAGTTTGGGTTCTGTGGCATGCTTTATTTATAAGTTTAGATGTAGGCACAGGCTATCCCTTTGGAATTTGGCATGAATGCACAACTCCCAATAATAAATATTTTTTTCCTACTTGTCTGTGCATATATCTTATCTAGGGCCTTATCAGAGTGTGTGTGTGTATAGATAGTCAAGGGCAGGATTTGGGCATTTGTGGATGCCATAGCCCATAAAACATGTTTTTTCACCTATTTCATTGTTCTGCCCACATGAGAAAAATATTTTAATGGCAATAAAGCAGGTGTATATGAAAGGATTCTTACCAAAATGTGATGCACAATTATAGAAACTCACAATGGGATAGATTACAATAGGTACTACTTGTATATGCAAATAATAGGCTAAGGAGAAGGAAAGAGAGGTGTAAACAAGCTATGATAAACCCTCCAGAACACTCTGGTTGCTTCTCTGTGCTGAGCACAAAATAAACTAGTATGCAGCTGTAATGCAGAATTTGAGAAAACATAGTCCTTTCAGGAGAAATATACTTGCTTTTGATTTCTGGCACTTCTAACTATTTGAATGATGACAGAGATTTTACTCAATCTCTCCCTCAATTTTCTCTCCAGAAAAACTGAAATAGAAAATATTTGGAAATACCTTTAATATTTATTTTCTAAATACTGAAGTTTCAGTGTAATAATAAGCAAAATGAATAGTAATATGCCTGATGCAAAGCTGATATAGTGTGCTCAACTCAGATGCTATCTCTTTTGAACACTTTATTCTCATTTTTGAATGTATGTTATGTATTTTTAATTTGTCTTCTCCAGGTATAGGAACCATGACAGCTGGAGACTTGCCTATTTTGTTCATTTCCTTGGCCCAGAATTTAGAATCATGCCTGGAACATACTAGGAACACAATAAATATTTGTAAAGTAATGGATAAATGATAGTTATTAGTAATAAGTAGTGTTATTTTAATTTAAGCACTTTGAAATTTAGGATGACCCCTGCACATGACCCTATACTTACTCACTCTGCTTTGTTAGCAAAAGTAAACACTTCTACCTGGCTGATTAAAAATAGTATTTGCTATCTTATTTTAAAAAAACAAAAACAAGTTATTAGAGTGAGACAAAGCTAGAATTTCATTGACATTGTTCAACATTGTGAAGGTAGGAATAACTCAGTGCAAATAAATATAATTGCTATTGTTGGTAATTATCAAGATGTTATGGGTTGAAATGTACCCCCACACAAGATACATTGAAGTTTTACATCACAGTGTTGGATCTTAGCAGAGAGTGAATGTTTAATCATGTCCACCAATTTACCATGCAGATTAATCTGCTCATCATAAACTGAGTGCTATTCAGCTTACTAAACCATAAGATTGGGTGTGTGCAGCAGCACTCAAATGGTAGTGGTACATATGAGCTCAGCTTCAGCAGGCCCTGAGGACATAAGTACGTTAAAGAAAAATGTTACTCGAATGCCCATGGTCCTCACTCCTGTTACACTTTTTTTCTGGCCCACACCTTTGGTCTCATGGGGAACACCAATCAATTAGCTAAGGAAAAGAAATCCTGAGCCTGGTTTACAAATGATTCTGCAGATATGCAGGTATCACTTGCAAATGGAGAGCCTCACCACTACAAGCCCTTTCCTGAACACCCCTGAAGGCCAGCTTTCCCTGTGGGCTAAGTGAACACAGCCAGTGTCCTGTGAGAGGCACGGAGTCAAGCCACAAGAGACTGATTATTCTCAAACCTTGATGTCTGATGAGAATATTGCCCTGCTAGATTTTAGAAGTGCGTAGGATTCATGACCCCTGTTTTAATTCCAGTTTCTCTCTTTTGGAATGGGAATTTCTATCATATGACTGTCCTACTGTTGTATTTTGGAAGCAGATAAGTTGTTTGGTTTCACAGGTTGATAGAAAGGAATTTTGATCCAAGATAAATAATTTTTTGAGTCTCATTCATAACCAAGATGATATTTAGAATAGTAAGTTATTGATATTTAGATGAGATTTTTCACCAAAAGTTGATACTGAATGGTTAGGATTTTGGGGCATGTTGGGTATTCTGTATGTAGTTACTGTTGTCATTGTTTAGTCATTCAGTCGTGTCTGACTATTTGCGACCCCATAGACTATAGCCCGCCAGGCTCCTCTGTACCTGATATTTCCCTGGCAAGAATACTGGAATGGGTTGCCATTTCCTTCTCCAGGGGATCTTCCCAACCCAGGGACTGAACCTGGGTCTCCTGCTTTGGCAGGCAGATTCTTTTTCTGCATGTAAGTAGGCCTTAAATTTTGGGAGCCAGAAGTGAACTATTAAAGGTTATATTGTGGCCCCTGAAAATGTTTATCTAACACCCATTTCTTTAGAATGTGGTGCTATTTGAAAATAGTATCATTGCAGATGAAAGTTACTGAACATGTAAACCAATGGCTGTTTCATTTCAATGTATGACAAAATTCACTCCAAAAAAAAAATACTAATCAGTTCTGAAAGAGGATGAGAATTTTTTCCCCCTTTGTAAAAGTCAATAGCTCTTTTTATTATCCCTTTTCCTTGATAAAATAAATCTGATAAATCTAAAAAAAAAAAAAAAAAAGAAAGTTACTGAATTAAGATGCAGTTGTACCACAGTAGTGTGGACCCTTAATCTGATATGATGAGTGGCCTTAGAAGAGGGCAGACCCAGGAGGGGGGAATGCTAAGTGAATATGGAGTCAGAGATAGAATTTAGGCTGCCATTAGCCAAAAATCACCTGAGGCTATCAGAGGTTGGAATAGGCAAGGAAAGATCCTGCTCTAGAGACTCCAAGAGAGCATGACCCAGCCAACACCTTGATTTTGGACTTCTGGCCTCCAGAACTTTGGGAGGATAAATATCTGTTGTCTTAAACCTACCAGTGTGTGTTTCTCTGTTATGGCACTGCTATGAAACTGATACACATGCTTTATATAAATACAACCCCTTGTATTTTCTGAATTATTTAATTCTCTATTTATCTAATTGATTCCCATAAAAGCATTCTAAGGAATTACTATCATCATACAAAAGATAAAAATTATTCAGTCCAAAGAAATAAAGGAGATGGAGGACTTTACAGATTCTTTTGTGGTGTGAAACTTTGCTCTTTAATATAAAACATTTTCTTAAATCCAAACATGCCAAAGCACTTAAGAAAACCTAAACTTAGAAACTCACCTGTTATTATCTACATAAAAAATAGGGGAAGATAAATGAGGAATCAAGAGGTTAAGTGTTTTATCTGAATTACAAAAATCCAGAACAGAGCAGTGAGAAGGTATAAAAATTCATATTATGAAACTTATAGTTACAGCTGGAAATTATTGGACCTTTCTACCAATGATAAATTTTCCTCTCAAGGAGCAGTGGGGCAGACAACTTATTTTGTTGACAAGATCTGGAAGGGTCTGGGATTTTACCCTGTTTACAAGCTAAATAATTATCCTATTATTGTTTTATATGGCCTTGCAAAAAACATAGGAGTCTTTGATGGAAGACAGAGGACTTATTATTCATAGTAAGAAGAGCAGCCAGAAATTCACATTGATCTGTGTTGGTTCTCAGGCTCCCCTAACCTACGCTTTTGTTCAGTTGTTTAGTCATGCCCAAGTCTTTGCAGCCCCATGGACTGTATAGCCTGCTGTGTTCCTCTGTCCATAGCATTTTCCAGCAAGAATAATGGAGCTGGATTCCTCTTCCTACTCTAGGGATGGAGAAGGAAATGGCAAAACCCACTCCAGTATACTTGCCTGGAGAATCCCATGGACAGAGGAGCCTGGTGGGCTTAGTCCTATGGGGTCACAAGAGTGAGGCACAACCTAGCATCTAAACCACCACCACTCTAGGGGATCTTCCTGATCCGGGATTAACCCTGGGTCTCTTGCATTTGCAGTTGGATATTTTTTTACCACTGAGCTACCTGAGAAGACCATCCCTTAACCTATAGTAAGATCTAAAGGGTGTTTTATACCTGCACACCCCTGTGGGCTGTATTTCCTGAGATAACCCCCAAACTGGGAGACCTTGCTGCTTTTATAGGGATTAGAAGCTAATCTGCTCTTTGGGAAGGGTTGTTTCCTCCTCAGAGCTGCTTTCTGAGAACTGACCCAAGTAAAGGGCAATCAGAGGCTATATTCTTGGCATACCCAGAAGGGATATGAAAGTGCTTCAAAGCCCAAAGCAGGTCATCCTTTACAGGAATCCACCTCTGCCCTTCAAGTTCTCAGCAAAACTCACATTTTCAGCATGCCATTCTGTCAAACACTCTGGTTAATTCTACCAGGCAGACTGGTGTAAAGTCAATTCTGTTTTTCCTAATATGATATTTGGGTTAAAATCAACAGGACTCCAAGCACCAGGTCAAACTCAGTACTGACTGACTTCAGTTTTGCTCAATAGGACACAGAGTCAGCCACCTGTAAATATGTCTCAGGAAAGAACAGTTAATTTTACTTTAGCCAACCAGGCTATAGTCTTAGGCCAGGAAACCTGCCTTGCCTACTGTTGTGATGTAGGCAAGGCAGGTTAGACAGACCTTGTGATTTTTGGTGTTGCAATAGTTAATGTTTATATCCCCCCAAATTCATATGTTATAACTTAATCCCTGGGATAATTGGTATTTGGAGATGGAGCATTTGGGCAAGAATTGGGTCAAGAGCGTGGAGTTCTCATGGTTGAATTAATGTACTTAATAAAAATGTCTCCAAAGAGTTCTCTTACTCCCTCCACAATGTGGGAATATAGAGAGAAGAAGGCCACCTATGAAAAAGAAGCAGGCCTTCACCATACACCAATTCTGCCAGCATTCTCATCTTAGACTTCCCAGTGTCCAGTCCATGAGAATCAGCATGTGTCATTTAAGCTGCCCAGTCTATCGTGTTTTTGTTATAGCAGTTCAAAGGACTATAGAGGTATCACTGCCAATAATTACAGGACTAAGAGATGAGCCAAAAAGCAACCTCCATACGTAATGAAAAGATATTTTATGGGCACCTTTTGCATGTACGGTAGGCAGTAATAACAAGCATCCCTAAGAAAAAGAAATGCAAAAAGGCAAAATGGCTGTCTGGGGAGCCTTACAAATAGCTGAGAAAAGAAGTGAAAGACAAAAGAGAAAAGGAAAGATATACCCATCCGGATGCAGAGTTCCAAAGAATAGCAGTGAGAGATAAGAAAGCCTTCTTAAGTGAACAATGCAAAGAAATAGAGGAAAACAATAGAATGTGAAAGACTAGAGATCCCTTGAAGAAAAATAGAGATATCAAGGGAACATTTCACACAAAGATGGGCACAATAAAGGACAGAAACAATAAAGACCTAACAGAAGCAGAAGATATTAAGAAGAGGTGGCAATAATATTCAGAAGATCTATACAAAAAAAGATCTTAATGATTCGAATACCATGATGGTGTGATCACTCATCTAGAGCCAGACATCCTGGGGTGTGAAGTCAAGTGGGCCTTAGGAAGCATCACTGTGAACAAAACCAGTGGAGGTGATGGAATTCCAGCTGAGCTATTTCAACTCCTAAAAGACGATGCTGTGAATGTGCTGCACTCAATATGCCAGCAAATTTGGAAAACTCAGCAGTGGCCATAGGACTGGAAAAGGTCAGTTTTCATTCCAATCTCAAATAAGGGAAATGTCAAAGAATGTTCAAACTATTGCACAATTGCATTCATTTCCCATGCTAGCAAGGTCATGCTCGTTAGCAGGGTCATGCTCAAAATCCTGCAAGGAAGGCTTCAGCAGAACATACACCAAGAATGTCCAGATGTTCATGCTGGATTTGAAAAAGGCAGAGGAACCAGAGACCAAATTGCCAATATCTGTTGGATCATAGAAAAGGCAAGAGAATTCCAGAAAAACATGTACTTCTGCTTCACTAGCTATGCTAAAGCCTTTGACTATGTGGATCACAACAACTGTGGAAATTTCTTCAAGAGATGGAGTACCAGATTGCTTTACTGCCTCCTGTGAAACTGTATGCAGGTCAAGAAGCAACAGAACCAGACATGGAGCAATGGATTGGTTCACAACTGGGAAAAGAGTACGTAAAGGCCACATGTTGTCACCCTGCTTATTTAGCTTATATGAAGAGTATATCACGTGAAATGTCAGGCTGGATGAAGCACAAGCTGGAATCAAGATGTCTGGGAGAAATATCAGTAACTTTAGATATGCAACCGACACCACAGTTATGGCAGAAAGGGAAGAGGTACTCAAGAGCCTCTTGATGAAAGTGAAAGAGGAGAGTGAAAAGGAAAGGAAAGGAAAGTTGCTTAGTCATGTCCGACTCTTCACGACCCCATGGATTGTAGCCTACCAGACTCCTACGTTCATGGGCTTTTCCAGGCAAGATACTAGAGTGGGTTGCCATTTTCTTCACCAGAAGATCTTCCCGACCCAAGGATTGAACCCGGGTCTCCTGCATTGTAGATAGACGCTTTACCATCTGAGCCATTTAAGAGATAACTAACTCTTAAAGAGAGTGAGGAGAGTGAAAAGGCTGACTTAAAACTCAACATCCAAAGAACTAAGATCATGGCATCTGATCCCATCATTTCATGGTAAATAGATGGGGAAATAATGGAAACAGTTAGAAACTTTATTTTCTTGGGCTGTGAAATCACTGAAGATGCTGACTGCAGCCATGAAATTAAAAGATGCTTGCTCCTGGGAAGAAAAGCTACGACAAAACTAGACAACGTATTAAAAAGCAGAGACATACTTTACCGACAAATGTCCGTCTACTCAAAGCTATGGGTTTTCCAGTACTCATGTATGGATGTGAGAGTTGGACCATAAAGAAGACTGAATGCCAAATAATTGCTGCTTTTTTTTTTTTAGTTGATGCTTTTTAACTTTAGTGTTGGAGAAGACTCCTGAGTGTCTCTTGAACTGCAAGGAGGTCAAACCAGTCAGTCCTGAGGTAAATCAACCCTCAATAGTTATTGGAAGGACTGAAGCTAAAGGTCCAATACTTTGGGCACCTTATGTGAAGAGCTGACTCATTGACAAAGACCCTGATACTGGGAAAGATAAAAAGCTGGAGGAGAAGAGAATGACAAAGGGTGAGATGTTTGGATAGCATCACTCAATGGACATGAGTTTGAGCAAACTTTGGGAGATAGCGGAGAACAAGGAAGCCTTGCTTGCTGCAGTCCATGGGGTCGCAAAGAGTTGGACATGGCTGAGCAACTGAACAACAATTAAGACATCAGAAGTATATGAATTTATGTCAGTCATGTAGAAACAAAGTTGTGTTAGCTGAACACACCAACTTTGTGAGTTGTCATTAATAGCCTCAACCACAGCAGAATAATTCAGGACTGGTTATGTCCACATGAAATTTTCTGTAATATGTGGAGAGAAATGATAAACCCTCAGACTGCCAACCTCAGCTGCCACTAGATTCAGATAGATCCAGGGGACAAACCGAGCATTAGTTTCCCTCTTCCACTTCCAAAATTTCCTAGTTCTAAGATGTTTACTTTCCAATATTTTGAGCGAACTCTGGGAGATGGTGAGGGACAGGGAAGCCTGGTGTGCTGCAGTCCATGGGGTCACGTATTGTCAGACACAACTTGGAAGTTAAAAACCACCACTGTGACAAATGGCCATGCCCCAATTAAACAGCTATAAATCCTCCTTTTTCTCTTACCCTGCACTTGCTTGCACTCAGACCGATTATCAAGAAAGGTTATAGGGGAATACAAAGTTTTCACAGTGGGTCTCTATAGCCCCATTCCGTCCTGATCATTAACTAGCTAGTCAAAGGGGAAATAGGCCAGAATAGGCTGCATATCAACAGCCTCAGATATGCAGAGGGCAGGAGGAGAAGGGGATGGCAGAGGATGACATGGTTGGATGGCATTGCAGACTCTATGGACATGAGTAGGAGCGGACTCCAGAAGACAGTGAAGGGCAGGGAAACACGGCGTGCTACAGTTCCTGGGGCTGCAAAAAGTCAGACACGACTTAGGGACTGAACAACAACAAGTCTTTCACAGGTATTCTGCCTTGTCCAGCAGAGGTATCTCTGACTTCTGTCCCGCTTTGGGTAATATCAGATTAGTGTCCTCCAATGAGTCCTAGTGTACTCTCCAATATGCCATAGCAGTAGTTAGTAGCGGCTTAGTCGCTAAGTCGTGTCCAACTCTTGTGACCTCACAGACTGTAGCCTGCCAGGCACCTCTGTCCATAGGATTCTCCAGGCAAGAATAATGGAGTGGGTTGCCATTTCCTTCTCTAGGGCATCTTCCCAACCCAGAAATTGAACCTGGGTCTCCGTATTGCAAGCAGATTCATATGCATTGCAGGCAGATTCAATGTACCATAAATGAATTTAAATATCAGAGATTATAAATTATTTGTGTACAGTTATCATAAAACCTGTTTATGATTTTTGAAACTTAGTTCAGTTGCTCAGTTGTGTCTGACTCTTGCAGCTTCATAGACTGCAGCAAGGCAGGCTTCCCTGTCCATCACCAAAATGTGGAGTCTGCTCAAACTTGTGTGCATTGAGTCAGTGATGCCATGCAACCATTTCATCCTCTGTTGCCCTCTTTTCCTCCTTCCTTTAATCTTTCCCTGCATTAAGGTCTTTTCCACTGAGTCATTTTTTCATATCAAGTGGCCAAAAATTGGACCCTCAGCATCAGTCCTTACAATGAATATTCAGGACTGATTTCCTTTAGGATGGAGAGTTTGATCTCCTTGCAGTCCAAGTGACTCTCAAGAGTCTTCCCCAACACCACAGTTCAGAAGCATCAGTTCTTCAGTGCTCAGCTATATTTATGGTCCAACTCTCACATCCACACATGACTACTGGATAAACCATAGCTTTGAGTAGACAGACCCTTGTCAGTAAAGTAACGTCTCTGCTTTTTAATACACTGTCTAGGTTTATCATAGCTTTGCTTCCAAGGAGTAAGCATCTTTTAATTTCATGGCTGAGTCACCATCTGCAGTGATTTTGGAGCCCAGGAAAATAAAGTCTCTCACTGGTTCCATTGTTTCCCCATCCATTTGCCATGAAGTGATGGGACCAGATGCCATGATCTTAGTTTTCTAAATATTGAGCTTTAAGCCAACTTTTTCACTCTCCTCTTTCACTTTCATCAAGAGGCTCTTTAATTCTTCTTCACTTTCTGCCAAAAGGGTGGAATCATCTGCATATCTGAGATTATTAATATTTCTCCTGGCACTCTTGATTCCAGCTTGTGCTTCAACCAGCCCAGCATTTTGCATGATGTACTCTGAATATATGTTAAATAAGCAGGGTGACAATATAGAGCCTTGACATACCCCTTTCCCAATTTGGAACCAGTCCATTGTTCCATGTCCTGTTGCTTCTTAACCTGCATATAGATTTCTCAGAAGGCAGGTAAGGTGGTCTGATATTCCTTTCTCTTTAAGAATTTTCCACAGTTGTCACGATCCACACAGTCAAAGGCTTTGGCCATAGTCAATAAAGCAGAAGTAGATGTTTTCCTGGAATTCTCTTACTTTTTCTATGATGCAACAGATGTTGGCAATTTGATCTCTGGTTCCTCTGCCTTTTCTAAATCAAATGTGAGTATCTGGAAGTTCATGGTTCGTGTGTACTGTTGAAGTTTCACTTGGAGAATTTTCAATGTTACTTTGCTAGCATGTGAGATGAGTGCAATTGTGTGATAGTTTGAACATTCTTTGGCATTGATTTTCTTTGGGATTGGCATGAAAACTTCCCTTTTCCAGTCCTGTGGTCACTGTTGCATTTTCCAAATTTGCTAGCATATTGGGTGTAGCACTTTGACTCCACCATGTTTGAGGATTTGAAATAGCTCAGCTGGAATTCCATCACCTGTACTAGCTTGTGATAGTTCATAGTGATGCCTCCTAAGGCCCACTTGACTTCACACTTCAGATTATCTGGTCTAGGTGAGTGATCAACCATTGTGGTTATCTGGGTCATGAAGATCTTTTTTTGTACAGTTCTTCTGGGTATTCTTGCTACCTCTTCTAATATCTTCTGCTTCTGTTAGGTCCATACTGTTTCTGTCCTTTATTGTGCCCATCTTTCCATGAAATGTTCCTTTGGTATCTCTAATTTTCTTGAACATATAAATATACTTATTAAAAATAAGATACTGTACCTCCTAATGGGGCTCAGCCACTCAGTTGTGTCTGACTCTTTGCAACCCTGTAGACTGTAGCCCTCCAGGCTTCCTTGTCCATGGAATTATGCAGGCAAGAATGTTGAAGTGAGCTTCTATTTCCTTATCTGGGATACTGTACTTACTACTACTTATGGTTGTTCAATATACAGAACATGGTAATGTTAAAATTTAATTGCAGCCTTACTTTCATTAGCTCTTAATCATTCTGAAACAAATTCTTTTTGGCTTTGTGAAAGTGGGGGGGGGGTGGTCTATGTTATGAATATCTTGGATTCTGTAAAAATGAGAATTTCAACATTACTTCTCCACAACTTAGTATAGTTAATGTCAGTCAAGATACCAATACAGTGAAACCATTAGCTGAAACCTGAAACTCCAGGGATCTCAGCCATATGGGCTAATATTGTTATCTCATGTCCACTTGTGAATATAGGTCTGTATTCACCGGACTACCAAAGATTTTCCCCTCAGTTTTAAGTGTGTGCATGACTCTCTAAGCTTAAACTAACATGAGCTTTCTGACTTTGATAAATGCCATCTCCTTTATGTTTATAATTCAACCAAGCCTGACCTATCCTCCTGTTTCATACTAAAGTGAGATATGGAATAGTTATTGGATGGCTTATTAAAAGTATCTTAATACAAATAAGTCACTTTGTATCTTTTCCTTTGTTCAGGTTTCATACAACTACTACATAAAAGCAACCTTAAATTTTACTTTCAACTACTTTTTCGCTGATAAACGAGAGCTAGTCACATTGCAAATTTACTGGTCTCTTAACTAAAGTGAACCCCAACTCTCTCAGACTGTCCTAATCCTGAAAGTCCTCTCAGTTCAGTTCAGTCGCTCAGTCATGTCTGACTCTTTGCAACCCCATGGACTGCAGCATGACAGGCCTCCCTGTCCATCACCAGCTCCTGGGGTTCACCCAAACTCATGTCCATCGAGTTGGTGATGTCATCCAACTATCTCATCCCTTCAAACTTCCCCAGAATCAGGGTATTTTCAAATGAGTCAGCTCTTTGCATCAAGTGGTCAAAGTATTGGAGTTTCAGCTTCAACATCAGTCCTTCTAATGAACATGCAGGACTGGTCTCCTTTAGGATGGCCTAGTTGGATCTCTTTGCAGCCCAGGGGACTCTCAAGAGTCTTCTCCAACACTGCACTTCAAAAACATCACCAAAAGCATCAATTCCTTGGCCCTCAGCTTTCTTTATATTACAACTCTCACATCCATATATGACTACTGGAAAAACCATAGCCTTGACTAGAAGGACCTCTGTTGACAATGTCTCTGCTTTTTACTATGCTGTCTAGTTGGTCATAATTTTACTTCCAAGGAGTGTCTTTTAATTTCTTGGCTCTAAAGCTATTTAAAATTGATCAACTTCAATTCATCTATCAACTTCCACATAACTTCAGTTCATATTGACCTATCTTAATTTTCCAAAATCTAAATTGGTTGTATCATGGTTATTGACACTAGATTACATTCAGTTCAGGACCATGTGTCATTTCATACTACCTTCTTAATTTGCTGATAGAGGGAAGGGAAGTAATGGAGGTAAACATTTCTTATGAAGAAAGATAAATGGATCATGTTGATGCTGCCAATGTTTTCTTTAACGTATGACATTGCTCTGGTGGGTCAGTGGTAAAGAATCTTCCTGCAATGTAGGAGACCCAGTTTGGATACCTGTGATGGGAAGATCCCCTGGAGGGTATGGAAACCCACTCTAGTAATCTTGCCTGGAGAATCCCGTGGACAGAGGAGCCTGGTGGGGTCAATGCATAGGGTCACACAGAGTTGGACACATCTGAGTGACTTAGCAGCAGCAGATTGATACTGAGCAACAACTGAGAGACCCAGTACCTAGTAGATACTGAATAAACATATGCGTCTTGTGAATAACTAATTCATAAATAAATGGAGAGATTACAGTAATTTAATTGCCTAAATCCCCAAATTTTATTGACTTTATCCTTGTGGCACAGGTTAAAATACACTGTATGTTCTTTTTCTCTCTGATTACTGTGAAAAGAGGTGAGTGACTTGCCACTAATGGTTAAATATGGATTTTTATCTAAAAAAAAAAACCCAAACATTGATATCATATTGAATTTGTGATTCTTAAAGTATTTGAAACGTATTATAATCTACAAAAGAACCCCAAATCACCCTGCTGTACATCTAAAACTAACACAATATTGCAAATCAACTGTACTTGAATTTAAAAAATGTATTATGTCACTTGTAATCAGACATAAGAACAAGTAAATATTAATTTCTCTTAATCCACATGTGATTTTTTTGTTTTTCCATACATTTAAACACAGAAAAATTATAAATTCAATGTATATTTGACAGTTTATTTATTCCATGATTACTGTTAGAATTAGGAAGGCCATTTAAAAAAGTGCAATGACCCTATTAGTAACTATGATCACAATCAGGTCTCATTTTGAAAACTCTGTTTCCATGGAAACATTGAGTATCATTATTTATTACAGTCTGATTCTAGTAAAGAAAATTAACTACACATCTGCTGGAAATTGTTTTTGAGAAGAAATGTTGATTGTCATTAGTAGTTATCAGTAGACAAATCACTAGAGAAGATTCTGGTTTGGAATTATGATTTGATATATGTGTTGCTGAAGCAAGCACTGGGATTATGATTTGGGATTGCACAGAGAAGTCCAGTTGAATCTGACAAGTCGTAAGAAAGTGTCCAATGTACTCCAGAGTCTTAGGCTATTTTCTTTCCTGTAAGAACAATGTTCTTTGCTATTCTTTACTCAAGAGAAGACAATTGATTTCAGTATTTATTTCTCTAGGAAGGTTAAGAGAGAAATTCTCCAGGAGGAAAATCTTCTAGTTCCTTGACAGATGTTTTCTTTTTCATGCTATCTCCTCACTCTCTGCACAAAGCTGCAGTTCTTGTGGTGGTGGTTTAGTTGCAAAGTCTTGTCCAACTCTTGCAACCCCATGGACTGGGAACCTACCAGGCTCCTCTGTCCATGGGATTCTCCAGGCAAGAATACTGGAGTAGGTTGCCATTTACTTCTCTAGGGGATCTTTTGACCTAGGAATCGAAGCCAGTCTCCTTTTGCAGGCAGATTCTTTACCGACTGAGCTACAAGGGAAGCAAATATTGAGGTGGACTTAAATCCCCACTGAGAGCCAACAGACTGACAATTTACCAGCAGATTTATTAGAGCTGTGGAGATATTTTAGCCTGGCAAATTCTGGGCTTGCTCTAAGTACCACATATTTCTTGGAAGTTTTTGTGAATTGATACTGTGTCTGAACCTCTTAGCCATAATTTCAGTGTCCAGTCTCCTCTTCACACTTTAAGATAAGATACTGCTTTCATGAGGAATGATGTAACCAACTGAAAGTATATTTCTAGGCCTCTGTTTGAGATGGGGGTAGGCATGTGACTAATGCTTTGGCTCAGTCAATACTTTTTACATGATAAAATGTGATTCAGTGGGGCTTCCAGCAAAGCCCCCAAATTTAGGTTGCTTCAACCAGCAAATTCTTTTCTGTCTGTACTAATTTCATCTTCCTCTAATTGCAGTGAGAATATGATGGGACACGGTGGAACTTCATCTAGTACAAATAAGAGGAAACTGCACAGAAAGGCCTACATGCTATATGCGGGGAGACAAAGAGGAAGGAGGATTTGGGGACACTTTTGACATTGCAGAACCTCTGTACCACCCCTAATCTACCACATCCTGTCTTCATTTTACATGGGGGAAAAATGAACATCAGTGTTTTAATCAAGTGTGATTTTAGGTCTCTGTTAGCAGCACATAAACATATTTTTCACTGACTTTCATTACATAAAATAAAGTGTAGATTATAAATTCCCTTATGTTACTCCATATTGTTTTGCTTTCTGGTTTCTTCAGACTGTAATGTCACATGGCACATAGCTTGGCATAGTCTTCATTTGCTCAGTATTGTTTGAACTGAATATCAGAAGAGCAATATCTCTATTCTCTTTCATGATATTTACCAGAAATAAAATACATGTCATTAGAGAAGAGTTATACCTAGAGAATCCCTATGTACAGTGGAGCCTGGAAGCCTGCAGTTCATGGGGTCACAAAGAGCCGGACATGACTGAGCAGCTAAACGCAGCCCACAGCACAGAGAAGGGGAAGGGAGACAGAGGAGAGGAGAGAAATATTGAGAAAACATGCCATGAAACAGTTGTTACTAAAAATTCAACATGGGAAAGAAAGGTATCCGTTTCAGGAGGCCATGATTTTGTATGGAGTTGCACCAAGTTACTTCCTTATTTTCCAACTTTATAAAATGTGTTGAAGTAGGTTATCTGAGACAAATTTAGATCAAGAAACAAAGTTTTATAATTTATTATCCTAGATAATATAATGTTTAGGTTTCACATCTAGATGTTTAGCTAAGGTGATAACAAACAGTTTATTCCAGATAATGTCCGTAATATATCAATCAGTTGGTGACAGCTCACATTTCAACTTCCAAGAAATGGAAAATTTATTTCAAAGGGCTTTTTTATTGTTGTTGTTTGCTTTTAAGTGAGATAAGGTACTTCTTTCCAGCAGGCAAAAAAAATTTCCAGTAGTTTGAAAGATACTTCTTAGAGAAATTCCTCAAAATATTAAAAGGTCCTCCACAAGAAAATGTATACATATTACCTCCTTCTCTTCTCTTTCTAATATTTCACTTAACACTTATAGGAAAAGTTTTAACAGACACATCCTATTTTAACTATTCCCTTTCTCAGTAGTAACACATTTCTTATTAGTGGGTCACATTGTCGTCTAAAATAAAAATCACTGTCCTGCTCTCCCACTGCTTTGCAGCTAGGTGTAGCCAGTAGTTTAAATTCCTCCAGTAAAAATAAGCAGATATGTAAGGGACATTTCCTAGATAGAGAGGAAAAACTCTTTTTCCTTTCTTAATATAATGACACATCCAACCAAAAAAAAGGGAGAAGACACAGGCTAAAGAAGAAAGAATAGAGAGATGAGACTTGGTAGAGAGCCTGAAGCACAGAGCCCCACCCTGTCCACCCATCAGCAGAGGAGAGACCTCTGGATCTCTTTTAATGTGATTCTTTATTCTCTTTGCTTCCTTCCTTCCTTTCAGACCTAATCCTAATTGATACGGTACCTATATGCTATAGGACCTATATCCTATATCCTACCTATATCTGAGGGGCTTCCTGGGTAGCTCAAATGGTAAAGAATCTGCCTGCGATGTGGGAGACCTGGGTTTGATGCCTGGGTGGAGAAGATCCCCTGGAGAATGGCATGGCAACCCACTCCAGTATTTTTGCCTAGAAAATTCCATGAACAGAGGAGCCTGGTGGCCTACAGTGCATACTGTTGCAAAGAATCTAGCTGTATCCACAGTATCTGTATCTACGGAGCACAGAATATACAATGCGTATTTCCTGGTTATCTGAGGCAGACTTTTACATGTGAAGGTGAACTTTAGCTTAATTTCCTGACTCATAGACTGTTTCCAAATTTGTAACACATTGCCTTTTTTTAAAAGAAAAATAGTTACTTTTAGTGAACTTGTTGGAGAGGCACGCAAACATTTTACTAAACATTTAACACCTAAATTAAGAGGTTCACAGAGATAGGAGAGATTATAAATCTATCAATAAATTATCACACCTAATCTATTCAAGTTTTTTAAATTGATCTGAAATTTTGTCTTCCTTGAAACTTTCTGAGCTGAGGTTTATAGAAACAGAGAACATTGCATATAGTAGCCAAAAAAAAAAAAAAAAATCTAGGCACCATTTTTGTCTAAGTCAGAGTAAGAAAAATCCAAGGTGGTAAAATAACTCCTATTTTAGAAGTTAAAAGAAAGTATTTTGAAAAGCTATGGATATTGAGGATTATTACCAAATTGGTTGATGTTTTATATCCCTCTGAAAAGTCCTAGAGAATTTTTACCCTGAAATTATCCTTGGAGAGAAATTAGATCTAAAAATAATCTTTGAATGTGTGTCTGCATACATATGAAGGTTTTTCATTTTCCATGTAGTGATATGAATTAATGTTCATGATGATGGTGTCTAATTGTATACATATATTTAGGTATATGTTGCTTTACATATTATTCAAATTGTAGATTTTGCAATAATTTAGTAATTTTGAACATCATCATTTTTAACATATATGAACTTTATCATGTAGTTCATTAAAATGGGAATCTGATACTTATTGAGGCCTATGAAACAGGTAGGCTCTATAGGTCACATATTTTAATTATAATTACATAATTCTGGACTCAGTTACTTTTTATTCATTTAAGATCTCAGAACCAAGAAGAGAGTCAGGATTTAATCTATAGTCACACTCTTTCCACTCTGTTGCAATAGCTTTATAGTTTCAATTTTATTAGCAAATAAAAAAGACAACTGAGTAATTGATATACAGAGAATATTCCCTGGTGGCTCAACTGGTAAAGAATCTGCCTGCAAAAGTGTGGGAGACCTGGGTTCAATCCCTGGGTCAGGAAGATCCCCTGGAGAAGGGAATGTCTACCCACTCCAGTGTTCACGCCTGGAGAATTCCATGGACAGAGGAGCCTGGTGGGCTGCAGTCCACGGGTCAAAAAGACTCAGACATGACTGAGTGAGAAACACTCTCACTTTTCATTTTCACTTACATATTCCTGTTGCTGAAATGTTACTTTTTGAGCCTCTCAATCAAGTAGCCAAGTCAGCAACACTGATGGGTAGAAACCTCTGCCCACTGCAGATCGAATAAACAATGGCTTTAAAAAAACTCCCTAAACACTAAAATCGTTTTAAGAGCTGAACTTGCAAACCTAAAAATATAAAGTGATGACAGTATTATCACAGACTGCTTAGAACTTGAAAGAATTCTCTTAAGTGTGATGCCCAGTGTTTGTTTAGACAGAGTTAGAAAGCTGATAATTCCTTCTCACTAATCTGTATTTTTCTAAACAAACCCTTCTGTCCAAGAAATGCTCCCCAAAAAACCACAACCTTTAATTAAAAAAACCCAAGGAAAAATACAACTGGGAAGGGAAATGTGTTGCTGTGCATTACTTTTCATCATATAGATTCCATAATTTAATGGCTAACAAATAGAGTTTGCTCTAAAATTGCCCGAGCAGATTTTTTAAATTGTAGATCCCTGCACCCTATTATCCAAAATTCTATTACAGTAAGTGGACTCTGACCCAGGGAGGTGTATATGGGTGTGTGTGTGTAATCTATATTAATATACACATGCACACATTTATATATATATAATCTTCCTGGGTAGGGAAGATCCCCTGGAGAAAAATGGCAACTCATTCCAGTATTTTAGCCTGGGAAATCCCAAGGACAGAGGAGCCTGGTGGGCTACAGTTCATGGGTTGCAAAAGAGTTGGACACGATTTAGTATCTAAAACAGTAAACATATAAGCATGAAAGTTTATATCTAAATGAAACCAATGACTATGAGAAGCCTTAATTTACTAATGAAAATACAGCTCATTTGAATGTTGTAAACACAGTTGGATGTGTAGGATCTGAGAGTTTCTCTACTGGCACTTTAACAAATTGGCTTGCCATAGTTTCATGGGTGCTGGCAGAACACATGATCTCCTCAGTCAGAGAAAATAGACTTTATCATTCACTCCGTAACAAGCAGAATTCTCCCAACAATGAATTTTCTATTTTTAATTGGGTATTTTACAAGGCATAATCACAGGGATTTCAGCATCCCATCTCAGACCCAGTGTGATTTGTTTGTTTTGGCCTCTCCCCAAAGATAGATACAAACATTTCTCACCATCATTTCCAGGCAAGAATACTGGAGTGGGTTGCCACTTCCTTCTCCATAATCTGACTAGATTTCTTTAATATTACAGAAGATTGTTCACGCAGTGTGGTTACACAAAGAAAAAGACAAACCTTAATTTCTGACTTTTAATATCGAAAAGGCATGGGGAAAAGAACATCATATTTACCTCTTCCTGTTAAAATCACCTACATGATGATATCCTGCCATCGATATTTAACACTTTCAATTTTTTGTTGTGGTTTTTTGATTTGATTAAGACTATAGGCCCAATCCAAAGCCAAACTTCTAGAAAGATAAGTTGAGAAAATAAAGTTAATACCTAGTACTGAATATATTCTCATTTACTAGATTTTTCAGTCATTAGGATTGTTATTTACTGGGGACCTTTCATTGCATGGATCTGATTGGTGGTGAGATTATTTTATACTCAGAACACACATGATAAAAGCCACTATGTTATGCAACGTACCTGACCTCAAAAAGCTTGCAGCATATTGGAGAAAGCCTATCTTACTCTGATAACTTTAAGGCAGAGTCCAGATGCTGCTTGGTTACAGAGTATAATTTCGTGTTGCTGCTGTAACAAATTACCAGAGTGCATGGGGTGAAAACAACACACATTTACGTTTTTGCAGTTGTGGAGGTCAGAAGTCCAAAATCAGTCTCACTGGGCTAAGTTCATGGTGCTGGGAGCATTGCCTTCCTTCTGGAGGTTCTGGGAGGAAATTAGTTTCTCTCTTTTTCCAGCCTCTAAGGACTGCCTACATTTTCTGTCTGGTGGCCTTTTCTTCCAGTATTTGCATTATTCCAAGTTTGCTAACATTGTCATATCTCCTTCTCGGACTCCTGCACTCCTGCTTCCGTCTGTTCCCTTAGTTGGACTCTTGTGATTACACTGGGCTCCACCAGATAATCCAGGATAAACTCCCCCCCTCAAATTCCTTAACTTATTAACATTGGCCAAGTCGCTTTTGCCATACGGGGTAGTATAATCTCTGTTATGGAGATTAGTGTGTACATCTGTTTAATGGATCATTTAACACCTAACGCAGAGAGGTATATATATTTGTAGTCACTAAGAATAAAAATCCTATATTTTAATGAAATATTTGGTTTGATATCTGAAAAAAAAACTTAATAATTATTCTTATGAACAATGTAGGTAACCTGTTTGTGTAGCAGTCCTCCCCCGACCCCCGCTGAAATGCTATGAAACTGAACTAGGCCATTCAGAAAGACAGACAGACAGACCCAGAGAAGAAGATGGAGACAGACTCAGAGAGGGGATCTCTGTTTTCTCATATCTCCTCATGAAGGTGAACTGCTTATTCACTTTAAAAAGAGAACTCTCTGAACACGTTTTAATACCCTAGTGAAAAACGCTGTTAATGAAACAGTAAAAGATATAACAGCTTCTGACCTTGTTGACTGCTTATTGATTTCTTTAGCTTATTTCCTAATATTCTGTTCACAAGTTCAGTATCCAAATCTTGAGTGTGACAACCCTTTACAGAACTTGATGATAATTTCAAAGGGAGAAAGAAACAGGTGAGCTTCCCATCACAATATGGTAATGTTTTGACATTACTGTCTGCCCTGAAGTGAGAAGACAGGAAAGAGCATGCCCTTGAAGCTTCTTTCTGACGTCACAATGTGATTCAAAGTAATTGAATGAATATTCATGTTTTCTAGTGTCTGAGATGCTGTCATGATCCCATCAGTCATTGATCAATGACAACATGATGTTGTTTTGATGACTCTTATTTTATTATTCCTACCAACAGTGGTAACGCAGACTTGAGCATTCAAGCTCTATCTCCTAATTAAAGTTGATTTATTACTTTAATGACCTTGTAAAATAGCTTGTAATTCACAAAATAACAGAAAAATATAGGGAAATTATAACAAAGGAACATGTACTTCTTCTAGCTTTAAAGACACCATTAATTTTTGCTTTCCCTGAAAAATGAAGTAATAGAGATGAGATTCACCCTTTTACTTAAAATAGATGAAAATCAGACAAAATATGTAAACCAGCTGTTTTCAAGACAGTGATCAGGGAAGAACTGTGATCCTTGATTAGTATGAAAAAAGTGAGGTGTGCATTTGGATTGTCTGAGCTTTACTCCATTGAGAGGATTTTCAGGCCCCAATCCAGAGAGAATTTACGCAGAGCCAGAAAATTCACTGAGGTGATGAAAACAGGGTGTCTCAAGTTTGAAAACCAGAATGCAAAGAGAGAGAATTCCAGAGGTCAACACAAAGTATTCAACCCAGGACTGATGCTATACATCTGTGTGAAGGAGTTATTTGAGACTGGAAAGAGAAACACAGAAGAGAATAAAATTAGCATCCCATGATGCTTTTACAGTGATAGGAGTAGTTCCAGGCATGTTGGAAAAATAGAATAGGGTACACAGAATGGAAATGTCTCAGTAGAAGGGAGTGATTAGTACTAACCTGAGCACTGTTCCAGTCCCACTTAACAAATTTTAAACCTGGAATGAAAGAATGGTACTATTTCCAAGAAATCCAACTTTGTCCCAGAACAAAGATCAAAATATTGAAGTATAAAATATGTACCACCTAAAAAATAAATTAATGAGATACGGTATCTTATAAGAAGTTACTCGACATGTGAAGAAACAGTTAATTAAAACAGACCCACTGGGGCAAAAAAGTTAGCTTTAGCAGAGAGAAAAAAAATTAGTTATTATAACTGTATTCCATATGTTCAAGAAGTTAAGAGTAGGAAAGTTATTTAAAAATTAAATTTCTAGAGATGAAAACTAAAATACCTGATATACTGTAGAAAAATTATACTAGATAGTATTAGAGCAGGCAGATTGCTAGATCTGCAGAGAAAGGTGGGCACAGGCCAGGTGGCAGGAAACCATGCATCTTGTGAACAGGGATTGTTGGGTAGTCAAGGAAAAGTGGGAACCTCTGGGTGGAAAGGAAAACACACATCTTGGGGGTGACAAGGGTCCTGAGGCAGGCGAAAATAGGTGGGAAAAGGCAATAATCTCCTGTGTCCAAATGCAAACTTTCCTCATTATGCCATCATTGTAATAAAATTAGCCTTGCAGATAAGAAGTACCCATCATGTATCTGTATCATGACACTTCTGATTAAGCCTAAATAAGGACAAAAATCCTTCCTTCACTAGGAAAGGTGGAGCTGGGGTGAAAATTAGGAAATATGTTCCCAAATCCCTTCTCTTCAATGAATATTCACTCATTCATTTTCACACCCCATATAACCAGCTTGCCAAAGAAACTCAGGGCAGCTAATTACCTGAGTCTGCCCCTTCTCCCCTTGAGAGCAGACTGTTGCTTAATAAAATCTCTCTTTACTTTCTTGACCTACATGTCTTGTCTCTGAATTCCTAAAACAAGATAAGAACTACTCTCTGATAAAAATGGGATTAATGGTGGATTAGAAATTGCAAAAAATGAGTGAACTTTAATACACAGAGATAGAAATTTTACCAAAAGAAAAATAAAGTAGGAGAATTTTATAATAACGAACAGAATACCAGTTAAGAGTAGGAAAACTTTAAGCAGCATTATCTATGTGTAACTGGAGTCCCTAAAGTTAAGAGGGACTTAAGAAAGACATCTCTTTGATGAAAAGGTCTGTATAGTCAAAGCAATAGTTTTTCCAGTAGTAATGTATGGATGTGAGAGTTGGACCATAAAGAAAGTTAAGTGCCAAAAAATTCATGCTTTTGAATTGTGGTGGGGAGAAGACTCTTGAGCATCCCTCCTCCAGAGACTGCAAGGAAATCAAACCAGCCAATCTTAAAGAAAATCAACCCTGAATAATCATTGGAAAGACTGATGCTTGAAGTTTCAGGACTTTGGCCACCTAATGCGAAGAGCCAACTTGTTGGAAAAGACTCTGTTGCTGGGAAAGACTGAGGGCAGGAGGAGAAGGGGGCAGAGAGTGAGAGCATCACTGACTCAATGGGTATGAATCTGAGCAAACTCCAGGAGATAGTGAAGGACAGGGAAGCCCGGTGTGCTGTGGTCTACGGGGTCATGGAGAGCTGGATGTGACTGAGCTACTGAACAACAGAAACAAAGGTTTAAAAAAGCAGGGGGCAAGAAAGTATTTAAAGAAACAATGACTGAAATGCATCCAGATTTAATGACACTCACAGATAGAAGGTCCTCAGTGTTCCCCAAACAAAAGAAACATGAAGTAAACAAGACAAGACTTATTTGAAACAAGAGATTAGAAAGATGTTAATGATAACTCTATATGCAGAACAGAAAAAGAGACACAGATTTATAGAACAGTCTCTTGGACTCTGTGGGAGAAGGCGAGGGTGGGATGTTTCAGGAGAACAGCATCGAAACATGTATATTATCTAGGGTGAAACAGATCACCAGCCCAGGTTGGATGCATGAGACAAGCGCTCGGACCTGGTGCACTGGGAAAACCTAGAGGGAGTGGGTGGAGAGGGAGGTGGGAGGGGGGATCGGGATGGGGAACACATGCAAACCCATGGCTGTTTCATTTCAATGTATGACAAAATTCACTACAAATAAAAAAAAAAAAAAAGAAAAAAAAAGAAGATGATGGCATCTGGGCCCATCACTTCATTGCAAATAGACAAGGAAACAATGGAAAAAAAAAAAGAGAGATGAGGAGAAAACTTTATAGGCAATTGGATACGAAGACTTGATGAAGAGAGGAATACAAAGGAGTAAGGTTCTGGGGAAAAAAAGCTTGTCAAAATAGAATTAGTTACCCAGCACAACTTTCTTTTGATAAAAAAGAAATTAAGGTTTTTTTTCAACATGCAAAAAATGAAAGAATTTATTGCTATCAGACCTATACTACTGAACAATTTTAAGAAATGTCCTTCAGATAGAAAATTATACCTGTTTAAAATATATATGTACAAAAAGTATGATGAGAATCAGAACTGATGCCTCCATGAGTGAATATAGAAGATTTGTTTATTAGCTTAAATCTTGTAAAACTCCCCCCAGATAATTGCCAGAGCCATAAGATATCAATGTTATATTCAATGTAAATGGTTTAAGTACATTAATTAAAGCAGAGATTGGGAGAATGAATAAAAGCATGATCCAGCTATTTGCCATCTATAAGAAACTCAGTTAAAATATAGTAACATAGATAAATTAAAAGTGGATGAATAGAAATGATATATCATACAAATATTAGCCAAAGGAAAGCAAGGGTAGCTTATTGTTATCAGATTAAATAGACTTCAGAGCAACACAATTTCTAGAGACAAAGACGCATGTTGAAAAATGATGTGTCAATCAACATGAAGATAGAGAAATCCTAAGTGTTTACACACCAAAAACCAGAGCTTCAAAAAATGTTAAACACAAGCTGATAGAACTGACAGAACAAAGACAAATGTCAAATTATAATTAGAGACTTCAACACTTTATTACCAAATGATAAAACAACTAGACAGAAAGTAAGCAAAGATATAAAAGAATTCCTTAATACCATCAGAAACAGAAATCTAATCTACATTTGGAGAACAATCAGCAACAGAAAAATATACAGTATTTTTAAGCTTCCACAGTATATGTACCAAGATAGATTATGTTTTGGTCATAAAATGAATCCCCCACAAATTTAAAAGAATTGAAATCATGTTAGAACTGGTGTTTGACCACAGTAGGAATCAGTAATAGGATAACAGGAAAATCTCTAAGTACTTGAAGACTAAATACATTTAAAATAAATCCTCAATGTATTTAAAATAATTCAAGCTATGCCAAGTAAATATTCTGACACATATAATTAAAATAAAAATCAATAACAACATAAGTGAAAGATCTCTAGAATATCTTCAAATATATGGAAATAAAATAACAAAAGTTCTAAATAAAACATATCAAAGAAGTAGTCTAATAGAAATTCAGGGAAGTATTTCTAACTACATTGAAAATGAAAAATTATATTAAAATTTTAAGTTTCCATCAAAGCAGGAATTAAAGGATAATTAATAGCACTAAATAAAGAAGAAATATTAATATTTATATCAGAGAAGAAGAAAGTAGCTTTTCAGTGTCTTTCTTAAAAAAAAAGAAAAAAACCCTGAAAGTCAATAAAAGTACAAATAAAATTTGAAGTAAACAGAGTTCAGAAACGGCGAAAATCATGGCAAAAATCAGTAACAGAGAAAACAAAAGAAAAACAAAAATGTCAATAGAACAACTCTAAACAATTTAGAAACATGTTTTTAGAAGGTACAGAACTTTTGATCGTTTCTTTTTCACAACACTTCAAAAATGTCATCCCTTGTATTACAGTTTATAGTTCCTGAGGAATCTATTACATTTTTTTGGTTGTTGTTTCCCCCTTTACATAATATTTCTTTTTTCTTTGTTAGCTTTCCAGTTATTTATTTTTGTTTATCAACATTTTGGCTATTATGTGTCAGTCACTTAAAAAAAATTATTTGTGCTGCTTAGAATTCTCTGAGTTTCTTGAAACTGTATTTTAATTTTGGAAATTTCTTGGCGATTTACTCATCAAGTTTTTGTTGTACCCCACTCTCTCTCTTTTTAATCCAGATACACAGGTGAGTCTATTATTTATTATCCTGCAACCTGGATACTCTGCTTTTATTTTATTTACTGTTCTTTTCTTATGTCGACTTCCCCGGTGGCTCAGACGGTAAAGTGTCTGCCTGCGATGCGGGAACCTGGGCTCAATCCCTGGGTGGGGAAGATCCCCTGGAGAAGGCAATGACACCCAGTCCAGTCCTCTTGCCTGGAAAATCCCATGGACGGAGGAGCCTGGTAGGCTGCAGTCCATGGGGTCACAAAGAGTAGGACACGACTGAGCGACTTCACTTTCACTTTTCTTATGTGTCACTGTAGATAATTTCTGTCCACATATATTCAAATTCGCTTTGTTTTTCTCAGTTACACCCAGCCTGTTCTTGAGTTCATCACAGGGATTCTCTATCTATGGTATTGTATTTCACCTAGCACTTCCTTTCGGCTTTTCGTGTAGTTTCCACCTCTTTACTAAAATGCTCCATCTTTTCATGCATATTGTCCACCTTTCCTACTGTATCTGCTGTCATAGAAATCATAATTATTTTGTATTCCCTCTCTGATATTGCTAGCATCTGCATAATCTCTGAATCTACTTTTATTGATTAATTTTTTTTTTTTTGGTAAATGTGTTTATTATCTTCCTCTTTTTGGGTATCTCATAAAATGTTTTACTTAGCAGCTGATAATGTGTGGGGAAGAAGAGTGGGAAATGAGGGGGCTCGTGGTTGCAGCTGGGGGCACCTCTTCTCTCAGGCCGTCACAGAGGTCAGCTGCTGCTACCTTAGGCGTGAATGGGGCCTAAAGTGCCAGAGACCTTTCCTTAGGGTTCCTACGCCTTTCATTTTCACAGGTTACTGCATATATGTTATCATGGAGTGGAGCTTTCGCTGTAATTCTTCCCTCTGGCTGATGACGGACTTCTGCTGCTTATTCCACACAGGGATGCCAGGAGGGGTTCCTTATTATCTTGGATCAGACTGTTTTAGGCAGTTTCTCTGTGCATATGCCTGAGGGTGTGGGTGTCTCAGCTGTCTCACCCCTCCAGTGCAGCTTAACTCTGACCTGTGATTGGTTTTAGGTAGTAGGGATTTTTTTTTTCTTTTTTTTTTGCTTCCTCATCAGCAGTGAGCAGATCTCATCTTGGTACTGGTTCATATTATTGGGCCCAGGGATAGAGGGTTCTTTCTTTTTTCTTTACCTTACTTTATTACTAATGAATGCTTGCTTGTGTTGTTAATTGGAAGTGTTTCCTGCCCATCTTCCCGAGGCAAGCAAATTTCATTTCTTCCATTCCAACAGAGGCAATGGATTTTGTATAAAAGCTGTGAGAGAAATGTTTCATAATTCTTGCACCATCAGTTTGAAACCTTTACTTCCTGTGAGGGAAATCTCTAGAGAAGCAGGTAAGATATCACGCCTGTCTTCCAGTGGAATCATAGCCTGCATGTCTGACACCAAGTGATATTTCCCCTCAGTCCCATATCTTACTCCCAGTCTTTCTGGTAAGCACTGGTGGAGGTCTATTAAAATATCTTCATATTTATTAGAACTGTATTTGTTTCCAGATCTCCCAGTTATGCTATATTGATATGCTAGCCCACACTTGACCTTTTAAGATTTTTATGACAGTATCAGCTGGTTTTATTTTATCCACATTTATGGCAATCACCTCTTTCCCTGATGCTCTTAAAAAAATGTATGACTTCTCACAATAGGATGGATTTCACCCTTTGATATGTAAGATTTAAAAATTTTCCTCTAAGCCTGAGAAAAATTATGATTTTTGTAGATTATTTGGTTTCTCTAATTTTTTTTTTTTTATGTTCAAGATGACAGTCTGAAAGTTTTCTATGTCTTAAGTGGAAGCACATCTCTCCTTTTACATTTTATTTACTATTTTCATGGATTTTCAATAGCCTGTGCATAGATGCAAGAGATTTCCATTTAATATGAACCAAAAACTAGACCCAAATTTTAAACAAAATTAAGACACATGAGATTACTGGGCTACTTCCAGTAGTCATGTGCAGATGTGAGAGTTTTGACCACAAAGAAGGCAGAGCACTGAAGAATTGATGCTTTTGAATTGTGCTGCTGGAGAAGATTCTTGAGAGTCCCTTAGACAGCAAGAACATCAAACCAGTCAATCCTAAAGGAAATCAATCTTGAATATTCATTGGAACGATTGGAGCTGAAGCGCCATACTTTGGCCACGTAATGTGAACAGCAGACTTACTGGGAAAAACCCTGATGCTGCGAAAGACTGAAGGCAGAAGGAGAAGAGGGCAACAGAGGATGAAAAGGTTGAATGGCATCACCGATTCAATGGACATGAACTTGGGCAAATTCCGTGAGACAGTGAGGGAAAGGGAGGCCTGGCATGCTTCAGTCTATGGGGTCACAAAAGTGACCAAACAGCAGGAGTCGTGAGACTTCTGGTGAAAAATGAAGCAAAGTGAGATACTGTTTTAGAGTTAACATATGTTCAGACTGAAGATCATATTTTAGTGTGTATGTAGAAGAGTTTGTAAACATATCAGGCTTTAGTGTTTTCTTAGTATTGCTTAAATGGAAATGATCCCTACAACCAATTAAAATCAAATCAAATGAAATCAGAACTCTAGCCCCTTTGGCAATTACATATAACTCCAACTGGCAATACCTTTGTAAACAGTACCTCTTGATTTCCAGCCTTTGTCTTATCTTATGTAATGGACAATGGTTAAAAATTAAAACGCCGCCCATTTATATAGAGAAACTAACTCCACTTTGAAATTCTTGGGAGATGTTACAAATTGGTGTCACCAAATGGCCTAAATTATTAGTTAGATATCAGTCTGTTTTCACCAACAAGAAATCAAAGTAGATTTTCTTATCAGGGGTGCATCTATTTTAATATCCTTATCAACCTTAATTTAATGTTAGCACTACATCCAATAATAGTCATCTATCTTTTCCAGTGATCACTTTGTGCATTTAAAGTAATACTTAGAGCATATCTTAAGGAAGTACAGGTCAACAGTTTATCATTAGAATAAAAATATGTGTAGTATTTGCTATCATTTCCAATGTTCATTAGTACTTCAACAAATATTTATTCAGTACTTCTGTTGTACTCATATGTATCAGTTTTGGATACAAAGGATAAACTGTAGGGGGCAAGTGGGCATGGTTGCTGTTTACTTGTGTTTGTGATCTGTAGGGGTAAGAAAAGTGTGTGCAGAAAATAACACAATGTAGTTAATGCTACAAGATGGAGCATATCTGATCATATGACTATTATTTAGGCAAGGAAACAAAGAAATGCATTTCTTTTTTACTATTATTATTGAAATTAGTTGATATACAATATTAGTTTAAGATTTAATAGATTTGACATTTGCATACATTGTGAAATAATCAAGAAGCAACATTTAAAACCATTCATAGAATAAATGACCAGTTCAAAATTGAAAAAAGAGTACTTCAAGGCTGTATATTGTCACCCTGCTTATTTGACTTATATGCAGAGTAAATCATGCGAAATGCCAGATTATATGAAGCACCAGCTGGAATCAAGATTGCCAGGAGAAACATCAATAACCTCAGACACCCAGATGACACCACACTTATGGCAGAAAGCAAAGAGGAACTAAAGAACCTCTTGATGAGGGTGAAAGAGGAGAGTGAAAATGCTGGTTTAAAACTCCTTATGCTGTATATAACATCCCTGTGGCTTATATATTTTGTAACTGGAGGTTTATACCCTTTATTTCCATCATCTATTTTATCTCCCAAGCCCTTTTCTCAGGCAATCACTCATTTTTCTGCACATCTGTGAGTCTCTTTCTGTTTCTTAGATTACACATATAAATGAAAGCATATGATATTTCTCTTTCTCTGACATTTTTATATTTTATTCATTTATTTTTACTGAAAATATACTTAATCTTCAGAATTATATAAGTTTAAGGAGAACATTATAGTAATTCAGTATTTTTACAGATTATACTCCATTAAGTTATTACAAGATAATAGCTATAAATCCCAGTCCTATATAATACATCCTTTTGGCTTATCTATTTTATATGTAGTCATCTGTATCTCTTAACCCCATACTCCTGTTTGTCCCTCCCTCTTCTCTCTCTTCTTTGGTAATCACCAGTTTATTTCCTATACCTGTTAGTCTGCTTTTATTTTGCATATACATTTTATCTTTTTTTAGATTCCACGCAGAAGTGACATCATATAATATTTGTGTTTCTCTGACTTACTTCACTAAGTATAATATTCTTTAGCTCCATCCATGTTACTGTAATGGCAGGATTACATTGTTTTACATGGATGAGTAATATTCTATTGTATACATATATTATTATGTATACATGTTGTGTGTGTAGTATCACATTGTATATCTATTCATCTAATTGATGGGCACTTGGATTGCTCCCATATCTTGACTGTAATAAATACTGCTGCTGTGAACATTGGTGTGAATGTATCTTTTTGAATTAGTGCTCTCATTTTTCTTATATGTATACAAGGGTGGAATTGCTGGATCATACTCTATTTCTATTTTTGGTTTTTTGAGGTGGCTCCATGCTGTTTTCCATAGTGGCTGTATTAATTTACATTCCCACCAAGAGTGTAGGAAGGTTTGTTTTTCTCCACATCCTCTTAAATATTTGCTATCTGTACACTCTTGATGATAGTCATTCTAATCGGTGATAACTCATGGTTTTGATTTGCATTTCTCTAATAATTAGATTAGCATCTTTTCATGTTCCTGTTGGTACAGGTACGTCTTCTTTGGAAAAAGTGTCTATGTAGGTCTTCTATCCAATTTTTTGATTGGGTTGTTTCTGTTTTTTGATATTAAGTTGTATAAGCTGTTTATGTATTTTAGACATTGTCAGTTACATCATTTGCAAATATTTTCTCTCTTTCCACAGGTTTTTCTGTTTTGTTTTACAGAGCAAGATACGCCTTGCAGAGTAGGCACGCCAGCCTCTGTGTTCTCTCTGCAGGTATTGGGGCCGAGCTGTGGAGGTGTGGCTCCTGTCTAGAAATCTGAGCAACCTCTGCCCTTTGAGTAAGTGCTGACAGCCCGACCTGGGCTGTGCCTCTGTGTCCTACAGTTGAGTCTTCTCCTCTGTCCTGGCTGTCCCAAACCCAGCGTCATATTGAGGTGTGGGGTGAGTGGAGCCCAAGCATCCTCTGATAGCTTGGGCAGGGGGTGGGATATATGGTGAAATTGTTGCAGGACACCCAGCGTCACCTAGAGCAGATCTCTCTCCAGCCTGCTTTGGGAGCCAGTCCGCACCTGCCCTGGTCAAGAGTGTTAATACAAGGGGTTGTATTTGTCACCACAGTCTATGAGCCAGCCAAGAGCACTTATCTACACCAAGTAGAACCCTACTACTGGAAAACCCAGCTGTGGCTCAGTCACTTCACTCCCCATGACACGTGTACACCCTCATAATCTCTCTTTTCCTCTGAATCCTCTCCCAAGGGGCACAGGTTCTGACCTGATCACTTTTCTCCCCTTCCTACCTGATTATGTTTATATATTTCTTGCTGCCTTAGCTGTACAGGAGTCCTTTTACTGGTTTCCAGTTAGTTCTCAGTGAGAATTTTTCCACTTGTAGATATATTTTTCATGTGCTCATGGGGGAAGGTGCGCTCCACCCTTTTTCTCTGCCAACTTGATCTCTCTCCCCTGCCTAACATATTTCACTTAGCAAAATACCATCTGGGTCCATCAGTGTTGTTGCAAATGGCAGGATTTTGGTGGTTTTTTTTATTAATATGGCTGAATAATATTCCATTGTATGTGTGTATATATACACATATATTATTGATTATATATTTATATACCACATCTTCTTTACTTATCAATTGATGGATGATTAGTTTACTCTCATGTCTTGGCGATTGTAACAGTGCTGCAATGGACATGGGGATGAGCATTTCATTTTGAATTAGTGTTATTTTTTTCAGATAAATACTCAGAAGTGAAATTACTGGATCCTATGGCAACTCTGTTTTTAATTTTTTGAATAATTTCCATGCTGTTTTCCATGGAGGCTTGGCCTATTTACAATCCCACCAACAGTGCATATGGTCTCCCTTTTCTTCAACTCCTTGCAAACACTTATTGTTTGTTGTCTTTTTGAGAATCACCATTTTGACAGGTGTGGGTGGTGCATTATTATTTGATTTACATTTTCCTAATGCTTAGTGAGGTTGAGCATCTATTGATGTGTCTGTGGCCATCTATACATCTTTAGGAAAGTGTCTATTGTAAGACCTGATAGAAGAAAATATGGGCAGTGGGCTCTTTGACATCAGTCTTAGAAATATTTTCTTGGGTCTCTTCTAAGGCAAGGGAAACATAAGCAAAAATAAACAAATGGCACTATGTCAAACTAAAAAGCCTTTGCATGGTACAAGAAACTCTCAACAAAAAGATAAGCGAGTATATTGAATGGGAGAAGATATTTGCAAACATTAAGTGCCATTAAAAACAATAGAGTGATATATTATGTTAAAGAAGAAATATATACTGAGCTGGGAGTTGGGGATTTTTTTTAACTTTTTATTTTATATTGGAATATAGTTTATTAACAATGTATTAGCTTCAGCTGTGCAACAAAGTGACTCAGTTATACAGATACAGGCATCTGCTTTTCTCCTAATTCTTTTCCACTTAGATTGTTACATAATGTTGAGCAGAGTTCCCTGTGTATACACTAGGTCCTTGTTGGTTATTCATTTAAAATATTTCAGTGTGTAGATAAAATGGTCAGAGAAGACATCTCTGAAGAGATGACATTTGAATGGTACTTGAGCAGAGACCTGAGGGATGCTCAAAATCCATCTTGCTGGAGGAAGATTATACAAAGTACAGGCAATAAAATCTATAAAGTCTCAGAGTTTAAATATTTTAATTGACAGTAGGAAGCATAATTAATTTCAAATATAGAGAGCAAGAGATAAATTAGTATAATGTTAAGGTGCAGAAGTAATTAGAGAACCTACCATATATGGCCTTTGTGCATTCCAAGGAGTTTGCCTCATTCTAATTAATTAAAAAACAAAAACAAAAACAAAAACCACTGGATATTTTGATGAAAGATGAGGTATTCTGAGTTATAATTTCATAAGCTTACTTTTAGCATACTCCTCCCCAGTTCAGTTCAGTCCAGTCGCTCAGTCGTGTCTGACTCTTTGCGACCCCATGAACCGCAGAACGCCAGGCCTCCCTGTACATCACCAACTCCCAGAGTTCACCCAAACTCATGTCCATTGAGTCGGTGATGCCATCCAACCATCTCATCCTCTGTCATCCCGTTCTGCTCCTGCCCTCAATCTTTCCCAGAATCAGGGTCTTTTCCAATGAGTCAGCTCTTCACATCATGTGGCCAAAGTATTGGAGTTTCAGCTTCAGCATCAGTCCTTCCAATGAACACCCAGGACTGATCTCCTTTAGGATGGACTGGTTGGATCTCCTTGAAGTTAAGGGACTCTCAAGAGTCTTCTCCAACACCACAGTTCAAAAGCATCAGTTCTTTGGTGCTCAGCTTTCTTATAGTCCAAATCTCACATCCATATATGACTACTGGAAAAACCATAGCCTTGACGAGACAGACCTTTGTTGACAAAGTAATGTCTCTGCTTTTTAATATGCTGTCTAGGCTGGTCATAACTTTCCTTCCAAGAAATAAGCATCTTTTATTTTAATTTCATGGCTGCAATCACCATCTGCAGTGATTTTAGAGCCCAGAAAAATCAAGTCAGCCTCTGTTTCCACTGTTTCCCCATTTATTTGCCATGAAGTGATGGGACCAGATGCCATGATCTTAGTTTTCTGAATGTCGAGCTTTAAGCCAACTTTTTCACTCTCCTCTTTCACTTTCATCAAGAGGCTCTTTAGTTCTTCTTCACTTTCTGCCATAAGGGTGGTGTCATCTGCATATCTGAGGTTCTTGATATTTCTCCCAGCAATCTTGATGCCAGCTTGTGCTTCATCCAGCCTGGTATTTTTCATAATGTACTTTGCATATAAGTTAAATAAGCAGGGTGACAACATACAGCCTTGACGTATTCCTTTTCCTATTTGGAACAAGTCTGTTGTTCCATGTCCAGTTCTAACTGTTGCTTCTTGATCTGCATATTGGTTTCTCAAGAGGCAGGTCAGGTGGCCTGTTATTCCCTTCTCTTTAAGAATTTCCCACAGTTTGTTGTGATCCACATAGTCAAAGGCTTTGGCATAGTCAATAAAGCAGAAGTAGATGTTTTTTTCTAGAACTGTCTTAGTTTTCAATGATCCAAAGGATGTTGGCAATTTGATCTCTGGTTCCTCTGCCTTTTCTAAATCCAGCTTGAACGTCTGGAAGTTCATGGTTCACATACTGTTGATGCCTGGCTTGGAGAATTTTGAGCATTACTTTACTAGCATGTGAGATGAGTGCAAATGTGCAGTAGTATAAACATTCTTTGGCATTGCTTTTCTTTGGGATTGGAATGAAAACTGACCTTTTCCACTCCTGTGGCCACTGCTGAGTTTTCCAAATTTGCTGGCGTACTGAGTGCAGCACTTTCACAGCATCACCTCTTAGGATTTGAAATAGCTCAATTGGAATTCCATCACCTCTGCTAGCTTTGTTTGTAGTGATACTTCCTATTGCCTATTTGATTCACATTCCAGGATGTCTGCCTCTAGGTGGGTCAACACACCATCATGGTTATCTGGGTCATGAAGATATTTTTTGTATAGTTCTTCTGTGTATTGTTGCCACCTCTTCTTAATATCTTTTGCTTCTGTTAGGTCCATACAATTTCTGTCCTTTATTGTGCCTGTCTTTGCATGAAATGTTCCCTTGGCATCTCTAATTTTCTTAAAGAGATCTCTAGTCTTTCTCTTTCCATTCTTTTCCTCTGTTTCTTTGCATTGATCACTGAGGAAGGCTTTCTTATCTCTTTGCTTTTTTTGGAACTCTGCATTCAGTTGGGTATATCTTTCCCTTTCTCCTTTGCCTTTCACTTCTCTTCTTTTCTCAGCTATTTGTAAGGACTCCTCAGACAATCATTTCGCCTTTTTGCATTTCTTTTTCTTGAGGATGGTCTTGATCACTGCCTCCTGTACAATGTCATGAACCTCTGTCCATAGCTCTTCAGGGACTCTGTCTATCAAATCTAATCCCTTGAATCTATTTGTCACTTTCACTGTATAATTCTAAGGGATTTGATTTAGGTCATGCCTGAATGGTCTAGTGGTTTTCCCCGCTTTCTTTAAGTCTAAATTTGGCAATAAGGAATTCATGATCTGAGCCACAGTCAGCTCCCCATCTTGTTTGTGCTGACTATATAGAGCTTCTCCATCTTGGCTGCAAAGCATAAAATCAATCTGATTTTGGTATGGACCATTCAGTGATGAGTAGAGTCTTCCCTTGTGTTGTTATAAGAGGGTGTTTACATAACCAGTGCGTATTCTTGGCAAAACCCTTTTAGTCTTTGCTTGCTTTATTTTGTACTCCAAGGCCAAATTTGCCTGTTACTCCAGGTGTTTCTTGACTTGCTACTTTTACATTCCAGTCCCCTATAATGGAAAGGACATCTTTTTTGAGTGTTAGTTCTAGAAAGTCTTGTATGTCTTACTGTTCAACTTCCTCTTCTTCAGCATTATTGTTTGGGACATATACTTGGATTACTGTGATATTATTGGTTTGCCTTGGAAATGAACAAAGATCATTCTGTCATTTTTGAGATTGCACCCAAGTACCACATTTTGGACTCTTTTGTTGACTGTGATGGCTAGTCTATTTCTTTAAGGGATTCTTGCCTACAGTAGCAGATATAATGGTCATCTGAGTTAAATTTGCCCATTCCAGTCCATTTCAGTTCACCAATTCCTAAAATGTTGATGTTCACTCTTGCCATCTCCTGTTTGACCACTCTAATTTACCTTGATTCATAGATCTAACATTGCAGGTTCCTACTCAGGGTCAGGAATTTTGAGTGATGCTAGGGATGAAAAACATATATGGTGGAGCCTCTCATCCAGATTTTGAGTTTGTTGATCTTTTAATCTCCTTCCAAGTGCCTCAGTGACCTAAGAACCATATGTGGAACTACTTGGCAACACATGGACACACTTCTGATGTACTTGGTTTCCCAGAATGGACCTTAACATCTTGATTTTTAAGAGTAGTGTGTTTCATACTTTTTAATAGTGATGATTTCCATCTATTATTGCCTCTGTTACCAGGGAAACTCAAAAAACAATTTGCTTCATGGAAAATTATTCATTATTATAGATTTAGATAGATCAAAAGTTTTATCTTGCTGTCATTTATGCTATAATTTTAATAGGCATTATTATTGGTTGTGGAATAAAGTAATTCTAATTACTACTGCTGTACTTATTCTAGTTTTAAAACAACTGATTTATTTGTAAAAATAGAGGTATTTTCTACTGGAGTTGGTAATTTTTTACTTTAAAAGTAAAAATCCTGATGTGTCTATATAAATGCTGTGAAATATTTCTCTATTCCCTGTTTTTGGTTTGAGAAATATTTATAAATTACTACTATTTTGCATAAAAGTCCCTTGTGGCTCAGACGGTAAAGAATCTGCCTGTAATTCAGGAGACCCAGGTTCAATCCCTGGGTTGGGAAGATCCTCTGGAGAAGGAAACCTACTCCAGTAATCTTGCCTGGAGAATTCTATGGACAGTGGATCCTGGAAGCCTACAATCCATGGGATCACAGAGTTAGACATGACTGAGTGATTAACACTAAGCAGCAAAAGAAAAAAAATAAAAATCTTGCATTAGTTTGTTTTGTTTTCTGGTTCTTATTTTTTTAGACAAAGAATTACTTCATCACAAGGAGTTAGAATCCCCTGCAAAGTGCAGCTATAATTCAAATTATATTACTGCTTGCATTTGTGTTTTAATAATCAAAGAAGAGAATGAAAAAGATGCAGAAAAACTTCACGGTAGTAAGTGAATTGTCCCCCTGAAGCCATAGAATAACTAATATTGTAGACTGAATAAGTTATATTAATCATTTTCTTGCATTTGTAATTTCACATCAAGCAGAATATATATGGAATGTCAAAGGTAGCAGATATGAGATTTAAAAATATAATATGTTAACTTTGATTTTCCTTTTTTCTTCATTACAAATCATTGCATGTCTTTACAGTAATTTAGTATCCAGTAATAACTCTTAAGAACAATGTATTTGTTGTCTGAGGGTTAAACAGAAAGCAACATAAGCATACTGTACTCTTCTAAAAATGTTGTGCTAAAAGATGGGAAACTTTCTACACCCAGCAAAATCAGTTAAATTTAACATGCCCAAACTTTGGCCATAATTGTAATATAAAAGTTTGTGTAACATAGCGGTCCAGAGATGTGCCTTTCAGACCTTGAACCACAGAAAACCTAACTGGTCAAGGGCCACAGCAGCTGGGCTCTGAGATCCATCTCTGCAACTGCGGTGAAGCCAATGCCAACTGGCTCTCCCCAGCCAATGACCGAACACTGCAGACATCTCTCTGGTAGACATGGTGCTAGAAGGCAGAGGATTCTCCAACAGCCTTGTCAACGTTTCTCAACCCATTCAGCATATTTCACTGTGGCTTACACTTGCATTGCAGTCTGATGGCTACCCCAGTCTTCTCCAGTTTCCTCCCCATTTCTCCTCATTACCCCCAAACTGTCCTCATTTCCTCACAGGCATTTCTCTTATCTGAATCCTATATGTTTAATCCTATCTTTGGGTCTGCAGACAAGAGTACTTAGTCTAAAGTAGTTAGTTTTTTAATATAATTTTACATATATTATCAGTGTGATTATCATACGAGTTCTATGAAAAAGGCAAAAGGAATTATTATTACTCAACAGAGGAAATCATGAGATGATTCAGTGGTATTCCAGATTTCACGTGATTCAAAAATGACAGATCATTGCTAAAAAACCAATTTCACCAGAGTGACTCTTCAGTCATTGACTCTTGTTTGATATGAATTAAATACAGTTTAACATTCAATTAAAGATTGTTTTTAGTTTCACTTGTTTATTTAATTGGAGGACAGTTGCTTTACAATGTTGTTAGCTTCTGCGATACAATGATGTGAATCAGCATCTGTATGCAAATGTCCCCTCCTTCTTGAGTCTCCTTCCCACTCCCAGCTTCCTACCCCTCTAGATCATCACAGAGCCCCAAACCCTACTTTTCTGTATGTGAAGAGGAGTTTTAAAGAAATTGTTCACAGACACTCACTGATCTTTGAAATGGAAGAATAATTATGCAAAGAAAAATATGAATAAAATAAATAATGCAATATTGTATCTAGACAATCAATCTTTTTCTTATCAATTCTATTCTCTCGTTCAGTTACCTTTATGAGACTGAATGGGTTTAATGACATCATATCAGTCAACTCAATAATCTTCTTTATAGAACCTGGTGGGCCTGTCACCTTTGGTAGTCAAGGTGATGGGGCAGGCTTCACGGGGTCAATGACATCTGATGGGCTGTAGAAGGATTAGCATGAATCCACATGGAGGGTTAGTGGCCGGGTGTGGGGGGCGGGTATCATACAAACAAATATGCATGTGTATAAGTTTTATCAAAAATATACTTAGTTGGTATTGTAATGCCCTGCTTGTTTTTGTTTGTTTTTTTTTTTTTTCTGCTGTATTTTTTAAATTGGGGTACACTGCTTTATGATGTGGCACTGGTTTCCGCTGTGCAGTGAAATGAATCAGCTATAGGTGCGCATATATCCGCTTCCTCTGGGGCCTCCCTCCCGCGTGGCTCCATCCCACCCATCTAGGTCACTGCATCCCACCCATTTAGGTCACTCGCTAGTCTATGCTGCATGCTCCCCCAGCTCAATGCTTTATGCATGGTAGTGTACATACATCAATCCCAAACTCCAAGTTATTCCCACCCGTCGCCATATCTACACATCCATTCTCTACATCTGCGTCTGTGTTCCTGCCCTGCAAATAGGTTCATTTGTACCATTTTCTAGATTTCACATATATGTTAGTATGATATTGGTCTTTCTCTTTCTGACTTATTTTGCAATGTGTTTCAGACTCTAACTCCATCCACGTCTCTACAAATGATCCAGTTTCATTATTTTTTTATGGCTAATATTCCATTATACACACACACACACCACATTTTCTTTATCCATTCATTTGTTGATGAACATTTAGGTGCTTCCAAGTCCTGGCTATTGTGAATAGTGTTGCAGTAAACATTCGGTTACAAGTGTCTTTGAATTATGGTTTTCTTAGGGTTCATGTACAGCAGTGGAATTGCTGCATCATATAGTAGTTCTCTTTTCAGTTTTTTAACGAACCTCTATACTGTTCTCTATAATGTCTGTATCAGTTTACATTCCCACCAACAGTGCAAGAGGGTTCTGCTTTCTCCACGCCATTCCCAGCATTTATTGTTTGTAGATTTTCTTTTGATGATGGCTGTTCTGACGATTGTGAAGTGACACCTCATTATTGCTGTGTAATATATGGTGAGCCTTTTTCTGTAACCTTAAATGTTCATTGAATATATGTTGTTTTAATCTTCCATGAGAGGCAGATGCTCAAAGAAGTTAAATATCTGGATCAGACCACATATACACAAATATGCATTATATTATTCTCATGAATCATTAGATTTGGATGCCAGTGCATTCATGTTCTTCATAATGTCCAAGATACTTCAGCCAGAGCAAATGAAGAATAAAGACAGTTAACTGGGCTATTCAGCCACTTATTATGCAAGATTTATAAATTTGTACCTGCTTATTGTAATCAATTTTGGGAAAACACATAAAGATCAGCTACAGTGTTTCTTTTGTTGTATTATCCCTCGTTCAAAAGATGTTACAATATCAGCACTAATGAGAAATTATTCTTCTTTTCTATTTAAATAGCACTTTAAAAGTGTTATTCTGTGATAAGTGTTATTTACCATAAGGGTCTGAGAGTAATGACTCTCTCAGTGAATTCATTTAGAACCAAATTAGCAACTGGAAGAAACTGAAAAGTCTACATTTGTCTCCAACACATCTTGAGAACTACACTTTTTAAGCAATGTATGATGAGAACATGCACACCATTCTGAGTCTGCTTTCATTACCTTGTTTAGTCTGAGTTTTACCCACAAGGTGACTGTCATCCTTCAATGTATAATTGCGCTTGAGACAGAAGCTGCGGAGTTTATCTTGTTCTTTCAAGACACAGTTTACTTTTCATGGTTCACACTGTGCTTCCTGGCTGACCATCCCCAAAGCGGGTATTAGATGATAGCATTGTGAAGATCGCTGAAATGGTTAGTGAGATGTTTTTTCCAGTATCAGGCTCACTTCAGCTTGTGAGAAATATAATACAAGACCTGGGGTTGTGGCAAGAGGGAAAGCAGAAGGGAGCTGGCAGAAGTAAAGGAAAGGGGTGAAGGAGGAGAGAAGAGAGGGTAAAGGGTGCAGATCCACAGCCTAGTGCTCACAGGGGCGTCTTTAAGTGACCTGAGTCTGCGGCGGTCAGCAGCAGGGGTGCGACTCTGTCCTAGAAGTGCAGATAAAGTTACCACGCCAGTCTTTTCTCTTCCCTATCAAGTGTTTCACCGATTCTGAATTCTGTGAACCGTTTAAAGCCATGCTATTGCTGAATTAGTTCAGGCTTGTCTTCTGATTAATGAGGAGGAACTGATTAAGTTTTTCTTCTTAGGTGAGTGG
The DNA here is from genome assembly GCA_020226075.1 of Hydropotes inermis. Classification (NCBI taxonomy): domain Eukaryota; kingdom Metazoa; phylum Chordata; class Mammalia; order Artiodactyla; family Cervidae; genus Hydropotes; species Hydropotes inermis. The sequence continues at coordinate 8,714,223 of CM035295.1, read as the reverse complement.
TGTTGGAAGTAGTCTTGCTGTAATGACTGCTCTCACTTAATGCCTCAATATATGCCCACTTTTCTCCAACCTTTTTTTCAAGTTTGAATTTGTGCTATGAGATATTAATGATGCGTATACTTGTAGGTATTAATTACTCCAATGTGACCATAAAAGCTGAGCTAACCATTTATAGATTTAGACAATGACATAGCTTAGGATAGCTTAATTTTAGTGATATATTCTGGAGGGGAAAATGTGCTATTTTATAGCAATCCTTTTTCTTGAAAGTTGAGATTTTTCAGTAAGTTCACTAATGAAATGTCTTAGTTTTGTCTTTGCTTTCTTTAACATAAGCTTTCAGAGGAAGAAATCATTTGACATAGTAGAAAGAGTCAGAAGCTAAGAAACTTGGCTTTGGTTACCATAGTGGTTAAGTGATTGCATGCCTTTAGGCTAGTTCTTACCCTTTAAGCTATTACACTTTGGAGCTAGAACAACTAATCTCCAGGGTCCCTTCAGCTTTAAAATTTTTTTAAGATTATAAAATGCTATTTCTTCCACTTATTCTTAAAAACGTGGGCTGTTAATAAGTGGTAATATAAAAAACGGACAAAGGCATAATATATTAAATAGGTATCAAATAAGGAACTTGGTAGAAGTGATTTTAGGTCCAACTCGTTTACCAACTGGCTGCAGGATGGTGAATGAGTCATTTAAAGTTGTTTTTTTTTTTTTTTTTTTTAAATCAATTTCAGAGTTTTGTTGCTAGAGTTGAAATAAGATGCTTTAGAGACAAACCACTCTATGAAGCAAAGCCTTCTGAAGCTGGAAGCTACTGATTACTTACTCAGTAAAGACTTAATGTATCTTAGAATTTCATTTGACTCCTACCCCCTATTATCTGTGAATTCTGAGTAAAATTATAAATCACATGTACAAGCACACGTTTTCTCTAAGTGGTGCAATTTCTTTTTATCTTATTGTAGGATGACTTTTGCCTCTTTTCTTTTGGTTTCCCAGAAATGGTCTTTTTTTTTTTTTTCTGTTATACTTTTACATGTTCTGACTTGATAGTTTTAGTTACAGTTCCCTAAAAAATTCTTCCTCTTACCTCCAAATTGCTCTCATTGCTACTCCTTCTATCTCTAAGCCTCTCTTTTCCTGTGGTCCACTCCACTAATTTCCACCTTGCAGAGTTAAATTCATTTTGAATGAACACCTCCTTTTTCCATGGTATGTTTAATCATTATCCTAGTTAATGGTGATTCCTGCCTCTACAGACTCCAGTAATTTTTGAGAATTATATTTCTTCAGGGCATGTCATACTTTATGCTGTATTTATTAGATTTTTAAAAATATGTTTTTAATAATTTAATAGCATGTTATTCCACACATATGTACATATTACATACTACTGCATATATAAAGATTGAAGGCAAGAGGAGAAGGAGGCAACAGAGGATGAGATGGTTATTAGGTAGCTTCACAGACTCTATGGACATGCGTTTGAGCAAACTCTAGGAGATATTGGAGGACGGAGGAGCGTGGCATGCTCTGCTTCATGGGTTTGCAAAAAGATGCACCCATTCCAGTGACTGAACAGCATATATTAAACATACCATTATACTCTTATGAACCACACTTTTAATCTATTTATTTTGAAGCCATTTTAGAAAATTAATAAATTGCATAAATAGTATAGGTACCATTCACCCATTTCTCCTCAGGTTCACATATTGCATAATCATAGTATGATTATAAAAACTAAGATATTGAATAGGTATAGTTGTATTAGCTAAATTCCAGAGTTTATTTAGATTTTATCATTATTTTCATTAATATATATTTTCTTCTATTTCAGGACCCAAGCCAGTATTTCACTTTAAATATAGTCACTGCATTGTGCTATGCAGTTGTTTATTACATCAGGATAGAATCATGAATATTTATTTTATTAAATGAGTTATTATTCAATACTAATCTTATTTATTTTCAAATGTATCCACTGAAAAATCTTCCATATTGTATGACCTTTGGACATGCCCCAGTTCTTTCAGGAGTTCTTCCTTCTTTTCTCAAACCAGGTTCCAGGCTCACTTTCGGGTTTTTCCTGCTTCAGCTATGGAATCAGCTGTTTCTCGAAGGAGTCCTAAATCTTATTACAGGGTGTTGCTACTTGCAAACCCAGATCTGAGTGTTAGGTGTGCTCAATGCCACTCATGTATTATTGCTTCTATGCCCTCTCCATGAACAGGCCAGGAAATATATGCATGTTACTAGCATATACACACACAGAAAAATACATATATTTGTGTGCGTATGTGTGTTTATGTATGTATGTATGTATGTATTTCAGTATATTGATGTTGTTCCATCACTCAGTTGTGTCTGACTCTCTGAGACCCTATGGACTGCAGCAGGCCAGGCTTCCCTGTCCATCATGTCCCAGAGTTTGCTCAAACTCATGTCCATTCAGTCAGTTATGCCATCCAAACACCTCATTTTCAGTTGTCCCCTTCTCTTGCCTTCAATCTTCCGAAGCATCTGGGTCTTTCCCTATGAGTTGGCTCTTCCCATCAGTGGCCAAAGTATTGGAGCTTCAATTCAGCATCAGTCCTTTCAATGAATATTCAAGGTTGATTCTTTAGGATTGACTGGTTTGGTTTCCTTGTTGTCCAAGGGACTCTTAAGAACCTTCTTTGAAAACATTATTTCTTTGGCCCTCAGCCTTGTTTATGGTCCAACTCTCACATCCATATGTGACTACTGGAAAAACCATAGCTTTGACTAGTCAGCCCTTTGTTGGTAAAGTAATGTCTCTGCTTTTTAATATGCTTTCTAGGGTTGTCATAGCTTTTCTTCCAAGGAGCAGGTGTCTTTTAATTTCATGGCTGCAGTCACCATCTGCAGTGATTTTGGAGCCCAAGAAAATAAAATCTGTCACAGTTCCAATTGTTTGCCCATCTATTTGCCATGAAATGATGGGACTGCATGCCGTGATCTTCTTTTTTTGAATGTTGAGTTTTGAGCCAACTTTTTTACTCTCCTCTTTCACCTTCATTGAGATGCTCTTTAAGTTCCTCTTCACTTTCTGTCTTAAGAGTGGTGTCATCTGTATACATGAGGTTATTGATATTTCTCCCTGCAATCTTGATTCCAGCTTATGCTTCATCTAGCCCAGCTTTTCCCATGATGTACTTTGCAAATAACTTAAATAAGCAGGGTGACAATATACACCCTTGATATACTCCTTTTGAATTTGGAACTAGTCTGTTTTTCCCTGTTTAGTTCTAACTGTTGCTTCTTGATCTGCATCCAGATTTCACAGGAGGCAAGTAAGGTGGTCTGGTATTCCCATCTCTTAAAGAATTTTTCAGTTTGTTTAATCCAAACAGCCAAAGGCTTTAGCGTAGTCAATGAAGCAGAAGTAGATGTTTTTCTGGAATTCTCTTGCTTTTTCAGTGATCCAATGGATGTTGGCAATTTGATCTCTGGTTCTTCTGCCTTTTCTAAATCCATCTTGAACATCTGGAAGTTCTTGATTCATGTACTGTTGAAGCATTACTTTGCTAGCATGTGAAATGAATACAATTGTGTGGTGTTTTGAACATTTTTTGGCATTGCCCTTCTTTGGACTTGGAATGAAAACTGACCTTTTCCAGTTCTGTAGCCACTGTTGAGTTTTCCAAATTTTCTGGCATATTGAGTGCAGCACTTTCACAACATCATCTTTTAGGATATGAAATAGCTCAGCTGGAATTCCATCACCTCCACTAGCTTTGTTCATAGTGATGCTTCCTAAGGCCCACTTGACTTGCACTCCAGGATGTCTGGCTCTAGGTGAGTGATCACACCATCAGTTATCTGGATCATTAAGATCTTTTTTATGTAGTTCTTCTGTATATTTTCCTGCCACCTCTTCTTAATATTTTCTGTTTCTGTTAGGTCCATACCATTTCTATCCTTTATTGTGCTCACTTTTACATGAAATGTTCCCTCGGTGTCTCTAATTTTCTTGAAGAAATCTCTAGTCTTTCCCATTCTGTTGTCTTCTTCTACTCCATTGCATTGTTCACTGAGGAAGGCTTTCTTATCTGTCCTTGCTATTGTTTGGAACTCTGCATTCAAATGGGTACATCTTTCCTTTTCTCTTTTGGCTTTCACTTCTTTTCTCAGCTAATTATAAGGCCTCCTCAGACAATTATTTTGCATTTTTGCATTTGTTTTTTCTTGAGGGTGATTTTGATCACTGCCTCCTATGCAATGTCATGAACCTCTGTCCACATTTATTCAGACACTCGGTCAGACCTAATCCCTTAGATCTATTAGTCTCTTCCACTGGATAATCGTAAGGATTTGACAAAAGATGTTATGGGTGTCTTCTGCTTGGCAGGCAGTTTCTTTACCCCTGACCCATTTGGGGAGCAGCCGCTCCTTTACTCTTTAGCCTTATAGTAAAATATTATTTTCTAAGTTAGTTAGGTTAGATCTCTTATTTCCTTGTAGTTTGGCTGTTACTGATTGGTGACATAATTAGACTTCATTGTTGTAATTTTCATTCATTTCCTCACTTATCATAGTTGACTTTTGCTTTATTTATTTTTGGCCACATCATGCAGCTGATGAGAGTTTAGTTCCTCAACTGGGAACTGAACCCAGGCCCTCAGCAATGAAAGCATAGTCTTAACCACAGGGACACCAGAAAATTCCCTGTGTTTGGTTTTATTTGAGTTGTAGATATGAAAACTGACTCATGTGGTGGACTGTCTGTTGGCTATGACAGAGCACGGGGTTATGTGTCCATGATCACAACCATGATATAACACTTCTAACAAGCAGAGTTCTCTTATACTGCCAACTGTTATCTACCCTTCTTCTTATCCCTAACTGCTGGCAGCCAGTGATCTGATTTCAGTCCCTATGTTTTCCTTTCCTAGAAATTTCTTATCAATGCAATCATATAGCATGCAGTTTCTGAGTCTGGCTTCTTTCGCTTTTCAAAATGTGTTTAAGATTCACACGTGTAGCTGCATTCAACAGTTTATTCTTTTTCTTGTTGAATATTATTCCATGTGTGAACCTATCATATTTAGCCTCTCCATTTATGAGGTTGTTTCTACTTCAAAGCTGTTGTGCTCTGCTAAAAAAAATTTACATTTTTGTGTGTTTTCTTAAATTTTCACTTGTCTTAAGTAAATAGCTAACAGTGAGTTTGCTGAGTTGCAGGTTATATGTGTGTTAAAGTTTTAAAGACACTGAAGAATTGCTTATCAAAGTTTCTGTACTATTCTGCATTTTGACCAACAGTGGGTAAGCATTTTAGCTTTACCACATTCTTGCCAGCTTTTGGTATTGTAACTTTCTTTGATAGTAATAATTATAATTAATTCATAGTGGTATCATATTGTGCTTTCAATTTGCATTTCCCTGACTGATGATATTTAGCATTTTTTCATATGCTTATTTTCCATTTTGTATATCCTGTGCTAAAATGTCTGTTCACATACTTTCCCCATTTAAATTTTTTCCTTAATTTAGACTTGTTTTTCTTATGGTTATGTTGAGAATTCTTTCTATAATTTGGATTCAGTTTTCTTGTGAGAAATGTGGTTTGTAAATTTTTATTTTTGGTCTGTCACTAGCCTTTTCATTATCTTAGACCATGAATTATCTATGCAAAAAGCTGATAAGACAATGCTCCTAAGTCCTGTTGAAGTAGAGTGTGTATAGAATGAAGGCATATGTTGCAAAGTCCCCAATGATGTGTGTGTGGGCGTATGAGTGTTTTTGGTAGGGGAGTGATTCAGAGGTTTTCTAAAGTCAAGTCACAAAAGTGATCTGCCAAAGGAAAAAAGTCATTTATAAACATCAGCAAGATCAAGTTTCAGATGTGTGTGTGTGATCAGTTGCTCAGTCATGACCGACTCTTTTGTGACCCCATGGACTGTAGCCAGCCAGGCTCTTCTGTCCATGGGATTTCCCAGGCGAGAGTACTGGAGCGGGCTGCCATTTCCTCCTCCAGGGGTCTTCTGGACCCAGGGATCAAACTCACATCACCTGTGTCTCCTGCATTGGGAGGTGGATTCTTGACCTGTTCATTAAGAGCTGTCCCAGTTACCTCTCTTCTTTCCTGACCCTTCAGAACAGGATCCTGAATGGGATGGAGGTAAGGAAATTAAAGGTTGACCCCACCCTAACCCTTACCCCTCAGCAGGCAGTGCACCAGCCACCTTCCCAGGAGTTAAAGTCAGTTTGTATTAGGAAAGAAGAGACGGTTATCAGATAAGACTGGACCTCTAAGTGTCAAAAATTGTGTGCTTTCCTTCTCCAAGTTACTATAGAAATACTTACAATCTGTGCAAGATTCAAAAGCTCATGGAACCAACTTAAGCCTCAACTACTGAAGGGAGAAAAAATAATAAATTTTAAAGAGACAGTAGAAGGCAAAATGACTTGCTTTGTGAATACAGGTCATGATTCCTATTTGGTCAGTGTAATTAGTATAATTTCTGGAAGGAATGTCACATACCTTGTTATGTGTTCCTTTGTTAAGGACGTACCATAATTGATTTTACCCCTGCTCTGAGGACATCTAGATTATTTTCAATTTTTATCTGTTAAAGGAAATTCTGCATAATTAACCTTATATGCATGTCATTTTAGAGGAGTCTACCTCTCAAGAAATATTCTTAGATATGAAATTGCTGAGGTAGGCATTGCCAAAATGCTCTGAAATTTTGTGGCAATTTGTATTTCCATCATCAGTGTATTTACTTTTCCATATTTTACAATGAACTATTTGAAATGTATTCATTTTGTCAGTCTCATAAGTTTTTAAAAGGCAATTTTGTAATTTCACTAAGATCACTCTCATTTTGAGGGAATTAAAATATTTTAATTTAGAGCAGTTATATAAAATTTCCTGTGATATGTCTTTCTATTTCTTGTCTTTGCATGTCTTCCTTATAATCTTGTTCTTATTAACTTTGATTAGCTCTTTATATACTAGAGAACTGAGTCCTTTGAGGCATGAGTAGCAAAAATTTCCCTCTGTGATATTTGTAATTTGATTTTGATTATGTGGATTATGTATTTTAGTTTTTATATAATTTAATTTATCAGACTGTTATATAATTTAATTTATCAGACTGTTATTATAATGTTATAATGTTATAATGGATATAATTATAAAAACCTCTTTAATATGTATATATGTATACATATAAATGTATATATTTCATAATTTTGTCTAATACTTTGGTGTTTTTATTATTTACATTTAACTTTTAGATTCACTTAAAGTTTGTGTTGCCTAATGTGAAATATAGCTGCCTTTAATTTTTTCAGCTATCTGCTTTTCCCAAACTATTTCACATATTCATTTTAAATAAATTTAATTTTAAATTCATTTCTTATACATTACATTCCCAAATATATTTAGGTGACTTGTAGGCTTTTCTGTCTACTCTCCAATTTATGTTTATGGAATATTATACATCAGTTACTGTTTATTTTGTATTAAGAATTCATTTATACATATTAATTTTAAGAAAATTCTTATAGGTTTAGTACAGCTTTGTTATCTATTATTCTTATTTTTCAGAAGTTCACAGATAGATCTTGCTTCTCCACATTAAGTTTTTGAGGTAATAAAGTCAGGAATTGAGGCTAAGAGTATTTCCCTAATGCCTAAACTATTGTAAGTAAATCATTGAATATTTTAATTAAATTGTAATTGCTTATTTTAAAATTGTGACCCTGCCAAACTGGTCTTTCATCTAGGGAAGTAAGTAGGGGATGTCAATTTGAATGTTTTTGTCCAGATAACATGGAATTGCCAGAGAAGAAAGAGGTAAAGGCATGAAATAGCAGAATCCCACAGGTTTTGTGGTAATTTTGATAAATGGTTGGAGCAATCGCAACCTTTCTGGAGAAATATGTTAGTTGAATTGATAGCATACTTTGAAACTCATACAATACCTTATTAGTAAACTGTCAGTAAGTATTTTGTCCTATTATGCCACTTGTCAAGGGTAAATTCTGAAAGATATTCATTGTTTTGCTCAAATATGCAAACGTTTCTCATTGTCCTGATAACAGGACTGTCATTTACTTTTGAGAATCCTCTTTTCCATCTTCATTTTACATGATTCTTTTGGACTTGGTTAAAACCCTACCTCCAGAGTTGGGTATAAAATCCAAGCTTTGTCATTCAACTCCTTACCACTCTTCATAGGGGGCAGTAACTAACATGTTTGACTCAAGGCATCCCAGCCTGCAGTACTCAACTGAAGTTCTTCTAGAGAAGCTAAAGGGAGAAATATTTGTCTCCTTCACACTATTTACTATGAGAATGTAGGCCTGGGGTGCTGGGGGTCCATCAAATTTCTATAGGTGGTCTGAAAATGAAACAAAAGCACACACAAAAAATAATAAATCAGCCCAGTGGGAGAGATTATGCTCCAGATGTCATCACTGACACCTCTGAATCCAGCTGTGAATTGAGGTTTCATTTAGGTACGCCAGTGATTTCAATAAAAAATGACACGTTTGATTTGAAATTTTTTTTTCATTTGCAGCCAAACACCTTGGCTAATACACACCATTCCTATGATCATATTTGAAACAGTTCTCAAGCTATTTTGTTCATGCAGGCTTGTGTATTTATGTGTATGTATTTGTGTATGTTTTCTTTATGAAACAGATTGTATTTTTTCCTAAATTCTCTATAGAGTCCTCTGAACATCCTGGCATTGTTACTTGCTTCTGATGGAGTTCCACTAGATACTTGCCAACATCACTTATTTTAAGAAGTATGTATAGATTTTCCTTTTTTTCCCCTATGGATTTGCATAAACCTTTCTTATCCCTTACAGGGATTTGAAGAAACATAAAGCTGACAATTCACACGTTAAAATTCAGTGCTGTGAAACATCCCTTTTTGGAGTCAGTTCTCCAGCTGGGCAGAGAATAGACCTAAAATATTCAAAGATTTGTTAAAGCGTACAGAAAATATATGTAGCAACAGGATTCAGGAAAGTTTATGGAAAAGTAGATAATTTTTCATATAAAAGAACCATCCCTACTACCCTTGGTCCATTATTTGATCTTTCATACATGAGGAAGGTCTCAGTTCAGTTCAGTTGCTCAGTCGTGTACGACTCTTTGTGACCCCATGAATTACAGGACGCCAGGCCTCCCTGCCCATCACCAACTCCCGGAGTCTACTCAAACTCATGTCCATTGAGTCGGTGATGCCATCCAACCATCTCATCCTCATCCTCTGTCGTCCCCTTCTCCTAGCATAATTTAAAAAATACATCAGTTTGAAGTTGTGCCAGAGATTCTGGCACAAGACCAGTGTTTGGTGTTTTAAAACTTGACAGCATCTTAGAATACTACCCTGTGACTTTTGGTGGCATGAGTTTTACATATGCTAATGGTCAGAGATTTTTCAGATTTGTTTTACTATGTTTACTACTGAGGACTGGTTATGCCAGGTTATGTTATTGTCATTCATGTTCAGGGGATATGCAATTTGTAGGCTACAAAAAAAAAAAGGAATGGCAAAAATTAAAACTATGGGGTACTTACTAATTTCCAAAAATGCGTACAAGACATACAATTAGAAATATGTGTTAAAATACCATATTTGTTCTTTTTTCTGAATCATAAAATATTGCTTCCCTGTGGCTCTGCCTTGGTGCTTTAGCTCTCTAGGCAAATCATTAGTGCCTGTGACAAAGACACATGCAACATCTGTTATGCTCTTTAAGCCAGTAAAACCAGCCATTTAAAAAAAAGGAAATGAAAAATATGAGTGATGATTTACTGTTTTTTATCCAGTATCTTTTGTTTTAAATTTTATTTCCCTTTGGTCTCAGGTGCATTGTTTGCACTCTGAAGTAATCAATCCTATGTCATCAAATGATAAGTGTACATCTGCCAGGTAGCATAGTGACCTGGAAAGATCCACACCCCACATCAAGTGTTCTCTGACAGACATAGTATCAGATCATCATTGTATCTCAGACCTGCTCCACCAAAGAGGCAGTGAGCGCACAGTTCTGTTGTTGAGAAGTATGTTTGTGTGCTTTAGAATTTTTGTATATGCTGTTGTCCCCTGAAAGCTAACATAAGATAAACTTATGAGTTAAAGGTTCCTAAAATGTCAGTGTTTTCACAGGATGCTCCATGGAATGTTTTACTAATCTTCACTCTTTAATATATTGTATCACATGGATGGGGATTTAAAGAATAAAAATATCACAAATGAGAAAATAACCACATCCAAAGTGGGATACCTCTGTGATTATTATCAACTTTTCTGCTTTAGTTTCTTGTGCTACCCAGCATGGAAAC
>CM035295.1:8598024-8703869 GCA_020226075.1 Hydropotes inermis | reverse complement strand
ACTTTAATAATGGAAGCATGTAGGAATAAGTTGGAATTGGATGGGAAAAAAAATAACAAAAAATAATAAAAGCTCTCATCTATGTAAAGCATTAGAGCATCTGTCCAGTAGAATTTGCCATCTGATTCATGCTAATATGATGCTGGGAGATGGTCCCTAGAAGAGATGTGGTCACAAGCACAAGGAATCCTCATTTACTAATGTGCTTTTGTATTTCTTTGTCCCATTTCCTCAGCTCACCCATTTTCAATGATTGCTTGCATTCGTAAAGAAGAGGTTCATGAAGACTTTCTAAAAATTCGGGCTGTGGTTAAAAAAAAAAAAAAAAAAGCAAACTACAAAAAAAAAAAACTGACTCTGACTATAAACTCATAGAAGAGTCACCCTCTATGAGTAATCTCTTTAATAAGGTTTCTTCATGGAGCTGGCATGGTGACTAATATGAACAGATTCCACGGATTTATCTATCCACTAATTGGAATACAAGGGAAATAAGTGAGAGGGACTTTTTTTTTTTCTGAAGATATTCTTTCTCTAGTCTGCTACCAACAAGCAAAGGAGAAAATTAGACTGACTCATGATCACTGTGGAAGCTCCAAACAAAACAAACAAAAACCAAAGCAACTCTAATGTGTTACAGAGAGTAATTTATAGGTGGTGGGAAAATTTTTCTTTTTAACCAAGATGGAAAAGCTGTTAAAAAAGATTATTTTATATAATTATAGAAGAAAATGCATACAAGTTATACAGAGAAAAAAATTTTGACTTAGTATTAACTAAAGATTTTTTAACAGGATTGCTCAATATAAAAAGTAAGTTCCTTGATATAATTTTCAGATGCTGGATGGATCAGCCTTCAGAGAATGCTACATGGATTCTTATATGAAACTGATCGTTTCTTTCAATAAAAAAAGTGCAAATTTCTAATATTTATTGTTTACCGTATGCAAAAACATCACTTCATCATTTTTTTGATAAGTTAGCTTATTTGACCCTTAGAGTTACTGGTTGTGGAAAGCAATGCACTGAAGGAAGGAGAGAATGAAGCCTGGTCAGAGGCAGGTGCCACCACAAGCCTGCACCAACCCTGTAGATTCCAGCTGAGCAAGGCCCGTTAGGTTTTCCTATGATGCCACCCCATTCCCTCAAATCACTACTACCCCTGTGTGCCTCAGTCACTGGAAAGGGCTTCTTGGGAATGACTTTTAGGGTAGGAGCTTCCTTTAGCTCAGTAATTTCTGGTGGAGCTTCACAACTGGCACATGAGGGGATAAATCCTGTAGTCACGAAATGGGCATCTGACCTCGGTTCACAGCATCCATGACCCCAGTGCAATAGCTTAATATCCTACCAAAGTATTTCTAGTCGTGTCCTTTCCATGGACTATCTCAAAGTGCATTTCTTCAGTGCCCCTTAGTTAAAAGAAATCCTTTTAAATTAACACTATATTTCACTGATGGTGCCTTCTTTATGGTGACATCTCAGGCTGTGTACTATGAGTGTCATGGCCTGACACTCATCAGTTAAATTTCATCATTTAACCAAGTCTCCTGCCACACATTCACTTAACAAACATCTATCAGCTCTAAGTGCCGGGTCTTTTTCTAGGCACTGAAAGTGGAACTGTAGTCACTCAGTTGTGTCCGACCCTTTGCGACCCCATGGACTATAGGCTTCTCCATCCATGGGATTTAGAAAAGATAGAGAAAAAACATTAGGCACGGAATGTACACTGACGATATTTCTCAAGCAAATGAGTGTCAGAGTGGGGAAATAAATAATGAACACTTCTGCTTTTTTCCTACTTACTATGAACCAGCCACAGTTGTGAATTCTTTGCATATATTAATGGATTAAACTCTTGCAAGATTCCTGTGAGACAGACACTGGTGTTAAGGAAGTTAAGAAACTGGAGTCAGGAAGTTATGGGACTTTCAGTAAGTGCCCAGAATACCTGTCGCAGCCGACATTCAGACTGTCTGCTTCTGAAGTCAGTTCTCTCATCCACATGTAACTAGTAGTGACTATTGCGCTTCACTGCGCTTATGAAGGCTTTCAGACGTCCGGGGCTAGATTTCCACTAGTGGTGAAAACAAGTGGTTTACCAGGAATTATAAATTAGTTATTAGTTTATAGTTCCAGGTAAAGAGTCTGCAGAGATTTGATTTTTTGATAGCATCTGAATGTTTGACAGCATCTAAATTTTATCCTGTTTGTATCAGTCATTTACCCCTAAAAATATTTGGGCATGATATTTCTGAAGCGTTCTGACTCCCTCATCTGACGCACATGACCGTCTTTTGGTGCTGGGATCTGGGACCCCGTAAGCACCCCAGTGCTGAGGGTATCTTAACATGGTGTTGCGTTAGTGTGTTGAAGTTCTCCTGGTTCCTCAGGAAATACTGGAGACTTCCTCAGTCCTGGGCAAATTGGAATGGTATCATACTCTATGTTGAACCCTCATTCTTGTTGCTGATATTTTTGCCCCCTAAAGCATTGGGAAAATATCAAAGAAAGTCAAGCTATTTGACTTGAAGAGGAAAAATGTCCTTTTGGACAATCTTTAGGAGGAGGAGTTGAAGAGGAGGAGCAAAAGTCTGAGACCTCAAGGTCTAACATTGCAGTGCAGTCTTGGTATGCTGCCTGGAGGAGTGTTGGCTGGAGCCCAGCTGGGGGCTCCACTCACTGCCCCTAGGAATTTCTAAAAACACCCTAGAGCACTTTCCCGCTTACCCATATTTCTCATCCCTCTCTCTGCCTTCTAGAATAAAAAAAAGAAAATTATATATTTTTTCCAGATTTACCATTTCTATCTAATTACTAAGCATCAATAGTTAGGATTATGCCTGCTTTTAATAACTAGGATAATGTCTGATCAGAAACTTTCATAAAAATAGTTCAGATCATGGAATTTTATAAGCCCTGTTTCATTTTAACTTGCTGTAATCAGAATACAGCAAAAAACCTGTGTTTTTATTGAAGCTGTGTGATGTTGTAAATGATTACATGATTTTAATCCTTTATTAGAAAAATAAGACAGTGCATTATGGAACATTCTTGTCAACAAAATAGGAATTTTGGTTACAGAATGTTAAAAGGAGTGTTTCAAGCCAAAAATCAATAAAAACAGAACAAGATGGAAGTTGACTAATGAGAAAATCAAGCCCTTTACACTTTGATGAATGCCATCAGAATGTGTCAAAACTTGCAATGTATTACCAGATGGAAAACAGTATAAAACATGAAGAAAATCTAATTAGGGGGAAAAAATATGACAACAAAGGCAACTTGAAAATGGCTGATGAGATAATTACATTGAATAGTAAAAGAATACCAAAGTTCTGAAATTTATGATACTTGCTTTGTCAGTGGATGAAGGTAAAATTGGGGACTCAGACACCAGAATTAGGTACATCAGTTAAATATACCTTGGAATGACTTTAACTTATGTTAAAGAGTAATATAAGCTCAGCTTATATTACTGATAATTTCTTGTAAGCTATTACCCATAGTTATATTGTTAGCTCATGATTTGAGACTCTTAGAGGATAAATGAATTCAATTATATGAACTTACCATCATATGTCCTGGTTCTTTCATTAAATTTACAAACCAATTGCAGTTAGATGCAGGAGTTATAAGAAATTTGAATGCTTTCCTTATAATAAAACATTAGAGAGAAATACTGCTTCACTTTAAAAAAATATATTGTTATTATTATTATTTTGTCCCACATACAATCAGAAAATTGGGCTTATACATAATATTCCAGTGTCAGGGATGACTATGATGTTTTTAATCTTGGATTCTTGGGTGTTAATCCTGGGGCAAAGTAGCCTATTTTTTAAATTTGATCAGAGGTTGTGTTCAAGTTCTTTCTTACAATGAGGCTTCAATTTCACTGATTTCTAAGTAAATACTATTGAGAGTGTGGTCCAATTTCTTATTGCTGTCTGTAGTAAGAATGAAAGGAAGGAGATACATGGAGGAAAGTACTGGTTAGCAAAAGGAACCAGGAAATGATAAATTCGGAAATTCTCAGGTTATCCGGATTGCAAAACATGCCAAAATTAAGTCACTACTAGAAAAGAATGCTTTGGAAATAGTCCAAATCATTTTGTAATGTCTCAGGATTAGAAGTTCAGGGTGTTCAGTCACACAGAAGGGTTTGTGAGATTGGATGTGTGACATACAGAGCCTCTCAGCAGAAGCTAGGAATAGATAATAAGCTTATCCAGAAAGGTCTGTGGGAGAAACTTTAGTCTAACAAGGTGAGTCCATGGGAGACATACCAAGTACTTGAAATTTTTATAGAAGAGGAATACTGTCAACTTCTACTAAAGGGACAGAAGACAAAATGAAAGGCTGTCAGACAAAATCCTATAGGTACAAAACAGTGATAAAATCACAAAACTTCAAATACATTCTACCCTTCATGAAAAGTAATAATGACTTCAAGAACAGAGCCCTGAGCCCAGTAGGTGGAACCTTCAGCAACAAAGTGTTATTCCCAGGCTTTGAAACCTAATATTGTTTTCCCAGCTGGGCATTGAAATTGCTTAAGATGAGTGACTCCTTTTTTTTTCTTGCTGTTTTCCTTTTTGACTATAACTCTATAACTTTTGACAATCTCTATAACTTGCTAATCTATTTCTGTAGCATCATTTTTTTTTTTTAGGGGACAGTTTCACTGGACTATTTTCTCAGGTCCACAGAAAAAGGTTTTTGTTTTTGTTTTGCTTTAGGATGAATTATATCCACAGTCTTATCAATACCTAATTTAGTTGCATTTAAGTAACGGCATCTGGAAGTTTTGATATGAGATTTAAAATTTGAGTTGATGTATCTGCTTGAGTCTTTTGGTCACTCTAGATAGAATGAATGTATTTGTACATGAGATGGATGTGAATGTTTGGGTGTCAGATGGTAGATTGTTGTAGGCACAGTAATGGCCCCTGTGTATGTCCAGGTCAGTCCCCAGAACCCATGAATATTATGTAACATGGAAAAGGGGAATTAACTTAGCAAATGGAATTGATTGCTAATACATGTACATTAAAGGTGGGGAGATTATCCTGGATCATTGTGATGAGGCCAGTGTAATCTCAAACGTCTTTATATCTGAAAGGAGGAGGCTGGACAGTTAGTCGTTAGAGTGATGCCCTGTAAGAAAGACTCTTCAGTCATTGCTGGCCTTGAAGATATAAGGAGACCATATGCCCCAGGATGTTAGGTGGCCTCTAGATGCCAGGAAAGGCAAGGGAATGGATTCTTCTTAAAGTCTTCAGGAGGGATGTGCATCGGTCTATACTTTGATTTTAGCTGAGAGACACTACTTTGAACTTCTGAACTCGAGAACCCTAAGAAAATAAGTGTGTGTCATTTAAACTATTAGGTTTGTAGTGATCTTTTTCAGCAATCACAGGAAACTAGTACATGCCCTTAAGACAGTGGGGCTCTTTATTCATTTATTGCTTTTTTTTTTTTTTAAATATTTTTCATCACTTAAGCAGTTGTTTTGCCAGGAAGAGAGTTCTGTGGAGCTCTGCCATTTCACCAGTGGCTCAGCGGTAAAAGAATCTTCCAGCAATGCAGGAGCCACAGTTGACTTGAGGTCTATCCCTGGGTGTGGAAGATCCCCTGGAGGAGGGCATGGCAGCCCAGTCCAGGGTTCCTGCCTGGAGAGTCCTCATTGACAGATGAGCCTGGAGAGATACAGTCCATGGGGTCGCAAAGAGTCAGACATGACTGAAGCGACTTAGTACACACTACTGTTTTAGAAGTCCTCTTGTAAAATATATCCCTTCTTCATGTTTGAAAGCTACTTTTCGGGATAGAAGTCTAAATAAATAGCTATTTTCTCCCAGTACTTTAAAATGCCATTCCATTGTTTAACAAATCCATGGAACTTCTTACTGTTATTCTAAGCAGCCTACTGTAACTTTGATTTTCATTCTCTGGTAGCTTTCAATGTGTGTTCTCATCTTTGGTTTTCAGAAGTTTCACAATAAAGAACTTCTGTAGATACGTGTGTGTGCATGTGCTTTATTTAGACTTTTGCTGCTTGCTGAACTACTAGGGTTTGTAGTTTGGGGCCTTGGCCATTACCTCTTTAAACACTCCTTTTGCTTTATTCTGTTTCTCTTTTACTTCTGGAATTTTATTTTCAAGTGTATTAGATTGTATCCTAGAGCTCTTGAAAACATTCTCTCACTCATTTTTTCTCTCGGTGTTTCTCTTTGTGTTTGTTCTATTGATCTATTTTCATGTTCAATGATTCTTTTCTATGCTGTGCTGAGTTTATTATATTACTGTATTGAGTGTATCTAGGGTGGTATATCCTTCTATTACTAAATCTTTCCCTTTGATTATTTCTTATTTCTCTTTTCCTGCCCCCTCCCCGTCCATTCACATTGTCAGTCTTTGCTCCACTGACTTTTACATATATATCAACCAGTAATGAAACACTATATAGTTATTTAAAATTCTCTGACAGTTCTAACATCTGGGTCATTTGAATGGTTCTGTTGCACCAGACTTAGTCTCTGCACAGTGTATTGTTTTTGCCATGTTCTTTCTGTATCTGGTAGCTTCTAGTTGAACGCTAGGCATCTTGTATAGGAGCATAAAGACCAACGTGTAATATTAATACCTGGAAATGTGAAACCGCTTCTTTTTGCTAAACCTCTAGTGTGAGAATTTGAACTTTCTAGTCAGAAGATGAACTACATTACTGTTGTTGTTTTAAGGTTGCTGTCATTGTTGTTATGGTTACCTTTATTGTACTACCAACTTGAAACTTTCCTACCTTTGCTTTTTGTGTAGTGTGAGGCTGGTGTTCTGAAAGATTTTCATCAGTGTCTGTTGCATCCTCTGCTTTAGATATTCTTTTTGCAGTTTTATGTTAGATATATCTCCCTAATTTTACTTTTTTCCACATAGTAGAATGCTGTTATTCGTCATGCAACTCTTGATAATGTGGTAGTGGGAGTGGAAAGCTTGGTCTTAGGTGGACAATACAAGGTCTGTCTTAAGAGTATAAGGAGCTCCTTCTCTGGGAGAAGGAGAAGAATTATTCACTCTTTCCCCAGTGAATAATTTCTAATGATATGAGACTTGGGTATTTTTCTGCCCTTCCTCATAAGTAGAGGTGATTTTTTAAAGTTTCCTTCTCCTAAATGAAAAAACTGTTTCACCTGTATCTTGAAAACAATGTGTTTTACTCTTTTATGCCAGTGGCTTAAACTTTTGTCCCAGGGGTACAGCATGGGAGGTTTTGAGTGGACTTCATGTCTTTCCCACATGAAACTCCCTCCTCTTGACATGCATCATGAGGGGTGCTCCCTGGTTTATACTTTGATTTTTTCTCACAACCTTTTGAAGTCTGTAGAGAAAACATTGCAGATTGTCATAAATTACCTTTGTGTCAGCTCCTAGGTTTTCTGAACTTTCACACTAGCTCATATTCATTATTATTAATAGCTTACTACACCCTAAAGGAAATCAATGCTGAACACTCATTGGAAGTACTTATGCTGAAGCTCCAATACTTTGGTCACCTGATGAAAAGAGCCGATTAACTGGAAAAGATCCTGATGCTGGGAAGGATTGAAGGCAGGAAGAGAAGGGGACGACAGAGGGTGAGGTAGTTTGATGGCATCACTGACTTAATGGACATGAGTTTGAGCAGACTCCGGGAGACAGTGAAACCTGACATGCTTCAGTCCATGGGGCTGCAAAGAATCAGACACAATTTAGCATCTGAACAATAACACTGACCCAGGTGAGTGAGTGCCATGTCATATCTCTTTGGAAGACCCTATGTTTTCATAGACCGTTGGTTGGTATGTTGCTCTGTGACCTCAGTTCTCTGAGTTAAGAAAATTTTGGTTTGTATATCCAGCTTTTTATGTTGCTATTGTAGAGGTGAGAAACAGTGGGTTTTTTTTTTTTTAGCATTATACATCCTAAATAGAAGCATGAAATTCTGTTACCCTTGTCCAGAAGGTTCTCATTTGATTCTCACCAAATGCTTAGTATTATGCAGCTAAGCTTTTTAGTTCTTTAGTTCTTCTTCACTTTCTGCCATAAGGGTGGTGTTATCTGCTGAATATTCATTGGAAGGGCTGATGCTAAATACTCCAATACTTTGGCCACCTGAAGAAAAGAGCTGATTAATTAGAAAAGACCCTGATGCTGGGAGGGATTGAAGGCAGGAAGAGAAGGGGATGACATGCTGCAGTCCATGGGGCTGCAAAGAGTCAGACACAGTTTAGCATCTGAACAATAACATCTGACCCAGGTGTGTGAGTGCCATGTCATACCTCTTTGGAAGACCCTATGTTTTCATAGACCGTTGGTTGGTATGTTGCTCTGTGACCTCAGTTCTCTGAGTAAGAAAATTTTGGTTTGTATATACAGCTATTCATGTTGCTATTGTAGAGGTGGGACACCGTTGTGGCTTTTTTTTTTTTTTTAGCATTATACATCCTAAGTAGAAGCGTGAAATTCTGCTACCCTTGTCCAGAAGGTTCTCATTTGATTCTCACCAAATGCTTAGTATTATGCAACTAAGCTTTTTAGTGCTTTAGTTCTTCACTTTCTGCCACAAGGGTGATGTTATCTGCTGAATATTCATTGGAAGGACTGATGCTGAAGCTGAAACTCCAATACTTTGGCCACCTGATGGGAAGAGCTGACTCATTTGAAAAGACCCTGATGCTGGGAAAGATTGAAGGCAGGAGGAGAAGGGGACAACAGAGGGTGAGATGGCTGGATGGCATCATCCACTCAATGAACATGAGTTTGAGTAAACTCCAGAAGTTGGTGACGGACAGGGAGGCCTGGTGTGCTGCAGTCCATGGATTGAAAAGATTCTGGCATGACTGAGCAACTGAACTGAACTGGAGAAGCTAAGCTTAAAGCAAACTGTAGGAATCATTCTGGGGAGTTCCTGTGTTTGGATAAGCACAAAGAAACATACAGATAATGGTATAATGTTAAAGCGAGATGCCAGGTTCCACAAAACCGAAACTGGGTACAAGGTGAAGGAAAATAGGCAGAGATCCTCTCTGTCTCTGCCTTCACACTGATCTTCAACAGGTGTTTCCTCCTCCCGTAGAAAGCCTCAGTCTGTGTAACCTGCTTTCTTCCTTGATTTTCCTTAAGGAGAGAGTTAGAGAGACAGAGGAAATCCCTTGACCTTGAGGAATCTACAGGCTAAAGGTATACTTTATAGGATAGCACCTCAAGTCAGACAGAACGAGGTGGCTCATTTAATACCTCTTTAAGCTTTGAAAGGTTGACAAGTTTGTTTGTTTTGAAAACTTGGATCACATTTCATCAATATTTTATTATGAGGACATATTTTACTACAAACTTAACTTCAGAAGTGAAGCAATCATATTCAATTGTTCTTCTCTAATCTACAGGGCACATATTCTATACACATACTGTGTACGTTCAACAAATGTTTCAGATTCGTCAGACCATGTGTATAAGTACTACTCCTGCAGAAACATAAGCATTGTTCATGTACTGAACTTATTAGTTCATTTGTAAGGTTAATTGCCAAAGGTTAAGGTTTATGAATTGATATTAGTCAAGGTAATCTTTTGTTTATTTCACTTTACATTTTTAAATTAAAGTCATTGAACACTGTACATTTTTAATTTCTCATGGGTAGAAATTGAATTAATATGCTTGAAATCATTTAATTTCCAGTGGAATCCAGAATTGTGCAAATCTGCAACTTACCCAGCCTGTATTGTTCAAATAGGGATGTAAACCCCAAAGATAGTTGTTCACTTGACAGTGGAAAGCAAGTTTGCTTGACAGTGTGAAGCGTGGGGGACTGAGTTATTACCCCCTGCCCTATGTCTGGTAGCTCTCTATTACAAAGTTTGAGGGAGGACTCACTGATGCTTTAGCTTGCGAAGTTTCTTGATATCGTGTTTGAAGTTCAATAAACTCTATTAAAGAACATTCCTCTATTTCTTCATATGGATTTGACAATAAGTCAAAATGAAGTCTCTCAAAGATACATGTATTCACTTTTTAAATTGATCTCTTCATTAACCTACTAGAAGAGGAAAGCAGTATGGAGGATTGTGTATTGTTAATATTTAAGTGAAAACTAATAGCAAAAAGCTTTTTTTCAGGAAAAAATAGAAATTGGTTTAGCTTTAACATCCTCAATTTCTTCTGTTTCTTATTTTGTCCCTCTCATGGCAGAAAATGGACAGCGTCTACATAAACTGGTGTGTTCAGACCTTTGCATTTCTGTGCCTGATGACTGTCATCTGCCACAGGAAAGGTAGGCCCATTTTTGCCTCGATTTATTTGCTTATTATGCTGTTGTTTGTTTTATTTATGGTATCAGCTTCTGGTGGTTTATAACAATTCTTTTCAACAAAATATTAGTTAATCTGAACTTTCAATCTCAATGGAAACTTGAAAGTATGAGTTATAACAGTGTGGTAATCTGCAGAAATAAAACTGGAATTAATGGAATTCTAATTAAGATATCAAAGTTTCCTCTAGTTTGAATAGCAGTGTATATACACACACACACATATATATATATACATGTGTGTGCTTGTGTAAATTTAGACCAATAAGCACATAAATAATATTAGATTTTTTAAATTATTATTTTTAATAAATTTGAAATAATGATGTGGCATACTCAACCTTTTCCTAGTCCTTGGCATGTAGGAGAATTATTTTTTTTTTAAAGGAAACAGGTTCAGACCCCTCCCATATAATCCACAAGTAGAATAAGAGTTTGCAGCTATATTTTAGGTACAAATTAGGTATTTCAATAGTGTCTGGGATTTCAGCTAATATACTTGCAAGTAGGCATCCTTTAGCCACGCTCGTCAGGGTGGCTACTTATGATCCAGCATGCACTGTTCAATACTTTTCTGGTAAGAGTTTGGTAGAAAGGTAGAAGGTAACTGAAAAAAGAAAGGACAGGTAAGTCAAGATAATTATCCAATTCTCCCCTTCCTACTATTGTAACTGGGAGAGCTGGAATCATCTAATGAACATTTATTTAAATTCATATGTGATCAGATTTCTTGTTTTGACCAAGTGCACAGAAGAAATCCGTGGCACAGATCTGATTTGATAGGTCAGGAGGAATTCTTCCCTGGTGTTGCATCATCTGTGCTGGTAAGAACATGTTAATTGCTACTTCGTGCAATTCTCTAATGTGTCTGTTGAAGAGTTAGAGGGAAGAGTTTGAGCAGTCAAATCCACCCAGCTGCCATAACTAAGGAATATTTCTAAGCCATTATTGAGTTGTTTGTACAGTCCTGGATTTCTGAATAATACAAAAATGTACCTGGTAAAATGATCCAGAAATGCTTCTACTCATGTAATAGACATCTCATTATATACAAACCAAGAGGCATACCAACAGGATGTTTATTTCTTTGAAGATCAGTAAGAATTTACCTTATTTCTCTTCTAATTGCTCTTCTAACTCTCTATCTTAGGGATGAATGACATATTGCTATAGAGATAAAACAAAAGAGCTTGGCAAAGTCAGACTCAGACAAGCCCATCTAATTTACCTTTCAACTTTCCTATTGCTTCTTTGGTTCCCACCTAGCACAAGGAGCTTTAACTGTCAGTCCTACAAATGGCCAATTAGGTCATCAAGTCATTTTTTTCACCAGAGTAGGATAGATCTATGGTGTTACATTTTTTCTGCTATTTTACCCCAGGATAGAATTGAACATGTTTCTTGTTATTTCTTGAAGGTAAAGAAGTTAAAAATAAATTATAAAAGTAGATGTGGGCTTAGGAGGACAGGTGTCTTAAATGATGAGGGGATAGTTCACTTAATTATTTGCTGAGGACTTTTCATTCCATTGGGTGGTAAATGACCTTGAGTTCATGTCTCCTTGACCAGCAAAAAAAAACCAAATAGGCATTTTATCACATACAAAACTCAGACCTTGAATTCTATCACTGCCGTATATTTCCCTAGGGAAATATATCTGCACAGAATGCTCCTGATCTGCTGACACTTTTTTTTTTTTTTTTAGATTGCTCTTTCGCTTAATAAGAGTATTCAGAGTGCTGGATTTCCATACTGGGATAAAGAGAAAGAGTGGTAGGGGTGTTAGGAAAGTGTGCCTATCTATGAGTATGTGTGGAGTGTACATGCTGTCTAGGTCTAAGTTTGTCTTTTGAAGACTGTCATTTAGATTAAAATAACACATAGTGATGGACTTTTCCTCCCAATGGACATTAGCACTGAAGTGATGCTTAGAATAGTTGAACTAAACTGACAACTTACAGAAAGACTAAGTTTTATTTGATAAGGTTACCAAGATAGACTGAAGGTGATTCTGGACTAGACCAAACTTCCTGATTTCTAGTCAAGTGTTTGCTCCTCAATACTAATCTTGCTCAAGATTATTTTTCATCTTGATCAAAAAGGAGATTTCTGAATTATAAATGCTACAGCCTGAAGGCTAGGCCTGAAGGAGTGATCAGAACAGAGAAAAATATGTTTTGTACCTGTAGCTCAGATATGCTTTGAGAAGTCTTATCTTCTGCAGAGAATATTCTTTAAGCCAGACACAGAAGAGATGGACATCTGTTATTTAACAGCTGGTTCTTATGATGTCAGATATGGAGTCAGACATCAGGCATTTTGGCAAGGAAATGGAGGAAAGTTGGAAGGATCACAATTTAAAACAACATGACTACTTAATATAGCATTGTATCTTTCTGGAATCCTATTGAGTAAAACATTGACAAAATTCATCATTGAGCCAAATTATAGTGGTATATCATGTACCAGTGAAAATAATAAGGTAACTGAAAGTGAAATAATATATTGTAATAATACAACAAAATGTGTTGGACTCTAATTCATCCAACCCTCTTTGTTAAAATTCGTCAGTGCTCAGCATTACTGAGTCTGTTCTCATATTCTGATTTCTGTATGACTGAGCAAGTAAGAGAAAATTAAAATGGAAACAGAAATAAGTATCTCTAATGGCAGAATTACCTCAGGATTTATCAGAGTTATGATTCATACTAGGCTTCATAATTATCCTTGATTATATATGCTATGTTCCAAGAATGATCTTGTAATAAGGTGTTTCTATTGGATTATGATTGAGGATAAACTTTCTGAACACAGAGGATAAACCATGAACACTTACTAATATCGCAACTCCTGCGCCCCTAAATGCACTCTACCTACAGCAGTAGTCATTGCAACCAGGGCACTTCACACCTACTGATGTTATACATGGTGCCCATCTCTGGTTTTCAAATGAAGACACAGAGGCAAAGAGAAGGTGAGTAATGTAGCTGAATGTGTGTGCTTAGCAAATGAGAGATCTGACGACAAACCCAGGTAAGACAGACATCAGAGTCTACAGCTTTAAACTCCACACTCCAGCATGTGTGTATGTGTGTACACATGTGTGCACGTGTGTGTGAGCAGACACGGTGCATTCAGTAGGGAGCAGGAAGATGATGTGAAGAAGACAGTGAGGTGACCAGGCAAAAAAAGCAGCGCGTCTGCAATCAGTTTTACTTTTCGTTGTCACACAGAATAGAAAGAGCTACAGATTGTGTTTAGGCGATTAGACATGAAAACTCATTCATCTTATTAACACTATATGATTACTGTCACTTAAAACAAGGCAGTCAATCAAGATCGTACTTGCTAATTTGCTTGATTTTTATTGTTTAAACTTTTCCTGTCATTTGCTTGGGTTAAAAAATAGAGAAAGGGAAATATATGTCTAAAATATCTTAATATAAAATGTTAAGCACTTAACTACCATATGTAAAGTGTTACATCTATGTTTCTGTAATTTCTAGTCTATGGGGATTGGGTTTTCACCATCTTTGGCAAAGCTGTTTTGACAAAATAAGAAATCAAATACTAAAGGGAACACATTTTGAAGAAGTAAAATAGAAATAGAGCAGATGTCATTTTGTAAATGGAGAATAAAAAAGGTTTCTGTTTGTCAGCATATGAAAAGTTTGAAATAATTTCAGTTCATGAAGACTTAGACTTTAAAAGATTATAAAATTACCAATGGGTGACAGTAACACAAATAAATATATTAAAGTTCAGTAGGTATCATTTATACATTCAATAGTTTATATATTATTTACTCAATAAGATAATGCATTTTGGAAGTAAAGCTATTATCCTATTTGGTATAATTTACATTCTGTATTAAACTGCATTTAAATAAAAATTCAGACAATTTAGTCTGTATATATCACAACTGAGGATGGCAGGTGTCTGGGGTATAATTTAGGAGACTTGATTTATTTCCAGCTTCTTGCTGATAAAAAAAGATTCAGAATTAATTATCAATCCACCCTGAAGAGAACTCTTTAAAATTTTATCTTTCCAGTAAAATGTATTCAAAAATAATGTTCGTTTTACCTTCACTGTATCTCTGCCTCAACTAGTCCACTTTCTGTTAATGTCATTTGATGAGACTTTGAAGAAATATTTGAGCTTCCTAATTCTTAGCTGTAAAATTTTTTAAATTGCCAAAATATGAGAATATATCTATAGCATGCAGTTGTATTTGGTGGGGGAGGGTGGGCTATGTGGCAGTGATTCCTCCCTTTTAATTACATCAGATTTCTTGTTCCTATTCTGTGCATTATGGTGGGACTCATGTGCACATCTCTGCCTTCAGAAATGTTAAATTTGTGATACAACCAAGGTCAATTAGAATCAGAAATGAATATTCCACCACAAAAAAATTCAAACACACTTAAATTTCATTTCATTCTAGAAGAGGCTCTCAGACTATATGTCACCTGCCAGAAGACCTATGCCTTGCCATCCAGAATTTCCTATCTAATATTGAGTGTAAGTCTCTCATCTTACCACCAATTGTGTATTTTTCTTATTTTTTTTCATTTATTTTTATTAGTTGGAGGCTAATTAGTTTACAACATTTCAGTGGGTTTTGTCATACATTGACATGAATCAGCCATGTTCAAAAATTATTTTAAAAAATTATTTTAAAAAATTATTTTAAAATTCTTTTCTTGGTTTAGGTAAGCTGTAGCTAGATTCTGTGATTTTCAACTAAAGAACACCAGTATCGCAAGATCCTGGCTTGTGTTGGTGTAAACTTGAAAATGCTGAAATGGGAAGCAAAGTGCTAGCTACCATGTCAGTGTATATCATTCAGTTGTTGAAATATGCTCCCCAGATCCATGTCAAAATTTCTGACTCTGGGGGAAACCCGTTCTATTTGGCCTAGATTTAGAATGTGGCTTTGTACCATATGACTCCTCATGAAGAATGTTCTACTTTTTGGCCAAGGACTTCATTCTCTAGCATTTGTCCAAATAAAAGCAAAAACAGAATATGAATATTATATGGATAAGTTTAATGTTGCCTGACAAAACATTAGCAAGATCTTAAAGTTCAGTGAAGGTTAAAATATAGTAAGTTCCTTAAAATAGGTAAATTGCTCACAAATTATGTTTCTTTGAGTCTGTAGCTTTTTATTGCTAATATTGACTTCATTAAATAGTGTTTGGTCTGAAATATTCAGATGCTAACTGGTCCTATGATGCAAAGTCAAATATTCTCAGTTAGAAACATTACAGATTTTAGTGACACAATTTTATCTTTTAAATAGATGTAGCATAGATCTAACAACATATGTGCATTTACAAGTTGAAAATGTTTCTAGGAAAAATTAGTACAAAATTTATGTAATCAAATTTCTTTGAACTTTACATAGCTAAAAACACAAGTTAAATTTTCTAGATTTGCCTTGAATCTACCCCTTCTGTGTGGTGATCTTAGAACTTTGGCTCATTTTTTTACTTTTGATTCATGCTCTTCCACTAACTTCAAACAATATTGTTTTAAACATAGATTGATTCAGACTATGGCTCCAGAAAAATGGAGCAAATACTAAAATAATCCATGTACTTATGCAGTAAATATGACCTTCCTAAGCTGTAGAGTGGTGGGCAATGAAGATCAACATGAATGGCTAGCATGCCCATATTTTAGCATCTTGTTCAAATGAAGGTGACTAATTAGCTGTTCAATCACACGTATGCAAATTAGGAACTGTTTTGAAACCAGAAGGATTTTTGTTAGTACCACAGAAAGCACACCACAGCGTGTAAAACAAATCCAAAGAAAAATAACAAAAGCACTTGCTGAATATGTTTTTGTGATGATGATGATGTTCATCCTTTTGGGGTTTTGCTGATGGGTCTTACATCTTTGAATGCTCTTCCGTTTATAGATGACATCTGAAAATGGTACCTGTTTAATCCATCATGGGATTGTGAAGGTTAATTTTAGAGGAAAATTGGTACATGGACTCAGAAATTGTTATTATTTCCTTGTTTCTTGTCTGAGGCTTTATCTACAGTCCTGGGCTGTCATTTTAAGTATGAGAGCTATTACCAGAGTGGTGGTTTACTACTAGGTGTAAAACAATTTTTATTATTGTTGTTGGTTTTTCCTTTTTTAAGTTAGTACTAAAACTGAGGTGATTTCCATATCTGACAATTATGTGGGAGTGGATGAGCTATGTGATAATTAGAGGCTATAACTTATTATCTAGAGGCAATAATATGTGGACAGCAATTCAACACATAGCCAAATCAAATACCCTTTAGTTCTACTCCAAATTATTTTTCTAATTAAAAGAAATTTCAGGTTTATGATTGAATCAAAAAGTGAACTACAGTTGAGATACTTCCACAATCAAGGGCAGGTCCGTAGTATACCATTCATCACACTAACTAGAATCAGAAGAAGGGCGGTAGGAAGGAAGAAAAACGTCTGTGACATTCACAGGTTTCCATCATGCACTGTGGTAATTTATGTGTATACCCTCTCTCTCCCACTTGATCATATATTTCCTGAAAGCAGAGGTTTGATAAAATACTTTTGATATCCTCCTCATCAAATGGCACCTATAGAGTGAATATAGTAACATTTTAATTTAAAGAATAAGCAAGTGATAATCATAACTTCAATAATGACAGTAATAAAATGATGGTTTGGATCTTATAACAGCTTACCATGTGCCACGCATTGTTCTAATAGGTTTAAGTTGATGAATTCATTTAATCTTCTCAAAAACTATGTAAGCTACTCTTATTATGCCCACTGTACAGGCAGACAAATACTTGCCAAAGTAACTCAATTAGTAAGTGGTGAAAAGGGGATTTAAATGCAGGCATCCGGCTCCACAGACTAAAATCTTAACTGTTATTTCTTTACTTTTTTATACTTCAATGGAAATTACGATTATGGCTATGTTTGATGACTACATTCAGTTCAGTCTCTCAGTTGTGTCTGACTCTTTGCAACTCCATCGACTGCAGCACGCCAACCCTCCCTGTCCATCACCAACTCCAGGAGCTTGCTCAAACTCATGTCCATCGAGTTGGTGATGCCATCCAGCCATCTCAACCTCTGTCATCCCCATCTCCTCTTGCCTTCAATCTTTCCCAACATTAGGGTCTTTTCAAATGAGTCAGTTCTTCGCGTCAAGTGGTCAAAGTATTGGAGTTTCAGCTTGAGCGTCAGTCCTTCCAATGAATATTCAGGACTGCTTTACTTTAGGATTTACTGGTTGAATCTCCTTGCAGTCCAAGGAACTCTCAAGAGTCTTCTCCAACACCACAGTTGAAAAGCATCAATTCTTCAGCAGTCAACTTTCTTTATTCCAGTTCTCACATCCAGACATGACTACTGGAAAAACCTTTAGCTTCCTATTATTTCTGTAACATTTTATCACAAAGTCCTTGTCTTAAAGCAACCCAAATTCAATATCTTACAGTCCTGGAAGATAATATCCCTAAACTCAACTTATTAACCAGGCTGCATTTTTTCCTGAAGGCTATAGGGGAGAATTTACTTCCTTGTCCAGCTTCTAGAGGCTGCTCAAATTCCTGGGCTTGTAGCCTCCCTGTAAGAAGTCAAATAATTACAACCTCAGCTTTTTTTTTTTTTTTAAATATAATTCACATCTACCATTGTGTAAGTGTAAGATACACAGTGCATTGTTTTAATACACTTGTGTATTGCAATATGATTACCACCATAGCATTAGCAGCATTCTTACTCTGGTGTATGTACCTGAAGAAATTAAGATCAATATTTCAAAAAGCAATATACACATGCATGTTCACTGAAGCATTATTCACAATAGTCAAGATATGGAAATAAGCTAAGTTCCTGTCTACAAATGAATTGATTTAAAAAAATGATTGCCCACTCCCCCCCACACACAGTGGAATATAATTTATCCATGAGAAAGAAGAAAATCCTTCTATTTATAATAACGTGATGGACCTTGGGAGAGTTTTATTAAGATAAGTCAGTGAAATACAAATTATATCATTTACATGTGGAATAAAAAAAAACACAAACTCATAAAAATAACCTTTTTTATGTGTGATCTCTTCCTCTAATCCTGACTTTTCTACCTCCTTCTTGAAGAACTCGGTATTTGCATTGGTCCTTCCTGGATAATCCAGCACATTCTCTCCACCTCAAGATTTTAAATTAATCATATCTGCAGAGCCCCTTTTGCAATGTAAGAAAACATCAACAGGTTCTGAGTATTAGAACTTGGGTATCCTGTTGTGTTTTTCAGCCTACCACCATAATCAATAAGTATGTCAAAATGTTTTAGTAATAGCAGTCATGGTCTTACAATATTAATCTGAGCAGAGAAAGAATATGCTTCTGTTACCAGAATCAGAATTTTGAGACTTTATGAAAATGTTGTAATTCAGTAGAATTGAAATCATGCTCTCTTCCTCCTACTCACAAGTTAAATGATTTTAACTTAATCAAAAAAGAAATTAGTATTTTTTCCTAGAGGTTTCATAACAGGGTTAGGACAAAGCCAATTGCAAATAACTGAAAATAGCTGCGCTTCACATAAAAGCTATAAAGTCCAGTGTCTGATCCTTTAAACTGTTTACAACTCTGTCACTTTTTCTGTCCACTAGTATGACCACTCAGAAGATAGAACCTAGTAAATAGCTAGATACAAAAAATAAATAAAAACAGTGTCAAATTCTGATGCTACTCAAGGACATTTTTCAAGAATGCAAAGGGGATGTTAAGGCTATAATTTCAATATATGACATTGATTAAAACACATATATAGGCATTGATTTTTGCTAAATGTTTTTACATCGCTCCTTTTCAACATCACAATAGGTCTGTGAGTTTAGGTGGGTAACTGGTACTCATGGTCATCTTATAGCCAATAAAATTGTTCATCTAATATACTCTTAGAAGGAAGTAGCTGCTCTTAGACTACAGTTCATTCTATGATTTCTATTCTTAGTCAGTTCCTAAAGATTATATGTGACCTTCTAGAATGTGACCTATTTAGTTCAAAATTTTCTGTATTTACCTTGTTGTTTGGCAAAAAGTAAGAAATTATTGAATCCTATTGTATAACTGCTTAATTTTGTTTAAAAATGTATGGATACTCTAAAAAAAGTCATTTGGATAAATTAATCACTAAATTAAATTAAACAGAGGAAAATCTTGCAGCTATCAATATCAGACACACATATGTGTATTTAGATATATGCACTTTTAAAGTATTTATTTAAAATAAGTTCAGAGAGAAAACATATTTCTGAATGAAGTATTAATTTTTGAAGAGTTAAAAAGAAACCTCAAAGCATCCCCTCTCTATTTTCATCCTTCCTTGGATTTCCTTGGTTTCTTCTTTAAGGCATACCACCTTAGTGTCCTGGTAGTTCAGCCTTTGTCAAGTATTAGCTCATGCTTTTTTCTTAATTTCTTTGTAACAGTATTATTATTCAGATATAAATCATCATATGTCAAGCCTTATAACAAGTCCTGGAACCCCCCAGAGATAGAAAGATGAAGGAGTCCCTGCCCTTCAAGAATTTATCAGAGACTAGGGGTGATATTGCATGCAGACATAGCTGGTTACAATAAAAGATAAATTGGAAGCACAACATGAGTAGAAATATATAGCTTTAGTTTATATTTACAGTTTGTATCATCCTTTTCTCAATGCCTTGGTCTCAGCTATTTATGGAGAAAAGATTTCTGATAAAATATTTTAGCAAAGGGGTTGAAATTATTTTATTATTATTATTGATATTGACTTACCCTTAATAGAAGGGTAGAAGAAAAATGTATAAAGATGGCTTGATTTAATCTGAAGAAATAAATCTTAAAAAAATGAAGCTTTAGGTTTTTTGATAGATTTATAGTTGTGTTGTCCTGTCTTAGGGGGAGAAATTCCAGTACTCTTTAAATCACATGATAAAGTCGCATGTTTGAAGAAGCACTGAATCCTGTCTATAAATTTTTAGGACATGGTTCTGTAGAATTTCCCTGGTGGCTCAGATGGTAAAGTGTCTGCCTACAATGCAGGAGACCTGGGTTCGATCCCTGGGTTGGAAAGATCTGCTGGAGAAGGAAATGGCAACCCATTCCAGAACTCTTGCCTGGAAAATCCCGTGGATGGAGAAGGCTGGTAGGCTACAGTCCACAGGGTGGCAAAGTTGGACATGACTGAGTGACTTCACTTTTACTTTTCTGTAGAACAGCATCTGACTCAGTAAGGAGTGTGTGTGTGTGTGTGTGTGTGTGTGTATGTGTGTGTGTCCAACTCTCTGTGACCCATGGACTGTAGCCTGCCAGGATCCTCTGCCCACACTTTTCCAAGCAAGAATACTGGAGTACGTTGCTATTTCCTACTCCAGGGTAACTTCCTGACCAAGGGACTGAACCCTTGTCTCCAACATTGGCAGGCAGGTTCTTCACCACTGAAGCACCTGAGAAGCCAAAAACCCGCAGAGCAGCAAAAGAGTTAGCTGTGCATAAGCGGCATCTAGAATGCTTATCAATGAATACACAGATACATAGATGCTTGCTAGTGAACTTTATTCAGAGGGGCTCAGGAATATGCCTTAATGATAAGCAGTCCAGTAATTCTGACATGTGATCCAAAGAACTCTTTTTGAGAAAGCCTGTTTTGAATATCCATAGAAAACAAAAAAGGACAAAATATCAGTTGTTCTGTTGCTATGACTGTGTATACATATGTCTCTCAACAGTCTCGAAAACATTCAACAAATTGCCCATTTAGTTTAGTCACTCAAAATGCCTTTCAGTATAAGCCAAGAACAAGGTCCTTAGGAACAACCTAATTTTATTTGGCCTAAAATTCTAAATCCCCTTACTGAGGCAAAGTGATCTATGATGCTAGATTCCTAGTTCCCAGGAATATAAGCTTGGCAGTCACGTTGATATAGCCAGTTCTACATAGAAATTCTAGTCAGTACTAAAGCAAGCACATTGTTCATCTGAAATTTACCCCATCCTAACGTAATGCCTGTCTTCCAGTTGATTATTGATGGGCCTGGCAAT
Source organism: Hydropotes inermis (assembly GCA_020226075.1). Classification (NCBI taxonomy): domain Eukaryota; kingdom Metazoa; phylum Chordata; class Mammalia; order Artiodactyla; family Cervidae; genus Hydropotes; species Hydropotes inermis. Next base: position 8,682,439 of record CM035295.1, on the reverse strand, counting down.
TTTTTTTTTAATTGGCAAAGCCATTTGGATTGAATTCTTCAGGCAGATGGCTTACAAATGAGTGACATGTCACCACCTTCAGATTTTTCAATGAGTGACATGCCACTATCCTTATATTACATATATTGCCCATTTTCAATCATTCATTCTTTGTCACTTAATGTTGTCCATTATCCTTTATATATGTTTAACACAGATCAGTCTCCTAATGGTAGGAAACAATAATATTTAACCTCAGAGAAGCAAAAATAAATCATTTATAAAGAGGTTAAGAAAATGCTCCATAAGTTTTTCCAAAAGGCAGACTAGAAAAAAGAATCTTGTGTCGCAGAAACAGGTGATGGTAAGAGAGATGGTTGAATGGTATTATTTATTTTCCAGTGTTGTTTCTAATTTACCTTTAAATACCCGTGCACTTCAGGGGAATTAAATTCTCTCAATTTTGCATTAGTTTTCATCGACCAAAAAAAAAAAAAAATTAGGACAAAATTCTATGTTAAAAATTATGCTACTAATATTTTATGAATGAGGCTGATATTTTATGTTTAAGAAGCAAGTAATACTAAATGGTTTTTGAATAATCTTCTAAAAATGATTTAGAGAGAAAACAAGCATAGGAAGATAGAATTTGAAGAGAAATTCTACCATTTTTAAAAACGTCTTAGTGCAGGAAAATAATCCAATACAATTATTGTGAGACTTTAGAAATAAGAAAAAGAACTCCAGTCTCCTAATATTGATCCAGTTATGAAACCTTGACATGGTTCTTTTTCCTTTCCTAAAATAGCCTCATAAGGTTCACACTGCCCGAGTTATCCAGTTGTGGTGAGGATCACATAGAGTAAGCCACTGTTGCTTGAAATTCGCCAATGAGAAGCATCAGCTTCTAATGATTATGGAAGATTTAACTTCCTAGACTCTCCCCTGGAAATTATGATTTAGAGGGGCAGGAGTGTGACTCCCATACTGAAGTATTCACATGAGGTCCAAGTGAGTTTTACCATTCAGGCAATTTACACAATACTGCATCATGGCACTTCATGGTATAGATGGGAAAACAGTGGGAACAGTGACAGACTTTATTTTTTGGGGCTCCAAAATCACTGCAGATGGTGACTGCAGCCATGAAAGAAGGCAAGGAGATACAATAGAAAAAAGACAACCTCTTTAACAAGTGGTGCTGGGAAAACTGGTCAACCACTTGTAAAAGAATGAAACTAGAACACTTTCTAACACCATACACAAAAATAAACTCAAAATGGATTAAAGATCTAAATGTAAGACCAGAAACTATAAAACTCCTAGAGGAGAACATAGGCAAAACACTCTCCGACATAAATCACAGCAGGATCCTCTATGACCCACCTCCCAGAATATTAGAAACAAAAGCAAAAATAAACAAATGGGACCTCATGAAACTTAAAAGCTTTTGCACAGCAAAGGAAACTATAAGCAAGGTGAAAAGACAGCCCTCAGAATGGGAGAAAATAATAGCAAACGAAGCAACAGACAAAGGATTAATCTCAAAAATATACAAGCAACTCCTGCAGCTCAACTCCAGAAAAATAAATGACCCAATCAAAAAATGTGTCAAAGAACTAAACAGACATTTCTCCAAAGAAGACATACAGATGGCTAAAAAACACATGAAAAGATGCTCAACATCACTCATTATCAGAGAAATGCAAATCAAAAACACAATGAGGTACCATTACATGCCATTCAGGATGGCTGCTATCCAAAAGTCCACAAGCAATAAATGCTGGAGAGGGTGTGGAGAAAAGGGAACCCTCTTACACTGTTGGTGGGAATGCAAACTAGTACAGCCACTATGGAGAACAGTGTGGAGATTTCTTAAAAAACTGGAAATAGAACTGCCATATGACCCAGCAATCCCACTGCTGGGCATACACACCAAGGAAACCAGATCTGAAAGAGACACGTGCATCCCAATGTTCATCGCAGCACTGTTTATCATAGCCAGGACATGGAAGCAACCTAGATGCCCATCAGCAGATGAATGGATAAGGAAGCTGTGGTACATATACACCATGGAATATTACTCAGCCATTAAAAAGAATTCATTTGATTCAGTTCTAATGAGATGGATGAAACTGAAGCCCATTATACAGAGTGAAGTAAGCCAGAAAGATAAAGACAATTACAGTATACTAACACATATATATGGAATTTAGAAAGATGGTAACGATAACCCTATATGCAAAACAGAAAAAGAGACACAGAAGTATAGAACAGACTTTTGGACTCTGTGGGAGAAGGCGAGGGTGGGATGTTTCGAGAGATCATCATTGAAACATGTATATTATCAAAGGTGATACAGATCACCAGCCCAGATTGGATGCATGAGACAAGTGCTCAGACCTGGTGCACTGGGAAGACCCAGAGGGATCGGGTGGAGAGGGAGGTGGGAGGGGGGATCGGGATGGGGAATACATGTATATCCATGGCTGATTCATATCAACGTATGACAAAAACCACTACAATATTGTAAAGTAATTAGCGTCCAACTAATAAAAAAAAATGCTTACTCCTTGGAAGAAAAGTTTTGACCAACCTAGACAGCATATTAAAAAGCAGAGACATTACCTTGCCAACAAAGGTCCTTCTAGTCAAAAATATGGTTTTTCTAGTAGTCATGTATGGATGTGAGAGTTGGCCTATAAAGAAAGCTGAGCACCGAAGAATTGATGCTTTTGAACTGTGGTGTTCAAAGGAGTTCAGTCCTGAGTGTTCATTGAAAGGACTGATGTTGAAGTTGAAACTCCAATACTTTGGTCAGCTGATGTGAAGAGCTGACTCATTTGAAAAGACCCTGATGCTGGGAAAGATTGAAGGCGAGGGTAGAAGGGGACGACAGAGGATGAGATGGTTGGATGGCATCACTGACTCAGTGGAGAAGAGTTTGGGTAAACTCTGGGAGTTGGTGATGGACAGGGAGGCCTGGTGTGCTGCAGTCCATGGGGTCACAAAGAGTCAGACACGACTGAGTGACTGAACTGATCTGATAATAATACTGAAAGGATTATTTAATTTTTTTTACTCTGGGGAAATAAGCGGCAAAGGGTTACAGGCAAGGGTCACACTTAAGCAGAACTCATTGGCCTGGCCTTAGAAGTTACAATGGTGAACATCTTCTGATCAGGTTTTCAAACAACCACTCCTGGCAACAGCCACTGCTTCCTCCTACCACCAAGGTCCTTCTGTTCCCGTTTCAAACAAAACCAACTGAAAAATTAATGGCTGTCACAGCGGATGGCCAGCAGGATTCCCTCTAGGCTTCAGCTACAGGTTTCCTGCATTACCTCTTACCTGTGCCATATTGGTTGCCATTTTCTTTCTTTCTTTTGTTTTTTTTTTTAGTTGTCAGCTCCTGGATCAAGGCATCTGTTGAGTAAATCCATGGAGAGGTTGTCCTTTGAAGTCATACCGTGTGTGGTTGATGGAGAATGTAGAAAAGCTTGGAAACAAATGAACCATAGACAGAGAGAGTGCCTGTGTTATTTCTGAGGTTTTGTTTGCCTGGGAGCCAGGTGTTTCCTCCAGTTAGGGAATATATTTCAGGGAGAAATGACGAGTTATTCTTGTCCTGAATAAATCTAGTCAGGAAGATAACACATAGGAAAGGAGTGAAGAGCAGTAGGCAAGAGGATGTGGAATCTCTGAAGTAGATGCCTTGCATGCTGGCAGGACAGGAGAGCTTGGTGGGCTACATATAAATCCATGGGATCACAAGAGTTGGACATGACTCAGCGACTAAACCCCCGCCACCAGCTCGATGAAAAACCATCAGCAAAGGAGAGACAAAGACAGAGATCTCTTCCTAGAAATACAGAAATACACAGAGGCCCCACTAATGAGATGTGTGAAGTTTGAAAGGTACAGGATGTGAGACACGTGCTGTGAAGATGGTTGTCTTCTTGAGAAATGGCAGCAAGAGCACCAGAGCTCTCAAACAATTATTGAATAAATTAAAAGCTTCTGAAACTGCTATAATTAACATCATGAATGTGCAAGACATGTGTGATCACTTACTCTAGGATTTCAAAAATTTAGAAGTTCCAGAATGCATCTAAATTTATCAGGGCATGGGAAAAGACTGTGGGTGCAGTGAAGAAGCAATAGGGAAGTTACTCTGGGAGATTCTCAGTGAAAAGGCTGAGTGATTTTGAATTGCAGAACAATGAGAGAAGGCATGGGAATGGGAGACTATGGTTCAAAGAAAGCAGTGGGGCCAGAATCTGTGGTGCTGAGACTGTACTAGAAATGAGACATTAACTATCCCTTACTAACACTCTGGTGAGGAGAATGCAATTGTTAAAGCTCATCTCATAACTGAATGTGCCAACAATTAGCTAGCAAATTTAACTTAACCGCTTGGTAAATCTGCCCTTAGGTTTATGTGTGACATGATTAAGTTGTCTCCAAATGGTTCCCCTCTGCTTAAATTTGTAAAGAAGACATATTGGGTAATATATGAAGTGCAGATGCTAAAAGTGGGTGACCACACAATTATCTAACTACTGGGCCAGTGCCGAGGGTGGAGCAACTTGACTTAAACCAATTCTACTTTCATTCCTGTAAGTAAACCTAAAGATAAATGATTGTCAAAATATAAAGATGTTAGTAAAATTTTATGATCTCTCTGGGGTTAAATTGTGATTAATGTTCAAATATCTTCTATGACTCAGCTGAATCATGTATTTGGTGGTTCCAGGTTGTACTACAACTATTGATGAAACACATGTTAACTCAAGAATCTGCCTGAGAGATTCAGTATAACACATATCCTCATGCTTAAATTCAACAATATAAAGAGGATTTCTGGCTGTTCAGTTCAGATTACGTCCATGGCTCTAATTTTTTGTTTCATAGTTCACTAAATAACTTTGGATCCAATATATGCTCACTGAAAACTTTATCTTCTCACACATCTACTGAGTCACAGAAAATTTCTTCTACTCCTAATTTTCTGTTCATATTAACATGGCTCTGCAACATTTCTTCCCTATCCAAAGTAAAATATCTCCAAATCTACCAAGTTCTAGCAATTCTTACTATCTGTATGCTTGACCATACCCTAATTTATTTTTTCACATATTTAATTTCTCCTTTATTAAAAATGTTTTCACTAGAGACTTTGTCTTTCTGCCACAGACATTCTAAAGTTTCTCACATGTTAAAGTTTTATTTTCCAACATAATTACAGGGAGACAATTCTCCATGGATATCTCACCTTTCTGTATGTCTTGCAAACCAGGCATTGATTGACTTTAGTTTGGATTATCTTTTCAAGGATGTTTGTAGAGCAAATAACTGTGGAAGAAAGATAGTCTCTCCATGAGGAATAAAGAAAGTGTTTTTTGTTTGTTTTATTTTTACTGTGTAGTATAATAATAATGTCTCTTCATGACAAAGGTCAAATAAGCTTATGATCCTTTAAAAGTGGGTTCCCTAAGCCCTGAGTTTTTCCTTTATAGTTAAACCCTTTATATGTGCAGACACATCACCTGGCACTTCAGCTGGCTGGCTGTGAGAGCAGTGCTCAGCGGACACTTGCAAATGATGGTTTTCTGCTGATACAGCTATTGTTGTGGATAGTGGGGGTGGTTTAGTCGCTTAGTTGTGTCTGATTCTTGAGACCCCATGGGCTGTAGCCCTCCAGGCTTCTCTACATGGGATTCCCCAGGCAAGAATACTGGTGTGGGTTGCCAGTTCCTCCCCAGGGATCAAACCAATGTCTCTTGCATTACAAGTGAATTCTTTACCATTGAGTGAAAAATATTTTTCCTCTCATTGAAGAGTCTATATCTTCTGTCAGCATTTATGAAACTGTGATAGGATAACATTTTAACTTGCAGATAGAGTAAATTCTCAGACACGTCACAGTTCTTGATGGGAACCTGCCTTCAGGTACTGTTTCATATTCACTTTTTTCACCATCCTGATCATCGAAGAGTAACCTCTGTGCTTCCATCTCCTTGTGTGCCATCCACTCTTTAATACAATAAAGTCTAATGGCTCCTGCACCACTACTGAAAGCTCTTTCTTCAACGACACACAATTCTCTTATAGTATTAAATCCAGGGTTCTTTGAATGACTCCTAATTTTCTTTGAACTTGCTAAGCACTTACATGACCATCGTTTTCTACTTGAAATCTTCATGGTGATTCCCCTTTTAGTTCTAAATAAGTTCCTTCTTGGTTGCTTTCAATATCCTCATTTTCACTAATATCTCATTAAAGAAATCATACTTCTCTCTTTTTGATCAATCCTTTTCTGCTAATTCATTAGGAGTTTAAATGTGTTCAGCTCAAAACTGCATCTCAAGTTTACCTTTCTCAAAGCCTCACTTTCTACACCTGCCAACTTCTACCTAAATTTCCCCGTCTCCAAACCCCTTAAACTCAGTATATACAGTCAGCTGTCACACAGCTTCAGCCAAACTTCTGCATTTATGAAAAGGATGTTATTATGTACTTATTTCCCTTAATTTTAATATTGAGAAACAAAAACTTTTCTTTCTTTCCATATCTGAACTTATTGTCTTGCTGATCCTTCATTATTAATTTTCCATGTACTTTCTTGTTTCTATTCATTATTTCATCATCCTAAATCATTATCTTTTATTTCATTAATATCATTCTTGGCATACCATATGTATTTTGTAACTGAGAATCGATTTTGTTCTATTTGATATATGATTAAACTACTCATGATGTATTTTCCCAAAATACAGCTGCAATTTTTACAAGTTCCAGCTCAGAAAACATTCTTTAGATGATAACTATCTTAAGTTTGAAATATCTACAATTATATATCAATTTGTTTCTCCATTTTTCTCTTATATCTCTGCTCTAAATATATATGTATGTTTATCATTCATTTAACAAAAGTTTATCATAATCTGTTTTTCAGGCACTTTACTAGAACTTGGGAAGCAAAGATGAACATGACATACTGCTTGTTCTCAAGTACTAAGGAAAAATAAATATTGAACAGGAAGTATTACTGTCAAATGTTAAAAAAAATCATATTGATTTTTTAATATTCTTGATTATGTTTTCTGTTACTGAATGTCATCATTGTGTCCCTACTGATATATTTTATTTTTTTCAGCAAAAAGAATTCACTGTTTATCTCTTGTTTTTTGTATGATTTTTTTCTTCCATGCCTAGAACTCTAATCTCTGTAGTATTTAATATCAATTTAAACTCAGCATGAGTTATTTCACTTATTATTAGTTTTTTTTTTTTTCTGGGGCTTTTGCTTTTAATTTGTGTAAGATTATAAGTATTTCCAGGCAATTATGTTAGTTAAAACAAATGTTCAATCATTAGTAACAAAAGGTTTATTTTTCTTGTTACACCAAAAAAGGAAATTAAGGATTTTTTGTTTTAATCAGCTCAAGGGTATAAATAACTGAGGTTACTATAGTTTTACCAGCCCTTCAACTGTGATCTCCAGATGGCTACTCCAACTATAAGGAAGATCATTTTCCTTTTGCTAGTTAATGAAAAAAACAACGTGGCAGAGGGTAATGCCAAACTTAGGGAAAGAAACAGGTTCTGGGAACATGAATCCAAGAGAGACGCCTTTGTAAAAGTCCACAGATAAGCTTTGGATTCCTGAGTTTGATTTATATCAGGTAGCTGTCCTTAGCTGCAAGGAATTCTTAAAAAATACAAACTGCAACTTGGACATGTTGCTACTTATTACAAAACTGTAGCTCTGTTATTGGGTAAATGAGGAAAATAGTCACCAGGAGGATTTACCACAGTAGAAGGGTGTTTCTGTCACTGGCTACTGATATTCATTAACATTTAACATAAGTCACTAGAAGTGTGTGCTGTATTTTCTACCCATTGCTGGTAGATCTGTTTCCATAGATATGCCTGTCATTTGCAGAAATAACAGATGTGGAAAATAGATCTTCAAAAATTGAGAGAAAGAGAGCTCTAGTTATAAACAGACTTGTTAAACTCTAACTTCTTTTACAGAGAGAGGAAGTAATGTTATGCTCACACACAGAGATGTAGAAGAACAGAAAGCTGGAGCTTTGATCTTAAAACCTCAGCCACAACTAAAGCTTGTACAGAACACAGTCGGTCATGTCTCAGAACAATTTCTAGTCTGTTGCAGCTCTTCTGGAGATAGACTTGTCAGAAAGTCACAGGTGATGTCAGCAGTACACTTGTGAAGTTCCTTGATCTAGGGTTCATTCTTCAAAAAGGCACACTTTTTTTTTTCTTTATTTTTTTCTTCTATTGATTTGAAAAATGTGAGCACACAGTGGCAAGTAAACAGGATTAGCAACAGCACTGTATGCCAAAGACATGAAAGTCGTCAAGATAAATACCATAGACATTAACAGATAATGACATATTGTAAATAAATGGGGAATAAAAGAGTGAAAACTAAAACCTTCTATTCTTGCAATATTTAACATCCAAAAGGAACACGTTATTCAATTGCCTAACAGAAGATGGAACATAGCAGAAGAGAGGATGTGTGAGCTTAATAGAAGTCGATAGAAATTATCAAAGGAAAAGAAATAATAAAACATAAAGTGAACACAGGTTCTCAGACATGTGGTACAATATGATGTTCTGACAAAAGTTGTTGAAAACTTAGAGAAGGAGGAGAGAATGGGATGGAGGCAAGATATTTGTAGAGAATTTTCTGAAGTTGATGAAAGATATCGGTCCACAGATTGAGGACATTTAGAAGCATCCAATTGAAATAAGTGCAAAAAAAATACCACTGAGGAAAGTTGAAGTCAAACTACTTAAATAATATATGTAAAAAGAAAAAAATACAACCAGAAAAAACTGCATTATATTTAGGAGAACAGTAAGAATGATGGGTGACTACTCAGAAAAAGTGAGAGGCCAGATGACAACAAAATTATACTTTTAAGTACTGTAAAAATTTTGTAAAGTTCTAAAAATTTTTAAACTGTCATATTGAAACTGTCATTCACAAATGAAAGTATAATAAGGCACATTCATACAGAAGGTAAGAAAATATGTCTCTTGCAGATTAATCACAAGTATTAAAGGAACTTTAAGTCACTGTCTTTTAAATGGCTTAAAGTTAAAATGCTGGTTATGTAAGTTAGTTAAGTAGTTAGTAAGGTTTATAAGTTGTAGAGGTAAACTTTATTGAGAACAATACAAAAATTGAGAGACACTGATTGTGCTGTCTTAAATATCTTACATTATTGATGAAGCATTATAACATTTATTTTAAAATAGACTCTGAGAAGTTAAAGATACACATCACAATCCCTGGAGAAACCACTGAAAACTTTGAGATACAGCTAACAAGTCAATACAGAGAATGAAAATTGAATACTAAAAATATTCAATTTGAAAGAATGAAAAAAACCTCAAAATATGTTGAATGAAATATCAGATATGAGTGAGTATATGCTGTGTGATCCTACATATGTAAAATCCAAAGACAGTCATACTTAATCTAAGCTGGTAGGTATCAGACAGTATAGATGGTAGTTGCTTAGGAGGTGGGGTTATGGGCACATGAGTTTGTGATCAGAATGGACAAGATACAACCTTCAAGGGGAATGGAAATAATCTATATCTTTATTTGCATAGTGATTATATGAGTATTTCATTGTCAAAAGCAAACAATTGTACATGATATCTAACTTCACAATACATACATTTTAATCTCAAACATGTAAATAAATTAAAAAAAATAACAAGACTCTTTTATCTACTAGAGGCTATATTAGTTTCCTGTTGCTGTTGTAACAAATTAACACAAATTTAGTGGCTTAAAGCAATACAAATTTGTTGTTAGTTTTTCTGGAGAACGGAACTTTAAATGGGTCTACAGGGTTGTTTTCCTTCTTGGGGCTCTAGGTGAGGATACATTTCTTTGTCTTCTCCCGCTTCCAGAGGTTCTCCATATTTGTGGATCCCTTTTTCTGTCTCAAAGTCATAACTCCAGTCTCTATTTCCATCTTCCTATCTCATTTTGATGACTTTTATCCTTTTGTCATCCTCTTGTAAGGATGATGTAAACTACACATCACCCCTCCCCTAAGTAATCCTGGACAATCACCCGATTTCAAGTTCCTAACCTTTTTCAAACTTGCAAAACCCCCTTGTGCCATGAAAGGTGACATATTCATGGGTCTTAGTGATTAGGATCTGGATCTCTGAGGTGATGGTAGGGTTGTGGGGGGAGGGTATAATGTGTGCCATCATTCTGTCTACCATACAGACCAAATGATCAGGCTAATTAAAAACAAATTCCCAGGGCTGCTGACATCCACTGGGAAATGAACAATTGGGCACAAATCAGAACCATTACCAGACTGATCCAAATATTAGGAACTTTCAACCACAGTAAAATCTCATTCTTTGCATGAGATTTTCCCCCTGGATTTACAATGATATGCCTGGGTGCAATTATTGTGAAAAGCAGTATAATCATCCATGCTGCTATGCTATTCTATAGAAGAGTCACTATATTTCAGAAAGCAGCATAGTTGTCAGACAGGTGATTCCTCCCATAATTCTTAGTGAAATCACAGCTGTGTACCTTCCTAGTGGCATACCCAGCATCCAATTTGTGCTCAATAAATATTTGATAATGATCTCAACAAAGAGAATGACTGTATTACTGTTGATATCAGTTCAGTTCCGTGGCTCAGCTGTGTCCAAGTGTTTGCGGCCCCAAGGACTGCAACAGGCCAGAATTCCCTGTCCATGACCAACCCTCAGAGTTTACTCAGACTCATGTCCATCAAGTCAGTGATGCCATCCAACCATTTCATCCTCTGTCGTCCCCTTCTCTTCCTACCTTCAGTCTTTCCAAGCATCAGGGTATTTTACAATGAGTCAGTTCTTTGCATCAGGTGGCCAAAGTATTGTAGTTTCAGCTTCAGCCTCAGTCCTAGCAATGAATATTCAGGACTAATTTCCGTTAGGATGGACTGGTTGGATCTCCTTTCAGTCCAAGAGACTCTCAAGAGTCTTCTCCAACACCACAGTTCAAAAGCATCAATTCTGCTATGCTCAGCTTTCTTTATAGTCCAACTCTCACATCCATACATGACTACTGGAAAAAAAAAAAACATAGCTTTAGCTAGATGGGAATTTGTTGGCAAAGTAATATCTCTGCTTTTTAATATGCTGTCTAGGTTGGTCATAGGTTTTCCTCCAAGGAGCAAATGTCTTAATTTCATGGCTGCAGTCACCATCTACAGTGATTTTGGAGCCCAAGAAAATAAGGTCTCTCACTGTTTCCATTTTTTCCCCATCTATTTGCCATTGACTATGGAGCCAGATGCCATGATCTTAGTTTTTTGAATGTTGAGCTCTAAGTCAGCTTTTTCACTCTCCTCTTTCACTTTCATCAAGAGGCTCTTCAGTTCCTCTTCACTTGCTGCCATAAGTGTGGTGTCATCTGTTGATATCAATGGAATGTATTCGTAGAGATCAGCAGAGGGTATGATGCTGTCCTGAACTCATGTGTTACTCCCAGAGACAATTGGATTGGAAAACATGTCAAATTAGTAATATTTTGCCAAACCTGGTAGCTCAGCTGGTAAAGAATCTGCCTGCAATGTAGGAGACCTGAGTTTGATCCCTGGGTTGGGAAGATCCCCTGGAGAAGGGAACGGCTACCCACTCCGGTATTCTGGTGTGGGCAGTCACATGGACTGTATAGTCCACGGGGGTCTCAAAAAGTTTGACATGCCTGAGCCACTTTAGCTTTCACTTCAGGTTATTTTGCAAAAAATAATGTTACTCTCTGCGTGAATTTAATTCATTGTTTTAAAAATAGTTTGTTTCTTCATGGAAAGCCACCCTTTCCTATTCTACCCTTCTTGCTCCCAAAGTCATTTTGTGGATACTGATCCTAGCGGGAGTAAGGCCTGATTAATGATTAACTTCCCAAGAATCCACAGCCTCCCATCAAAGATTGTACTCAGCAAATCCCATTCTATTAACACTCGCAGCCTGTTAAAACAAGCAGAGAGCTTTCACCATTTCAATTAAGCTAACCTGACCAATTTAGGAGTTACAGACACATTAGTGCCACAAATCAAGCTTTTTGTTCCTATGGGTCTTTTCCTGAGCGTTTTTATTCAGCTTAAGTTTGTGAGAAGAGTTGTCTGTCAGCTCACTCTTCTTTAAACCCATATATCTCTTGGGAAATTTTCTTAGAAGCCTTCATATACATAATTACTTATTTTCTTTTCAGAAGCACAAAGCGTCTCATCATTTTTTACTTTTAATGTAACATATTATTGCTGTAGTTTTTGCAGTGGCAGAACTTTAAATCAACTATTAACTATTCTCTGTACTCCCTAGAATGGTGATATAAACATTCCCGAGTTACTAGAAAACAGCTGTTTTGAAGAGTACATTTTTTTTCTGCGTTGTTTATGTATTCTTGGTTAACCAAGAACCAAAGACAATGACTACAATAACTGTATCTTATGTAATTAAACAAGTCACCTGTGAATTTAAATTGAGAACAGTATTGGACTTAAGGGGTCAATTCTCTAACAGTCAATAAGAAGAGTAGTATCTTTTGTTGTTGTATTAGGCTTATTATGATTGAGAAACCAATTATATTTGACAAGAATTACATGTAAACTAGTAGGAAACTTAGAGTTTTCTCTCTTACCCTTGGAGAATGCTTTTAATCATTTTTCATTAAGAAGAGGTTTGTGGTTTGAGGTAGAGTTTTCTAGGCAGTCATGAGATCTTATGCATTAGAGAGGAAATGGCTTTCTTAAACTGCACATGCAATTTCATGAAAATTGGGCAATCTTTTCGAAGAATTATAGAACTATAATATAGTAGATGATTTTAATAACTTAAACTATTGTCCCTCATCCTCTGACTTCAAATTTTATGGCTTCTAAATAAAACCAGACCATTAGACATCCTATCTCATATGCAGAGATCTTCAGCAGGTATCTCATAGTCTAGTTGAGTAGTCCACCCCCATGCCTAAAAGCCCTCATATGCTTCCCAATGAACTGATTTACTGTGATTTTGCCACAGTGGAATTAGAGAACAATATGTCAACACAACACTGCAATGAATCCCTAAAATCAAATAGGTAAAGGCCCTTGTTTACTCAGCTAAAACTAAATAGCATCCTGCTTCTTCAGCCTCCTTAAGCTCAATCTTATTTTAGAAACTCACTTTACAATTTCCATGATCTTGAATTTGCTGATTTTATAATTTGCATGTGTTATTGTATCTCCAACTCAATAAATCTGAAACTCAAATCAATACCTCTTTTTTCCAAATTAGCTTCTCCTCCTTAATTATCAGTTAGCTTTCATCATACTGTCATCTTTTATATGTGCGTCTGTGCATGCTCAGTCGTGTCCAATTCTTTGTGACCCCATTGACTATAGCCCACCAGGCTCCTCTGTCCTTGGAATTTTCAAGGCAAGAATACTGGAGGGGGTTGCCATTTCCTACTGGATGAGGGGATCTTCCTCACCCAGGGATTGAACCTATGTCTCCTGAAGTAGCAGGTAGGTACTTTACCAGTGTACCACCTGGAAAGCCCCATTATCTTTTATATACACATGATCAAACTTTTAGGGGTGCAAATGCTGAATTCTTCTGGGTTCCATCTGTAGTCACATAAGTGTCCAAGGCCCTGTTAAACCTTCTAAATGCCTTTATTTAGCATCCTCTATATTTTTCTCTCAGGCAGTACCTTTAGGATCATGTTGCTTTTTGAGTAGACTATTTCTACAACAGTCTCTTTTTAAACAAATATGCATTTTGTCTCTTTTCCTTTATTATTTATTCTATGAGATTAATTTTATTAGAGTGCATTATGAACCTATATGAGGGACTCTTGTAGGATTCAGCCTCAGGCCCCTTTATACAGAGTTCTTATGGTTGGATTTTTTCATATCTCTAAGTAACAGCTTTCTTTAAAGTCTGAAAATTGATTTTCCAGCTTTCTATACATCTAGGGCATGGGCATATGACCCAAAATCCACCAGTCAAACTCACCATGGTGAAGTGTTAACTCTGAGTAAGAAATGTGAGGGTTCAAACACCATGTACATTTCAGTTAAGAAGGTAGTAGAGATGTTTGGTTTTCGAGGCATGAGTGAATGCAAGGGGTCTTTCTAAAACAGAACCGGTGCAAATGCAAAAAATTCAGTGGTGGTAGTTATGTTGATTTCCTGGTGCAGAAATGGAAGATATGCACAAAATTAGGTAGTGGTAGTATCCTCATTGGAGAAGGAAATAGCAACCCACTCCAGCGTTCTTGCCTGGAGAATCCCAGGGACGGGGAAGCCTAGTGGGCTGCCGTCTATGGGGTCACACAGAGTCGGACATGCCTGAGGCGACTTAGCAGCAGCAGCAGCAGTATCCTCATACTGTTCACCAATTCAATGGACATACATTTGAGTAAACTCCGGGAGTTGGTGATGGACAGGGAGGCCTGGTGTGTTATAGTCCTTGGGATTGCAGAGTCAGACATAACTGAGTGATTGAACTGAAGTGTCCTCATAGACCTCTTCTGTAGCCCAGTTCTGGTTCATTCCTGGAAGACTACCCAGAGTTTCATCATATAGTCCCTAGACAATGCTCTCAGGTACTCTCTCTCTCTATATATATATGTATATATATATATAGTGTATTTATAGTATATGTAAATATATAATGCATGTGTATATACATTTTTGTTAAAGTATAGTTGATTTTCAATGTCTGTTTTGTTCAGGAGTACAACAAAGTGATGATTCAGGTGTGTGTGTGTATTCTGTTTTTATGTTCCATTCCATTATAGTTTATTAAAAGATATTGAGTATAGTGCCCTGTGCTATACAGTAGGATATTGCTGGTTATATGTTTTATATATAATAGTATGTATATTTTAACCCCAAACTCAATTTATCCCTTCCCTTTGGTAACTATATTTGTTTTCTACAGCTGTGAGTCTATTTCTGTCCATAAGTAAGTTAATTTGTATATATATTTTTAAGATTCTACATGTAAATAATGTCATATCATATGATACTTGTCTTTGTCTGGCTTATTTCACCTAGTATGATAATCTCTAGGTCTATCCATGTTGCTGCACATGGCATTATTTCATACTTTTTTCATTTTACAACTGATTAATATTCCTTAGTCTATATAATGTCTTCTTTATCCAGTCCATGGACACTTGGGTTGGGTTTATGTCTTGGCTGTTATAAATAGTGCTGCAGTGAATATTGAGGGGCAACTATTTTTCTGAATGTGGTTTTCTCCAGATACATGACCAGAAGGAGAATTGCAGGATCATATGGTAGATCTGGGCTTCCCCAGTGGCTTAGCAATAAGGAATCACCTGCAGTGCAGGAGACATGGGTTCCGTTCCTGGGTCAGAGCTCCCAGAGCTGGACATGACTGAAGCGACTGAGCATGCATACATGCACGCATGAGTGGTAGATGTGTTTCTACTTTTTTAAGGAAGCTCCATACTGTTTTCCAGTGTCTGTACCAATTTACATTCCCATGGAACAATAAAGGACAGTTATCTTTTCTCCACACCCTCTGCAGAACTTACTATTTATAGACATTCTGATGATGGCCATTCTGAACAGTATGAGGTTATTACTCACTGTAGTTTTGTTTTGCATTTCTTTTGAGCATCTTTTCATGTTTCTGTTGGCCATCTGTACTTCTTCTTTGGGGAAATGTTTATTTATTTAGATATTCTGCCATGTATTGACTGGGTTGTTTATTGGTATTTTTTATATTGAGCTGTGTTGAGCTGTTTGTATATTTTGGATATGAACCCCCTTTCAATTGCATAATTTGTAAATATTTCCTCTCATTCTGTAGGTTGTGTTTTAATGTTTTCTTTGCTGTGCAAATGCTTATAAGTTTCATTGGGCCTGACTTGTTTAAACATTTCTGTTTTTATTTCCGTGACTTTAGGAGACAAATCCAAAAGCAAACTGCTGTGACTTATGTCAATTAGTGCTCTGCTTATGTTTTCCTTCAAGAGTTTTGTTGCATGTGTTTTTATATTTAGGTCTTAAATCCATTTGGACTTTATTTTTTAATGCATGGTGTTAGAGAATGTTCTAATGTCATTCTTTTTCCTGTAGCTATTCCGTTTTTATCAGCTTTACTTATTGACAAGACTGGGTTTTCTACACTGTATGTTCTTGCCTCCCTTGTTGTAGCTTAATTTACCACAGGCACATAGGTTTGTTTCTGGGCTTTCTATCTGGTTCCATTGATCCATGTTTGGTTTTGTGCCAATACCATACTGTTTTGTTTACTGTGTCTTTGTAGTATAGTCTGAAGACTGGAAGCCTGATTCCTCCAGCTTTGTTTTTCTTTCTCAAGATTGCTTTGGCTATTTGGGGTCTTTTGTGTTTTGATACAAATTAATTTTTTTTTTTTTTTTTTTTGCTCTAGTTCTGTGAAAAATGCCTTGGTAATCTGATTGTTTCTTGTGCACTTAGGAAGAATGTGTTTTCTACTCTTTTGGATGGAATACTCTATAAGTATCAGTCAATTCAATTTGGTATAATGTGTCATCTAAGATCTGTGTTTCTATATTGATTTTCTGTCTGAATGATTTAGCCATTGATGCAAGTAGGATGTTAATGCAATATATTCCTATATCACTTTTTCAAGGAAGGGAAATATAAATCTCCTACAGTTGATAAGAATCCAGAGTAACATCATGTTTAAACCTTTGAATAAAAATATTTTAAATGTCTCTATTTTCAAACACAGTTCAAATTGCAAATATTTACCAAATTATGACCTCAGAGTCTCAGTTAAGTAATTGATTTCTCTGTTCCTTCATAGCATTCATACATGCCAGCCAAATTGTTCTAGTCACAGTTCTTTGAAGTCAGTCTCACCTATTCTTGAGCCCCCCTTTTTTTTTGCAATTCTTCCCCCATTTCTTCAAAATACCTAAAATGTCTCCTTCAAAGACTAACTGAAATCCTAACATCTTTCATAAGGTACAACAGATAAAAGCACACAGAAGACTCATTTGACATTACTTGGTTAGTGCTAAATTCTTGGTTTGCTTTTGCAATACTGCTCTAACTGCTCATGTGATCTGGAATAAGAGAGGAATTGTTGAATTAATTCTCATAGACTTCTTTTTCCTTGGTTCCAGTACAAGACACCAGGTGCTTCGTAAATGTATCCCACAAGATTGGTCAGATAACATCACATTCCTAGGGTGGTCTAGTAGCAGGATTAGCTTATAGAATATATTCAAACAGCACATATTTGCTCAGCACTCTGCAAAAGACTTAAACCTTAGCTAGACTATTACTTGAGTTAGAGGCTTTTTATTTTTGCTAATTTATAGCCAGGAAATGACTTGAATAACATAATTAAACCTCAGTTCAGTTCAGTCACTCAGTCGTGTCTGACTCTTTGCGACCCCATGGACTGCAGCATGCCAGCCCTCCCTGTCCATCACCAACTCCCAGAGTTTACTCAAACCTATGTCCATTGAGTTGGTGATGCCATCCAACCATCTCATCCTCTGTCAGCCCCTTTTACTCCTGCCTTCCTCTTTCCAAGCATCAGGGTCTTTTCAAATAAGTCAATTCTTCACATCAGGTACCAAAGTATTGGAGTTTTAGCTTTAGCATCAGTCCTTCCAATGAGTATTCAGCCTAGCATTACTCTAAATTCCTCAGCAATTTATATTTGTTATGTTTAGGCAATATTATCTATCTCAATCAATCTCAGTGGCTTATCATAGCAGATGTTTATTTCTTAATCACACATTATTCATTGTAGGTGGCCAGAGTTTTCCTCCATCTAGTGAACAGATAAATACTCTTGTATTTTGTAATGCTTCTATTTTAACACTTGGCCTACATGACATGGAAAAGTAGTCATAGAAGAGACCTATCAATCTTTAATCTACCTTGGGTCAAAAGTGGCGTATATCACTTCTGTGCAGTCTGTTGGCCATTACTAGTGATAAGCCCTTAATAAAACATCATAAGATGATAAGAAGGAAAAAATAAGAAAACAAATAAGAAAAAAATAAGATGATAAGAAATGTAAAAGAACACCTGGGAATATTGAGCACTGCTTTTTCTGCCACACAATCTGAAATTAATCTATTGTGTTTTAAGTATATTTATGATTAACTAACAGTGCAAACTAGCTCCAATATCTTCTGTCTTCTATATCCTTATGTTTTCCATAAATATACCATGGCTCTTTTTAGTTTATCTCATATTTTACCTGCTGTGAATTTTTGTATCTAAAATTATATCCCTTCCACTCATGGTTAATTTATTTCTTAAAGATACTTAAGCCGCACATCAATTCCCTTACAGTAACAAGGCATCCCTAGATACTTCTGAATTCATTAGTTCCTCCTTTCCAAATGTCTATAGCACTTAATTTACTTTTAAGTTTTGTGGCTTATCTTATCCTTCTGTACAAATACTATGTACAGGGCAACCTTGGGAATAAAAAATATGATCATCATAAATTCGATGTAGATGGCAAGTCATGTAAGAGGACTTGGTCAGTAAGCGGGATACTAGTAGTGGTTACTCTTGGTAATATGTAATGAGACGCAAAATGGTAACTAATTTGGCTACATTAGATTATATTATAGAAGTCTGAGGGAGGAGTCTTTCAATAATTGTGTGTGTGTGTGTGTGTGTGTGTGTGTGTGTGTTTGTATGTAATGGGGGCAGGAGTTTCCTCCCAAACTCTAAATCAACAAGAATGCACAATGGAGTCAGATAAGAAGATCAAAATATTAATTTTATTAGTTGTAAAGCTGATACCAGAAAGAAACTAGAGTTACTGACACAAGCAGACTCCCTGTGTCCTTTATTAAGCATACTTGCTTGGCTACAGGCAAAGTTGAGTGAATGCAGATCTTTCTTTCATTCAGGGACCTGCTAGTTACTACAAAGGAGAGGAGAAGGAGTCTAATTTAAGAGCAGGTTGCTTCTGAGAGAGAAAACTATAAAGGGTTGAGCCCATAGATGTTTTGCCTTTTCTCTAACAATCAGGTAAATCACTTTGCCTCTCAAGGTTAGAATTCAGAAAAGTCTGTGGGAAAAAAAAGAGATGAAAGGCACCTCCAAAATCTTTACTCCAGGGGAGAATTTTCCTCCCATCCAGAGAAATATGAAGATGAGGACTGAACACCTCCTGTTTCCACAGACCTTGTCACTAGAATGTGGAAATGGAGCTGTTCTGTACATTTGGAGTAATGTACATTGCCTGATGACTGGTGTAGAGGCTGGGAGATAAAGTTAATGCTCAAGTGGCAAGACTTTGTTGGAATATTTTCTCAAGAAGGGTAAGTTTTTGTCTCATTACCCCCAAATTCATGTCTGACATCTTCATTTGTTTTCCATGAGCTTTTTCCCTACAAACATCATAATTCCATTAAAGAACAATCATTGTGTCACACATTTGAATTTGTTCCTCCAAAATTCCTACATCAGGATAAGGCTCAATTGATGATAAATCAGTTGACCTATGTTTCATTCCTCCCACACCCATGTTCTCTTTTCTGGTCATTTATCAAGTCCTGCCAGTTTTCCCCCATGGAGTTTTCCATAACTGTCCTTAACTCTCTTCCAGACCCACCCTCTTCTACTTTAATCAAAAGCACCATCAGATCATCCCAAGGCTGTTACAATTATCTGCTAATTGAACTCCCTCCCTCAAGACTCTCGGTAATGCAATCCATTACATAATACACTGCCTGATTAATCTTTCTAAAATGATATTTTGTTCCTATCAGGCCCGGCTTGAAAATCTGTTCATATCTCTATAAAACAAGTCTAATTCTTGAGCCTCAAATTCAAAACATTCACAAGTTGGCTGCTACTTCCTTTCATTCAAAATCTACTGAGAGGCTAGTACATTAACTAAATCTGAGTACTTTCATTTTCTTTGTTTAGTTGAAAAATTGAGTTTATTTCAGTTCAGTCTATACCTTAAAAATGTATCAGTTTTGGTCCTTAAGTTCATTCATAGACTCCTCTAAAGATTATTTTCTAAAGGAAAAAGTGAATATGCAGAAGTTTTAGGTCTACCTCATTAAAGCTCATTTTTACAACACAACCTTATGAAATTAATATTTTTAAAATGCTATTGCATGTAATGGGAGAATGACCTATATCTTCAATTTATTCTTGTTTTATGATCATGTGTAAATGAAAATAAAATAAATAATGCTAGCTAAAGATCATTTATATATACAACCTAAGCATTGTTTCCTTTTGCTAACCAACAAAAGTATCTTTAAAAATATTAATGGATATTTTCTCATTTTTTGTTACTAAAAATTAACATACACATTAAAAAAAATCAATCCTAGGATCAGTGGATACTCGGACATAGCCATGGGAAGAAATATGCAAAAAATAATGATAGCTATATGTACCAGTATTTAAATAAAAAAATAATTGAGAGAGAATATAGAGGAAAATAGTTGCAATATTCAATTAGTAATTCATTTAGATATACTTTTTAAAGGTTTTCTTTTGATTATTCAAATTAAATTTGCCCATGAGCATGTATTTCTTTGAGTTCTCCAGCAGAAATTATTACAAGTGTTAAACAAGATAGCATTGAGAGATTTTTTTTACACATTAGAGTGAGTTCTCTGTTACAACCATCTCAGTCTGTGACAAGAGATAACATGCCTTCTCATGAGACTGACTGCAATTTCCTGGTTGCCATGATGTCTCATGTTTAGACATGGCCAAGGCATGAAAGGAGAGGCTCAGCATTATCAGAGTCACACTGCTCTAAAGTTACACACCCTTGGCTTCTTGCACATACCATGCATACATGTACACAGGCCACATGCATTTTGAAAGCTGCTTTCCAAAGCTGGAGAGCAGGAATGCATTTTTCAGGCAATAGCTCAAAGACTTCAACTTTATCTGGATTTCAGTCTATTTTCTGTGAAGAATTGGCTTTGGGGGTGGAATAAGAGCTAGATGTGTTCTTACCTCTTGTGATCTGAAAGGCACACACACAAACATTAGCTCCATTCTTAGAGGTAGAGAAATAGAATAAATTCTATACATTTAAAATCAAACTGAAGTAAATGTCTTGTAAATTTAATAGATATGTGATTAGAATTCTAATGATTCATCCTGGGCAAAAATAGTGTATTATTTTAATTATTTTATGATCATCTATATGAACAAATACAAAACATAGATTAGAAAACAACAAACACTGATTAAATGTAAAACCTTGAACAGAATTATAATAATTGTAATCCCTACTTTTGCATTAATTTCTAAATTATTTCTGGATACCCCTGGACTGCTCTTACAAAAACTGTGAGAGAGGTATCCTTCCTTGAGATGTTCTTAACCACTGCTTAGAGTACATGTGGAAATATAAATCTCTACCACTCACACCTCTTCCTCTTTCCTTATATCTCTTCCAAAGGCCTTAGTCTCCTGTATGTGAGGATACACAATCATTATTTTACTAATTTCACTCCCTGGTACTAATAAATTTCAAGACGCCAGCTAGGAAACATCATGTCATCTTTTGCACCTCTATTTCCTATATCCTTTGCCATCAGATCGTTTTCCCATTTTCATAATCTACCAATGAACTGGCTCAGGTATCTATCAAATCACAATTTGTTCCTGTTTCTGATTCCTAATGTTATGATGGGCTTTCCTGATAGCTCAGTTGGTAAAGAACTCAGGAGACCCTGGTTCAATTCCTGGGTTGGGAAGATCTGCTGGAGAAGGGATAGGCTACCCACTATAGCATTCTTGGGCTTCCTTTGTGGCTCAGCTGGTAAAGAATCCACCTTCAATGTGGGAGACCTGGGTTTGATTCCTGGGTTGGGAAATCCCCTGTAAAAGAGAAAGGCTACTCACTCCAGTATTCTGGCCTGGAGAATTCCATGGAATATATATTCCTTGGGGTCACAAAGAGTCGGAGATGACTGAGTGACCTTCACTTTCACTTTCTTTCAATGTTATGACTCTTACTTAGACTGACAGGAATTCTCAATTGTATGACGGTGATCACTTTCTAACCAGTTGCTCAACCATAATCTATTTTAAGTTCAGTTCTCCCTTCAAAGTACTGCTTTAGTGCTGGGTTATATTACTCTCTGTTCAAAAACCTTTCCTATGAATAGAAAATTAAAAATGCAGTTGAGAGATAAAAATGCCCTCTCTCCTCATAGAACTATCATTCATTTGATGAGAAAGTTTTATAAAGACAAGTCAAAATAGACATATTCAAAATGTTTTAAGTATTATTTTTGCCCAGAGAAGTTAAATACTACTTGATAGAAAATGTGATAGTTGGTCTAGGCCTTAAAGAATGAGTAGGAGTTCAGGTATAATTGGAAAAGGAAGAGAGCAAAAGAATATTTTATGTGTGGAGAAATCATATGAGCAAAGGAAAACTATTTCAAAGTGTTTTGGGAAATAATATTTACATTAGTATGTATACAGCTATGTTTCCCAAAATATGTTTCAAGGAATATCAGTCCTATAAAAGATGCCATGAGAATAAATAGGAGGCTGATGAGATCCATGATTAACTTACTTTGTGAAATTCAGCAACTTAGGTTTGTCTGTTTGGCAACTAATGGTGAGTTAACACATTAAAGGCTCTGAAAGATTTTTACTTTAAAACTTATCCAGGAATTTTCAAGTATTTGAATCATGTCTCCCTATTTTAAGAAAGATAGCTTTTAATATAGCTTTGACTTTGTGTTGTTTTTGTTTAATCATTAAGTCATGTCCAACTCTTTGCATCTCATGGACTGTAGCCCACCAGACTCTTCAGTCCATGGGATTCTCCAGGCAAGAATACTGGAGTGGGTTGCCATTTCCTCCTCCAGGAGATATTCCTGACCCAGGGATTGAACCTGGGTCTCCTGTTTGGCAGGCAAATTCTTTACCACTGAGCCACCTCAGAGGCCCCTTGAGTTTATGCTATAAGTATATAAACTGCTTTGATTGCTATATTTAAAATAGATAGCCAACAAGGATCTACTGTATATAGCATGTGGAAATCTGCTCTGTTACGTGGCAGCCTGGATGAGAGGGGAGTTTGGTGGAGAATGGATATATGTGTATATATGGCTGATACTTGTGTGCCTTTGCATTTCACCTGAAACTATCACAACATTGTTTGTTAATTAGCTATATCCTAATACAAAATGTTAAAAAATTTTAAAAACTGCTTTGGAAACTTGGATTGGATAAATGCAAATAATTCCTGGGATTCTTTCACTAAAACAAATATGTGAGTGTTATGAACTAACAAAGCCAGTTTTTATGCAGCCTGAAACACTTGATGAGAGTACATACATAGGTAGCCTAATATGGAGTGTTCTACATTAAGGACAAAGCCTTTTATATTTACTCTTACTTTAATTTTTGTGAAGGAAATTTGGCAACATGAATTACAAAGTATAATAATGTCTTTTCCAACGTTTAAAGAGATGGGTTTGGGGTTTGAGGAAAGAGCCAGTCGACAGAGAAGGGCACTGGTTACTGTAATTGACATTAGCCAACATTCATGCATTAACTTTTCTTGTGAATTTTATATATAAAAAAAGAATTTCCAGCAATTTTATTGAAGATAGAAGAGGGTAGTTATAATATAACTGCACTATTTCAATTGGT
This sequence comes from Hydropotes inermis, assembly GCA_020226075.1. NCBI lineage: Eukaryota > Metazoa > Chordata > Mammalia > Artiodactyla > Cervidae > Hydropotes > Hydropotes inermis. The sequence continues at coordinate 8,658,743 of CM035295.1, read as the reverse complement.
AAGCTGAGTATCACTGAGTGCAGAGGGGTCAGAATTAAGCAGTGGTATCATTCTGCATTCACATTGGTTAAGGACCTACTTGGATTCCATCTGCTTTCACCACTTTTTCATATCAAACAGATTTTCATATTATCTCAAATAATTTTCCATCTTCCAAAGACAGATAGCACTCAGGATAATTTTGCATAACTCACACATGCATATTTAAACTATATTCTAAGGCAATTCATTTAACGTCTTCAGTAGTTCCTTAACTAGGAAACATGGGCAATCATAGTAACTATCCCTGTGGAGTTCAGTGTCAATTAAATGAAATAATATATGAAAAGTGCTTGGCATGGCCTCTGGAACATCATTAGTCAATGCATATAAATTACAGTGCTGGTCACAAACATGTTAATGATATTGCTCAAGTCCTGTCAAATGAATAGGATTTATAAATGTTTATATTCTTAATTGTTTGACTTGGGGTAAATAAAGTTCACACATGAAGACACTTGGTCTGGCAAAGCACTCAATTTTAATTTGTACAAGTATATATATTAGCTATATGAGAAAGGGCATTTTAACATAATTATTTGGTGTCATTTAACTTGTTTGGGTTGTCGATCCTAAATATATCTTGAGGAAATCCTCACATTGTGGATTTATATCCCCCTGAATTTTGTTTGATGTATACCTCCCTGAAGAGGTAGACAGAAACACAGAAAAGATAAAGGCGAAGCTGAAGAGAGGAAGACTACGAAGAAAACTGCCTCTACTTCTACAAACAATGCAAACGTTGATTTTCTTTTCTTCTCTCCAATTCAAATACTTAACAGTCCTTGGTTATTCATAAAGATTTCAAGGGGTGCAAGGATAAAACACTTTGGGGTCTATTTCCTGTCCATCAACATCCTTCTTACTATGTTCTCCTAGCAAGACACACCCAATTATTTCACAAAGCCTCCCATTGTTCATTTATTTTGAAGTGTTGAAATGATAAGTCACTCCTAAGGCATGGTAAAGAACACCTATGGAAATGAGGATGGAGGCAGGCACCCTACTGCCGCAAAGCAAAGGAACACATCTCTCCTGATAAGGAAAGAAAGTCTGCATGAAAGATACAGAGGCCTTAATGAATATGAGATATGCAAGCAATATTCCTGTACAATGAGAATGACTTAATTCAGAGAACATGAATTCAGTGTTTGATTTCTGGGTAATTAAAGAATATAAATATTGGATTCAGGGTTATAGCTGTCCATCACAATATAGTTCTAGGTGTCGTGGCCATTCCATTTCTGTTCATTTCTGTTCTCCAGTTTTTTTTTTTTTTTTTTTAATTGTGCCTAAATGAGAACAGAGTACCATAAGCAGGATTTTTCTTGGAGGGTTATTCTTCCTTCTGAAGGGAGATTTCCCTTTCTCTCTAGTTTTGAAATAGATTATAACTCCACTTAACCTCTCCCATGCCACCATCATGAACATGAGCTTCAAATAGTCAGTCAAACTGGCCAGGGACACCAAGGTGCTAGGCATTACAGGCTCATGGTAGGCGCTGGTTGGGTGTACATGGAATTTGTGGAGGACAGAAGTAGCTTTATCATCCCAAACCCGAAAGACCCCTAGTGCGAGGGTCACGTGTTCATGCCTTTGGAGTTGGAGCAGGAGGCTGTTAGACTCTGGTGGGTCCTAGAGATGTGGGTGAACCTGCTGGCCCACGAGAACCATCTGTGACCATCAAGTGTTTATGTTTTAAGTAAAAAGTAATAGTAAAAAAATTTTTTAAATGTGATGTCATAGATGGTGCACTCTGCTTTGTCAATCAAGGGAGGAAGTAGGAGAGAATAGAGATAATTCAAAAACAAAATCAAAAATTAATAGTCTCTTGGTATTCTGGACCATGGCTCAGTCATCCCCAGAGCCAGAATTACCCTATCCCTCCTAAAAATTTGAAGCTGATTCCATAACTCTCTTCTTTATGTTTACTGGTTTAAATTGTCACATAAAATGCCTGGAATAATAGAATGATGGTAAAATATGTGGCAGTTTTGTAGCAGAGGTTGACACTGTTTTGCTGTTGTTATTAACTTATAATTATTCCTTAGTAACTTTACATATTATAGTTTGAATATATTTAGGAAAATTACTTATACTCTTTATTGAAAGTAGAATCCTTCAGTTGTCTTGTGATTTATCTAGAATGTTACTTTTTCTTACATTTTTAAATTGAAATATAGTTGATTTACAATGTTGTACCAAGGTCTGCTGTTCAGCAAAGTGACTATTATACACATATATATGTTCTCTTTGTATTCTTTTCCATTATGGCTTATCACAGGACACTGAGTAGACTTCCCTGAACTATACATTAGGACCCAATGTGCATATACCAACTCTAAACTCCCGGTCCATCCTCCACCCCTCCCCCACCCTTGGCAATCACAGGTCTGTTCTCTATGTCTATGAGTCTATTTCTGTTTTGTATTTAGGTTCATTTGTGTGCTGCATTTTAGATTCCACATATAAGTGGCATCATATGGTATTTGTCTTTTTCTTTCTTAGTATGATCATCTCTAGTTGCATTCATGTTTCTACAAATGACATTATTTCATTCTTTTTTATGGCTGAGTACTATTCCACTGCATTTATGTACACATCTTTATCCATTCATTTGTTGATGAACATTTACATTGTTTCCATGTTTTGGTTATTGTGAACATTGTTGCTATGAATGTAGGGGTGTATGTATCTTTTTGAATTTTAGTTTTGTCTGGGTATATTCCCAGGAGTGAGACTGCTGGATCATATGATAATTCTATTTTTAATTTTCTAAGGAGCCTCCATCCTGTTCTCCATAGTGTCTGTACCAAGTTACATTCCCACCAACAGTGTAAGAGGGTTTCTCCAGTTCTTGTTATTTGTAGACTTTTTTGATGATAGCCATTCCAACTAATGTGAAGTGATACCTCATTGTAGTTTTGATTTACATTTCTCTAATAATTGGTGATATTGAGCATCGTTTCATGTGCCTACTGGCCATCTGTATGTCTTCTTTGGAGAAATGTCTATTAAGGTCTTTTGCTCACTTTTTGATTGGACTGATTTATTTGCTCACTTTTTGATTGGATTGATTTAGTTGTGATTTTGAGTTGTATTAGTTGTTTGTATATTTTGGAGATTAAGTCCTTGTCTGTTGCATCATTTGCAAGTATTTTCTTCCACTACATAGGTTGTCTTTTTTGTTTTTATTGTTTATGATTTCCTTTGCTGTGTAAAACTTCTAAGTTTGATTAGGTCCCATTTATTTTTATTTTCACTTCTGCTGCTTTGGGTGACTGACCTTTGACCTTGCTATAATTTATGTCAGAGAATGTGTTGCCCATATTCTCTTCAAGGAGTTTGATGGTGTCATGCCTTAGGTTTAGGTCTTTAAGTCACTTTGGGTTTATTTTTGTGCATGATGTGAAGGTGTGTTCTAGCTTCACCAATTTACACACTTCTGTGCAACTTTCCCAGCAAAATTTGCTGGAGACTTTTTCCCACTTTATATTCTTGCCTCCTTTGTCAAAGTAGGATGTTACATTTTTAATCTCCTTCAATTTATTTTGTTGTATCAGGGTTTTCTTCATTGCTACTATTAAATATATTGCTTAAAGAACAGTAAATTAATTATGGAAAACAGTTAAACAAATTATTGAATAGTTTTATGATATGGTACCTATTAAATATTTTATCCTCTCAATTAGTATTACACATATTCAAATAAATAGCAAACATAATATTTTTCAAACAAGGATTATTTTAGCTCTCCAATGGTACATGTGATTCTCCAGTTGCCATGATAACTAGCTTTTATTTTACAAAAGCACAGATGTATGCAACAAAAAACACCCCAAAAACAAGAAAATGGCAGTTTTTCCAGAAATGGCACGCTTTGTTTAATGCACACATTAAATTTATTTTCTTTGCAACTGATAACTTTTCAATCCCTATCATAAATAAAGCATGAAAAAGAGATTTTAAACTAGATTTTGCAATACATTTTTAAATAGAATTCAAGTAAGCTTGGATGATGTACTAAATGACCTTGGATGATATCAGAAGGTGCCTAGTTACCTGATTAGTCATTCTCTGTATGGTCAGGTTTCATTTTAGGTACTGATAAAATTTACAAAATGCTTCTGAAATCTATTGTGTTATAGAGAATGGTCATTCTGAAACAAAAATGGAGATGTATTTTGGCTTTTTCTGTATTGACTGAAATATTGTCCAATGTAAATCTCATTAACAAAGTGATGCTGATACTCTTTGTTCAGCAAAGAACACTGTACTTCTGTCTTTTCAATTCAGTTCCTTTCAGTTCAGTCTCTCAGTCATGTCCAACTCTTTGTGACCCCATGGACTGCAGCACACCAGGCTTCCCTGTCTTTTACCCTTATAGATTTCCTTATGCCTTTATAATGATCATATTAAATATTAAAAACTAAAATACATTTAAACTTAGAACAGTTATAGTCAAATTTTGAGATCAATTCTAAAGCATTGACTTTTGTTTAAAAAACCAAGCCTCATCTTATTTTTTTTTACTAACTTTGCTTCATAATATTATATATTATATAATTATATATGTATATATATGTGTGTGTATATATATACATATATATATGTATATATATAGCTTTGAAATATTTCTAATCCAAGTAAAAGAAAATGTTGAGGTATGTTTAGCCTCTATGTTGCATAACTGTATATAGTACCTTTTTGAGCCAGTACAATTTTGATATATCCTTAATCACTATATGATATCTATTTCTTAACTACCTAGAAATGGAAACAGTCAGAGTGCTCAGTAACCAAACTCCTCACCTAGCTCAAAGGCAAAGTCCTTCTCTTTACATTGGCCCTGAGTCAAAGGTAATTGGCAGTCACTTTTCTTTTCAGCTGCCAACAAGGACACTCTTTTTACTCCAGGAAACACCTCTTAGTCTTGCTACATGAAATCCCATGCTGTTGACCAAGTCTATGAAAAAGTATCAGAATACATTATCTTTTTGTCCCAGTTCTGACTCTTGAACTTTTTCATCCTCACATTTCACTTGATACCCCTTGCTTCCACAGAAGTCTGTGTGCTGAGGGGCCCTGAGTGTGTTGTGATAATGTACTGTGAAATGTTTCATTTGAGAGAGTGATTTTAAAATATAAATAAGCAGTGAATGTCTTCTCAAACCAGAAATTAAGTAGTATGTAATGAAAGCATAGAATTAATGTATGAGCTATTTATATATTTAAAGATAAAATGAAAATTTGTTATGGAAAATAGAATTTGATCTACAAAATGAATCACAGAAATATTTCAGCCAGTACAGGTAATTCTGTTATTTCCAGCATTTGCTTTTTAAAATCTATCTCTCCAACTGCTGGGATCATGGTCAAAATTACAGGCATTTCTTAGAGCTTTGTAACTCAAATGGTGGTTAATGCACCAGAAGCATCAACATCAGGATTTTTTTTTTTTTTTTAAGAAATACATCATGGTAGGCCTTATTCAAGACCTGCTCATTCTGAATCTGCATTTTAACCAAAATACTCAGGTGATTTTTTTTTTTTTTTTTGTTCATGAACTATGAAAAGTTCTTCCCTAGAGCAGATGTGGATATTTATCACTTGACACCCTCTTCTGCCTGGATCCCAAATGATCACAAACAAAATAGCTAACAGCTCAAAAATCCATCTTCAAGTGTTTATGCCCCTGGAACACTGTGGACTGGAATGAAAGATAACAGCAAGCACGTTTAGCTCCTGCATGGGCGCAGTGCTCATTGCCATCACATAGGCTTTCTAATCTAATCCTTGTATCAATCTTTGGCAGGTAATATGGCTCACACTGTCATTGCTGTTGTTGTTAAAGCTACAGAATTCTAATATAAATGCTAAACTTACATAATAACAATGAAATTGAGGCTCACAAAGGTCAATTAAGATCCCAACTAACTTTCCCAAGATTGCATAACTAGTAAATCCTGAACTATTTCCTTAGGATTATTGAATAACTTCCTAATTGGTCTCACTGGTTACAATCTTGCTATCCTTCACACGGCTACCAGAATAATCCCTCTCCTATTGAAAACTATTTATACCAGTTATCTACTTAAAATTCTGTGACAGATTCCCATATGATTTAGGAAAAGTCTTTCTGAATTTTCTGTGTGTAGCCTTCCTTCTCTATAGGTAACTACTATAATTTTAGACTTTTCCAAACTAAATTATTTCTTGTTTTCACAACTTGTTTGAATGTGCTCTTCTTGCAATTAGAATAGTATTTCATTTTACTCATATGCTCAACTTATTTTTTTAAAACCTATTTCATTATGTCCTCTAAGAAGCCTTCCCAAACATTTCCATCTGATATACACGCATACTGCATCTGACTCTATCAGCACTTATCTCATGCTATTAGGATTATTTAGCTCCTATCAGCTTTACCCTTGGAGCTACAAGTTTTTGAGAGCAAGAACTTATGTCTTCTTTTCTTGTCAGCTTTTAGCAAAGAATTTGGCCTATAACAAAGCTTGAATGTTTACTGTGTGAACTAAGGTAATGTGAAATGTATTAAGAACGATTCAAAAGTCAGAGGATGGTGGAGACACATGTGTACCCGTGGTTTATTCATGTGGATATATGGAAAAAACCATCACAATATTGTAAAGTAATTATCCTCCAATTAAAACAAATTCATTAATTTAAAAAATAAAAACAAAGGATACTACCTTCCACCCCCTCAGTTTTTCTACCTGTTGTCATTTTTACTCTTTTCAGCAATGAATCAGTGTTCACGTAGACTGTGACTGATATACTTGCTTGGACAGCTTGTTAGCACACCTAAGTGAATCATAGCCAGTTGTCCATGTGGCACAAATTTATATAATTTAATCCTAAACATACTGCTAAGGTATTAAATAACTATAAAATGTGCAAAACATTTAATTTTAAATACTCAGTTAAATAATATTCAGTTATATTTCACATGTTATATTTTAACATACAATGAATTTTTGAAGCCAAGTTTAAAAATCTCAAAATAGAATTTTAATGGAAATGCTAAGATATTCTCAAGTATAAGCTACATAAAAGCTGCAGCTTTTTTAAGAAGACCATTTTCATCAAGGTTTAAAACATATGGCAGATCTTTCTGGGAAGTTTTTTGATGGTATGTAGAATTTGTAGTTACAAATATTCTGCCATTTAAATTAACTCGCTCAACTTCACCTTTCTGAATTAGCAGAACTTAACTATTCATTGTCAACTGATTCATGAATATAGAAGCAAACTCCATTTGGAACATATGGCCTAAAGGTAATAAATTTAAGTGCCTGATGTAAAGTAAATTAGAATTGGGATTGTAATGCTGATAGCTTTTTCTGCAAGACTCTTATAACATCTGTCCAGAAACTTTAATTTTTTTCAGGTGTTTTTCACACATGCTGTTTCAAATCTCTATATAGGTATTATAACTTTCCTTCATGAGAATAATTGCAAAAGTTGGTTATTATCTAGGAATAAAATGGTGGACATGACAAAATAAAATTGTATAATCTTATAATTTTTGCAAGAGCCTTAAGTTTTAACAGTAGACCAAGAAATATTAGGAGGAGAAACTAAATTGTGAGTTGAGGTTTGAGGCAGTAAAAAGGGCTCAAAATGAATTTCTATATAAAATATAACAATCTTCCTTTCTAGCCTTTCACATCCATGACAGAAATGAGACTTTAGAAACTGGATTTCTCACTATCTCCTGCCAGTGTGATTCTATCCACCAATGAGAGGAACCCTCACATATTTGTGAAATGAGAGAAAAGAAGTAATTATTTTTTTAGCCAATAGCTGTGAGAAGGCATGTGGCTTGGGCAGTTAGTTATGAATTTTTGCAAGAAACTTTCATTTGTCCTCTGAGAGTCATCCAGTTTGTTGCTGAAGGCTGTTGAATGCTATTGAGAATATCAGTGGCTTTTGACTACAATCACTGCTGTTACCAGTTTTGTGAAATCTATTTGGAGCTTCCTAATCTTCACTGTCATAGCTCTTGCAAACCTTTCATTTCTTGTGTTAAACCTTTTCCTATTTGACAAATATGTAGTTCTTTCTATATTCATCATTGACTAACTGACATTTACTATTATGAGCCTATAATTTACTTCAAGAAATTATATTTCTTTGGAAATATTTTATACATATACAAATAGAAATCATTTTTCCAATAATTCAAAGGGTTTTCAACAGTTTTTTATTGATATATAATTTTTTAATGTGTTAAAATTTCATTGACTTTAATAACATCATTAGAAATTGCTACTGTTGTGAATAGATCCTTAGTTGTCAGAATTTACCATTCAAGTCCTTGTGTTATAGAACTTCGGGGTACATCATTTATATCCCAGAATGCCTAAATGGACCCATGAAGTTGTGTAGGGCAGTCTATGTAGCTGCAGTCTATCACTGTCTCTTTTGAAGAAAAAAAAATGCATGCTTCCCAATGTAATACATTTTCAGTTGGATACAATTTGCTGCTGCTGTTGTTCAGTCGCCAAGTCGTGTCCAACTCTTTGTCACGCACTGGACTGCAGCAAGCCAGGCTCCTCTGTCCTCCAGTGTCTCCCAGAGTTTGCTCAAATTCATGTCCTCCTTGATTTAATGATTCTATCTAACCATCTCATCCTCTGCCTCCCCCTTCTCCTTTTGCCTTCAATCTTTCCCAGCATCAGGGTCTTTCCTTATGAGTCTGCTCTTCGCATCAGGTAGCCAGAGTATTGGAGCTTCAGCATCAGTCCTTCCAATGAATATTCAGGGTTGATTTCCTTTAAGATTGACTGGTTTGATCTCCTTGTGGTCTAAGGAGTTTTCAAGAGTCTTCTCCAGCACCACAGCTCCAAAGCATCAAATCTTCAGTGCTCAGCCTTCTCTATGGCTCAACTCTCATATCCATACATGATTACTGGGAAAAACATAGCTTTGACTATATGGAACTTTGTTGGCAAAGTGATGTCTCTGCTTTTTAGTATATTGTCTAGCTTTGTCGAACTTTCCTTCCAAGGAGCAAGCATCTTTTAATATCATGACTGCAGTCACTGTCCACAGTGATTTTGGAAACCAGGAAAATAAAATCTGTCATTGCCTCTACCTTTTCTCTTTTTACTTGCCTCGAAGTGATGGATCAGATGCCATGATCTTAGTTTTTTGAATGTAGAGTTTTAAGTCTACTTTTTCACTCTCCTCTTTCACCCTCATCAAGTGGCATTTTAGTTGATCTTCAATTTCTGCAGTTAAAGTGGTATCATCCATCTGCATATATGAGGTTGTTGGTATTTTACCCAGAAATCTTGATTCTAGTTTGTGATTCATCCAACCCCAAATTTTGCATGATCCTCTCTGCATGTAAGTTAAATAAACAAGGTGACAATAAGCAGCCGTATTGTACTCTTTTCCCAACTCTGAACCAGTTGTTCTATGTCCAGTTCTAACTGTTGTTTCTTGACCTGCATAAAGATTTCTCAGGAGACAGGTAAGATGATCTGATCATTTCTTCTTCTTCTTTTTTTCTTTTAGTATTAAGTAAAAGAACAACTCAAGAGTTAAGAAAAGGTAACTGATAAAGCTGGCAGTTCAGACTTGTATTGAGTATATTTCGTAGATGTTAAAATGATCCTTAATTCACTCTCAGAATTTCTGACAGGCACACAAAGTTGCCTTCCTCCAGACAAATTTGTTTGGGAACATGAAACAATTCACAGATTCACAATATTGTGTAGAATTCTTATAGTACAATAAATTCCTATGTTACAAGACAATGCAGTTAGGATATTCAGAAAGGAGAAAGTTATAGATAAAAGCAAATGACAAGTATTTATTTGATATTTAAATTGATTAAATGATCATTTTTTTCTTTTAATCTTAATCTTCTCTTCTTTTTCCCTGTCTCTGTCGCTCTAGAATACCATTTGACTCTTGTTTCTAGAACCTACAATGGCTTAAGCAATTTTTGTTAAAATATATATCATTTATATTATTTCTCATATATGAGGAAGTGAGGCTATAAAAATCACGTTTGTAATTACATGGCAATATTAGCAACAAGTGAAAGAAAGCAGCCCTTGAGAGAAGAATAAATAAATAAATTACTATCCCATAAAATCAGAGCTTTTATGCAAGCCAGAAGATACTGCACCATTTGGATTTTATCCAGTCTTGATGAAAACATCAGTGAGAAACTTCAATACCATATGTTTTGTCTCATTTAATCACTGAAGTTGAACCAAGAGAAAATCAATAAAACATCATGGAAAAATAGTATGTAATTTTAAATTTGAATAGTTAACGCAGCAGTAGCTGTATCAGATCTCATGATTTTTTCTTTTCAGGAAGTATAAAAATGAGGTAATTGCATTTTATAGATCTCATGAATATTTTCCAAATCACATGTGAATTATGAGAAAATCAAGAAAAAACCATTTACTCATATTTTTTATCTTTGATGAAGTGAAATTATCCCTTTTTCTTTTTTTCCTTTTTCTTTCTGCTTTTGTTCCACAGATCTGTAAACAACCACCGTGAGCACCTATACCGCATTTCTCAGTAATATGGTGAATGGGAAAAGCATCTGTTACACAGTCAATGAGCTATTTTCTATTTAATAATAGTGCAAAGAGAAGCCTTCTATACAACTCCTCATACTCTGTGCTCTTAACTGATCTCCATTTTCAGTTTATATCATGTTTCTGTAGGAAAAGACATATGACACAGATGATACCTAGCAAATATAAAAATATTTTAAAATAGAATAGAAAATTTATACACACAATCAACCACAATCTCCCAACACAGTATAAGACATAAATTCCTTCTTTATCATGTAAACTTTTTGAATGTTTTTCTGTATGGGTTCATGATAAATTTAGTCTCTGCTCAAATATTATTGATAATATTTAATAAGATAATCCATATACTTCTGGTATAAGTCACATATGCAATAAATGTACACTATTAAAATAGTATTGCTATAATTTTATGTATAATTTCAGCATTATTTCATTCCTTATGTAGATAATATACATAATTTCACCAGACATAAAGTGTTTTATTACCTTCAGTCAAGTCACTTTTGCCTAAACATTTCAATTTAGTTTAAGAAGTATATATTGAGTGCCTAGTTTGTTCCATGCACTTTTATAAGAGCTTGTATATCTCAGTGAATGAGACAAAACAATCTGTATGTTGTGATTTTACGTTCCGAATGTACTTTAATATTTCCACCTAGATTTTTTTTTTTACCTCAAATTCAATATAATTAACATCACATTAGTCATCTTGAGTAAAGCTGTTACTATTTTTGCCTTTCCTATTTTCATAAACACTATAAACATCTGAAATGAATTTGTAATCTTTTCTATAACTTCTTTTGTGATCTCCAATTTGGTCAGTTCATCATTTTTTTCCCATCTATCTTAATAAATGGTGTTTCTTTTCCTCTTATCCACTTCTTTATTCCAGCTATTAACTTACTGAACAAATGTGTATTAAGTATTTATATTCTGTGTTAGATAGCATGCCTGAATTATTACAGTAGTTTTCTAATGGATTTCCTCATCTTCAAAACTTTTTTTTCATCTATTCTTGATGGTATTGCAAGATAAGTTCTTTTAAAACTAGGTTCATTATTATCAATATTTTTCCCATCAGCTATCAATGACACCCCTGTAACAGCAGGATGCAGTTCATAGTGGTTAATTGAGCAATATCTTGACATTTTCTTGTCCCAATGCCTGTTTTAACCTTATTACCTTCTTTATTTACCATCGCAGTAGGATGGTCTCTTTTTTAGCAGGACTCAAGTGTGCCTTTCTGATTTTCTCCTGTGTATGTTTTTATAATGTAAAGTTACTTTGCCCATTTCTCTTTCTATCTAAAGCTGATCAATCACTCAAAACCAAGCTTAAATCATGCCTCCTTTGCGAAGTCTGTCCTGACCATTTTAACACAGTGTAACTGTACTTTTATTACATTTCATGATTGTTTAGCACCTGTGTTTTATAATAAATCTTATACTACTTGGATTTCTGTCTGTGGTTGTGCTTCTCACTGTGATGCACACCTAAAAAGATGCCCAGTATTACCGTCAATTTATATGGCACTTTATTCTTAATGAGTTTGATTCCATAAATATTGTGAGATGACAAGATAAATACAATTTTAGGTGAGAAATTTGGCATCTCATGTAAATAAATTTTAAAAAAAAGGAGATAAAGATAAAAGTATGTACTTGAGGGCTGTCTTTTCACCTTCCTTATAGTTTCCTTTGCTGTGCAAAAGCTTTTAAGTTTCATTAGGTCCCATTTGTTTATTTTTGCTTTTGTTTCTAATATCCTGGGATGTGGGTCATAGAGGATCCTGCTGTGATTTATGTCAGAGAGTGTTTTGCCTATGTTCTCCTCTAGGAGTTTTATAGTTTCTGGTCTTACATTTAGATCTTTAATCCATTTTGAATTTATTTTTGTGTATGGTGTTAGAAAATAATAGCAAATGAAGCAACAGACAAAGGATTAATCTCAAAAATATACAAGCAACTCCTCCAGCTCAACACCAGAAAAATAAATGACCCAATCAAAAAATGGGCCTTCAAAGAACTAAACAGACACTTCTCCAAGGAAGACATACAGAGGGCTAAGAAACACATGAAAAGATGCTCAACATCACTCATTATCAGAGAAATGCAAATCAAAACCACAATGAGGTACCATTACACGCCAATCAGGATGGCTGCTATCCAAAAGTCTACAAGCAATAATGCTGGAGAGGGTGTGGAGGAAAGGGAACCCTCTTACACTGTTGGTGGGAATGCAAACTAGTACAGCCGCTATGGAGAACAGTGTGGAGATTTCTGAAAAAACTGGAAATAGAAGTGCCATATGACCCAGCAATCCCACTCCTGGGCATACACACCGAGGAAACCAGATCTGAAAGAGAAACGTGTTCATCGCAGCACTGTTTATCATAGGCAGGACATGGAAGCAACCTAGACGCCCATCAGCAGACAAATGGATAAGGAAGCTGTGGTACATATACACCATGGAATATTACTCAGACATTAAAAAGAATTCACTGGAATCAGTTCTAATGAGATGGATGAAACTGGAGCCCATTATACAGAGTGAAGTAAGCCAGAAAGATAAAGACCATTACAATATACTAACACATATATATGGAATTTAGAATGATGTTAGTAATAACTCTATATGCAGAACAGAAAAAAAAAAAAGACACAGATTTATAGAACAGTCTTTTAGACTCTGTGGGAGAAGGAGAGAGTGGGATGTTTCAAGAGAACAGCATCGAAACATGTATAGTATCTAGGATGAAACAGATCACCAGCCCAGGTTGGATGCATGAGACAAGCGCTCGGACCTGGTGCACTGGGAAAACCTAGGGGGAGCGGGTGGAGAGGGAGGTGGGAGGGGGGATCGGGATGGGGGAAAACATGTAAACACATGGCTGTTTCATTCCAATGTATGAAAAAATTCACTACAAATAAATAAATAAATTAATTAATTAATTAAAAAAAAATAAAGTAAGTTAAGACAAAAAAAAAAAAAAAGTATGTACTTGAACAGAACATGCAATAACTTTGACTATAATATGTATGTAGCCAGGAGAAAGAGTCTTTCGTGATTGTTTCTATGATTCACAATGTATTAATAGAATAACTGAAATATTGCTCAGAATCACAATCCTGTTATCTTAATGAGAAAAAATAAATGATTCCTATGCAACCTTGTTGAGTCCAATATGTAATGAAGTGAAAAATGTCCTTAATCATTTAAACTACAGAAATTAGTTACTTAGAAGTCATGTTTTTTTGAAAATAGCTTTTCAAACTAAGTAAGTGAGACTTGGTCAAAACATAGCTCAGTAAATAATATTACACTGGGATACTACTGAATATGTTTCATATATGAACTTCTTATATAGCATTGTTGTTCAGTCGACAAGTTGGGTCCAACTCTTTGTGATCCCATGGACTACAGCCCTCTGGGCTTCTTTGTCCTTCATCATCTCTTAGAGCTTGCTCACAATCGTGTCCACTGAGTCAGTGATGGCATCCAACCATCTCATCCTCTGTCATCCCCATCTCCTTCCTTCAATCCTTCCCAGCATCAGGGTCTTTTCTAATGAGTTACTCTTCCTATCAGGAAGCCAAATTATTGGAGTTTCAGCTTCAGCATCAGTCCTTCCAGTGAATATTCAGGACTGAATTCCTGGTTTGAATTCCTTGCTGTCCAAGAGACTCTCAAGAGTCTTCCCCAGCACCACAGTTCAAAAGCATCAAATCTTCAGTGCTCAGCTCTCACATCCATATATTACTACTAGAAAAGCCATAGCTTTGACTACACAGACTTTTTAGGCAGAAGTAATGTCTCTGCTTTTTAATATGCTGTCTAGGTTGGTCATAGCTTTTCATGCAGGGGGAGCAAACATCTTTTAATTTCATGGCTGCACTCACCATCTGCAGTGATTGAAAATACAGTCTGTCACTGTTTCCATTGTTTCCCCATTTATTTGCCATGAAGTGATGGGACTGGTTGCCATGATCTTTGTTTACTGAATGTTGAGTTTTAAGCCAGATTTTTCACCTTCCTCTTTCACCTTCATCAAGAGGCTCTTTAGTTCCTCTTTACTCTCAACCATAAGAGTGGTGTCATCTTTATATCTGAGGTTATTGATATTTTACATAGCAGTTTTGATTCCAGTTTGTGCTTCAACTAGCCTAGCATTTCCTATGATGTACTCTGCATAAGCATTAAATAAGCAGGGTGACAAAACACAGCCTTGAGGTACTCCTTTCCCAATTTGGAACCAGTCCATTTTTCCATGCCTGGTTCTAACTGTTCTTTTGCTTCTTGACCTGCATACAGATTTCTCAGGGGCAGGTAAGGTGGCCTGGTATTTCCATCTCTTTAAGAATTTTCAGTTTGTTGTGATCCACACAATCACAGGCTTAGTCAAAGTCAAAGAAGCAGCAGTAAATGGATTTTCTGGAATTCTCTAGCTTTTTCTATGATCCAGTGGATGTCCACAGTTGGATTGCTAGTTCATCTGGCTTTCTCTAAATCCAGTGTTAACATTTGGAAGTTCTCAATTCACATACTGTTGAAGTCTAGCTTGAAGGATTTTGAGCATGAGCTTTGATAGCATGCGAAATGAGGGCAATTGTGTGATAGTTTGAACATTCTTTGGCATTGCCCTTCTTTGGGATTGGAATGAAAACTGACATTTTGCTGTCCTGTGGTGACTGCTGAGTTTCCCAATTTTGCTGACATATTGAGTGTAGCACTTGCACGGCTTCATCTTTTGGGATTTGAAATAGCTCAGCTAGAATTCCATCACCTCCACTAGCTTTCTTCATAGTAATGCTTCCTAAGTTTCGCTTGGCTTCACACTCCAGGATGTCTGTCTCTAGGTGAGTGATCACACCATTGTGGTTATCTGGGCCATTACAATATTTTTTTGTGTAGTTATTCTGTGTATTCTTGCTACTTCTTAATATATTCTGCTTCTGTTAAATCCATACCATTTCTGTCCTTTATTGTGCCCATCTTTTGCATGAAGTCTTTCTTATCTCTCCTTGCTATTATTTGGAACTCTTACATAGCATACACATCACATAATAATTTTAGGGTATGTTCAAGATATAATGGAATATATATTCCTCATAATTCTATAATTCAAGGGATTTTCAATAGCAATTTGATTGAGATCAATTTATGTCCTACATGCTGTGAGTAGAATATAACCATATGTAAAATGTGACTGTATTTTATTCTAAAAAAGGAACTTTTAATTGGAGAGGAAATTGTGTGCTGTTGTGCAATGACTATATTTTGAAATTGCAATAAATAGAAATCCTTTTCTTTAGTTCCAGGGTTGGATAGGAAAGATGTAGTTAAACAATTTGAAAATAATAGTCACTCAGTTGTGTTCTTTAGTTCCAGGGTTGGATAGGAAAGATGTAGTTAAACAATTTGAAAATAATAGTCACTCAGTTGTGTCTGACCCTTTGCAACCCCATGGACTGTAGCTCACCAGGCTCTTCTGTCCATGGAATTTTCCAGACAAGAATACTGGAGTGGGTAGTCATTCCCTTCTCCAGTGGATCTTCCCAGCCCAGGGACTGAACCTGGATCTCTTGAATTGCAGGTAGATTCTTTACCATTTTAGCCACAAAAGTTGACCTGTAGGAAAATATTGGAAAGCAAGAAATTAAACAAATTTTAAAAGAAAAAGTCAAAAATAAAAAGTTTAAAGCCAACTTGGAAATAGAAAATTTAATAAATATGTGTATCTTTGAGAAAAGAAAATATTTAGAATGTCTCTTAAAAATACATAAAATTTTAAAAGACTTACTAAAACAAATTGTCATAAGAAGGTTGAATATAGTGTTCAAAGATACAATAAATAAATTAAAAAATTAAAATCATGTGTCAAGGTATTAAATGATGCAAATTTAGTATTCCTGATAAATATAATCAAATAAAAAGAAATAGCTTTTTAATTGTTAAGGGGAATAATCCAATGAAAACACATAAAAATAATGAACTTTATGCAACAAGGAAGCAAAAGTCATATAAAGAAAACCTGATGAAATTTTAAGCACAAGTTAAAAACAACATTATGATGAGAAATCATCAAACCATTGATATTTTTTAGTAGAGAAAATTAGTCTTAACAGTGGATACACAAGTGTATCTTGCAAAGCAGAGTCAGGGATGGGATTCTTATTTGAGATCAGTGATCTGAATATTAAGCAATTCAAAATAAGTAATTATTAATAACACTATTAATTTTCTAAGTTAAATCAGAATGTCCTTCTATCAAAAGAGGACTGTGGAAAGAATCTGTCAAATGCCACTTGGAAATCACCATATCAAAATGTTCTATACCTAGAAATATTTAAGGCCTCTTGTTTGGTGATAATCTTGCTTGGCTTTTTAGCCTAGAGTTATGTCAGTTTTGTATTTCCTCCTGAAATCAGTAATTTTTTTTTAACCACAATATGGCTGATAGATTTTAAAATAATTTTTTGTTAAAAAATTTGTTTATGTTTTCATTCATTTTGATGAAGTATTTTTTTCATATCTTGAAATGCATTATCTGATTTACTTGTTAGTTCATTTCTGCAGTCACTTCTATTGCCAATCTGATAAATCAACCTCATGCATGCAAATTATCTTATTTTTCATTATTTTATCTTTTATGCAGTATAGCCATTCAAGCTATTATTCACTTGGTATTTTATATTATTTATCATGACTTTTGCTGCCAGTAGAGTTAATGTATTTCTCTTTTAAGTGAATTCTGAAACCATTCCAAATCCCCTTTTATCTCTTATTTTATAGAATTCATTAAAATTTCCTTGAGAATGCAGTTATAACAAATTTCTACAGGGTCTCCTTTTCTATCATTTGCATGTTACAAATATTTGAAAAGTCTCATATGTTTTATTTTTCTCTTGCTTCTATTAAATCTGCAATTCTCACTAAAAATCACTGTTCAGACACATTCCTCACAGTTCCCTTCTCTGTTTACCTAGGCATGATTTGAGTCTTTGTACCATTAAGGGGTACTTGAACGCCAATGGTTTCCCAAGAGCTGTTCAGCTAAGCAATTTCTTACAGTAAGGGTTAAAGGCCTGGGTTTGGGGATAGCCACATATGGGAAAATTTGTCTCTCTCTGCACTTTGCAAAAATAATTGTGTTAAAATCTCTTTTATGGGACACCTTTGCTAAATGGAATATATGCCCATTGTTAGAGATATGCCTGTCTTTCAGATATACATTTGTTCATTGTTTTATGGTATGTCAGCCTTTTTAGTGGTATGTTGAGTTTGGGAATGCTTCGTAATTCAAAGAATTTTCATTTGGTTTTCCACACTGAAATGAAAGTATACTGTATGAGAAATATAGAGAGATAAGATCTGATACCAACTCTGTTAAAAAGAATTGAAGCTGAAGAACAATCCAATAAATCAGTTACCCTTAATCACAAAAATGCAACATTCTAAAGCAATGAAAATAGGTTTAATTTATAATAGGATGTATCCATAGTGTGATAAAACATCTTAAAGATGAAGTTAGGGTGTGCTCATTACAGTGGGAGTTAGACAGAGTAA
Source organism: Hydropotes inermis (assembly GCA_020226075.1). Taxonomy (NCBI): domain Eukaryota; kingdom Metazoa; phylum Chordata; class Mammalia; order Artiodactyla; family Cervidae; genus Hydropotes; species Hydropotes inermis. Next base: position 8,640,543 of record CM035295.1, on the reverse strand, counting down.
AAAAATGTTCATTTATAAGAGACTGGGCTTATCCAGTCTTATTAAAAGTCTAGTGGAGCTGCTGTTGAGTGAAGGGTTCCTTGCTTTTACATCTCAATGAGAGCCAAGTGCCATAGGAATAAAATTTCTTCTTAACTTCCCCATGCTTTGTCTTCTCAGGCTAAGCTTTTAATGTGATCCTACCTTTTACAAGTCATAGTAGACTGTAGCAATCAAAATATTGATATTCCAGTGTGATCCATGGCTCTTTGGTCAATAATTCTACTGATCATGGATTGTTTGATATGCATTCTGGCAATAATTCTGTCATTTTCACATTGTCATTTTGATCTGTAGTAGCTTAGTCATAACTTTATGATATGGCTGATGGTTATGTAGGAGATTTTCTTTTCTTTGAAGATACACCTATTATCAGTATGTTAAGGTAGCTAATTAGTACTGTCATTTTTGACAATATATGGCAAAATATTGTCTCCTGAATATAAATTGAATAATGTATAATGAATGGATAAACAAATATGGCTTTTCCTACTTACAATATGTATAAGACTGTATGTACAATTAAACAACATAAATGCATAAAAATAATAAAAATTACTCTGAATTCACCTTTATTAAATTTTATTAAAAGAAAAACAAAGCTGTGTTTTATCTTATGGGATTAGCCAACTCTTCAGTTGCATGGATGCTGGCTCTTCATTTATTTACCAGCTTGTGAGTTGATATCTTATGGGTACAGATTGAGGAAACCTGCAGAATAGGATCTTCCCTCCTTCCCCACCCCAGATGGGAAACAGACACCTGGAGAGGACAATGTAGACCTAAACAATAAACCTAAAGGATTGTAAGATAGACAAACATCATAATAATAATATATGTTTTTAACTCAAGACTGCCAGGTGAAACAGACATTCAAAACTGATTCCAGAGGAAAAAAAGAGACTAGTAACAGTGGGAGAAGTGGGAACTTTTACGACAGAAAGAAAGAGGAAGGAGGGAAAGGCAGAGGGAAAAGAGGAAGGGAAGGAAGGCCCAGATGGTTTTATAAACAGCCTCACTCCAAGACACTTGGCATCTCGCAGTGGAGCATAGTAAGTATTTCCATAATGTAGCTGCTTTAAGAATCATCCAAATTTAGAAATATTTCCTCTCTCTGGGTCAAGTCTAACATTAATCCTTAGACTGTAGTTAAGCAGGAAGTTTCAGAATACCAGGGGACAATTTTAAATGTCATTTTTATTCCTCACCCATGAAAATATTAAGCAGTGTTTGGCTCAGTTGGTCAGTAGTAGATATGGTGGAGTTTGGCTTCTCCACGAGTACCTCTGCGGGACTGTTTGGTGGTGGTTTAGTCATTAAGTCGTGCCTGACTCTTTGTGACCCCATGGATTTCAGTCCGCCAGGCTTCTCTGTCCATGGGCTTTTCCAGGCAAGAATACTGGAGTGGGTTGCTGTTTGCTTCTCCAGGGGATCTTCCCCACCCAGGGATTGAACCTGGGTCTCCTGCATTGCAGATGGAGTCTTTACTAAGCTACCAGGGAAGTTTAGATGGGAAGAAATGTGTTCTGACCCACTGAAGAATCTCTGTTAGGACAGACTATAACACTACAATGTTCTCTAATCATAAACATTTTCAATCAATAGCAAGTTTATCTTCTCTAACAGAACCACAGATAGCAAATCAGCCTGATCTCTAAACAGGGAGACTTTGAGCAGAGATTCTACTGAATGTACGTTTCCAGCTTTCTTCCGGAATAGGGCCATGGATATCTTACTGTAGTATCCTTAAGAAAAACAGATATTTTAAAATTCATTTATGTCTGACAAAAAAAACATATACATATAATGTCATGGGGTGAGGGGACGTTGGGATTTTCCTGAGGGTCTCCCATAACACTCACCCTAAGCTCCTTCTTGATGCTTATTGCCTTCTTCTCCATTCCCTCTCGACGTAATGGTCCTGCGGAAAGTAGACTCACAGTCCCTACAAACGTAGTGGTTTTCTCTGTGTTTTAGTCTTGAGCTAACAATTGTTGTCTCCGTATCCACTTTATCAGTCTCCTCCACCCACCTGAGGAGTCATATCTTCTGGGAAGCCGGCTCTGCCATTCCCTCCAGACAGAGTTAAACCATCTCTGCAGTAGGTTGTGTCTTGTGCTATTTCTGTACTATACTTTTCACAGTATTGTAATTATTTGGCTGTCTTATTTTATTGGCAGGGTCTTTGTACTACTTCTACCATCTCTAATATCTAGCAGAATGTAGAATCCTCTGATAGCTCAGTTGGTCAAAAATCTGGCTGCAATGCAGGAGACGCCAGTTCGATTCCTGGGTCCACTGGAAAAGGGCTGGGGCACCCACTCCAGTATTCTTGGCCTTCCCTTGTGGCTCAGCTGGTAAAGAGTCTGCCCACAATGAGGGAGACCTAGATTTGATCCCTGAGTTGGGAAGATCCCCTGGAGTAGGGAAAGGCTACCCACTCTAGTATTATGGCCTAAAGAATTCCATGAACTGTATAGGCCATGGGGTCGCAAAGAGCAGAGTCCAGACGTGACTGAACGACTTTCACTTTCATTCAGTAATTTGGTTGAATTTAATTAAATAGCTTAGGGCCTGCTGGTGTATAAGCAGGGTGAATTGAAAAAACAAAAACAAAAAAACCCAAAGAGGTCAATGATAGTTTTGTTGTTATTCTGACAATTTGTTGTTCAGTCGCTCAGTTGTGTCTGGCTCTTTGTGACCCCATGGACTGCAGCATGCCAGGCTTCCCTGTCCTTCACTATCTCCCAGAGTTTGCTCAAACGCATGTCCATTGAGTTGATGATGACATCTAGCCATCTCACTGTCTGTTGCCCCCTTCTCCACCACCTTCAGGCTTTCCCAGTGTCAGGGTCTTTTCCAATGAGTTGGCTCTTCATAACAGGTGGTCAAAGTATAGGAGCTTCAGCATCAATCCTTCTAATGAATATTCAGGATTGATATCCTTTAACATTGACTGGTTTGACCTCCCTGATGTTTGAGGGATTCTCGCGTCCTCTCCACTATCACAACTCAAAAGCATCAGTTCGTTAGTGCTAAGCCTTCTTTACAGTTCAACTTTCACATCCATACATGACAACTAGAAAAGTCATAGCTTTGACCCAACAGACCTTTGTAAGCAAAGTGATGTCTCTGCTTTTCACTATGCTGTCTAGGTTTGTATTAGCTTATTTTCCAAGGAGTAAGCATCCTGGCTGCAATCACTGTCCTCAGTCAATTTGAAGCCCAAGAAAATAAAGTCTGTCATGGTTTCCATTGCTTCTTCATCTATTTGTCAGGAAGTGATGGGACCAGATGCCGTGATCATGGTTTTCTGAGTATTGAATTATAAGCCACCTTTTTCACTCTTCTCTTTCACCTTCATCAAGAGGCTCTTTAGTTCCTCTTCACTTTCTGCCATTAGGGTGATATCATCGGCATATCTGAGGTATTGATATTTCTCCTGACAGTTCTGACTCAAGCTTTTACTTTATCCAGCCTGGTGTTTCACATGATGTAGTCTGCATAGAAGTTAAACAAGCAGGATGACAATATATAGCCTTAACGTACTCCTTTCCCTATTTTCAATGAGTCCATTTTTCCATATTAGATTGTAACTGTTGCTTCTTGACCATCTTAGAAGGCAGGTAAGGTGGTCTTGTATTCCAGTCTCTTTAAGAATTTTCCATAGTTTGTTGTGATCGCACAATCAAAGGCTTTAACATTGTTGGTAAAGAAGATTATATTTTTTTTTTTTTCTGGAATTCCCTTGCTTTTTCTATTATCCCATGAATGTTGGCAATTTGATCTCTTGTTCCTCTGCCTTTTCTAAATCCAGTTTGTACATTTGGAAGTTCTTCAATGCACATACTGTTGAAGCCTAGCTTGAAGGATTTTGAGCATGATCTTTCTAGCATGTGAAATGAATTGTGCAGTAGTTTGAACATTCTTTGGCATTGCCCTTTTTGGATTGGAATGAAAACAGATTTTTTGCAGTCCTGTGGCCACTGCTGAGTTTTCCATATTTGCTGATGTATTGAGTGCAGCACTTTCACAGCATCATCTTTTAGGATTTGTAATGCTCACCTGGAATTTTATTAATCTCCACTAGTTTTGTTCACCATAATCCTTCCTAAGGTGCACTTGACTTCACATTCCAGGTTTGTTTGGCTCTCGGTGAGTGATCACATCATCATGGTTATCTGGGACATGAGGACTTTTTTTTTTTTTTAACAATTCTGTGTATTCTTGCCACCTCTCCTTATTATCTTCTGTTAGGTTCATACCATTTCTGTCCTTTATTGTGCCCATCTTTGCATGAAATATTCCCTCGGTATCTGATTTTGTTGAAGAGATCATTAGTCTTACCCATTCTATTGTTTTCCTCTATTTATTTGCATTGTTCAGTTAAGACGACTTTCCTGTTAATCTTTGGAACTCTGCATTCAGATGGGCATATATTTCCTTTTATCCTTTGTCTTTCATTTCTCATCTTTTTTAGCTCTTTGTAAGGGCTCCTCAGAAAACCGCCTCAGACAACCTTGTTGCATTTCTTATTCTTGGGAATAGTTTTGGTCACAGCCTCCCATGCAGTGCTACAAACTTCTGTCAATAATTCTTCAGGCACTTTGAGCATGTCACACATTAATTTGAAAAAAAAAAAAAACTAATACAAAAGCTTCATTTTCATTAGTCAAGTATTACATAGGAAAAAAATATATATATAGCTTTCTTGAGCCCACTATACCTATACTATTTACCATGTTCTAGGCATGGTATGAGGTACCTGACCTGCTGTTCCCATTTAATTTTCACTATAATCTTGCCAGAGGGAAGGTATGGGGCTCAGTTTATAAACATAGAAATAGCACCAGAGAAAGATTTGCTCAAGGTTACTCTGGAACTTTGTCAAAACTATCACTATTTGCCTTTTATCCTCCCAAATAGAAATTTTGGTTTCATAATTTTGAAAACACAAATTTGTAGAGATTGGAACAAGTTTAACATGACTACATATTTTAAAAGAAATATAAAATGATTATGAATTTTACAATTTCAGATAAGCTAATTTTAGCTTTTATCTATATGTTTATACTTGGATAAAGCAGGATCATATAATATTTTGTGATGTGTTTTTTTTATATAACAGTATACCATGAATATATATCCACTTCCATAAGATATTCCATTGCTTCATCATTACTATTTTTGGATAGATTTTCCTCTATTCAGTGTATCCCCTACCACCAGACATTTAATTTTTATTCTGAATTTGCTCTTAAATACATTATTATAGCAATCTTAATGGTTCATGTGTTTTGTGCATCTTGTGCAAATAATAACTTCTTTCTTTGGGCTACATTCCTGAAAGGAGTATTGCAGTTTTGGTGTACTCTAAGGTTTTTATATTTACAGTATATATCTGTGGCTGCTGTGGATTATAAATTTCTCAAGGAATGATGCTTTCTTAAGCCTTTATCTCAGCTATGCATCGTATTTTGTCTTTAAAATGATTACATTTTTCTTCAGTATCTTTGTCCTAGATATTAGCAGCTTATAGAAAAATGTATAGGTAGCAAAAAAAAAAAATCTAAGGAGCTTAGTTTTATTTCAGAAACTGCATTAAGTATATATTTGTGATTTTTTTTTTTTGTCATAGATCTTTTCATCTGGCCTAACTTTGCTTTTTTTTTTTTTTCCATTGAAATCTTTAAACATGATTTTTCCTGTTGAAGAATAAAAGTCAGTTTAGTAAAAAATGAATGAGGAAAGTGAAATAGAGCAAACTCTTTTCACCAATCAAAAGAATTATGTGTGTTTGGTGGATGGTTACGGATGAATCAATAAGTAAACCAGTTGATCACTGAATGAAACAGGAGAAAATCTGTCCCTATCCTTCTATTCTCCAGATGCTTTCCTATTTTCCTCATGTATTAGAAGGGGACAAAGGCCAAGTGGGAGGTGGGAAGAATTCTAGGGGGATGACAGGAATTGCCTTAGGCTAGTGACTTCAGTTCAGCTCAGTTCAGTTGCTCAGTGTCCGACTCTTTGCGGCCCCATGGGCTGCAGCACGTCAGGCCTCCCGGTCCATCACCAACTCCCGGAGTTAACTCAAACCCATGCTCATTGAGTCGGCGATGCCATCCAACCATCTCATCCTCTGTCATCCCCTTCTCCTCCTGCCTTCCATCTTTCCCAGCATCAGGGTCTTTTCCAATGAGTTAGGCTAGTGACTCGACATGGGTAAAATCACTGCTGTTGGAAGCTGCCTGGTTCTGTGGTTTACTAAGTCTTGACAAAGTGGAGACTCCCTGAAGTTGTCTTTATCAGCAAACTCTTTTGAAACAGTAAGTTTCAGCAGCTGAAGTTCTAAATGTTTGACTTCTTTCTCAACTTGAACTTCTTGCCCCCTCCTCCCTCCTATCTTTTAAAACAAATTTCCTATCAAGTTACATTTTACTTTATACTCACTTTTAACAAGTATAGAGGGCCTGTGACTAATCCAGAGATAATTATAGTGCCAATCCTATTGACAAAATTGAAATACTGAAATAGAAAAGCATACATTTCCACTCTCTTTTCCCAATAATTTTAACCTGTCACTTTGGCACGATATCAAAAATCCCCTGGCTTCTTTCCTGAAATCAAATTTGCCCAAAGCCATGAGAAATCATATTTTCATAAGCAACTTAGTCAGGGTACATCCACAAGGCCCTAGAGTGAGATTACCACATTGCCCCCCATCAAAACCTTCTCTAATGTGATATTAAGAACTTTGAAAACTGACTTGTGACTCCTTACTAAACTTATCCTCAGGATTTAGGGGGATTCTTAATTAGTTTCTTATGCTCTAGTTAATGTGCTAACCGGGTGAGTTTCCATTTCAAAGGCAGTATGATGGAAATGTGCATGTTTCTCATTTAAGCACTACCCCATTCATATCACCACAATAATTTTGTATGAAAACTCAGCATCATGAAAATATAGCAACAGTGAGAGCTATAAACATGAAGACAAATTTGCAGAAAGGGAAGAAAACCATTTGCACCTTGTTATCTAATTTGAATTTTAATAGGGAGACTCCTACAATAGTCACATGCAGAAGGAAACATTGATTGAAAAGAGCCAAAGAAGATATTACCAGATAATTACCATACAATTTAAAATGCACATTCCATTGTTCATACAGTGCTTTTTTTTTAGAGGTTAGAGAAGCAATGTGATATTAAATGCAAAGTAAAATTATAAATCTCTAGATAATGAACTTTTTCTTTTCCATTATATAGCAGTTAGGCAACCAAAACAGCCCTTGATGATTAAGGCAAATGCAGTGCCACTAAATATTACATCAAATGCAAAAATACAAATGTTTTCTATAATATTGTACCTTACAGAGCTGTATGTGAAGTTTCTCAGTCATGTCCGACTCTTTGTGACCCCATGGACCATAGCCTGCCAGGCTCCTCTGTCCATGGGATATTCCAGGCAAGAATCCTGGAGTGGGTTGCCATTTCCTTCTCCAACAGAGCTGTATACCACACAGGAAAAAGCACTGAGGCAGAGGGCCTGAGAAAGAGAAAGAAGGAAGGAGCCCAGCAAAGAGATGAGAGAGAGAAATGCACAGTAAAAGCATCTGAGGGCTTGTGATTAACAGGGGCATCGATAAATATCCAATGGTCAATGTAAGACCATTTAAAAATCTTTTAAATGCTCCTGCCAATTGGTGGACCCATTACCAGCAAAAATCTCCTGAAAGTCAGGCAAATCCTGATGTCTAAACAAACCTAAAAGCAAACTAAAAATGAATGTCCCTGGTTTCCTGCAGTGAGTCCCACCTAATGCATCAGGGAAGACCTGTAGCTACCTGCCACACAACCTGAGCAGCATGTTCATACATGCACACACCCTCCATATATCACTTTTAAGCAGACTGGAATCCTAGATGCCTGAACTTGGATCACCAAAGAAGCAGTGGATAAAAAGCAACTTTTCTTTATAACAATGGCTTCTACAGATAAATGATATGAGAACCTTGATTGAAAAACATGTTGAAAACAATTGATTTTTAACTTATTTTAGGAAGCAAACAGCAGATAGCATATAAGGAGAGTATCTGTCTTTAGCATGACTGTTTCTCCTTTCTTTAGTGTGTCTTTATATATTAACCACGTGAAGATTATGCATGCAGTCTCAGTCACTTCAGTCATGTCCAACTCTTTGCAATGCTATGGACTGGAGTCCACCAGGCTCCTCTGTCCGTGGTATTATCCAGGCAAGAATACTGCAGAGGGTTGCCATGCCCTCCTCCAGGGGATCTTCCAACCCAGGGACTGAACCTGTGTCTCTTATGTCTCCTGAATTGGCAGACAGGTTCTTTACCACTAGCATCACCTGGGAATCTATAATGTAGATTTTATATATTTATATATATATATATATACACACACACACATATATATATGTAACTTCACTTACATATATTTTGAGTTTGAGTTTGAGCAAGCTCCAAGAGATGGTGAAGGACAGGGAAGCCTGGTGTGCTGCAGTCCATGGGGTCACACAGAGTCAGACATGGACTGAGTGACTGAACAACTTTACTTAATCATGGTACAATAGGGTTTATATAATCATCATATTAATTTACATATCATTTTATACAGTAGTAGGAAAAAAGGAACAACATTTTAGAAATAACCTTTTCTTCAACAGCTGAACAAAAAATCCCTTTATAATTGAAAACAAAAAAGCAGATTGCCCAAATCTCACACATATTTAGGTACTTAAAGGGGAGAGGAAACAAAATTAAGAGTATATATATCAAATAACCTGAAAGAAATTGCATAATTTTTAGGGTCTATGTTTAACAAAGTTCTATCTCTACCTTTAGGAGATTTACTATGGTTTTTACTTTTTCAGTCAATAAATGGATAGTGTTTTTTTTTTTTTTTTCTAATTGTAATTTTCAGGTCTTAAAGGAAGATGCTATTGTGTTTTTCTAAAGTCTTAATATGGTCACTCTTTTGTTTTAGTAGCCAGGATGCCTTGGAATGGGAGTTCTTACTTAAATGTTTTTCTTTTGCCATCACCTCAAATACTTGGCTTTTTATTTGGCTTTATTTTATTTTATTTTTTCTTGGCCACACCACATGACTTGTGGGACCTTATCTCCCTGACCTTGCAGTGGAAGCATGGAATCCCAGCCACTCCACTGCCAGGGAATTCTCTGGAGAGTGTTTTATATATTGTAAGACTAACTGACTGAAGGCATATTCTCTTGTCAGCTAAGGAGGGTAGAGAAAAATGTGCCCTTCAAAAATGCTTTGAATAAAAAGACAACTTTGAATATATGTAAACAGCTTTTTTTTAAACCACTGTGTTATATGAAATTTGTATTTTAAAGGGAAGATAGTTTTTTCCCTTTTAGTTTTGCTAAAAGTTCATGAAATATAAATTTAAGTGCTGTCAATTTTTATGCAGACTCCTTTTTCTCAACAATCCTACCTATATAAGTACAAACCCTATTTACACCGTCATCAGTCACATGAAATCTGTGTTGCTTCAGAGTTTCACACCATGCAAATGTAACCCCTCAGTGACATGCATCTTTGAATAGTGTGAACTGTACAATGCACCTTTCTTTCTGAGTGTTGTTAAAAGTTTCTGAAACAGGAGTGCTTGTATTTTCTACCCTGGGTTTGATTGTTATATCAGGCTTGTGAATGAAGTATCTTCAAAAAGATATTTTTCAGAAGCAGAATACATACTTACTTACCAAGAGTGTGTTAAACAGAAATAGTAGCTTTGGCCTATCCCATGCCATATAATATTACAAACCTCTTCCAGGATAAAGGTGAATGGCATTGAAAAGACCTGAAACTAGTTTAAATACACTTGAATTCTAGTCTATTATTTTACTATTAAATGAGTCTTTAGATTTTACCCTCTTCTGTAAGATGAAATACTACCATCATATTACCTTTTTTACTCGCTTCTCTATTGTCTGCACAGGAATGTTTAGTTATAATTATATTTTCATCCAATGCTCATACTGTCATTTCTGACTGTTTGCGACCCTATGGACTGCAGCCTGCCAGGCTTCTCTGTCCAGGCAAGAATACTGGAGTGGGTTGCCATTTCTTCTTCCAAGGATTGAACCCATATCCCCTGTGTATCCCACATTGAAAGGTGGATTCCTTAACCATTAAGCACCCTGGGAAGCCCCTATATCTTCATCTACTTAATTAATATTTACTGGTGAATTGCTATGTACAGCCAACTTTGCTTTATACAAGAATATAGAAAAAAGAAGCAAAATAAAACAAACTAATACTCAGTCTCATAAACTAATATTCAGTCTCATAATCTATTCCCCAGAGACTGAGAATCAGAAGGTAAAATTTTGCAAAGGATTTTCAAAAAGATGGCTTTATTCAAATAGTATGTTAGTCCTACATAAAAACCTGAATCTATCATTTGTGGTCCAGGAAGTCTTCCTGAAACTGGTGGCCTTTGTTCTAGACCTTGCTTTCGTAATGTTTGAAAAGATATGTGTACAGGTGTACTTTTCTTTTCATTCATGTCTAATTCTGTTCCCTGAATGTTTAGAACCAAACAGGTAAGCCATGATGGTTTATCTTGTATGTCAGCTTGATGTCACCACAAGTGCCCAGATATTTGGCCAAACAGTATTCAGGATATTTCTATAAGGATGTTTCTGGGTGAGATTAGCACCTTCACTGGTGGACTGAGTGAAAATTGTCCTCATTAAAGTGGATGAGTTTCATCTAATCAGTTGAAAGCCTGAATAGAAAAAAAAGGCTGCCTTTCTCTGAGTAAGAGAATCTTTTCGACCTGACTGCCTTCAATCTGAGACACTGGCTCTTTCCTGTTTCACACTAAACTGAAACACTTGCTCTTTCTTGGTACTGAGCCTGTGGCCTTTAGACCACCGAAACTATATCGTCAGTTCTTCTGGTTTTTAGGCCTTCAAACTCAGGTTGAAACTACAACATCAGCATTTGTTTCCAGGTTGCTGATTTACTCTGCAGGTCTTGGGTTTTATCAGCCTCATAATCATGTGAGCTAATTCCTTGTAATTCTTTATGTATACATACATGCTATTTGTGTTTGCTCTGGAGAGATCTAATGCAATAGCCAAGCAATTTTGCTTCATCCCTATTATTCATACCTGAAGACTTCATATGGGCCAGCTAACTCCTGTGATACAGTGAGGAAGGTGGTTACAGCTGGATGTCAAATTCTGTCCTTCCAAATCTCTGACTTGATTTTCAGTCTTTCATACCTTTTAAAAGGAGAAAGAGAAAATATTGTTCATATTCCTGTTGTACTGTTGTATATGTGTAAAATATTCTTAATTCCAGTATGAATCTAAATAATAATCTTATTTATACATTCACTGTACAATATTTTGAACATCTGCTATATTCTAGGATCCACCCATAGTCTCTGCATACACAGGTAAACAAAACAATGTTAGCAGTTCCTAGGGGAAGCATGTTTATTGAGTAAAGATAAAAGATTAGTATGATAAATCAACAATTGAAAGCTAAACGTGAAGCCCAGAGGGCTTCTTCAGTATCAAGAACTCAGAGGAGTCTAAGGTTTTACCCTACTGTTTTTTCTTTTTAATTTTTTATTTTATATTGGTGTATAGTTGATTAATAATATGTTAGTTTCAGTTGTACCACAGAGTGATTCAGTTTTACATATACAAATATGCATTCTTTTTCAAATGCTTTTCCCATTTAGGTTATTACACAATATTGAGTAGAGTTATCTGTGCAATACAGTAAGTTCTTGTTGGTTATCTATTTTAAATATATTAGTCTATATATGTCAATACAAAATTCTGAATTCATCCCTCATTTACCATTCCCCTCCACATTCTGCCTTGTTAACTATAGGTTAGTTTTCTAAATCTGTGAGTCTGCCTGTACTTTTTAAAATAAGTGTATTTGTACTTTTTTTTTAAGATTCTGCATATAAGCAATATTGTATGATAATCCTCTTTCTCTGGTTTACGTTACTTAATATGATTATCTCCAGATCCATCTATGTTGCTGCAATGACATTATTTCATTATTTTAAATAGTTGATTAATATTCCATTATGTACAGCATTTTCATTATCCAATCATCTGTCAGTGGACATTTAAGTTGCCTCTATGTCTTGGCTATTGTAATCAGCACTGCAATGCACAATGGGATACATGTATTCTTTTGAACCATGGATTTCACAGGATATATGCCCAGGAGTGGGATTGCTCAATCAAATGCTAGCTCTATTTTCAGCTTTTTAAGGAACCTTCATAATGTTCTTCATATTGGCTGTATCAGCTTATATCCCCACTAACAGTATAAGAGGGTTCCCTTTTCTCCGTACCCTCTCCAATGTTTATTGTTAGTAGATTTCTGATGTTGGCCCTTCTGAGAGGTGCTGTCTCATTGTAGTTTTGATATGCATTTCTCTAATAATAACTTGATATACATTTCTCTAATAATTAACAACAATAATAATTAGCTATAGTGAGCAGCTTTTCATGTACCTCTTGTTCATCCATATGTCCTCTTTGGGGAAATGTCCATTTAGGTCTTCTGCCCATTTTTTGATTGGGTTGTTCATTTTTTTTGAATTAAGCTTTGTGAGGTGTTTGTATATTTTAGAGGTAATCTGTCAGTCAAATTGTTTACAGATATATTTTCTCCCATTCTGAGGGCTGTTATCTCATTTTGATTATGGTTTATTTTGCTGTACAATATTCAATTTAATTAGTTCTCATTTTCTTGTTTTTATTTCCATTATTATAGGAGACCAGATCAAAATGATATTGCTGTGATTTATGTCGAAGACCATTCTATGTTTTCCTCTAAATTTCATAGTATCAGGTGTTACATTTAGGTTAAATTAACCTAAATGGTTAACCATTTAACCTAAATTAACCTAAATTAATTCTGGTTAAGTCATCAACTAGAATACAGGCATGCAGGCCTCAGGCTCTTTTTCAATTATTTTCATTATCATCAAAAAGGATTCAAAAGCATTCAAAGTACAAAAATACCGCCCGTTCAGTCTGAATGTCTTTTGCAGTCCACTGAGCACTTTTCCATACTGTGGTTCTGCTTCGAAGTTCCATTCTTATTTTCCCTTCCATCATTGGTCCTTGCAGTTTAGCAGCCTCAAGTCAGGGGTGGCCTTGGAGCCAGTGTTAACTCTTCATTACCATTTCCTCATCTTTCATTCTCCCAAAGAAATCTTTAGTTGATATTTAATCATAAACTTGGGGTTGTTTGAATTATCACAGTACTAACTGAAAAATTAGGTGATTTGAGGGTCTCAGAAAAGACCACTGGATATATCCAAATACATGTTTACTGAAAAATACCATTAAACCTGAGAAAGAATGAATAAATAAACAGTTTGCAAACTTTCAGATGCAGTTTTCAGTGTTGTTTTATTTCCTTTTTGTTAGATTAAACGTTATTTTGAATAATTGCAGATTCATATGCATTTGTAATAGAGAGTGGGTACTTTGTTCACCCAACAGTAACACCTTAAAAAATCAAATAAAACATCATAACCAGGAAACTGACATGAATACAATTTACCAATTTTTTTGAGATGTCCCCAGTTTTGCTTGTACTTATTTATGTATGTTATTTATTTCTATGCACTTTTGTTATGCAGAGTTTCATGAATCCACCACTATAGTCATGATATACTTTCATTAACATGAGAACCCTCTATGTTGCCCTAATATAATCACAACCCCTTTTCTCCTGTCCCTTGACTTCTATAATTTTCTCTCCATTTCTATGATATCATGTAAAATGTTATGTAAATGAAATCGCACATTTGGGGTTTGGTTTTTTCCACTCGGTGTATATCCTTTGAAATCCATCCAAGTTGCCATGTGAATCATTACTTGCTCCTTTTATTGCTGAGTAATATTTCATGGTATGGTTATTTGAATGTTGAACTGATTTTTCACATGTGGAATAAATCCCCCTTGGTATGGTGTTTAATCATTTTCATATATTGTCAGATTTTATTTGCTAATATTTTGTTGAGGTTTTCTGTATCAGAGTTTATGACAGATACCTGGTTTGTAGTTTTTTGTTGTTTATTTTTGGTATCACAGTAATACTGGCCTCAAAAATGAGTTTGACAGCGTTCCTTCCTGTTCTGTTTTCTGGAGAAAACGTGTAAAGTTGGTAGTAAGTCTTCAAGTATATGATAGTACTCTCTAGGGCCTAGGATATGTTACTTGGGAACTTCTAAGAATTGAATAACTTTAACGGCAATAGGACTTTTCAGATTATACATTTTGTCTCGGTTGAATTTGGCAGCATAAAGATTTTGTGGAGTTCATTTATTATTTCTACGTTGTTGAATTTATAAACATAAGTTTTGTGTTCCCTTACTATGCTTTTAATAGATGCAGGATCTGTAGTGATATACTGTTTCATTCTTGATATTGATGATTTTTGCCTACTTTTTTTTTTTGTCAGTCTTACTAGAATTTTAATCATTTCATTGATTTGAGAGGAAAAACAAAATTTTTTTGTTTCATTGATCTCCCCTATTCTTATTATGTCCTGAATTACATTAATTTCTGCTCCTACTTTTCTTTTTAATAATTCTACTTGCTTTGAGTATTTATTTTATATTACTTTTTCAAGTCTCTTGAGGTAGGAATGCATATTATTGATTTGACATGTTTCCTTACTTTTAGAAAATAAACTTTGTTTTAACAATTGTACATATTTTCAACACTTAAGAAGATCTTAGAGAAATTCCATGTATTTTCTATCCAACTTCTCCTATTATTAGCATGTCACATCAGTGTACTACATTTCTTATGGTTAGTGAACCAGTATTGATATGTTACCCAATGCCCATACTTTATGAGACTTTGTCTCTGACTATCATTTTACTGTCCCAGGACTTCATTCAGGACACTGCATTACCTCTCACACAGAGCATTACACTGGATTGTGCAGTGTTTCAAAAGTCCCATGTTTTTGATGACCTTGACAGTTTTGAGGTGCATTGGCCAGTTGTCCAGTCAGAGTGTCCCTCTCATCAGAATTCATCTAATTAGAATTTATGGATTTTTAGGAAAAGACCAAAAATGTAAAGGGCTATTTTCATCATATCCACAAGGTTACCTCCTGTCAACATACTTAAAACTGTTGCATGTGTGTGCTTGGCTAAGTGGATTCAGTACTGTCTGACTATTTGCGACCCTATGGACTGTAGCCCGCCAGGCTCCTCTCTCCAAGGGATTCTCCAGGTAGGAATACTGGAGCAGGTTGCCATGCCCTTCTCCAAGGGGTCTTCCCGACCCAGTGATAGACCCTGAATCCTGTCTCTTGTATTGGTGGGTTCTTTACTGCTAGCACCAGCATATAACTGTTAATCTACCATTAAAACCATTGGGATTTGGTATTTTTCAATGCCTTAATAGATATGGGCTATTTAGATTATCTAGTTTTCTATGTCTGAGTTTTGGCAATTTATGTATTTCAAAAAAATGGTGCATTTCATCTACTTTATCAGATTTGTGGGCTTAGAGTTTTTCCCATTATTCCTTTATTGTTTAAGGTTTATTTATAATGTTCATGCACGTGTAGTGCCAACTATTCCTCCATTTCTAACATTAGTAATCTGGATCTTTGCTAGTTGTTTCTTAAATGGCTGAGGTTCATTGATTTTATTGTTCTTTTCAATGATTCTACTTTTGACACTGATTTTGCTATCATTTCTTCATTTTCTATTTTATTTATTTTCTAATTTTTGTTATTTTTTTTCTGCTTTATTTAGGCAGAGAATATATTCTCTTTTGTTTCCTAAGGTGGAAGCTTTTATATTCCTGATTTTCCATCTTCTTTTCTAATAGCCACTCAATATTTTAATTTTCCATCTAAGTATTGCTATCACTTCATCACACAAATACTGATGTTTTATCATTTTATGTAGTTTAAAATATTTAAAAAGATTCTTGGGACTTCTTTCTTGATAAATTATCTTTCATCTCTGAATATCTGAGAGCTTTTAACTAACTTTCTAGCATTGGCTTCTAATTTAATTCAATTCTGGTCTGAAAAAATATTTTCTATAATTTCTATTATTTGAATTTTGTTTAAAGTGTGTGTGCTTTGTAATTTAACATATTTAATTGAAATATAGTTGATTAACAATGTTGCATAGTTTGTATACAGAAAAATGATTCAGTTATACATATATCCATTGTTTTTCAGATTATTTTCACATATACATTATTACAGAGTATTGAGCAGAATTCCTTGTGGTATACAGTGGGTCCTTGATGATTATCTATTTTGTATATAGTAGTACATATGTGTTAATCCCATATCCTAATACATCCCTTACTCTACCTACCCCTTTGGTAACAATATTTTTTTTCTAACTCTATAATTCCATTTCTGTTTGGTAAATAATTTCATTTGTATCACTTTTCAGATTCCACATATAAGTGATATCATATGATAATTGTGTTTGGCTTATGTCATGTAGTAGGTCCATCCATGCTGCTGCAAATGGCATTATTTCATTATTTTTATGGCTGAATGATATTCCATTATATATGTATTCCACCTCTACTTTATCCATTGCTCTGTTGATGAACATTTAGAATACTTCCAAGTCTTGGCTATTGTAAATAGCATGGCTGTGCAAACTGGGGTACATTCTTCTTTTTGAATTAGATTTTTCTATAGATTTATGCCCAGGAGTGAAATTGCTGGATTCTATGCTAACTTTCTATTTGCAGTAATTCATTGAACCTCCAGATTGTTTTCCATAGTAGTTGCATGAACTTACATCCCACCAATAGTGTAAGAGGGTTCTCTTTCCTCCATAATAACTCCATGTTGGTGTGTAAACATTTTGAAGATGGCCATTTTGACTGGTGTGAGGTGATATCTCATTGTAGTTTTTGATATGCATTCTTCTAGTAATTAGTGATGTTGAGTATCTTTTCATATGCCTTTCAGCCATCTGTATGTCTTTGGAGAAATGTCTATTTAGATCTTCTGCCCATTTTTAATTGAGTTGTTTTTTGATACTGAGCTACATGAGATGTTTGTGTATTTTGGAGATTAATCACTTGTCAGTCACTTTTTTGAAATTATTTTCCCTCCTATTCTGTGGGAGAAACACAGGTGCTTTTGGATGGTATGCTCTATAAATATAAATTAAGTCCATCTGAACTACTGTGTCATTTTAAGGCCTTGGGTTCCCTTATTGACCTTATGTCTAGATGATCTGTCCATTGACGTAAGTCAGATGTTACAAGTCCCCCCACTATTATTGTATTACTGTCAGCTTCTCTTTTTATGGCTGTTAGTATTGGCTTTATATACTAAGGTGCTCCCATATTGAGTGCATATATTTTTATATATTTTCACTTGTTATACCTTCTTCTTGGATTAATCCTTTGAGCATTAAATAGTGTCTTTGTCTCTTGTAACAACCTTTATTTTAAACTAGTTTTTCTGATATGAGTATTGTTATACCAGCTTTCTTTACATTTGTATGAAATAACTTTTACATTACCTAGATTTCAGACTGGGTGTGTCCCTAAATTTGAAGAGGGTCTCTTATAGACAGTATGTATATGGGTCTTGTTTTTGTATCCATTCAGCCAGACTGTGTATTTTGGCTGGAGCATTTAATCCATTTACATTTAAGGTAATTGCCAACATATATGTTTTTATTGCTACTTTGTTAATTGTGCTGGATTTGTTTTTGGAGGCCTTTTTTCTTCCCTTCCTCTTTTGTTATTTTTGTGATTTAATGACTAACTTTAGTACTGTGTTTGCATTCCTTTTGTCTGTGTATCTCTTATAGATTGGTTTGCTTTTACCATGACGTTTGGCATGTATATGTACATATATATGCAGAAATACACACACAGTTGTTGTAAGCTGATGGTCTTAACTTCAAATGCATTTCCAATATCCTGCATTTATACTTACATCATGGCTGCTTGTTTTGACTTCACATACGTGGATGATTTCTTACCTTTACCTGTTAGCTTTCCCATTCATAATTTTCTTGTTTCCAATTCTGGGCTTTTTTTTTTTTTCCCACCCTGAGAACTTCCTTTAGTATTTGTTATAACACTGGTTTGGTGGTGAAGAATGATAAAGAATCTGCCTGAAATGCAGGAACTTATGTTTGATCCCTGGGTTGGGAAGGTCCCCTGGAAAAGGGGAATGGCTCCCCATTCCAGTATTCTTGCCTGGAGAATTCCAGGGACAGAGGAGCCTGGGGGCTACAGTCCATGGGGTTACAGAGAGTCAGACATGACTAAGCGCCTTTCACTTCAGTGGTCTTGACATGTTTGTGTCTGGGTTTATCCTGCCTGAGATTCTCTGTACTTCCTGGGCTGGGTGACTGTTTCTTTTTTCGTGTTAGGGAATATTTTACCTATTATCTCTTCAAATGATTTGTCAGGTCCTTTCTCTCTTCTCTGTCTGGGATCCCCGTAATGTGAATATTAGTGCATGTAATGTTGTCCCAGAGGAGGTCTACTAAACTCTCCTCAATTCATTCTTTCTTTATTCTGTTCTACAGCAATGATTTCTACCATTCTGTATTCCAGCTCACTTATCCATACTTCTGCCTCAGCTTTTCCACAATTGACTCCTTCCTGTGTATTTTTCATTTCAGTTATTCTATTGTAAATCTGTTTTTTCTTTATATTTTCTAGTTCTTTAATAAACATTTCTCTTCCTCTATGCTTCTCTTCTTTTTGTGAGGGCCTTGGATCATTTTTACCAGAAAGAGAATTCAGAGTAATGATAGTAAATTGTGTATCTTCACAGAATTTATACAGAAGAACTAAACAAAAAAGATCTTCATGACCTAGATAATCATGATGGTGTGATCACTCACCTAGAGCCAGACATCCTGGAGTGTGAAGTCAAGTGGGCTTTAGGAAGCATCACTGTGAACAAAGATAGTAGAGGTGATGGAATTCCAATTGAGCTATTTCAAATCCTAAAAGATGATGCTGTGAAACTGCTGAACTCAATATGCCAGCACATTTGGAAAACTCATCAGTGGCCACAGGACTGGAAAAGGTCAGTTTTCATTCCAAGTCCAAAGAAAGGCAGTGCCAAAGAATGCACAAACTACCGCACAATTGCACTCATCTCACACACTAGTAAAGTAATGCTCAAAATTCTCCAAGCCAGGCTTCAACAATATGAAACCATGAACTTCCAGATGTTCAAGCTGGTTTTAGAAAAGGCAAAGGAACCAGAGATCAAATAGCCATTATCTGTTGGATCATCAAAAAAGCAAGAGAATTCCAGAAAATCTTCTATTTCCGCTTTACTGACCATGCCAAAGCCTTTGACTGTGTGGATCACAATAAACTGTGGAAAATTCTGAATGAGATGGGAATACCACACCACCTGACCTGCCTCTTGAGAGACCTGTATGCAGGTCAGGAAGCAACAGTTAGAACTGGACATGGAACAACAGACTGGTTCCAAATAGGAAAAGGAGTACATCAAGGCTGTATATTGTCACCCTGCTTATTTAACTTATATGCAGAATACATCATGAGAAATGCTGGGCTGGATGAAGCACAATGTGGAATCTAGATTGCCAGGAGAAATATCAATAACCTCAAATATGCAGATGACACCACCCTTATGGCAGAAAGTGAAGAAGAACTAAAGAGCCTCTCAGTGAAAGTGAAAGAGGAGAGTGAAAAAGTTGGCTTAAAGCTCAACATCTAGAAAATTAAGATCATGGCATCTGGTCTCATCCCTTCATGGAAAATAGATGGGGGAACAGTGGAAACAGTGGCAGACTTTATTTTTTGGGCTCCAAATTGCTGCAGATGGTTACTGTAGCCATGAAATTAAAAGATGCTTACTCCTTGGAAGAAAAGTTATGACCAACCTCGACAGCATATTAAAAAACAGTGACATTACTTTGCCAATAAAGGTCCATGTAGTCAAAGCTATGGTTTTTCCAGTAGTCATGTATGGATGTGAGAGTTGGACTAATAAGAAGCTGAGCACCAAACAGTTGATGCTTTTGAACTATGGTGTTGGAGAAGACTCTTGAGAGTCCCTTGGACTGCAAGGAGATCCAACCAGCCCATCCTAAAGGACATCAGTCCTGGGTGTTCATTAGAAGGACTGATGTTGATACTGAAGCTCCAATACTTTGTCCACCTGATGTGAAGAACTGACTCATTTGAAAGGACCCTGATGCTGGGAAAGATTGAATTTGGGAGGAGAAGGGGACCACATAGGATGAGGTGGTTAGATGGCATCACTGACTCAATGGACATAAGTTTGAGTAAACTCCGGGAGTTGGTGATGGACAGGGAGGCCTGTTGTGCTACAGTCCATGGGGTCTCAAAGAGTCAGACACAACTGAGCAACGGAATTGAACTGAACTGAAATTAAGTTGTTGTTCTGGGGTTTTATTTTATCCTTTTTCAGGAATGTACTCTTTTCCCATCTCATTTTGTTCAACTTCCTTAGTTTGCTATCCTCTCAGGCTACAAGATTATATTTCCTCTTGCTGGTGTCTGCCCACTTTTGGAAGAAGCTGATCTAAGTGGTTTGTGCAGGCTTTATAGTGTGTGTGGGGGGTGAGACTGGATGGTCCTTATCTAGTGATGAGTAGGGTTGTGTCTTGCCTTTCTGGTGAGCAGAGCAATATCAAGGTGTGTGTTTACAGGCAGCTCTGGGCTTAGAAAGGCTTTAAGCAGTCTGTCTGCTGATGGGTGATGCCATGAATGCAACTTCTTGGTTGTTTGGCCTGTAAGATTGGAGCTTTGGGGCTGTTGGATGGGGCCATATCTTAGCATAAAAATGGTGGCCTCCAGGACAGCTCCTGCCATTGAATAACCTTTGCTACCCATGTCTTTATTCCTGCAGTGAGACACAATCACCTCCCCCATATCCACCAGGTAACCTTCTAAGACCAGCAGGTAGGTCTGATGCAGGTTCCTATGAATTCACTGCTTTTTCCCTTGGTGCACATGGGTATATATAATATATACCTTCCAAGAGTGGTTCTGCTTCACCCAGACATGTAGAGTTCCTGCAGTTAAGTCACTGAGCTTCAAGGCCAAATACTCTAAGACATCCTCCACCAGATGCCTGACATAGGGCTCAAAATTGTCACTCCTATTCTACTATATAATTGTTTTCCAGCTTGTTGGTCACCCACCAAGCAGATATGGGATTTTACTGGATCACAAATATACCCTTCCTACTTTTTCTTTGTGGCTCTTTCTTTGTCTTTGGAAATATAATATTTTTGGTAGGTCCGAGTTCTTTTTTGTGATGGTTGTTCAGCAGTTAGGTGTGATTTTGATGTTTTTTTTTTTTTTGACAGGAATCTACTATTAGAAGCAAGAAAATTATAAAATAGGAAGCTTACCCATAAAGAGGAACATAAAGCAAAGATAGAAATCATCCACACACAAATATGAAATCTAAATCAGCGATCATGTGAGGAGACTACAAATACAGGATATTTTAAATACATTTGAAATTAAGTGTTCAGGTGTATTTTATAGCACAGAATTTGGTCTAAGTTGAATTCTACATGTAAACTTGAGAAAAAAATATTAGAGTATTCTGCACATCTCAATTAGATCATATTGCTCATGTTCTTCAGGTTAGCTATATACTAATTCTCTGCCCATGTAGCATATAAATTACTGAAACAAATGCATTGAATTATCAAAGTATAATAATAGGTTTGTCTTAAATGTTTTCCTCAAGTGCTTAGCATTATTATATGCTTTTGTAAGTAGCTTTTGGAAGGAAAGTACTCTTTGAAAGAAAGCACTCTCTTCAAGAGATCCCCTTTTGTCTTGCTATTTTCTTAAAGCTATATTGTAACTAATCTTAGAGCAGCACCCCATTTTACCCCTTTCTGGCCCTTTCAAATCTTTTTATCTTACAATGCCTTGCCTAAGCTGTTAATTCTTTACCTAGATAGTTGTAGTAGAAGCTCAGTTGTGTCTGACTCTTTGTGATCCCATGCCTGCCAGGCTTCTCTGTTTTTGGGATTCTTCAGGCAAGAATGCTGGAGTGGGTTGCCATTCCCTTCTCCAGAGGATCTTCCTGATCCAGGGATTGAACCTGGGTCTCCTGCATTGTAGGCATATTCTTTACCATTTGAGCTACAGGGAAGACCCTAAATAAGAGAAGAGTTACTTAAGAGACCAAGATAAGAGAAGTAAAAATAAGGCAATAACAGATCACTATATTTCTTCCCGAGCTTTCCTTTCTAGTAGTCTTATGAATCAACTATGAATAAGATAGCATCTCTTGAGTAAGATCATAAGGAGTCAATAAGCCTGCACACGGTGGGGACTGGCAATGACTCTGATCCCCTTTCTCAGAGGTTAACTGAGTTTACTTACCTTTTTCCCTTTAGAGACTTTCATAGTTGAGGATGATCCTCAGTTGGCTTTTGGATACATTATTCTGCCTTCTCCCAAGATGCTGTTTTTTTCTGAAAAAAGCAACTTTCCTTTCTACCAACATTTACCTTGGGAGTATTAATTTCTGTGTGGCAAGCAGCTGAACTTGAGTTTGGTAACACTCTTCAAAATTAACTTTATTAATGTAAATCCAGTTAAGGTAGAAAGGAATTTATTATAAATAAGAGGATGCCCACTCACCTTTTTGGCTCTGCAGCATTTTAGGAGCTGAGGCCAAGAAACCAAATATTAGAATAAAAAAGAATGCTTCCATTGAGATGACTCAGATCAATAAAATTAGAAATGAATATAGAGAAGTTAAAAATGATACCACAACTTTACAAAAATCATGAGACTCCAAGCAGTTATACATAAATAAAATGGACAACCTAGATTAAATAGATAAATTCTTAGAAAGCTACAATCTCCAAAAACTGATTAAAGCAACCATACCTCAATAAAAATTAATTTTCAGAAATAATGAAAACTAAACTCCTTAAAAATTCTACAAACAATAAATGCTAGAGAGAGTATGGAGAAAAGGGAATTGTGGGAATGTAAAATGGTACAGCCACTATGGAGAACAGCATGGAGTTCCCTTAAAAAACTAAAAATAGAGCTCTAACATATGATTGTGTAATCCCTCTCCTGGGAATATATCCAGTGGAAATCATAAATTGAAACAATACATGCAAGCCCAGTGTTCTCTGCAGCACTGTTTACAATAGACAAAGCAAGGAAGCAACCTAAATGTCCATCAACAGAAGAATGAATAAAAAAGATGTGGTACATATATATACAATAGAATATTAGTCATAAAAAGGAGTGAAATAATGCCATCTGAAGCAACATTGGATGGACCTTGATATTGCCATACTGAGTAAAGTAAGTCAGACAAAGACATATCATGTGGTATCACTTTTAAAATGGCACAGATGGATTTATTTACAAAACAGTCACAGATGCAGCAAATAGATTTGTGGTTATCAGGGTAGAAGTGAGGAGATAACCTGGGCATTTGGCAATGACATATACACACTACTGCATAAAATGGATAACAATGCCGCATAGCATAGGGGACGCTTTTCATTACTCTAGAATGATCAAATGGGAAAACAACCTAAAAAAGAGTGGATATGTATATGGCTGATCTACTTTACAGTACAACACAAACCAGCCCAACATTGTAAATCAGCTACATTCCACTACAAATTAAAATGAAATAAAATGCTTCCATTGCTCAGAAAATTCCAAGGGCTGGGAAGCTATGAGCCAATGTGATCTGAATCACGAAATATATATACTTATAAGTCACAGTGCCACACACACACAGAGAGCAATCCTCTATAGGGTCAAAATTATGTGCTTTGATAGTTTTAGCTCTGGCAATAACTAACAGAAATGTGAATACGTGGTAGGAGAAGACTCACCCAGAGTGCTTGTCTGCTAGAGTTGTTTCACACTCTCCCTGGAAGATCAGTAGAATAAATGTGCAACCTCCGCATCTGTTGAGCATTAACTCCACAGTCACAGATTTCTATTTTCTTTCCGGCTGTGTTCCATATGAATCTGGGTTGAAATGGAGAAATAAATAACAGTATCAAATACAATGAAATACAAATAGTTGGCAACTTAACCTCTTGGTCACTATAAAATTCAAAACTAGTCATTAGTCTATATTTTTGCCTTTAAAAATGCTTATTTTCCTTTCACCTAATAAATGTTTTGTGTTCATTGTCAGAATTGCAGTGCCCCCTGTTTCTTATTTTCTTTCCTGTAGACCCTACGAACAGAGCCACTTTCTACTGTGGTACCAAAAGGAAAACCATCCATTTGTTTAAAATAGAGCGCTGCTTCAAAGTGTAGAATATCTTACAGCGAGACAGGAGCTACAGAGCAGAGCAGATTGAAGGAGAAGCATTTTTGTGCCTGAACAATCCAGCAGCTTCCTTAGGAGTTAGAGAATGTTAAAAAGACTGAGCGAGTTTCATTGCTGGTAAAGAGCATAGACATTTTAGAAACAAAATATGCAGCTCAACACCAGAAAGATGAACAACCCAGTCAAGAGGTGCGCAGAAAAGCTAAACACACAATTCTCCAAGCAATACATACAGATGGCTAATAAACACATGGACAGTTGCTCAGAAGGACTGATTATTAGAGAGATGCTAATCACAACTCAGTGAGGTATCACTTATACTGGTTAGAATGGCCATCATCAAAAAGTCTACAAATAATAAATGTTGGGGATGGTGTGGAGAAAATGGAATCCTCTTACACTGTTGGTGGGAATGCAAACTGATACAACCACTATGGAGAACAGTGTGGAGATTTCTTTAAAAACTAGGGATAATACTACCACATGACTTAGGGATCCCACTCCAGGGAAGATACCCTGAGGAAACCAGAATTGAAAATACACATGTACCACAATGTTCACTGAAACACTATTTACAATAATTAGGACATGGAAGCAACCTAGATGTCCACTGACAGATGAATGAATGAGGAAGTTTTTATACATTTACACAATGGAATGTTCAGTTCAGTCACTTGGCGTGTCCGACTCTTTGCGACCCCATGAACTGCAGCACGCCAGGCCTCCCTGTCCATCAGCAACTCCCGGGGTCCACCCAAACCCATGTCCACTGAGTCAGTGATGCCATCCAATCATCTCATCCTCTGTCATCCCCTTCTCCTCCTGCCCTCAATCTTTCCCAGCATCAGGTCTTTTCCAATGAGTCAGCTCTTTGGGTCAGATGGCCAAAGTATTGGTGTTTCTGTTTCAATATCAGTCCTTTCAATGAACACCCAGGGACTGATCTCCTTTAGGATGGACTGGTTGGATCTTCTTGCAGTACAAGGGACTCTCAAGAGTCTTATCCAACATCACAGTTCAGAAGCATTAATTCTTCTGCACTCAGTTTTCTTTATAGTCCAACTCTCACATCCATACATGACCACTGGAAAGTTACTTAGCTATAGATAGGAGCACGGTTGAGTCAGTTCTAATGAGGTGGATGAACTTAGAACCTATTATACAGAGTGAAGTCAGAAAGAGAAAGACAAATACTGTATATTAACGCATATTTATGGAATCTAGAAAGATGGTACTGACAGTCCTACATTCAGGGCAGCAAAGGAGACACAGCCATAAGAACAGACTTTTGGACTCAGTGGGAGAAGGAGAGAATAGGATGATTTGAAGGAATAGCATTGAAACATATACATTACCATATGTGAAATGCAAAACCAGTATGAGTTTGTTTGAAGCAGGGAACCAAAAACTGGTGCTCTATGACAATCTGGAGGGACAGGGTGGGGAGGGAGGTGGGGGGGGGCACTTGTATACCTATGGCTGATTCATACTGATGCATGGCAAAACCCACGATATTGTAAAGTAGTTATCTTCCAACTACAAAAAGTAGTATAAGGTAATCTCTGTAAGATTTCAAATTGTAGAAAATGGTTATAATTCTCTTGACCACTCCTTTGTCTAAGTTGATTTTTAATTTTCTTTTGATGACAACTAAGAACTACTTTAGAGGTGCAAAAAGCCACAGCAAGTGCCCACAGGGTTGAAGTACTAAGATATTATGAATGAATACATTTTAAGTAAGAATTCCAACTTTCTTCCAGTCCAATGAGTCTTTTTCCTACTTTCTATTTTCTAAGTCTTATCATCTGATAAGCCAGCTTCCAAGACTTCTCCATAACCACTAACATTTTATTAACCATGGTCACTGACATAGAAGTGCCAGACATTTCAGAGAAATTCTTTCCAGGTGGTATTTCTAAAATACTGTCAGTGACTTGAGAGAGTCAGAGAAGTATAAGAATTCACAGTGTAAACTCTGAAAAACTTTCGAAAATCATCTTTTTAAAAGGGTATGCTAAAAAAATACTTTGAAAACAATAAAGAGCTAGAGAATTTCATTAAATAGAAGAATCTATTACTAGATTCTTGTTATTCTTTCCTGTTAAAGTTCATTTCACTTTCCTGGTGTTCCACGAGAGGTGAAAAAAACATTTGAAGACAGAAACATATCCATATTTAAAATGAAAGTATTTGGGGGGATCATTGAAATCTCACCACCTTTGTATCATTCCAAGTTTCTTTCATGCCTACATATTATACCACTGTTATAAGACAGGGCGAATAAAAGTGTGCTAGATTTCTGTTATGCAACTTAAGTTCAATATTAAACTACATTAATGACATGCACTATATTTTATTTATGTATTTATTTGTATGAAATTTCATATAGAAATTTGATGTATGTAAATTCTACTGGTTTCTGCATAATCTCACCAAATTTCTCCCACTTCAGTGTAGTACAGAAGTTTATGACTTCCATGAATTTGGTGATATTATACAGAACTTGGAGGAATTTACATCTACTGAATGAAGAATATATTTTCAGCTTCAACCTAACAAAAATTCCTCCTTGATTGCAGAGATCAACACAGACACAGAAATAGTGAACACTCAATATTTAGCAGTGTTTCTCAAATTGCAGAGCATACTCAATTGCGTCAATATTCACTCAGTTGCACTTATCTTAGGACTCTATTACACCAGCATCTGATTGCAACCAGGGAGAGGTAGTGTGACAACATCTTAGAGATAAACTGAAGTAGAGAAAGTTAGGGAGATGGCAACCCATCATGGTTTCTAGGATCAAATGCAAATATATACAACCATCATCTTTCAGAGTCTATTTAAATAAGCCAATCTCAATATTTATTAAGATGAAACTTAAGTGGCATTTGAAATAAGTTTTAACCAATTATATAAGACTGGACATATTCTGTATCTAGTAATTAATATCATGACAAAAGTGATAGTATAGATTATGATCACAAATTATAACAAAGACACAAATAAGAATCAGATTTTTAAAGAAAATAAAGGAGGAAATGGAGATAAGATGGCAGAGTAGGAGGATGTGAGTTCACCTCCTCTCATGAAAATTCCAAAATCACAATGAATTGCTGAATGGTCATTAGCAAAAATTCTAGAACCTATCAAAAAAAGATATCCTCATCAAAGAGAAGGAAGAAGCCACAATGAGAAAGTAGGAGGTGAGAAGTTAGGAGGGGTTCAACTGAGATAAAATCCAAACTCCATACCTGTAGAGTGGGTGACCCACAAACTGGAACATAATTATATTTCAGAGGTTCTCCCGCAGGACTGAGAGTTCTGAGTCCCACATTAGTTCCTCAGGCTGAGGGTCTGGCAACAGGAGGAAGAGTTTCCAGAGAATATGGCTTTGAAGGCCAGTAGTATTTGATCACAGGAATTCCACAGGACTGGAGGAAACAGAAGCTCCCCTTTTTGAGGGTGCATACAAGGTCTCATGCATACCTGGATGCAGGGAAAAAAGTAGTTGATAAGAGACTAGGCCAGACAGCTCCTAGTATTGGAGGATCTTATGGAGAGATAGGGGATGGTTGTGGCTCCTTACAGGGACAACACTTGCATTATAGGAGTCCTAGAAGGAGAAGAGAAAAAAGACCCCAGAAATATTTTAAAAGATAACAGCTGAAAAATTCCCTTATATGGGAAAAGAAACAGTCACCAAGTCTAGGAAGCTGAGAGAATCTGCAGGCAGGATAAGCCCAAGGAGGAACATGTATATTGTACTCAAATAGACAAAAATGAAAGACAAAAAAAAAATTAAAATTAATGAGGGAAGAGCAACAAATAATTTACAAGGTAATTCTAATAAGGTTATCAATTGATTTTTCATCAGAACTTCTATAGGCCAGGGGGGAGTGGCAGAATATATTTAAAATGCTAAAAGGGAAAAACCTACAACTTAAAATACTCTACCAAGCAAGGCTCTCATTCATATTCAACAAAGAAATCAAACGTTTTACAGACAGTAAAAGCTAAGAGGATTCAACACAACCAGACAAGTTTTGCAGCAAATTCTAAAGGGATTTCTCTGGGCAGAAAAGGCCACAGCTAAAAACGAGAAATTTATGAGTGAAAAAGTTCACTGGTAAAGTCAAACATAAAGGAAAGGCAGAAAATCATCCACACATAAATATGATATCAACTGGAAATCATGAGAAGAGTATAAACACAGGACATTGGAAATTCATTTGAAATGAAAAAAGACCAAGTTAAACAATCTTGTATATATACAGACTGCTGCATCAAAACTTTATGGTAACTGCAAACAATCTATGGTGCATAAACAAACAAACAAACAAAATGACAAGGAATCCAAACACAATACTAAAGTTAGCCATCAAATCATAAGACCACAAATGAGGAAGAAAAGGAAAAAGACCTACAGAAACCAATCCAAAACAACAAAATGGCAATAACAACATACATATTGGTAATTACCATAAATGTAAATGGATCAAATCCTCCAACCAAAAGACAGCCTGGCTGAATGGATACCAAAAAATGACTCATATACAAGCTGTCTACAAGAGATGCCCTTCTATCTAGGGACACATACTGACAGTAAGTGTATGGAAGACT
Organism: Hydropotes inermis; assembly: GCA_020226075.1. Lineage (NCBI taxonomy): Eukaryota > Metazoa > Chordata > Mammalia > Artiodactyla > Cervidae > Hydropotes > Hydropotes inermis. The sequence continues at coordinate 8,611,507 of CM035295.1, read as the reverse complement.
ATATTCCATGCAAAAGGAAATAAAAAATCCTGGAGTAGCAGTGCACATATTAGAACTTTAAAGAAGACTTTAAAATAAAGGCTGTGAGAAGAGAAAATGAGGCTACATAATGAATAAGTGATCAATCTAAGAAGAAGATACAATTGTTTACACACACACACACCCACACCCATCGTAGGAGCACCTCAATATATGCAGCCATACTAACACCATAAAAAGAAAAATCAACAAAATCCACAGTAACACAGTAGTACTTGGACTTTAGCACTCCACTTATACCAATGCACAGATCATTTACACAGAATATTAATAAGGAAACGCAGGCATTAAATGACACATTAGATCATACAATATTTAACTGATATGGATAGAGCATTCCATCCAAAAGCAGTAGAATACATATTCTTCTCAAGTCCACATGGAACATTCCCCAGGATTGACCACATTGTGGGCTACAAAGCAAGCCTTGATAAATTTTAAAACTGATGTCATACCAAGCATGTTTCTGATCACAATGCTGTGAGATTAGAAGTTAACTACTAGGGAAAAAAAAAAAAAAACTATAAAAATACAAACACATGGAGGCTAAACAATATGCTACTAAATAACCAATGCATCATTGGATAAATCAAACAGGAAATTAAAAATACCCACAGACAAATGAAAATGAAAGCACATTTATCCAAAACCAATGGGACACAGCAAAACAAGTTCTAAGAGTGACACTTAGAAATAGAAGCTTGCCTCAGGAAACGAGAAAAATCTCAAATAATCTAACCTTGCACCTAAAGAGACTAGAGCAAGATATCTTTTCCTGTCCATCTCCTCAAGTAAGGGAAATAAAATGAACAAATGGGATATAATTAAACTCAAAAGCTTTTTGCATAGCAAAGGAAACTATAAACAAAAGGACAGCCCACAGAGTGGGAGAAAATATTTGCAAAATATACAACTGGCAACTGATTAATCTCCAATATATACAGGCAGCATGCAGCTGAATACTAAAAAAAAAAGCACACAACCCAGTCAAAAAATAGAAGACCTAAATAAATATTTCTCCAAAGATATACAGATAACCAAAAAACACATGAAAAGATGCTCAAGATCACTAATTATCAGAGAAATGCAAACCAAAACTGTATTAAGATATTTATTCACACTTGTCAGAGTAGACATCAAAATTCCGCAAGCAATAAATGCTGGAGAAGGTGGGGAGTAAGGGGAACCAAACCTTCCTACATTGCTGGGAATGTAAGTTCATACAGCCACTATGGGGAACAGTATGGCGGTTCCTTATAAAACTAAAAATAGAGCTGCCATATGATCCAGCAATCCCACTACTGGATGAATATACAGAGAAAACATGGTTTGACAAATATACGCATCCCAGCGTTCACTACAATGCTGTGCACAATAGCTTAGACATGGAACCAACCTAAATGTCCATCAACAGTTGAATGAATAAAGAAGATGTGGCACATATGCACAATGGAATATTACTCAGCCATTAAAAAAGACCAAAGTAATGCCATTTGCATTCTAGTTGGAAAAGACCCTGATGCTGGGAAAGACAGAAGGCAGGAGGAGAAGGGGATGACAGGATGAGATGGTTGGATGGTATCACCGACCCAGTGGACATAAGTGAGCAAGCTCTGGGAGGTGGTGAAGGACAGGGAAGCCTGGCAAGCTGAGTCCATGGGGTCGCAGAGTTAGATATGACTGAGCAACTGAACAGCAGAGCCATTTACAGCAACATGAATGGACCTGAGGATTATATTAAGTGAAGTCTGTCAGGCAAGGAAAATTATATGATATATATTGTATGTGGGATATAAAAATGATACAATTTAACTTTTTTACAAAATAGAAACAGATTCACACACTTAAAAAACAAACTTAATGTTACCAGAAGCAAAAAGGTGGCAGAAAGAGGTAAATTGTAAGTTTGGAATGACTTATGTACTCTACTATATTTAAAAACAATAATCACCAATGATCTATTATTTAGCACAGGGAGCACTGCTCAATATTCTGTAATAGCCTAAATGGGAAAATAATTTGAAAGAGAATAATCATATCTATATAGTTGAATCACTTTGCTGTACACCTGAAACTAACACATTATAAGTCAATTCTAGTCCAATATAAAATAGAAGTTAAAAACATGATTATCACTGTCTACACTAACGCAAATACTATCTCTTACATGCAATAACTTGTTAATATACTTTATTTTGCTTGTAACCATAGAAGCCCCCATTATGCTCCAGGTATACCTGAGATTATGAGACTTAGTAGGTGGCAGAATCCATCATTCGTCTTAGGTGTTGAATATATCAGGTAGTTTTTCAGCTTTTGTGGCAGTTAAGGTTCAGGCAGCTAGGATCTCCTAACCTAATGGATCAACACCAGGGATCTGGTTAAACACGGGTGAATTAGGAACTTATGAAAATAGCAGAGACCAAAGAGAAGCCTTTTTTTTTTTTCTTGATTTTGCAGTTAAAGGAAAAGTAAGTCCCGGTGCAATGGGGATAGCCTCGATGACAGTGGCTCTGCTTAAAGTAGCACAGTGCTTTGCAGTATAGAACCACCCCACTAGGTCTACTACCTGAGTCAGAGCTTGGCATCCTACAGCCTCTGACCATGCTGAGAGCGCCTCTCAGTGATTCTGGGAGCCAACATGTATCCCTTTAAGAAACTCATTCTCTGCTTAAAGCAATCAGAGGCCATGCTGGCTGCTAATAATTAAGATCTGTGACAGGTGGGTTTAATAGGAATTTTTATATATTTTCTTGTTTACATGAAATTTTTGGAGAAGGCAATGGCACCCCACTCCAGTACTCTTGCCTGGAAAATCCCATGGTCAGAGGAGCCTGGTAGGCTACAGTCCATGGGGTCACTAAGAGTCACACACCATTGAATGACTTCACTTTCACTTTTCGCTCTCATGAGTTGGAGAAGGCAATGGCAACCCACTCCAGTGTTCTTGCCTGGAGAATCCCAGGGATGGGAGAGCCTAGTGTGCTGCCATCTATGGAACTGCATAGAGTTGGACATGACTGAAGTGGCTTAATAGCAACAGCAAATGAAATTTGAAATATTAAATTTTTATACATTTAGTTATCTCTTGTTTTTTTATTAAATTTAATATTACTTATAAATTGTTATTTTGTAGTGCAGGGTTAAATACTTTTTACTGTAGAACAAGCTGGCTATACTGGCCATGTAGCATGCTAAGGAGCTTCAGTCATGTCCAACTCTACGACACCTATTGACTGTAGCCTGCCAAACTCCTCTGTCCATGGATTCTCCAGGCAAGAATCCTGGAGTGGGTTGCCCTGCAGCTCCAGGGGATCTTCCTGACCCAGGAATCGAACCTGTAGCTCCTGTGGCTCCTGCACTGTAGGCAAATTCTTTACCACTGAGCTGCTGGGGGAGCTGCTATACTGGCTATAGCACTCATTAAAATTGACTTCACATTATTTTTTTTATAAGTCTTATAAGTTTTGATACTCCATTTAGAGAAAAGAAAAAAAATACAAACAAAATTGATATTGTTTATCCATGGTTGCAAAGCCAGGAAATGGTTGTACAACCAATGCCTTCTGTCAAAATCTCCTGGATTTTAAAGCTATGTCATGGTGCCCTTAAAATGAGTTTCAAGAAAGAGAGAAACAAACATCTGTGTAAAGGGAGCTCTAATTCTTGGTCATAAGATTAGGCAAAGTAAAGTTTACATTTAAAATTACATCTTTTTATATATCGTCAAAGTCTTGCAGACTCTTAACAGACTACATATTTTATTTCTGTTATCTTAAATACTTCTGCCCAAACTTCTCTTAGAGAAGGGTTAAAAAAAATGTGTCTACTTAAGCTTAAAAAATGAACAAAATTCACATTATTGTGGATTTTCAATAAATTCTAAGAGAAGGAGAGAACAAGAAAAACATTATTTCTGATTTTGCTTCATTGTGGCCTAATGCATTTTTAGGGGTTGAAATATGAAAGTAAAATGAACATTAATCACCACAAGATTTTCAAAATTTCCTTCAGCATGCAGCCTGAGGCACCAGTAAGAGCTGAGAGGTTGTGAAAGGGTAGCAGTGTTTCCTAAAGTCAGACAGCCACCACTCTTTTCTCAGCTTTTCTTTCCTTCCCTAAGTACACCTCCTTCAACTCCCATTCCCACACCACTCTAGAGCAGTCAATGCTTGTAATATTCGGCTATACTTGCAACAACCAGTGTCATGGAGTTCTATTTCAGTACCATGCCCCAAACCTCTGTTCTTATGAAAATCTCCTGGAAGGCAGCATGGAAGCCATTTCTGTTTTCTAACTCAAAACCACCAAATAGCTGAGACTATCTCTATCCTCACTTTTGCCAATTTTCCAGAGTCATCAACTTTGTATTTCTTGTGTTACAGCTGCTATCTGTCCTTATTTTGCTCTTAGTTGTTCGAGCCAACACACAAACACACACATGAGTTAGACACATAAACACATTGTATTATCCCAGCTTTCAAATATACTCTCATTTATATTACTAATTTGAAAATATAAAAGCCAATTTGGCTATATATTAATCATTTAAAAGGGATGGGCCTCAGGCTTGGCCTTTGAATTTGAAAATGTTTCCAGCCTGTAACATCACCAAGAAATGGTGCTTTTGGCTAGAACTCATAGTGTTTCATTGCACTGTGGGCATAAGACAAAAACGACTTGTGAACCAAGGAGTATAAACCATCTCTATCTGACACGCTGCAGGTCTTAGAGGTTCTCTTGGCAGTTGCTACTTTGATACCTGATCCCACTTCTTTGAGAGTTTGTCAGAGGCCCTGCAAGGTTGTCACAGGCAACTGTTGAAATGGAGAAAAAAAATTAACTGAGAGGGGCATAAGTCTACCTATTTCATTTCTTGTTCTCTCAGCCTAAAGGAGAAAAAAAAATTACAAAACCATCTTTAACCTTTATCATTCATTTAGTGTATCTTGCTAGCTGACAAGGAGAGGCATAATGTTCTGAGAAGTGGAAATGTACCTAGAGTTGAAAGTTTTAGCAGCCATGACATTACATCATAAGGTTCTCAGAAGAGTGGGAGTGTTCAGAGAAACTGTAGATTAGGGTAATTTATCACCATGTCTGTTAGAAAGTCATACCCTCTTTAATTGCACAAGATCTAGTTAAGTCTAGAGGAAGGGAAGCTGTTGCCCTCTTTCAGCTCCACCTCATCAGTACTTTTCAGTTTTATAGATTAGACTTACAAATCTTTATTGGCCAAATGCCAGGATAATTTAAGACACCATAATCACAGGGCCTTGAACTCTCAGAGGAATTAATGATCATCACGAAGAGTATGAATCAAAGCTTGGAGACGCAGGGGTATGGACCTGTCCCCTTTCTTTACGGGAGTGCCATTCATTTTCCTTCCTTCACTTTCTCCCGTTTGGGTTCTTTTAAATCCTAAATGCTGGTCTTGAGACAAGCCTGAGGCCAGTACTTGGTTCCCTAGCCTGGGAAACCTGCTTTCAGTGATTAGAATTTTACAAGGAGCTAAAAGTACAAAAGCATGTGCATATTCTCTTCTCACTTCATAAATTGTCTTAGGGTCGGTGATCCCAGCCAATGTGTCCAAGGAAGGAAGGTCAGGAGGGCTCTGTTCTAAGCAGTGGGATTAGCTTTCCTTTTTTGCTTAATATTCTCATTCACACATTCACTCAGGATAGGTAATAAGAGTTAGATTCAGGTTTGGTTTTTGGTTTGCGACTAGGCAAAGGAGGCGTGTTTTGCATCTAGGCACTCAAAACCTCAGTTTCCCAGGTGGTGCTAGTGGTAAAGAACTCGCCTGCCAACACAGGAGACATAAGAGATGCAGGTGTGATCCCTGGGTCTGGAAGATCCCCTGGTGGGGGGGTACAGCAACCTACTCCAGTATTCTTGTCTGGAGTATCCCATGGACAGGTGACCTGGTGGGCTACCATTCATAGGGTTGCACAGAGTCAGACACAACTGAAGCAACTTAGCAAGCATGCCCACACTCAAGGCCTATGTTGTTGAGGAAGTAAGATCTCTTCTACTGGGTTTACTAGCATTTTATATTAAAGAATGGAGTGTCACCTAGTGATAAAGTGGTAATCTGCCCTGAATTTTTCCTCAGGCATATTGAGAAAGTGTTTGTCAAGTAAAGGATATGAAAATTCCTGTGTATCATGGTTTGCCTTGAATACTTGAATACTCTGTAAATGGTATTTTACAGAGATGTCACCTGAAGGAAGCCATCTCATTCATTCCAACTCCTTAATAAATGGCTCCAACTGTGAGCTCTTTCAAAGTCAGTGTGAGCAGAAGAGAGCATCTTCTCTTCTCTCCAGATCACACCCTTCCTTGGGCAGCCTATATCTAGTCACTGAGGAAGGCAAAGATACAGAGGTCTGGACATTTCTACCAGACATGAGCACTCTGACCAGCAGAATTCTGTCTAGAGCTGCCCTCTAGATCTCTTGGGGCTTTGTTAGTCTTGCATCACCATTCACCATTTCCTCCACCTGATACTGCTTCCTCTCACTTCCCTTTAAAGACTTATTTTCAATAAATATCCTGAACCTCAAACTCTATGTCAGCCTCCATTCTGGGGAACCCAATCTGTGATATAAATAAATAAGCAAATACAACATCTGTGTGTGTGTGTAAGGAGCTCTTCTGCCCATTTCTACTCCCCTCAAACATAGAAATGAGATCACAATGTAACAGTTAAACCTAACTCCTGACTTATGTTCTACTGAATGTACACAGAGCTTTGCCTAACCTGTTGATTCCTTTCCTAGACTAAAAGAAGTAGAAATGAAAAATTAAATAGTGAAAGAACGACTTGCTCTTTACTTACTCCCTGGAGACAGACCATGTGGTGAAGATAACATCTGAAGAAAGATTGTGAGACATCAACCTGTGCACAATGGAAAATGTCACATAACCTAACCTGTCTCAGGGATTAAGATTACTTCCCATTTTTATCCCTTTAGAACTGTCATAGCTCAGCAGAATCTCTGGAGTTGGTTTTGGGATATGAGTCTGCCTTTTCCTCAGATTTCCTGATTAAAGCAATTTTCTTTACTACCAATCCTTGCCTCTGGAGTATTGGCTTTTGAGTGGTGAGCAGCTGAATCTGAGTTCAGTAGCATGTGTGTGGTTTCTAGTAGAAAACAGAGAAATGGACTTCCTGCCCTTGGTTTTCATGGTTGAGGCGCTAGTTAAGGCACTGTGGCACATAGGCAATAAACCCATTCAAGCATTTCTGTTTCTTCAAGTTTTAAATTACTTCCTCTGCATTATTTCAAAGGATTTAGATACTGTGCGATCTTTGCTTACATTAACTACCCCAGCCAATGGCCAGAGCAATTAAAGGCTTAAGCGTTACCATATTCAATAGAGACAGCTTTTTTTTAAAGACAACTCCTGTTGTGAGAGGGTATAATAGCTTGACGCCACTTAAGCACAGGAGATAAAGGGACTGTCTCCTGGCCATCCAATTAACAAGAACTGGGAGAGGAAAATTAGCATGGTCACGTCTGTTCACTTATGAAAATATCTATTCTACTGGATCTGGTTTAAAAGCTAGTGATTTTTTCTAATATGCTGCTGACAGTAGCTATTTATAGGTACTTCTGAAAGTAAGCCAGCAAGAAGGATGGGACTGGAGACAGAGAGAGAGAAAGTAAGGGAGAAAGGAGATGGGAGATGGATGTTGAGGCTTTGAGGGTTGATTAATCTGTAAGGGTCACCAGAACCATTAGCTATTACCCACAAATTCCTATAATAGTCATGTCATTGCTCGTTTATGAACATTTAGAAACAACTATAGAACCTGACTGTAATTCTCCTACATCAGTCATAGAATTACCACAAAACATTAGTAGCTAAATTTTAAAAATTGCTCCAGGTCTTTGATACCTCATCATTTCTCTCTTGGAAGCATACATTCTCTTCTATTAACTGGATGAAGAGGTTTCTATGGTCATTAATTAAATCTGCACAATAAACAACACAGTACATATTACACTCTCAATAACTGGTAGCTATTAATATATTGATATTATATTACTGATGCAATTATCCCCTTTTTACTCTCTTTAACTTTCTGAGTGCCTCTATTCTGCTACTTTCTGCAATTCTTTCACCTTCTAAAACAATATGATTACATGAGATAGAAATATTTTATTATTCTCCTGTACTCATTTTCCCTCCACTCCCTTTATACTTTCCCCTTTTTTCTTTCCTTTTCTCTCCCAACCATCCTGTTTCATGGTATAAACTACTTTCTCTAAGTAATTATTTTCCAACCATGGCTTCTAACTTGTTCTCTAGTTATGCATATCTCTAAATGTTGAAATTTATTTTCTGATAGTAAAATAGAATATGGAAATGATAAGTACTAAGGTGCTGAACTGATTGATTCACCTCCCACTGTACTTTTCATTTAAAAATAAGAATTTCACTGGGGAGTCAGAGGAGAAACTATTTATTCCCCCTCTAAAATCACAGTAATTAATAATTAATGATAATTTTCAGTTTGTTGTGGACTTTTCATGCCTTATGGTTCTACTCACCCCCATGTTATGATGAAGAAACAAATATTCAAAGAGGCTGAACACCTTAGTCTGCAGATGGAACAGGATCTGGTGTTCATTCCATTTGAAACCAAGGCTGATCTGTGTAAAGAAATAAAACATGATATCCCTTAAAGCTGCCTCTGTTCTGTCAGCTGTAAATCAGGGTCTATCATCATCAACATCAGGTAATTACTAAGCTACAGTGAAAGTGACACATACTTATGGGTTAAACTGATGTGGGTTCAAATCCCTTCCTACCAATTACTCACTGAATGAATTTGGGCAGATTATTTACCTTTTTCTGAGCCACATATTCTTTGTGTATTGTTCATATTAATACTCTTTGTATCTCAGCAAAAAGTATTTTTTTAAACTATTATTAGCCTTGTAAGGGAAAAATTACAGTTTTTGATTCTACTATTACTTTTGTCTTAACATTTTCCTAAGCACTTTGTTGATATATTCCTATATATTCATATTTACACTCTGCTCATTTATTTCTTCTATTTTATACATTTATTTTTAAATAAAATACACAAAATTTTAGAAAAACAGAGCATATTCATGTATACACAAAAGTTAAAGAAATATTAATATTTTTAATATTTTTCAGATGTGTATATTTCTTTTCAAGAAATAAAACATTGACATATAGTTAAAACTTTATTCTCCATATCTTTGTATTTCTTTCCTTCCCAGAGATAATGACATTTAACTATATTAATGCCATACATATCTTTATTTATCAAATATGCTATTTGATATATTTCTTCAGAGTTTAATAGAATTAGTCTGAAAAACAGCTATGTCTGTGGTTAGACTTTTACTTACCAATTAAATAGTTATGCCAGTTTTATTTACATTTTTAAAATATTTGAAGTTCAGTCACTCAGTCGTGTCCAGCTCTTTGCAACCCCATGGACTGCAGCATGCCAGGCCTCTCTGTCCATCACCACCTCCCAGAGTTTACTCAAACCCATGTCCATCGAGTCGGTGATGCCATCCAGCCATCGCATCCTCTGTTGTCCCCTTCTCCTCCCACCTTCAATCCCTCCCAGCATCAAGGTCTTTTCCAAAGAGTCAGTTTTTCGCAGCAGGCGGCCAAAGTATTGGAATTTCAGCTTCAGCATCAGTTCTTCCAATGAATATTCAGGACTGATCTCCTTTAGGATGGATTTGGTTTGATTTCCTTGCAGTCCAAGGGACTCTAAGAGTCTTCTCCAACACCACAGTTCAAATTATTCATTTTTTAAATCATTAAATTAAAATGATTTCATAATTTTAAATGAATAAAACAGTTTATTTTCCTAATAACTGTTTGGCTAACTTTTTACTGCAATGAGCATAAATTTATGTGGCTTTTTTCTCACTCCATCTGTAGCTGTACTCTTTCAATCCCACTGCTTGCTGTTGCTGTTCAGCTGCTCAGCCATGTCTGATTGTTTGCGACCCCATGGACTGAAATCCGCCAGGCTTCCCTGTCCTTCACCGCCTCCTGGAGCTTCCTCAAACTCATGTCCATTGAGTCAGTGCTGGCATCCAACCATCTCATCCTTTATTGTCCCCTTCTCCTTCTGCCTTGAGTCTTTCCCAGCATCAGAGTCTTTTCTAATGAGTCAGCTCTTCGCATCAGGTAGCCAAAATATTGAGTTTTCAGCTTAAGTTGTAACATCTCACTGTTACTGTTCTATAATTTTTCTTCTTTAGTCAAAATTATAGACTATGTTAATATTCTTACATTTGTAGATTATAGTCTTGACAATACTGTATTTGATTGCTTTCTGTTTTATAAGTTCTTATTTTTCATATATTCATCACTTTAAAAAATTTGCTATATTTTCTGATTGAGCTAAATGCATGTCACTCTTTATATATATTTTCATTTTCTAATATGTAAATGTTCTGTTTCAGTGTACTTTTCCTCAAAGTCAAATTTTGTTTGATCTCTCCTATAGAAATTTATAATATTTTCATTTTCCTTCAATTCTATTTATTTCACTTCAGTTAAATTTTAATTTAATTTACACTGCCAATTAGTTATTTAAAAATGTGTTCTCATAATTCCAAATGAAAGGGCTTGGATATAATATTTTTGCCATTTCATTGGCATCACAGTAATATCACTGTAATACTGAGTAATTTGCATTTTTGAGCCTTTCATTTTGGCTTAGTAGATTGGCACCTTTTTGTATATATTCCTCGGGTGCTTGAAATGGGTGTTCATTTTCCTACTATTCTGCACAGTGGTCTACTGTGTCCATTAGTGGAGGGTTAGTGTTCATGTTTTTTTATATTTTACTATTCCTATAGTCTCTTTGAATGGTTATTGAGAAAGGTAAATATTCAGCTTTAATTGAGTTGGATTTGTCCATTTCTTATTGTAAGTCTGTCATATCTTTATGTATTTGAGAATATGTAATTTATGGTATATTTCTTGATAAATGATAGAACACATAATGCATTTTTTCCTTTCTTATCTAACTACATTGCTATTTGAAAAATTATTTTTGCTTTAAATTCTATTTCATGTGTTATTATTTATCTTTGGATTAGTTTTGAATATCACATTTCTTTTTTCATCTCTTTACTTTCTACCTGCTTTATTTTGCTTCAGGTATATCTCTTTTAAATACATATAGCTGTTTTGTTTTTCTTAAAACTGTCATTTTTACATGATGAATTAAACAGTTCATTTTTTTATGTATGATGACTGCTGATGTATTTGAATTCATTTATACAGTATTTAATTTTTTAATTATTCATTTTCTGGGTTTAGCTTTTTATTCCCTGTCATATTTTATTAGCTTATCTATTTATCTTTCTTAACACTAATGATTTGAAAACATTTTATCATATGCTTCTTCTTTTCCAAATATTTAACATGCCCCAAATAAAAAAGTATTAATATTATTTTAAGATAATCAATCGCTTACTTTCTTTGAGGACTACAACAAAAAAACATTTAGAATATTTTAAGTCTAAATTCTCCATCCTGTCTTTCATTGCAGTTTTTCCTTGTTTAATTATGTATTATGTTGCCCTCCTCCAAATTTAGTATTATTCCTATTGCTTTATATGTACTATACTTGATACTCCCAATATTTAAGAATTTGTTATATTTTTATAAATTATTTCATCTCACTTATTCACTCTGAATAATAAATTAAGTTACAAAAGATAATTGTATACTTTTTCAGCCAATGAATCTTATTCATTGTGAATTGTTTGTGTATATATGTGTGTGTTTGACTTCATTTTTTTAAAGCAAAAAAGTTTTTTTATTTTGTACTGGGGTATAGCTGACTGACAATATTGTAGTTTTAGGTGAACAGCGAAGGGACTCAGAGAGATATATACATGTAACCATTCTCCCCCAAACTGCCCTCTCGTTCAGTATACCACATAAACTGAGCTGAGTTCTATGTGATGTGCAGTAGGTCACTGTTGTTTATCCATTTTAAATATAGCAGCATGTCCATGTCCATCCCAAACTCCCTAACTATCCCTTCCCTCCTCACCACCAGCAACCATAAATTCTTTCTCTTTCTGTTTTGTAAATACATTACTATCATTTATTTTTAGATTCCACATATAAGGGATGTAAATCAGACACAGAAAAAATATTGTATGACCTCAGTTTTAGTGGAGCTTTTCTGTAAGTAGGTAATATGCCCTGGCTAAACATGGGAAGTTCACTCAATTTGAATCTGCCTGATCTTTGGTATATCTGAGTTCACTGATATTTTCTAACACATCTGATGTTTTCATTGTGTGACTTAATCTTCTATATAAGTTCAATACAGGTTGACATAACATGAGAGCATTTTATTCCATCAGAATTGCATTTCTGCTTTCAAAATTAACATAAATGTTTTTAGAAAAATGTAGCAATGAACTATAATAAATCAAATTCAGTTGTGTTGTTACAGGTCATTATAAATCCCAGTAAAATTGTTATTTTTCCTAATGAAAACATTATTGAAAACTGTGACTCAATCTTATTGCTTTGCCCATGGAGGCATGAAAAACAATATTAAAAATAAAATTATTTTTCTGCTTTGCTAGTACTTATTTTCAAAATCCAATTACAAAAAACTTGGACTATGAAAAAGTAAAAACATATATTAATTTATCAGTAACAGCTTGTCCAACTTTGTAGTGAAAGTTTTCATTCCTGAAAGAGGAAGTTTTCATAACAAAAAATTATAAGACTATAGCAATAGAATTTTAATTTAATAAATATTTATCAAGTGCCTAGTTCAACTCCAGTATTATGTTAAGACACTAGGTGGGCAGTCAGACATTGCTCCTGTTCTCAGAAAGTTTTATAATGAAATGATTCTAATGAAAGAAGTATGTATAGATTTTCAAGGTTGTACAAAGGAGTAAACTTTAATTCTGTTGCAGGAGTGAAATATCTATCAGTTCAGTTCAGTTCAGTCATTCAGTCGTGTCTGACGCTTAGTGACTCCATGAACTGCAGCACAACAGGCCTTCCTGTCCATCACCAACTCCCGGAGTTTACTCAAACTCATGTCCATCGAGTCAGTGATGCCATCCAAACATCTCATGTCCTGTTGACCCTTCTCCTCCTGCTTTAAATCTTTCCCAGCATCAAGGTCTTTTCCAATGAGTCAATTCTTCCCATCAGGTGGCCAAAGTATTGGAGTTTCAGCTTCAGCATCAGTCCTTCCAATGAACAGCCAGGACTGATCCCCTTTAGGATGGACTGGTTGGATCTCCTTGCAGTCCAAGGGACTCTCAAGAGTCTTCTCCAACACCACAGTTCAAAAGCATCAATTCTTCGGCGCTCAGCTTTCTTCACAGTCCAATTCTCACATCCATACATGACTACTGGTTTTTCCAGTAGTCATGTATGG